>LR990041.1:0-1200000 GCA_905147135.1 Blastobasis lacticolella
TTAACCTAACCTAACCTAACCTAACCTAACCTAACCTAACCTAACCTAACCTAACCTAACCTAACCTCACCTAACCTAACCTAACCTAACCTAACCTAACCTAACCTAACCTAACCTAACCTAACCTAACCTAACCTAACCTAACCTAACCTAACCTAACCTAACCTAACCAACCTAACCTAACCTAACCTAACTACCTAACCTAACCTAACCTAACCTAACCTAACCTAACCTAACCTAACCTAACCTAACCTACCTAACCTAACCTAACCTACCTAACCTAACCAACCTAACCTAACCTAACCTAACCTAACCTAACCTAACCTAACCTAACCTAACCTAACCTAACCTAACCTAACCTAACCTAACCTAACCTAACCTAACCTAACCTAACCACCTAACCTAACCTAACCTAACCTAACCTAACCTAACCAACCTAACCTAACCTAACCTAACCTAACCTACCTAACCTAACCTAACCTAACCTACCTACCTAACCTAACCTAACCTAACCTACCTAACCTAACCTAACCTAACCTAACCTAACCTAACCTAACCTAACCTAACCTAACCTAACCTAACCAACCTAACCTAACCTAACCTAACCTAACCTAACCTAACCTAACCTAACCTAACCTACCTAACCTAACCCTAACCTAACCTAACCCCTAACCTAACCTAACCTAACCTAACCTAACCTAACCTAACCTAACCTAACCTAACCTAACCTAACCTAACCTAACCTAACCTAACCTAACCTAACCTAACACCTAACCTAACCTAACCTAACCTAACCCTAACCTAACCTAACCTAACCTAACCTAACCTAACCTAACCTAACCTAACCTAACCTAACCTAACCTAACCTAACCTAACCTAACCTAACCTAACCTAACCTACCTAACCTAACCTAACCTAACCTAACCTAACCTAACCTAACCTAACCTAACCTAACCTAACCTAACCTAACCTAACCTAACCTAACCTAACCTAACCTAACCTAACCTAACCTAACCTAACCTAACCTAACCTAACCTAACCTAACCTAACCTAACCTAACCTAACCTAACCTAACCTAACCTAACCTAACCTAACCTAACCTAACCTAACCTAACCTAACCTAACCTAACCTAACCTAACCTAACCTAACCTAACCTAACCTAACCTAACCTAACCTAACCTAACCTAACCTAACCTAACCTAACCTAACCTAACCTAACCTAACCTAACCTAACCTAACCTAACCTAACCTAACCTAACCTAACCTAACCTAACCTAACCTAACCTAACCTAACCTAACCTAACCTAACCTAACCTAACCTAACCTAACCTAACCTAACCTAACCTAACCTAACCTAACCTAACCTAACCTAACCTAACCTAACCTAACCTAACCTAACCTAACCTAACCTAACCTAACCTAACCTAACCTAACCTAACCTAACGTAACCTAACCTAACCTAACCTAACCTAACCTAACCTAACCTAACCTAACCTAACCTAACCTAACCTAACCTAACCTAACCTAACCTAACCTAACCTAACCTAACCTAACCTAACCTAACCTAACCTAACCTAACCTAACCTAACCTAACCTAACCTAACCTAACCTAACCTAACCTAACCTAACCTAACCTAACCTAACCTAACCTAACCTTTTTTTTTTTTTTTTTTTGTCATGGGGAAACGCGTTTAGGCGTACCCGCCGGCCTCGGGGGAGGCGGGCAGGTTATGCGGGACTCGAGGTCGCTGAGGGCGCCCCCCTACCCGCTAAAACCCCATGGTGACCCTCTCGGTGCATAGGTGGCGGAGTCCCGGGAAAACGAAGTATACTTCCGGTACCCCGCCAGCACCGCTCGCGTCAGCGAGCTTCCTCACGAAATAGACAGCGTGTCGGGCACGAGCACGCTGCCTCCTCTCGGGCCTCTCTTTCATCGACGAACAGGCCCCCGCCCGTCCGCCGCCTGAGGCACCAAGGCGGGACGCAGGAATTACTCCGCGTCCCTCCGGACACCGGGCTTTTTACGACCCGGTTTTGGCTTGGGCTTGCCTTGTGGCCTGCCCTTGCCTCCGCCACGTTTTGAAGAGGGAGCTGAGGTTATACAACCCTTTGCTCCCACCTTATGTTCCGCTGCTTTGCCATCCACAGCACACACGACGCAATGTGGCATAGCCGAACAGCTAGTGGCCCTGTGGCCGGCTTGACCACAGCGAAAACATAATTCGCTGCGATCCACCTCTGATTTGCAATCGGCCACAGCGTGGCCGACAAGCAAGCAGCGGTAGCACCGTAACGGCCTGGACTCGAGCAGTTTCACCTGCGCCGAGATCCAGCCAACGGTGAGTCTACCGCCACTAACCACTTTCTTAGCAGCCGCGATCGGGCAGCGCACAAACACCGCGCTGATGCCCGAAGGACTGCGGCGGATGTCGCCGATTTTGACGAGATCCGCCTCACACTCGCCAGCCGTTGCGACCGCAGCCACAATATCGGCGGACGTGACCGAGTCATCGAGCCCACCAAGCCGCAAGTCTGCGCACTTAGTGGGTCGCGTAATTCGCAAGTCCTCTTCGCCAAGGGCTTCACGCAGCTTCTGCGCAAGCATGTCAGCTCTGCTGGCGCTTGCTGCGCCATGAACTTCAAGGATAGCTCCTCCAGTCCAACCCTTGCGGAATCTCACCCCCTCGGGAATGCCGATCTCAGCCAAGTCGATTTTGGACCTGGCCTCAGCAATCTTCTTCGCAAAGGTTACGTCCCTTTCAGTTGCCCCGGGCTGCAGTTTTAACACCACAGCTGAGCATTGAGGAATACGCAACCGGGGCTTTCTGGGCCTCTTTCTCTTCTTCAAAGACGGGACAGTAGGCGCAGACGCCGACTTCCCGCCGGACTTCTTCTTCTTCTTTTCCATTTTGCGGCCCCGTTTGACCACGTCCGACCATAAAGCACCTGCAGGCGCAGCGGATGGGGCGACGGGACCAGACGTCATTAGCGATACCGTAGGCGAAGCCGACGGTGGCGTAGCAATACTCGAAACTACCTTGGGCCTGGTCTTCTTGCCCTTGCCCTTCTTCCCCTTGTGGGGTTGAGGGGCAGAACTGGAACTCGGCTGAGGTTCGGGCAGCTCAGGCGGCTCTTGACACTCGGCCTTGTCAAAGGCCAGAGGGGGACGAAGACGTTTCTCTGGGAGGAGTCTATCCTCCAGAGCCCCCAGCTTGGCGTCGACCATATTGCCGACAGCCAGCATTATTTTCCCGACCAGTTCGTCAAGATCTGGAACGTTCACCGCCGCATTCTCCCGAGGAGGCGGCAGCGGGGTGGGAGCCCGGGCAGGCAGAGCCCGCACGGACTCCTGCGCCGCCTTCAACTCGCCTCGGAGGTTATCCGTTTCCTGACGAATCTTGGTCAGCGTCGCTTTTAGGCGCATGTTTTCCGCCTCAAGCTTCGCCGTGTCGTCGGTCATGGCACGATCATAGAGGGCATAAACTGCCTCCTTTACCGACTTGACAGAGTCTTTCAGTGCACGCTGAAATGTGCCCTTCAAGTGCTTTGATTTTGTGGCAACCAACTCCACCACCTTCAAAGCATCATCCGCCTGTTTAGTGAGACCAGTCATAGACGGGCGCTCACTCTGCCCGATCAAAGCTTGCGGCCTATTCGCCTGCACGTTTTGTCTGGTGCTCTTTGCTCGCTGAGACAATTCCGCAACCTCCTTCTCCGCCTGAAGCTCCATCTCATCGCGCTCTACGCGGATGAGTTCGGCCTTGGCAGCTGCCAGGCCGATGTATTGGCCAGTTGTGGGAGGACGTCCTCTGCCCTTTCCCTTGCGCTTCGGGCGAGCTGAGAGACCACTACCGTCGGAATCGGAATCCGATTGCGTCCCCAGTCTCGACCGAGGCCGTTTCCTCGAATCTTGTTCGGCCTCCATCTCCAGGCTTTCATCGCCCGTAAAGGAGGTCATGGAACCCATCGACGAGCCGCAGAGCCCTGCAAGGTCGTCGGAGTCGTTTGGTGTGTTCATGAGACTATCCATTCGGCGCGCTGAACGCGTGAGACGCCCGGAAACCGGAGGTTCCATCATGCTCAGCACCACCCGGGGCGACTTAATCGCCTCTGCCTCCTTCCGAATCATTTCAATAATACCCTTAGAGGGTTTGGAGCCCATTCCGGGCCCCGCAACAAGCGACGCGGACGCGCCGCCAACACCGCCCGTTTTCGGGCCACAGACATCAACACCGCCCTTCTCGGGCACAGACTTCATCGCACAAGTGCCGACCCCGTATAAGTTCGGCAGCCCAGTCCCAGAACTATCAGCTCTGAGACTGGGGAGGGATTCCCCAGACGACACCGCCGTACTGGGACCCTCCCGGGGAGTAGTTTTCTTATGAGACTCGGCCATAGCTTTCGCCAGTAGGGGCTTAGTACTGCAAGGGGGCCCCATATCCCTACAGGTTTTTACGTCTTGGCTGACGGATCATTGTTTATAGTGGTTCACCTTCCACGCGGCCACTGGCCCCCGATCCCGGACTCGGGACTACGGGTTCGGTCCTCATCCCAAGTGCCAGAAGGCGACAGGAGAGGACCGGTCGACCCTCATCTCAAGTGCCAGAAGGCGACGAGAGAGGGTCGGCGTCGAGTTATTAGCCACTTGGCTACCAAGATCCCTTATGGGAAGTTAATAACCAAGCGCCCAGGGTGCACCGTCCCGGTCATGCTACTCTTCCCCCGAGTCGTAACCCAAAGGGACCAATAGCAAACCGGGCACACGAGGAGGTTACCCGACCTGGCACCCCAACCTAACCTAACCTTTTTTTTTTTTTTTTTTTTTTTGTCATGGGGAAACGCGTTTATGCGTACCCGCCGGCCTCGGGGGAGGCGGGCGGGTTATGCGGGACTCGAGGTCGCTGAGGGCGCCCCCCTACCCGCTAAAACCCCATGGTGACCCTCTCGGTGCATAGGTGGCGGAGTCCCGGGAAACGAAGTATACTTCCGGTACCCCGCCAGCACCACTCGCGTCAGCGAGCTTCCTCACGAAACAGGCAGCGCGCCGGGCACAAGCACGCTGCCTCCTCTCGGGCCTCTCTTTCATCGACGAACGGGCCCCCGCCCATCCACCGCCAGAGGCACCAAGGCGGGACGCAGGAATTACTCCGCGTCCCTCGGAATACCAGGTTTTTTACGACCCGGCTTTGGCCTGGGCTTGCCTTGTGGCCTACCCTTGCCTCCGCCACGTTTTGAAGAGGGAGCTGAGGATACACAACCCTTTGCCCCCACTTTGTGTTCCGCCGCTTTGCCATCCACAGCACACACAACGCAATGCGGCATGGCCGAACAGCTTGTGGCCCTGTGGCCGGCTTGACCACAGCGAAAACATAAATCGCTGCGATCCACCTCTGATTTGCAATCGGCCACAGCGTGGCCGACATGCAAGCATCGGTAGCACCGTAACGGCCTGGACTCGAGCAGTTTCACCTGCGCCGAGATCCAGCCAACGGTGAGTCTACCGCCGCTAACCACTTTCTTAGCAGCCGCAATCGGGCAGCGCACAAACACTGCGCTGATACCCGAAGGGCTGCGGCGGATATCGCCGATTTTGACGAGGTCCACCTCACACTCGCCAGCCATTGCGACCGCAGCCACAATATCGGCGGACGTGACCGAGTCATCGAGGCCACCAAGCCGCAAGTCTGCGCACTTAGTGGGTCGCGTGATTCGCAAGTCCTCTTCGCCAAGGGCTTCACGCAGCTTCTGCGCAAGCGCGTCAGCTCTGCTGGCACTTGCTGCGCCATGAACTTCGAGGATAGCTCCTCCCGTCCAGCCCTTGCGGAATCTCACCCCCTCTGGAATGCCGATCTCAGCCAGGTTTATCTTGGACCTGGCCTCAGCAATCTTCTTTGCAATGGTTACGTCCCTTTCAGTTGCCTCGGGCTGCAGTTTTAACACCACAGCTGAGCATTGAGGAACACGCAACCGAGGCTTTCTGGGCCTCTTTCTCTTCTTCAAAGGCAGGACTGTAGGCGCAGCCACCGACTTCCCGCCGGACTTCTTCTTCTTCTTTTCTTTTTTGCGGCCCCGCTTGACCACGTCCGACCATGAAGCACCTGGTGGCGCAGCGGATGGGGCGACGGAACCTTGCGCCATTAGCGATACCGCAGGTGAAGCCGACGGTTGCGCAGCAGCACTCAGAACTACCTTGGGCCTGGTTTTCTTGCCCTTGCCCTTCTTCCCCTTGTGGAGTTGAGGGGCAGAACTAGGACCCGGCAGGGGTTCAGGCAGCTCCGGCGGCTCTTGACACTCGGCCTTGTCAAAGGCCAGAGGGGGACGAAGACGTTTCTCTGGGAGGAGTCTATCCTCCAGAGCTCCCAGCTTAGCGTCGACCATATTGCCGACAGCCAGCATTATTTTCCCAACAAGTTCGTCAAGATCTGGAACGGGCACCGCCGCATTCTCCCGAGGAGGCGGCAGCGGGGTGGGAGCCCGGGCAGGCAGAACCCGCACAGACTCCTGCGCCGCCTTCAACTCGCCTCGGAGGTTATCCGTTTCCTGACGAAGCTTGGTTAACGTCGCTTTTAGGCGCATGTTTTCCGCCTCAAGCTTCGCCGTGTCGTCGGTCATGGCACGATCATAAAGGGCATAAACTGCCTCCTTCACCGACTTTACAGAGTCCTTCAGGGCACGCTGAAATGTGCCCTTCAAGTGCTTTGATTTCGTGGCAACCAACTCCACCACCTTCAAAGCATCATCCGCCTGTTTAGTGAGACCCGTCATAGACGGGCGCTCACTCTGCCCAATCAAAGCTTGCGGCCTATTCGCCTGCACATTTTGTCTGGTGCTCTTTGCTCGCTGAGACAATTCTGCAACCTCCTTCTCCGCCTGAAGCTCCATCTCATCGCGCTCTACGCGGATGAGTTCGGCCTTGGCAGCTGCCAAGCCAATGTATTGGCCAGTTGTGGGAGGACGTCCTCTGCCCTTTCCCTTGCGCTTCGGCCGAGCTGAGAGACCACTACCGTCGGAATCGGAATCCGACTGCGTCCCCAGTCTCGACCGAGGCCGTTTCCTCGAATCTTGTTCGGCCTCCATCTCCAGGCTTTCATCGCCCGTGAAGGAGGTCATCGAACCCATCGACGAGCCGCAGAGCCCTGCAAGGTCGTCGGAGTCGTTTGGTGTGTTCATGAGACTATCCATTCGGCGCGCTGAACGCGTGAGACGCCCGGAAACCGGAGGTTCCATCATGCTCAGCACCACCCGGGGCGACTTGATCGCCTCTGCCTCCTTCCGAATCATTTCAATAATACCCTTAGAGGGTTTGGAGCCCATTCCGGGCCCCGCAACAAGCGACGTGGACGCGCCACCAACACCGCCCGTTTTCGGGCCACAGTCATCAACACCGCCCTTCTCGGGCACGGACTTCATCGCACAAGTGCCGACCCCGTATAAGTTCGGCAGCCCAGTCCCAGAACTATCAGCTCTGAGACTGGGGAGGGATTCCCCAGACGACACCGCCGTACTGGGACCCTCCCGGGGAGTAGTTTGCTTATGAGACTCGGCCATAGCTTTCGCCAATAGGGGCTTAGTACTGCGAGGGGGCCCCACATCCCTACAGGTTTTTACGTCTTGGCTGACGGATGATTGTTTATAGTGGTTCACCTTCCACGCGGCCACTGGCCCCTGATCCCGGACTCGGGACTACGGGTTCGGTCCTCAACCCAAGTGCCAGAAGGCGACAGGAGAGGACCGGTCGACCCTCATCTCAAGTGCCAGAAGGCGACGAGAGAGGGTCGGCGTCGGCGTCGAGTTATTAGCCACTTGGCTACCAAGATCCCTTATGGGAAGTTAATAACCAAGCGCCCAGGGTGCACCGTCCCGGTCATGCTACTCTTCCCCCGGGTCGTAACCCAAAGGGACCAATGGCAAACCGGGCACACGAGGAGGTTACCCGACCGAGCACCCCAACCTAACCTAACCTTTTTTTTTTTTTTTTTTTTTTTTGTCATGGGGAAACGCGTTTAGGCGTACTCGCCGGCCTCGGGGGAGGCGGGCGGGTTATGCGGGACTCGAGGTCGCTGAAGGCGCCCCCCTACCCGCTAAAACCCCATGGTGACCCTCTCGGTGCATAGGTGGCGGAGTCCCGGGAAAACGAAGTATACTTCCGGTACCCCGCCAGCACCGCCCGCGTCAGCGAGCTTCCTCACGAAATAGACAGCGTGCCGGGCACGAGCACGCTGCCTCCTCTCGGGCCTCTCTTACATCGACGAACGGGCCCCCGCCCGTCCGCCGCCAGAGGCACCAAGGCGGGACGCAGGAATTACTCCGCGTCCCTCGGAATACCAGGTTTTTTACGACCCGGCTTTGGCCTGGGCTTGCCTTGTGGCCTGCCTTTGCCTCCGCCACGTTTTGAAGAGGGAGCTGAGGTTATACAACCCTTTGCCCCCACCTTGTGTTCCGCCGATTTGCCATCCACAGCACACACAACGCAATGCGGCATAGCCGAACAGCTCGTGGCCCTGTGGCCGGCTTGGCCGCAGCGAAAACACAAATCGCTGTGATCCACCTCTGATTTGCAATCGGCCGCAGCATGGCCGACATGCAAGCAGCGGTAGCACCGTAACGGCCTGGACTCGAGCAGTTTCACCTGCGCCGAGATCCAGCCAACGGTGAGTCTACCGCCACTAACCACTTTCTTAGCAGCCGCGATCGGGCAACGCACAAACACTGCGCTGATACCCGAAGGGCTGCGGCGGATATCGCCGATTTTGACGAGGTCCACCTCACACTCGCCAGCCATTGCGACCGCAGCCACAATATCGGCGGACGTGACCGAGTCATCGAGGCCACCAAGCCGCAAGTCTGCGCACTTAGTGGGTCGCGTGATTCGCAAGTCCTCTTCGCCAAGGGCTTCACGCAGCTTCTGCGCAAGCGCGTCAGCTCTGCTGGCACTTGCTGCGCCATGAACTTCGAGGATAGCTCCTCCCGTCCAGCCCTTGCGGAATCTCACCCCCTCTGGAATGCCGATCTCAGCCAGGTTTATCTTGGACCTGGCCTCAGCAATCTTCTTTGCAATGGTTACGTCCCTTTCAGTTGCCTCGGGCTGCAGTTTTAACACCACAGCTGAGCATTGAGGAACACGCAACCGAGGCTTTCTGGGCCTCTTTCTCTTCTTCAAAGGCAGGACTGTAGGCGCAGCCACCGACTTCCCGCCGGACTTCTTCTTCTTCTTTTCTTTTTTGCGGCCCCGCTTGACCACGTCCGACCATGAAGCACCTGGTGGCGCAGCGGATGGGGCGACGGAACCTTGCGCCATTAGCGATACCGCAGGTGAAGCCGACGGTTGCGCAGCAGCACTCAGAACTACCTTGGGCCTGGTTTTCTTGCCCTTGCCCTTCTTCCCCTTGTGGAGTTGAGGGGCAGAACTAGGACCCGGCAGGGGTTCAGGCAGCTCCGGCGGCTCTTGACACTCGGCCTTGTCAAAGGCCAGAGGGGGACGAAGACGTTTCTCTGGGAGGAGTCTATCCTCCAGAGCTCCCAGCTTAGCGTCGACCATATTGCCGACAGCCAGCATTATTTTCCCAACAAGTTCGTCAAGATCTGGAACGGGCACCGCCGCATTCTCCCGAGGAGGCGGCAGCGGGGTGGGAGCCCGGGCAGGCAGAGCCCGCACAGACTCCTGCGTCGCCTTCAACTCGCCTCGGAGGTCATCCGATTCCTTACGAAGCTTGGTCAACGTCGCTTTAAGGCGCATGTTTTCCGCCTCGAGCTTTGCCGTGTCGTCGGTCATGGCACGATCATAGAGGGCATAGACTGCCTCCTTTACCGACTTTACAGAGTCCTTTAGAGCACGCTGGAAGGTGCCCTTCAGATGCTTCGATTTCGTGGCAACCAACTCCACCACCTTCAAAGCATCATCCGCCTGTTTAGTGAGACCTGTCATAGACGGGCGCTCACTCTGCCCAATCAAAGCTTGCGGCCTATTCGCCTGGACGTTTTGTCTGGTGCTCTTTGCTCGCTGAGACAATTCTGCAACCTCCTTCTCCGCCTGAAGTTCCATCTCATCGCGCTCTACACGAATGAGTTCAGCCTTGGCAGCTGCCAGGCCGATGTATTGGCCAGTTGTAGGAGGACGTCCTCTGCCCTTCCCTTTGCGCTTCGGCCGAGCTGACAGACCACTGCCATCGGAATCAGAATCCGACAGAGTCCCCAGCCTCGACCGAGGCCTTTTCCTCGAATCATGTTCGGCCTCCACCTCCAGGCTTTCATCGCCCGTGATGGAGGTCATCGAACCCATCGACGAGCCGCAGAGTCCTGCAAGGTCGTCGGAATCGTTTGGCGTGTTCATAAGACTATCCATTCGGCGCGCTGAACGCGTGAGACGCCCAGAAACCAACCTAACCTAACCTAACCTAACCTAACCTAACCTAACCTAACCTAACCTAACCTAACCTAACCTAACCTAACCTAACCTAACCTTTTTTTTTTTTTTTTTTTTTTTTTTTACTTGTGGAAACGCATTTACACGTACCCGCCCGCCAGGGGAGCGAGCGGGGTATGCGGGGCTCCCGGTCAGAAGGGCCGAACTACCCGCTAAAACCACAAGGTGCCCTCTACCGCATTGACGGACACAGCCACGGGGAGATAACAAGCTTCCGCGACTGCGACCTGCGGGCGCCCATTATGGGCTCGATCTCGGGGAGTGAGCTTTAGGCCCACTCCCAAAACTGCTACAAGCATCGACGTGTTGGGACACTTCAACACGTCGCTACGCCTACTCGGGGCCTCTTACCTGGGCGACAAACAGCCCTTCTGTTTGTCACCCGAGACCCTGTTAGGGGGGGAGGTGGCGCGCATGTTCACGCCTCCTTCGCCCAACTCTCCGACGGCGGATCGGGTCCGAGAGAATGTCATCCTCTCTCGCCCTTTCCGCCGCTTCCTTCTGCGATATTGTCACTTCGCAGAAGTCGACTACGGCTTGCCATGCCCGCTCGCTATCGACCATACATTTTACCACAGCCGACAGCGAGAGGTCAGCCCCCACTGCCGCGATCAGATGAGCTCGCGGTTCTGCCCACGCCGGACATACCTCCAGAGTATGCTGCGCCGTATCTTCAGCGCAGCCACACGCGTGACACTCTGGTGTCATCTCTCGCCTTGCCACCCCGTGCAAATACTTGCCGAAGCAGCCGTGCTCCGACAACATCTGCACAAGGCGAAAAGTGAGCTGTCCTTTTCGCTTCTCAGCCCATGGCCGTAATACCGGCCGAATGGCGTCGATAGTGCGATGCCCGGCGGATGGTTCTATGAGCCTTTCTTCCCACTCTGAGAAGAGGTTGTCCCGGAGGCGGTCCCGCACGGCTCCAATTTCACGTGGGGCCCAAAGCTCGCCATTCCGCTTTGCCTCCGCGCATTGGAAGTACAAGCCAGCCTGCACCCCGGCTTCTAGGTCCCAGGGTGGGGTACCTGCCAACACGCACGCCGCTTCAAAAGATATGGTGCGGTACCCACGAATGACTCTTACCGCCACAACCCGTTGTGACCTTCGCAAGATGGTGTTGTTGTGCCTGATCAGAGCGTCATGCCACACTGGAGCTCCATAGAGTGCCATGGATTTCAAAATCCCGGAGTAGAGACGTCGACAGCTAGCCTCTGGTCCTCCCAAGTTGGGCATCAATTTGCTCAATGCTCCAGAAGCTTTCAAAAGCTTAGGGGCGAGCCGACGGAAATGTTCACAGAATTTCCACGTCCCATCCAGCTCTAGCCCAAGGTACCGCATGGATGACTGCAAGTTAATACGCACTCCGCTTACCATAATACCAGCACCCCGTGGCGGTGCATTTCGAGGTCCGTGAAAACACACGGCCTCAGATTTATGAAGCGCGACTTCCAGGCCCAATAGTCTCACGCGGCGCACGACTTGCGCAACGCCAGCGGTAGCAATGTGCATGGCCTCCTGGTGGGTCCTTCCGCGAGCTGTAACCAAGGTGTCGTCTGCGTAGCAGAATACGTCGACGCCCCTCAGATTGTCTCCGCGGAGGACCCAATCATATCCGATATTCCATAATAGCGGCCCCATTACCGACCCTTGTGGGACCCCGCAGGCCATTTCCCTAGCCTTCCACCCGTTTTGAGTAGGAAACTCCACAGTCCTCTCTGCGAGGTAGTCGTCTACCAGCTGACGCAGGTAGAGGGGCACACCGTGATAGCGTAGTGCCTCCCTTATGCTACTCCAGGGTAAGCTGTTGAAGGCGTTGGCGATATCAAGTGACACCGCCAAGACAACCTCGCCCCGGGCTACAGCTTCTTGCGCCAACGTTTTTACACTTAAAATCGCGTCGATCGTGGATCTGCCTCTGCGAAAGCCAAACTGATGTTCAGAGAGGTCCGGACCCGTCGTCTCGAGGTATTTTATGATACGGCTGGCAACGACACGTTCGAAGAGCTTGGCGTCCTCATCGAGCATCACTAACGGGCGGTACCCTGAAGGCGAGTCTGCAGGGCGTCCCTCCTTCCGCAGAAGCACCAGTCGACCCTTCTTCCACGCTGCTGGGATTTTCCCCTGTTCGAGGCACGCACTAAAAAGACGCCGTAGTCGCGGCTCCAGAACGTCAAGGGCCCGAGCTAGCACCTTTCCCGGAATTCCGTCGGGTCCAGGGGCAGTATTTTTAGCTCTGAGCCTCATGATGGCGGCTTCTAACTCCCCCGCAGTCACCTCCGAAGCAGCCTCTCCGTTGCGCACCGTGGCCGAAGCCACCATACCTGGAGGAGTATGCTGACCTCTTTGAGGGAATAAGGCCACGACGATGTCGTCCACGAGCGGAGGCTCGAGTGTTTCAGTGAGCGGAGGAGCCCAAGGACGTATCTTAGCTCGAGCCGCTTTATAAGGCCTTCCCCAGGGATCTCTATTTAACGTCTCTAACATTTCTTCCATTTTAAGAGACTTGGCTTCGCTAATAGCTACCCTTAATGCCATGCGGGCCTCGTTATATGCTGCATACAGGTTGACTTCATCGTTGCCGTCCCGTTGCCGTCTTCGGCAATATCGGGTGTATAGGCGTCTGGCTACAATGCACGCATCGCGCAGCAGAGCGATTTCGTGCGACCACCAATACACCCAACGTCTGGGAGGGCAGGGCCTGGCCCGAGGCATTGCCGCATCGCAAATATGCGTCATGGCGTTACGAAACCAATCCCTTTCGGCATCCAGTGCCACAGGTTCATCTGGTATTGGCACCCACGCTTGCACGTTGGCCGCAGCCTCTAAAAAATCGTGATCTAACCGGCTCAAAACCCAGCGCGGGCCCTCTTGGACAGAGGACTGAGCTGGAACAGTTCTACTTCCTGTAGGGAGAACACAGAGATCGAACCGAATGTAACGGTGATCTGAGAGCGTCTCAACGTCCTCCACTACGTTCCAACACTGAACACGGCATGCTAAGGCAGGGCTTGCAAACGTTACATCTACAATGGACCCACCCTGCTGTCGTATACACGTATCTACATGACCCTGGTTTAGTATTATGAGCCCTGTTGCCGTTACCCATTCCTCGAGGACTGAACCACGCGCATCGGTCATTGGAGACCCCCACGCTGTGGACTTTCCGTTGAGATCGCCAGCGATCAGAACAGGAATTGGAAGATTCTGTACGACAAACCGCCCGACTTCGTCTAAGAAGGCCTCGAACTCGACAAGAGGTCTGTTGGGGGAAAAATATACCCCTATGACCACGACTCTATCCAGTGTGACTGCTAAAAATCCGTGACCCCTCTTCACCCTAGAGAAAGGGGGAGAGCCAACAGCAAGGTTGGTGGTGATCGCTACCAAACCATCATGGTCGCCTGCCCAGTCCTCTCTATCGGGAACGACATAGGGTTCTACGACCACGGCAACTTTAATTGACCATTCCGCCAGGTGCTGGTAAAGTAAATCCTGCGCCCTGGCGCAATGGTTTAAATTCCCCTGAAGAAATGGTTGGGAAGCCATTTATTTAGTTGACTCCATTTCTAACGCCTCTGTATCCCCGGGAACAGTACTAACGGTAACCGTGGATACGGCAGACAGCGGCTGAGCCCTATTCACTCTTGCCGCAGGCTTACCCTTCGCTGATTTGGCGGAAGGAGCGGTGCAGAGGCCGCTGCCCAACCGATGTTCGGCCGGATTTTTAGCAGCTGCGCATATAGCACAGTACGGTGCAGCAGTGCACTGCGCAGCTTTGTGCCCAGGTTGACAGCAGCGGTAACACAGGTCGCTGCGGTCAGTCTGTTCACCGCAGTGCGCTCTCACGTGTCCGGTTTTAAGGCATCGGTAGCAGCGTTGGGGTTTATTGTCGAGGAGCTTTACCGCCGCTGCTGTCCATCCAACCAACAGTCTGCCGTTACCAATAATTTTCTTCCCGGCAGCAACCGGGCACCGCAGCCACATCGTTCCAAGACGATTTGAGTCGCGACGGATATCACCTGCCTTCAGGGCCTCCAATTGGCAGCCCCCCACTTTTGTGATGGCTTCCAAAACCTCGCCCTCATCTACCGAATCATCGAGACCTGTAATGCGTAACTCTACACACTTTGTAGGTCTCGATATGCGGACAATTCGTTGATCCAACGCGGCGGCGAGCTTAATGGCTAGCCTGTCCGCCTTTGCCTCCCCGTCGGGATTAGGCACTTCAAGCAGGGCTGCTCCAGTCGACGCCCTCTTTATACGCAGGCCCGTTATTTCAAGTTCAGCCAGGTCTATTTTAGACCTGGCTTCTTTAATAACGGCTGCGTATGTGGTCGGCGGATCACTCGCCACAGCGTCAGGCTGCAAGGTCAGCAGCACAGCGGCCGTGCGGGGAGGACGCAGTTTACGCTGAGCTGCCTTTTGCAGTGCAGAAGTTGCAATCGGAGCTAAGCTAGTGTTTGCGTTGCCCCTACCTCTCTTCACTACTGTGACCCAAGATTGAGCCTGAAGGGCTGGTTGAGTATTATGTTGTGGGGCGATCGCTACCTGCCCTAAGCTCGAGCTTATTTGCTTTTCCCGTTTGCGGGCTTTCTTCTTGCGGGTTTTTGGCGCGAGGCTTGAGCCTGGTTGAGCCCTCGCAGCGGCCGCTGGCGCTGCACTCGGTTCCAACGGGGCTGGTGTGGGACGAGATGGGGGTCGGCGCACTTGTTTGTCCATTGCCCTAGCTCTGTCCGCCGCCAGAGGTGGTCGAAGGCGCGTCTCTGGAAGGAGGCGGTCCTCTAAGGAGTCGAGGCGAGCATTGACCATGGTTCCGACCTGTTCCATAATACAGCGCCTCAACTCTTCCTCCTTCTCAAAGGAACTCTTAGAAGACGCCGGGAGGGCCTCGCGACGCGCAGCACGTTCCCGCTGCAGGTCCGTCTTGAGTTCATCCAGCTCCTTTCTGAGCTGGACGATCTCCTCGTTCTGCTTAGAATTGGCCGCCAGCAGCAGATCCACCTCCACAGTAGCAGATCGTTTGCTCAAACCTTCAACTGCTACCGCAATCGCAGCCGCAGCATCTTTTAGGGCACGAATGAATGTGCCCTTAAGGTGGCCGGACCTCGCAGCGACACGGTTGATTACAGCCACGCCATCCAGCACCTGGGTGCGGAGCGCAGAGGCCAGCTCAGCTTCCGACCCAACGACTGCTGGGTCCTTGAGCCTTGCTGCTACAGCCCTATGCATTTCAGTGGCCATTACGGCCACTTCTTCCTCGGGTTCCATGCTGGGCGTTGCGGAGTAGTCGCGGCCTTGCTGGGGGTCTTCACTCGACCCAGTTTTGCTCATCAGCAGGCGTCTTCGACCTCGGCGAGCTGACGACGGTTTTGACGCGACACGAGACGTTTTCTTGGACGCCTGACTGCCAGCCGAGTCTGAGCCTGCGTTAACATCAGGATGCCTGCGTTTCCGCAAGAAGTGTGCCACGTTCTTGACGGAAGCTACAGACATGGCACTCGACTGGGAGTCTGTATCCGACAGCGACTGAGTGTTCTTCCCGAGTGTCACAAGAGGCAAACGCCCCAGGACCACTTGTGGCATGACAAATGTTCCTTCGACAGGCTCAAACGAACCCATCGCAGGCGAACTGCTCGCACCGCCCTTCTCAGGCACATCTTCAACGCCACCCGTTCTCGGGCTACTTTCATGGTATGTAAATGGTTCGAAGCCCATTTCAGACTCCGCAACAAGCGATGCGGGCGCGCTGCCAACTCCGCCGGTTTTCGAGTCTCTCATAACTCCGCCCTTCTCGGGCCTGTCATCAGTTAATTGGTTTGTCGTCTGAGCGTTAGGGTTATTCAGATAATTGCCCCCCCCGTATAAGATGGGGCAGCTCAAGTTCCCGCAGGAACTCGAGGAGGGATTCCCCAGTATTTTGGGACCCTCCCGGGGAGTATTTTTATTAACTGACTTTTTCATTTTTCTTCGCCCTTCTCGGGCAGACTACTCAGACACGAAAACTTTTCAGCAATCGCGCCTTGACCGAGATAGTGGGGTGGGGGAGCGGTCACTCCGCACGCCACGGGGGTTATACTGCAGGGTTCCCCAGGTTGCAAAAGCAGCCCTGCAGGTTTTAACGTCTTCGCTGACGGGTTGTTTTATAGTGATTGTCCTTTCACACGGCCTATCCTGAAAAGGACTGGGCCCCCGTTCCCGACCCCAGACTGCGAAACGTGACCACAGCCGGTAAACGTCGGGGTTACGGTGTGTACCCTCATCCCAAGTGCCAACAGGCGACGAGAGAGGTCCGGCTCCCCTCTCAGCTCCTCTGAAAGCAGAGGAGGAGAGAGAAGCGGCGTCGGGTTATCAGCCAGTTGGCTACCAAGATCCCTCATGGGAAGTTAATAGCCAACCGCCCAGGGTGCACCGTCCCGGTCATGCTACTCTTCCCCCGGGTCGTAACCCAAAGGGACCAATAGCAAACCGGGCACACGAGGAGGTTACCCGACCGAGCACCCCAACCTAACCTAACCTAACCTAACCTAACCTAACCTAACCTAACCTAACCTAAAAAAAATTTCCATATTTTCCAAATGTTTCCAAAACTTTCAAAAAGTTTCAAAAAGTTTCAAAACATTTCCTGACCTAACCTAACCTAACCTAACAAATTTTTCCAAATTTTCCAAAAGTTTCCAAAACTTTCAAAAAGTTTCAAAAAGTTTCAAAACATTTCCTGACCTAACCTAACAAATTTTTCCATATTTTCCAAATGTTTCCAAAACTTTCAAAAAGTTTCAAAAAGTTTCAAAAAGTTTCAAAACATTTCCTGACCTAACCTGACCTAACCTAACCTAACCTAACAAAATTTTCCAAACTTTCAAATTTTTTCAAATTTTTTCCAAACTTTCAAATTTTTCCAAACTTTCAAATTTTCCAAACTTTCAAAATTTTTCGACTTTCAAATTTTTCCAAACTTTCAAATTTTCTAAACTTTCAAAATTTTTCCAAACTTTCAAATTTTCCAAACTTTCAAATTTTTCCAAACTTTCAAATTTTACAAATTTTTACAAATTTTTTTTTACAAATTTTTACAAGTTTAAACAAATTTTTACAAATTTTTTTTTACAAATTTTTACAAGTTTTTACAAGTTTTTACAAATTTTTTTTTACAAATTTTTACAAGTTTTTACAAGTTTTTACAAATTTTTTTTTAACAAATTTTTACAAGTTTTTACAAACAGTAAAAGTTTGAGGTTAAGAACGTGCTCCAAGTGTTTTTGTGAAACGCTGCGAAAAGTGAATCGATAACACCCGAATTTTTTGTCGCCAAGTGAAAGGCATCATGGCCCTCTAGTGCTGTGTGAAATCCCGGATTTTTCCCGTGTCCCGTTCCCGAGAAAATAGGAATAATCTTCGGACCACCAGAAACATAGTTTCCCCCCCTCGCAAGTTGGGGGTGTACCAGGTACGGGAATAGATTCCAGACATCGAGAGGAGTCGTTTGACACCTCTGGATCCTGGATCGGACCACAAACAAATTGCCTCTGTCAATAACAAGTTTTCATGTGGACGGCGAAAAGTTTGAACCTAAATATTTAGGCTTGACCCAGTGGTGACCTATGTTTTTATTGCAACATAAAATTTTGGTATTCATCAAGAACCCGACAAAAGAAGATTCGTCAACTTGCGACCAGTGGTTCGCCAGATACAGGCTCCCAAAGGAATAGTCGAATTTCAAACCCCCCTTATAAGGGTTGCTACCCCTACGCTGAGCGCACCAAAAAGTATCTAACAACATCTAAGACCATATTGAGGGGGTGCTGGAATTTATCATTCATTTCTTGAAGAGGGCTGGTCTATTTGCGGATTTTTGTCGGGCCCCCTGTTTTTCGATTGAATATCCTAAATTAACCGTTAACTATACAGCTTTAAACCCCTCACTATCCTATAACACAATCATCAAATTACTCTGAACAAATATTCTACAAGCAATAGTGTTATAAATAAAAATATTAAAAATCGCTGATTGAGACGAGGGAAGTTGCCGGCATTACCGACTAAGTTTGTCAACCCCGTATCTCCTAAAGGGGTGGAGATATCGGGAAAATAACGAAATTTTCGTTCAGTGGGTCTGAAAAATCTTTTGGGTGACATACATATTGACCACCATAAAAACCACCCCCTTCAAAATTTTTTGGAACAACCCCAAAATTTCTGGATTTCCCGATTTTTTCGGGACACAGCAACCATAGTGACAGTAAATTTGGACTAGCCTTGACAGGGTTTAAACTGTCTGGTACCCCCGGCATCACGGGAAGTACCAAAACAAGATTCACGAAGCTATCAAAAAACTACCCCTGGATATCGCGGCGCACAGGAATCACCCCGGTGAAACTACCCCTTAGCTATAAGTTCTAGAAATAACATAAAATCTCGGGCTATACCATACTCAATTTACAACAATTCTATGCGGTAGCGTTCCCGAGATACAACTAACATAGCAAATACATAATAAATCCCGTAACTGTAAAATATAAGATTGTTTAGATAACAAAATTTGGAAAAAACATAAATATCTCGAAAACGGTAAGTCGTACGCAAAAAATAACAAAATGTTGGTATCCCCCCTCCTAGCCCCTACTCCTATAGTCCTCGAAATCAACCTACCCCCGGGAACATCCCCACAAACTCCCATCCCCCTACCCCCAAATTACACAGTTGACCAGTATAACTTGAGCCTAACCCTTAGGTCGAGCGTAACCACCTCTACGACCCGTAGCTTTCGGCTACGTACGTAGCTAAGTGCTACGACCCCCCGACCCCGCACCCCTCCCCCCCCCCCTCCCCCCTGAACTCCCCCCGAAACTACCCCCCCCTCCCCGACCAACCTACCTACCTCACCCCCGCGAGCTGTATCTCAGAAACGGGAACAGCTACAGACCAGTGCGTGGTGTCGTTAGAATCGGGAGAAGCTAAACAATCCTTTGACCCCAACCAATTTCTAAATTTCACCCCCCTTCATCCCCAAAACCTAAAAAACTGTTATACTCTCTAAACGTCGCGTCGTACGCCCCCCCCCCTAACCCCCTCCCACCCGGCTCAACCCCCGCGAGCTGTATCTCGGAAACGCTGAATTTTGCTTGACTAATTAATTGACTAAGTATAAATTGTAAAAAAATAGTTATAAGACATTTGTACACTATTGTGTACATATGATTAGTTGTAGATGTTCTTAGTTTTCTAAGAACTTTTATTGTAACAATTGACCATATTGACTGCCATTCCCAGAAAATGTTTAGTACTCCACCGCAAAACCCCAGAAGGACGTCCGGCGCAGGCGCCGGAAATATCGACAATGTACCCAAGAAAGATCCCAGAGCCGAACCCACGGCTGCCATGTTTTTAAGGGACTTGAAAAAGTACCTTGACATGTCAGGTAACCTTAAGGGCACGATCAAAGAGGGAGTTATAAAGTGTGCGGACCGTATCTTTGAACAGTTGACCAAACTGCACGCGACAAATGTCGAACTTGAGAAAAGACTCTTGGAACAGCGCGCACAAGCGACGGAGACCCAAATTATGGATCTTAACGACAAGCTGTCCAAGATGAGCGACACACTAGACAACATCTCTGCAAACCAAAGCAAGATGAATGAAAAGATGGCGGAATATAACCAAGACGAGCTTGGGAAAATGAAGGAAATGGAGTCGAAGCTGGCCAGGGTTACAGTAACTCAAGGCGTGGATTTTGAACGCAGCAAAAACCTTCTAAAAGAAGCGGAGGTCACAATCGTCGAAGGGATAACCAAGGAGGTGCGCTCGTACGCCGACGTGCTGGCAAGCAAACCAATGACTGCGAGCGCGTCGGCGGCAGCGACACCGCCGAGCCATTCGGTGATTGTGACATCCACTAAGGAAGAAGCCACAAGTGAAGATGTGTTAACCGAAATTCAAAGGCAGGGCTTCACAGAGTTTTAGCTGATGAGATCAAAAGGCCGCATCTGATAGATTTCATTGCGTCAATTTTTAAAACAGCAGTTGCCAGAAACAGCACCATCACCCCTGGTACGGCAACAACGGCGACCCAAGTCACAATCCCACGCGCCGTGAGCCCTATTCTCGTCCCACACCAAACCACAACAAATCAACTCTTACAGTATGGGGAGTTGGGAACACCGGGAATTAGTACTAGGGCAGTGGTCCTGTTCATGGACAATAATTCCGAACGGTTGGGTATAAGCTTCTGCAGCGCCATGGCTCGGAATAAAGTGACGATTTCACCTGGCCTCGCCGTCCTTCTGAATGGAAGTACTTTTAAAACGAGCATGAAGCGCAGAACATTCAATGCGCTTCCAGAGATAGAGGTTGCCAGTAACAAATGTCGTCTGGTGCGATCGCATAATAAAACGATTGCGCTATTCGAGGGAAGTACTGATGAAACCCAGTTTGCTCAGGCGTGCTCCGTGCTTACCAGTATTGGAAGGGAAGGCAGCAGTGCCGCAGTCACACCCCGCATAATAAGTGTGGATGCTATGGTGGTAGGGTTTGAGCCATGTAAAGCTGCAGACTATGTCGGGTGTATCAACGCCTCGGAACATCACGAGGTCATTGTATACGAGGATAGAGGTGCAAACCTTAGTTTCCTAAATACACAAAAACCCGGCTCTTCAGCAGCAGCCAACCCCATCGACACCTGGGGACACCCCATAGTAAATCCAGAAGCACTTAGCGGATCCGAACTCCTTCAACAAAGAACAGCTCAGGAGAAAGAGCAGAAGCAAGCCGCCGTTAAGGAAAAGTCCAAAACTAAGAACCGCTTCAGTGCCCTAATAAGGACTATAAAAACGTCAGTATTAGGGACTTCTAAAACGACTAAGACACAGAAGACAGAGACGGCGCGGTTGGATAAAGACACCCACAACCAAGCCACCACCAAGCAACAGCCCGAGGGCCAAACATCGCAACGCCCAACAATCCGTGTAGGAGAATCCGGGGTACAGGTCCGGCCGCCGAGTTTCAGAAAAGCGTCTACGCCCTTGGACCATATGGTCAACGCTTTCCTCGAGTTTGTCGCAATCACCAAGGCTACGAAGGAAGTTAGCCTAACAACGTGCAAAAACATCATGCAATCCTATCTCCTGGGTAGTCAGTGGATGCTCAAAATGAGACTCGAGGAATCAGAGGCCACCGTGTATAACAACGACACATCCCAAGTCTTACACGGGAAAGAAATGTGTCATCATATGGCGGCGTACAGCGCGACCAGTGGATTCATTGACGTGGACGAGGAGGAAGCAAAGCGAACCCGTCGGATAACATTTACCACTCCACCGTGTGACCCGATAGTTGTCACTGCCCGATGCACAAAGGTGATGCTGGATGACAGAGTTTTAAAAATGGTAAACGCCATCGTAGAAAACCTCGAAGATAGCAAAGCCTTTGATTCGTGGGTGATGCCAAAAATTACATGGGTCAACGGAGTCCCCGGATGCGGGAAAACCACATGGGTTGTAAAGCGCTTCGAAATAGGTGAGGACTTAGTAGTCACCACAACCACGGAGGCGGCTGAAGATCTTAGGAAAAAGCTTTCCCATCGTATGGGAAATGACGCAAAGTCCTGTGTTCGAACTCTAGCGTCACTCCTCGTAAATGGTTTATCAGAGTCAGGTAAGAAAAAGTGCAAGCGCATTATGGTTGACGAGGC
Organism: Blastobasis lacticolella; assembly: GCA_905147135.1. Taxonomy (NCBI): domain Eukaryota; kingdom Metazoa; phylum Arthropoda; class Insecta; order Lepidoptera; family Blastobasidae; genus Blastobasis; species Blastobasis lacticolella. Next base: position 22,111 of record LR990041.1, read on the forward strand.
TCTCATGAACCATTTCGGAGCTATAGTGATGGCTATTCAACTGACGGGGGCTGAGGAAGTCATTCTGATAGGGGACAGAAACCAATTGCCATACATCGACAGGCTGAACCTATTTACAGTAAAATATAATAGACCAGATCCTGTCCTAAATATTAGCCAGGAGTTGTTGTGCACACATAGGAACCCAATGGATGTCGCTTATGCTCTTAACGAAGTGTATAGCGGCACAGTGGCGTAGCATGGGGGGGGCGGAGGGTGCGGTCCGCACCGGGCGGCACTTTGCCGGGGGCGGCGCTGCGGAGGTAGCAGTTAGAAAAAAAAATTAAAATATAAAAAAAGTTAATTTCTTTCAGTGTTTTTTTCGTCATTTTTTGTTGTTGTTACCTAGCTGCGAGCGCCGGTGCGCGCAGGTACAATCGGAACGAAAATAGTAACATGCCAAATAAATATATAATATCTAACTACCAAACTTTACAAAACTTTACTCTATGTCAAAAAATGTTAATTTCACTTTTCAGGTTAGTGTTAATCAATAAAAGTACTCTTTTTACCATGCCCCAAATTTTTTATAATGGATTACAAAAATAAGAGGGCGGCAAATTTGGAATCAGCACCGGGTGCTAGTGACCTATGCTACGCCACTGTAGCGGCATATACTCGTCAAAACCCCTAATACGATCTTTAAAGTTAAATGGGTTTACAGGTACACCAATAGCCGCAACCCTTCCAAACACACTCTACCTGGTGCATACACAGGCAGAAAAAGAATCCCTGATCACCAAGGGATTCGGGAGCGGTACCGGGTCGCGCACCTTAACCATACACGAATCTCAGGGTCTAACGAGTGAGCGGGTGATTGTAGTGAGCACAACATCTAAGAGGCTACAGCTGCATGACAGCGTTTCGCACGCAGTAGTGGCAGTGTCGCGGCACACTGTTAGCTGTGTCTATTACACTGATGACAGTGATGACGCGATAGCCAGATTTGTGAGGCGGGCGGAGCGAGCTTCGGCAGTCGCAATCAAGGACTATAATATAAAAATGGCGATAAGAAGTCGGGACATGGGTACAGTAGGCAAGCTTCTGGAAGCGACGACCCTGAATAACCCATAGCAACCTGGTTGTCATATAAAAAAAAAAAAAAAAAAAACTTACCAAAACAAAAACAATGTGGCTATAGCTGTACGTAGAGTAAGCATTGTCTGTTTAAACTTATATCAGTGACCGATAATATTAACAAAAAAAAAAAAAAAAAAAAAAAAAAAAAGGATTTATACATATATAAGAACCAAGAGAAAAGACAAATACAGCCATAACTGCTGTTTAAAATATTCTATAAAGAAATGACACTAATAAAAAAAAAAAAATATATATATATGCATGAAGCATGTATCTCTGATATCTATTTTTGAAATGTATTTTGTATTTAAGCATGTATCTAACATAAATTTAATAATATTATTATTTTATATTTAATCTTTGACCTTCTGTAGCACTAAAAGATGCTCAGTGTAGAAGAAAATAAAAGAACTTTATAATTAAAAAATACTCTAACAAAAGCATGGACAACAGTCTATGGAAATTAATAAATGCTTATAAAAAAAAAAAAAAAAAAAAAAAAAAAAACCTAACCTAACCTAACCTAACCTAACCTAACCTAACCTAACCTAACCTAACCTAACCTAACCGAACCTAACCTAACCTAACCGAACCGAACCGAACCGATTCAAAATTTTAACAGTTTGCTTTAATCTTGATTTTACATAAATTTTAACGTTTAATTTATCTTTAGTGGTTCTCAGATTATAAATTTTTTTGTGTTTTTTGGTGATAAATCTAGAATAAATAATAAATTGGTAATTCTGACCTCGGAATCGGGCTCTGCAACCCTATTCTGACTTATATAAATCCAAACACCAGGCCGATAGCTGTTAGAACGCCGTTTTTGAAGTTTTTCCGCCATTATCTTTTTTATTTTAAAAATTTCTTTTTGATATAGCTCGGAAACCGTTTGACTTAGAGACTTTTGGTTTTTTGTATTATAATAAGCGCGCGGATATCTGTCGATCAGGTCGGTTTTCAGGCGAATTCCAGCCCTGAAAAATTTTCAGGCTGAAAATGGTTTCAGGAGATACCAGAGGTCAAGCCAAGTTGCCCGTAGAAAACTAGAAGTTCTTACGACTTTTAGAACAGGAGTTATAAGGTTCCAAAGCCACTATCAGACAGCTCGGCGGCCATTTTGAAAATATTTAGGCCATTGTAAGTCTGCAACCGATTATCGTAGCGACTTGGGGATTTTTGCTTAAAGGATAGGAGACTCCCCTCTACCCCCCTTCCTACTTGCGCAGGGATTGGAGACTACGAAAATTCGAACTCCTGAAACTAATATCACTTGATCGAATAGGTGGAGCAGATCTGCCCTGTCCAGACCCGGGGCTTCTACGGCCTCTGGAAGCGGAGATATAGGCATTCAAAGCTAAACTTTGACAGTTGGGACGCCATCTTAGAAATTTTGTAAGTCGAATAACTCCGGAACCGTGGGTCGTGGAGAATTGGGATTTGGTCTATTGTTACGAGCCGAGTGTCTTCTATACGATCACCACATTTTCTGGCGTTTTCAGGACAACATTTTTTCAGGTCCTGAAAAACAGCGTATAGGGTTATATTCATTGGGACCTTTCAGACGAGACCAAGAACGATTCTGTGGGCCCAACGGTTGGCGAGATATCCTAGACTTTAACTTTTTTCAAAGTTCAAACTCGCAATTTTAAATCGGGATATCTCGGGAACCCATAGGGTTGGATACCCCGAGATTGGGTTGGTTTGAAAGGGCTCGGCGAGAGCTACAATATTAGATATGGACAGAGACTCTATGTAGAGCGGATGTAGAGTTTAGTCATAATTCTCGTTTTTGACCAAACCTAACATAGCGTCTCATTACGAGAGCCAACCCTGATTACTTCTGAGGTCCATTACGAAGGAATTTGAATTAGAGCTCTACATGGAGTCGAAAATTCTTTAGACTAAGTAGAACTGTATTGTTTTATTGTAATTGTCGGTTATTGGTAGAATTATTGTAATTATCACGGTTTTGCTGAAATTGAATATCATAATATCAGATATTTAACTGAAGTTAAATATCATAATCTTCGTCTGAAAATTGGTAAATTGTTATTCTATTTATTAATATTGATCATTATTGACATCTTATTATCGATACATTAAATATTATATGTTATATATTTATAACTATTAACTATTATTATTATGTATTAAATTGATTATTATTGATTGGAATTGATTATTGGAATTATTATTATTATTACTGTTGAACATTATATAGCATAATATTGGTCGCCTAAACAGTTAAAATGTTGCCAAAACAACCCAAAACAAAAAGTGCAAATAACAACACAGCATCAAGCCAAGCACAAAAGAAAAAGAAGGAAAAGAATGCAACAAGTCCAAAACAGCAAATGGTGCCGATGGGAGGTAAGGAAGGAAAGCAAACAGCGATTACAGCTGGCAAACCTGGAACCCCTGAGCAAGGAAAGGGAAATACTGCTGACCAACCCAAAGAAGGGAGCCGGGTTTCTGTCAAGGTGGCGAAGCATATTAACCTAGACGTTTCGCGGCCACAAGAAGCAGCGCGAGCCGAGATGCGGGTGGTCGACGGTGTGAGTGAGGTTGTTGAGGCCGAGGAACGAGATGACATAGCTGCAGCAACCAGACAGGACGTATCGCAGCAAACGGGCCCGGACCCGCTCGAGGAGGGGTCAACTTCAACAGAACTGGAGCGACAAACAGCTTCCACGCAGGGGATGAGCGGTGCGGCTCAGCCGCCGGATGGGTTGCAGACAGTATCGCCGCTAGAGGATAGACGCCAGCCTGCGTCCTTGCTACGAATAGCGGTGGCAAACAGCATCCGAAGCAAGGCGGGAGGTTGTTTCACCTCGGTGGAGGCCACCGGACATATGGCGCGCCGTCTGTCGCTCGCACAGGATATTGCGGATCTGGTGGGGCCGCCTCCGGAGATAGTTGATGGGGACGAAGCATCCGAGGAGGGAGCGGGCTCGTTTGAGGCGTGGATGGCTAGTCCGGCGCCGTCATCTGTGGGCTCCGCGAAGACCGGTGGCATAAGCGATGCCTCTGCTAAAGCCACGAGGGCTGTGACCGAGGCCAAAGAAGAACTCGAAAGTAGAGCAGCGGGCAACCTGAAACGAGAAGTCAGAGAAAGAGTAGTGGAGAGGCTCTTTCTCCTGAAGTCGCTGGTACTTTGCCTGGCCAACTCGCGGTCGCGGGCTCTAATGGAGGTGGCGCGTCTTCGAGGGGAGCGTGCGAGGGATGCGGCGGCGGCGGAGCGACGATACGCACAGGCGCTTAAGGTAGGTCTGGACAGCGTCGCGGCAATGCAGAGGGAGGTCTCGGAAGCACGGGCCGCAGCCGAGGCTACGCGCCAGATAGTCAGCTTCGATGTTTGTCAGGCTATGGAGCGTGTGCGGGGAGACATCGAAGCCGTGCGGCGCGAGGCGGCGGCGGGCGTAGCAGCAGCGGCGGCGGCGGCCCCGGAAGTGGCGCCGCAGTTGGTCCGAGAACTGGCCGAACTCTGGTCCCGACTCGATGGGGCGGCGCCGGCGAGGTTGGATGATCTGGCGGCACGGGTTGATGACGTGGCGCGTGAGATGCGGGCAATTCGTGAACAAAAATCGAGAGCAATTTCACATGAGGACGCTCCCCGAGCTGAGGATATAGTGGCCGCACTCGAGCCTGGCGTGGCGGCGCTCCGAGAGGAAGTGCGAACCGCTGTGGCGGCTATGTCTGCTGCTGCAGTGACCGCGAGATCTGACTTTCCACTGGACGAGCTGGTCCGAGAGGTGCACTCACTGAGCGAGATGGTTGCCGGCGTTCGATCGGTTGTAGGTGGTGGCTCAAATGCAGAAGAGGATGTAGAAGCGCGGCGAGCGCTGCCGTCGCGTGTTGAAGAGGTGCGTCGCGAGTTAGTGGCGCTGCGCGACACCACAGTTGAAACGGCAGCGCCTCTCCGGACGGCATTGGAGGAGCTGCGGCGCGAGGTTCGCGGGGCGGGTGCTGGGGCTGCGACTGGTGTGGTGGGCGCGACCGAGGTGGCACGCGAGGTGCGTCGCGCGGTGGCGACCTATGCGGATGCGGTCCGCGCTGTCCCGAACTTCGCGGCTGGCCGGGCGCAGCCTACTGAGCACGAGCCTCGTCATACCATCATCATTTCGTCGAGGGATCCCAACCACACGGCCGAACAGCTTCTTATAAAAATAGACGATGCTGCAAATGCACGGGCCACTGGTGTCCAGGTGGACAGATGCCGCAAGGCAAAAGATGGCAGGGTGGTGCTTACCTGCGCACGGAAGGCGGATGTGGCGAAGTTGGCTGACTGTTTGCGGGGGAAAGAGCTAGAGGTGGAGGAAGCAACCAATAAGAACCCTTTAGTCCTAATTACGGACGTAATGAAAGTAGTGACGGACGAGCAGCTGCTGGAGTCTATAAGGAGGCAGAACCCAGACGTTATGGAAGGCCTGGAGAAAGATACGCTCCGTGTGCGATTCCGGCGGCGAGCTCGTAACGAGCTACAGCAGCATGCTGTGTTGGAGGTGTCGCCACTGCTTTGGAGGCGGCTGATGGAGCGAGGACGGGTGTACGTAGGGCTGCAGCGATGCGCTGTACATGATCAGTCACCGCTGGTGCAGTGCTCGCGCTGCCTGGGATACGGCCATCCGAGGCGAGCTTGCCGGGAAGCCGCCGATGTGTGCGCGCACTGTGGAGGAGCGCATCGCCGGGCGGACTGTAAGGTTCGAGACGCGCCGCCTGAGTGCTGTGGCTGCCGCCGCGAGCGACCACGAGGTGACCCCCGAGAGCGCGCACATTCGGCCTTCGACCCAGAGTGCCCTGTTCGAAAAAAGTGGGAGAGCATAGCCAGGGCTCGGGTCGCATATTGCTAAGGGCGCGCCGGGCCACATCTTAGTCCTGCAAGCAAACTGTAATCGGGCGCGTTTGGCAACGGCGGAACTGGTGTCCACGGGCGTGCGGCGGGGTGCCGCGGCGCTCCTGATGCAGGAACCGTATGTGGGAACAGCAGGTGAGCTGGCGCTGGCTTCGGGTATACGCGTCGTGCAGGCCGCTGCGCCTGACCGCAGCGGACCCAATAAGGCGGCTGTGGTGGTACTGGATTCGGCGCTGTCACTGGAGCTGGACCCCGCGCTGCAGAGCGAGCGCATAGCTGCCGCGGTAGTGCGGGGCGCGGGCCCGCCACTTGCGCTTCTCTCTGTGTACCTGGAGCCGACTGCGAACGAGGCGACCGTGGCTGAGACGCTGGAGCGAGTGAAAGATCTGGTCGCGCACTTGAGGACGCCACGGGTGTTGCTAGGCGGCGACTTCAACGCCTGGAGCCGGTGGTGGGGCAGCTCGAGGGATGACGAGCGGGGTGAGCGGGTTGCAGCGCTGCTGGACGAGATGGAGCTGGAGATCCTTAACGAGGGCTCCGACCCCACGTTTGAGGTATGGCGCGCTGGCCGGCTTTGCACGAGTCGTGTTGACGTCACTGCTTGCTGCCGGCGGCTGTTGCCAAAGGTGTGCACTTGGTGAGTAGAGCCCGGGGTAACCACCTCAGACCACAATACGATCGCAGTCGAAATTGCCCGGGAGGATCCTGAGGTGGGTGAGTCCACTACGCAGCGACAGAGTACAAAAAAATATAATTGTATGAAAGCGGACTGGAATAGGTTTATGGAAGTGTTCATGGAGGAACGTGAGCGCCGGGAATTGACGGTGGAGCGGATGGAGTCGCTGCGAGAGGGGTGTGAGGTGGAGGCGGCAGCTCGCGAGTATGAGGCTGCAGTAGTGGCGGCATGCGATGCTGCTATCCCACTACTGGGAGTACGTCAAGTGAGTCCTGACCCTCCATGGTGATCCGCAGAGCTAGAAAGAAAGAAAAGGGAAGTATTAACAGCTAAGAGGAGGATCGCCGGAGGGATCACGTCGTGGGGCAGTACATTGCCATTAAGGAAGAGTACTCGCAACTTGTGAGGGCCTCCCAAACTGCAAGTTGGAAGAAATTCTGCTCAGCCTCCGAGAGAGAGTCAATGTGGGACGGAATATACAGAGTGATTCGAAGTACGGCGCGGCGTGCGCCTGACGTGTTGCTGGAGGGCGAGGATGGCATGACAGCGAGTGCGGAGGGCTCGGCGCGGATGCTGGCGGAGGCGCTATTTCCCAATGACAATCCGGCGGAGGACACGCCGGAACAGGAAGAGGTACGGGCAGCGGCCGCCGAGGGGCGCGCTACGGCGCACGACGATCCGCCCTTTACCTTGCTGGAGCTGGAGTGGGCGTCGCAATATTTTTCCCCACGGACGGCGCCCGGACCTGATCACTTTACGGCGGATATCTGTGAGAGAGCCGTGCTAACCGATGGTGGAGTCTTTTTGGCGCTGGAAAACTCCGCCCTCTCCTTGGGATATTATCCGGCTTTATGGAAAAAAGCGGCGGTAGTAATAATACCGAAGCCCGGCAAGCCGGCGAAGCGGGCCCGATCTTACCGCCCTATTGGGTTGTTAAATATTTTTGGGAAGATCGTAGAGAAAATGGTTGTGGGTAGGTTGCGCTGGCATCTTCTCAGGACAATAAACCCCAGACAATACGGTTTTATGCCCCAGCGCAGCACTGAGGACTCCCTCTATGATCTAGTGGAGCACATAGACACAGAGGTGAAACAAAAAAAGAAAATCTGTCTGCTGGTGTCTCTGGACATAGAGGGGGCCTTCGATAACGCCTGGTGGCCAGGAATAAAAAAACAGCTGTTGGAGAGGGGTTGCCCGTGCAACTTATACAATATGATGGGATCATATCTGGAGGGGCGCGAGGTAGAGTACACCAAGGCCACGGCACGGGGTTGCGTTCAGGGTTCCATTGCGGGACCGACATTATGGAACCTGGTATTGGACCCCCTAATTTCCCAGTTGGAGGCAATGGGCGTCCACTGCCAGGCCTTTGCAGATGACGTGGATTGGTGTTTTCTGCAAACGACATGGAAACAATTAATGCAAACGCATGCGCAATTCTCTCCCATGTTCACCAATGGGGAATATTTAATAAATTAAATTTTGGGCCAGCTAAAACTCAGGCCATGGTTTTAACAAGAAAAATGAAAGTGGGCACCCCAGTTGTGCACATGGGAGGGCTGCCAATTAATATTGTGGACCAAATTAAATTATTAGGCGTAATAATCGATAAAGGTCTTGGGTTCACACCTCACGTAAACTATATAGCGGATAAAACGACAACTATATTTAGACAGCTTCAAAGAGCCGCAAAGGTTACGTGGGGTTTGAACTCGGACATACTCAGGACCATATATACATGCGTTATAGAACCTATAGTTTTGTATGCGGCTGGGGTGTGGGCATCAGCTACCCGCAGGAAAGGAATAGCGGATCGCCTACGAGCGCTGCAACGTGGCTATATTTTAAAAATAGCAAGGGCGTACCGAACTGTAGCGTTGGATCCAGCGCTGGCTATCACAGGAATTCTGCCCCTCGATATGAGGGTGAGGGAAGCGGGCAAAATTTTTGAAATTAAGAGGGGACGCCCTCTGGGACCATCGGGCAGTTTAGAAAGAAATATGTCCGCTATATTTGAGGCGCTACATCCGGCAAAGTGGTGGAGGCCAAGGTTCCGGCACTTAGAGGAGGTGGCAGGTGGGGAGCAGAGAGTGGAAGGACTCAACATCTATACCGACGGAAGTAAGATCGAAGGGAAAGTGGGTGCGGCACTGACGGTGTGGCGGGGGGAGACCAAGGTCAAATATCGGTTGGAGTCGCACTGCACTGTATTTCAGGCAGAAATGTTGGCTATCTTGGAGGCAACAGAGATGGCAGGGAAGTTGAAAGAAACAAAAATTAATATATTATCGGACAGTATGTCCTCACTTCAACTCATCAGTCAATACACTTCCCTGCAGCCTGTTGCCTTCAAGATAAGGGAAAATTTGATAAAATTGAATTCCGTCGGAGTAGATGTTGGGTTGTATTGGGTGCGGGCCCATGTGGGCACACCAGGGAACGAGAGAGCGGACGAGTTGGCGAAGCGCGCAGCCCTGTACCGTAAGACCTCACCAGAGTATGATTTCTACCCCATCTCGTATGCAAAGGGAGTCATCAGGGAGGAAACAATAGCTGAATACAGCGAACTGTACAAAATAAATATTAAAGATAAAAACATCGAGCTATTCCTCCCTGATGTGTCCCTTGCGTACAAATTCGCGAAACGTTACCAACCGGATGCACTAATAACGCAGATGCTGACAGGGCACGGGGGTCTGGGACAGTATCGCCACAGGTTTAGGCTGCGCGATTCGCCATGGTGTGTGTGTGAGCCGGGGTGTGTGGAGGATGTTACTCACCTTCTATTCGATTGCCCCCGTTTTGGCGCGCGCCGCCAAACCCTGGAGGCGAAATTGGGGATGCAGATCGACCGGGCAAATATTGTAGACCTAGTAAAAGATAAGAGGAAGGCAGACACATTTTTCAAATATTGCAAGAAGGTAATGGCCGAAACCTGTAGGGCAAATGGGAGTACGGCGTGGGGAAATTGAAATAAAATATTAACAAGTAAGACAAATATTATTGACAAAGTAAAAGTATTAAGTACAATATTGACATTGACATTATATTAATTAACTTATGCGTATCATATTGACATTTCTTATTATTAATTGTTTTTAATCCTTTATTTTAAATTTTTTAATAAGATGTTACTAAATACTAAGTACAATATTGACATTGACATTACATTAATTAACTTAACTAGTGCTTATCATATTGTCATTTCTTATTATTAATTGTATTTTATCCTTTATTTTAGAATTTATATAAGATGATATTAAATACTAATGATGATTCTAATCACACAATGACATGTGTAATTCCGCAATTATTGCAAAAATGTGTTGGTGTGTGTATTCATTTTTCCAATGCGTATTGTAAATTAGTAATATAAGAAAAAAAAAAGAAAAAAAAAAAAAAGCCTATACAGAGAATGAAAATAGAAAAACAACTGAAAGACAAAACGAGAGAGTAACAAAAAAAAAAAAAAAAAAAAAAACCAGTGGAGTATTGGCGACATAGTACACGCACACGCACATAAACACACACATTTATGCAAGCCCTCTACCATCGGAACCCCATGGCTCTGAAATAGAGAGTTCAACTGCAATACAGCATACCAAGCAATAACAATACACATGCACTTTTTTATACAAGTGTTTTGCAGAAAATGTCTCCGACCCATGTCGGAGGATTAATTGCGGAACTCACAATTTAAAAAAAAAAAAACCTAACCTAACCTAACCTAACCTAACCTAGCCAATCTGTCTTGTGATTCTTCTCATTTTTGAAAGGAACTAATTACTTAAAATATAGCTTGACTAAAACATATTTACTGTTTGTTGACTTATTTCCTCTAAAGACTCAAACTAGCCGGTTAGACTTAGTTAAGTAGTGTCCTATAATTTGTATCTAATTTGGAAGACAGCTTTAATTTGGACTTGGTAGTTGGTTTTCACCCGGATTGAAACACGTCTGCTGGCTTGAGTTCAACCGGATCTGGAACAGAAAATAGCTATTACCAATATACTAAGTTAGACATACACTCTCTCTACAAGTGTGCCTACTAAATTACTAGACAATTAACGCCAATTAGGGCCATTTACACCCGCATCAACGCGTCCCTCTGACACCCACCCATCCAAGGTGACTGTACCACGACCAGCTTCTCAGTACCTGAAAAACACAATATAATGCGTACTCCGGAGAATAACCGACGGAGATCCTCGACGACATCTCTGGGATCGATGACAAAGTCTCCGACTAGCAAAACAACTGATCTGACAGAGAAGGCTGGCCCTTCCACCCTCGGGCTGTCCCAAAGTCACCCAAAAGACAGCCAAAGTCCCCTGACAGTTTCCAAACAAAAAACCAAGAATCCAACCAGCTCACAAGCAGTAATATTGAACAAAACCATAACGGTCGAGAAGACAAAAACGTATACCGAGCTGGCCAGGTACATAATGTCAACAGCATATACGCAACTGGACCAGTCAGGAAATATAAAAAGCACAATAAAAGAGGCAGTTAAAAAACATATAAAAAGGCTCGTCGAGATAGTTAAAGAGATAGACGAAGAGAACCCAAATGCAAAGGGAATCGGACAAGAAAAAAGGATGGAAAATACAAACAGGGATGAAACACAGAAGGAAAATGGAAAGGAAATCATGATTAAGATGGAAGAATGCAGTAAATTACTCGATGACAATAAGGAAGAAATTAGGAGTTTAAAAATTGAAATGCAGGAACATAGGAAAATGATTGAAAAAGAAACAAAAAACCTTGAACAAAACAGGAACAAAATGGACAAATTGGAAGAGACCATGAACAAACATAGCCTGGAAATGCCGCAAACCACAACCTACGCTAGTGTGGCTGCGGCACCACCAAGGAGAAGGTCTCCGGAGCAGACGCTGCACTCGGTTGTGATTGCTTCCAAGGACCATAGTAAAACCTGCGAGGAAGTGCTCATAAGAATACGAGAAGCAGTGAACGCCAAGGATGGTAATGTCACTGTTGATAGAATAAGAAAGGCAAAAGACAAGAAGATCGTTATGGGATGTAAAACACAAGAAGAGAGAAAAAAGTTGCAAGAAAGGTTAGACAGAGCCAAGGAACACCTCACAGTCGTGGAGGTACGAAACCGCGACCCACTGGTAGCACTCAAGAGCGTCCTGCAATACAACAGCGATGAAGACGTAATAAAAGCTCTAAGAAATCAAAATGCAGACATATTTCGAGACCTCAATGAGGAAGATAATAGAATGGAGGTGAAATTTAAAGGGAGAACGAAAAATCCCCACACCTGCAACATTATAATAAGAGTGTCCCCACAGCTGTGGAATCGCATGACTGACAGGGAATCGGTCCACGTGGATATCCAGCGAGTGAGAGTGGTCGACCAATCCCCCTTGGTCCAGTGCTCCACCTGCCTCGGATATGGCCACGGCAAACGGTTCTGCAAAGAGACAATTGAAAAATGCAGCCACTGTGGGGGACCCCATATGAAACAGCAATGCGAGGCCTGGCACGCTGGAGCAACTCCGTCCTGTTGCAACTGTAGACATGCCAAACTGGACGCAATAGATCACAATGCTTTTAGCGATGTTTGCGAAATCAGGAAGAGATGGGAGGCTCTAGCTCAAGCCAAGGTAGCATATTGTTAACGCAGCAGTGGATACAAACAATAGACCGCGCAATAACCCCACCAGAGGATACTCAGTGGCCCAAGTGAACCTACAGCGCAAGGAACTGGCGACCAGCGAACTGATGATCGAGGCTAATGAACGAAAGACTAGGCTAATGGCTCCAAGAGCCATATGTAGGCGGAATCAACAGGATGAAGACATATCCGGGAACGAGAATATATCAATGCTCTGACCAGGAGAACGGCACGGTTAAAGCGGCTATTGCGGTCTTTGACGACAAACTCGATATTATACAATGTCCACAATTTACCACAAACAACATCGTTGTGGTAAAAATCCGCACTATTGCATGGGAGATAGCCGTCGTATCCTTTTATTTCGAGCCAGACAAACCAATAGAGCCATTCTTGGAGCAGCTTAAACAAATAACGGAGGAGCTTGGGCCACGAGGACTGCTTATAGGCGGAGACAGCAACGCCAAAAATACCTGGTGGGGAAGTATGGTGACCGACCACAGGGGAGTAGACATGTCCGGGACCCTGGAAGAGTTGGGTCTGCAGGTGCTTAATTTGGGAGAGACCCCTACTTTCGATACTGTCAGGGGAGATAGAGTCTTCACCAGCTTCGTGGACCTGACAGCATGCTCAATCGATTTACTGAATCTTGTAAGTGAGTGGAGAGTTTCGCCAGGAATAACCAGCTCGGACCACAACTGCATATTGTTTGACATAAAGCTGAAAAAGGAAACAGGTATACATGTGCAAAGAACAACTAGACTCTACAAGACGAAAAAAGCTAATTGGAGCCAGTTTCATGAGAAATTGGACCAATTGAAAATAGCCAATAACATAAATGTCAACGTAATAAATAACACCAGCAATAAAGAAAAACTAGAGCAAATAGTGATAAAACTAACCAACATAATAACCGAAACATGCAGGCACAGTATACCGAAGAAGAAGAGTACCGAAGCTACAAACTTACCGTGGTGGTCCGAGGAACTCGCGGCGATGAAGAAAAGAGTTGCCACAAAGAAACGCCGCATCCGATGCGCGGCATCAGATCGAAGAGCGAGGGTGGTCCAGGAGTATCTGAAGGAAAAGGATGAATATGAAACTGCTGCCAAACAAGCTCAAGTTACCAGCTGGAAAGAGTTTTGTAAAAAACAAGATAGAGAAGGGGTGTGGGACGGAGTATACAGGATAATCCAAAGGACCGCTAAACGTCAGGAGGACGTAGCCCTAGCTAAGGACGGAGTATTCCTGAGCCCATCAGAATCGGCTACATTGCTTGCTGAGACATTCTATCCGAACGACTCCAAGGAAGCAGACAATCCTCACCACAGGCGTACCAGAGAGAAAGCTGAGCGGGTAAATGAGCCGTCTCATGATGACCAACATGATCCGGCATTTACGATGCAGGAGCTACACGTTGCCTTGAAAGGATTCAATCCGAAGAAAGCTCCCGGAGTGGACGGTTTCACCGCAGACATCTGCATCAGGACCATATCCCAGGATCCGGAAATGTTCCTCGCGCTGGTCAACAAGTATTTATCGCTGGGGTACTTCCCGGATATCTGGAAGGTAGCCACAGTAGTGGCATTAAGGAAACCGGGCAAGGACAACTACACAGTCCCTAAATCATACAGACCCATCGGCCTACTGCCAGTAATGGGGAAAATCTTAGAAAAGATGGTAGTGGCAAGGCTAAAATGGCATCTTATTCCGCGACTTAGTACACGCCAGTACGGGTTTGTGCCACAGAGGAGCACCGAGGACGCCCTCTATAAACTGGTTGAACACGTGCAAAGCAAGATGAGACAGAAAAAGTTAGTTACTGTAGTGTCACTGGATATAGAGGGTGCCTTCGATAGCGCCTGGTGGCCTGCTATCAGAGTCCGACTGGCTGAGGAACAGTGTCCGGTTAACATAAGAAGATTGCTAGACAGTTATCTCTGCCATAGGAAAATCAAACTGAGGTATGCCGGAGAGGAATGTGTGAGAAACTCAACATTGGGGTGTGTTCAGGGATCAATCGGGGGTCCGATTCTGTGGAATCTCCTTTTGGATCCGTTGCTGCGGGACATGGAGCAACAAGGGATTTACTGCCAGGCATTTGCGGATGATGTGGTACTGGTGTTCGAAGGAGAGACAGGATCTGAAATTCAAAGGCAGGCCAATGCTGTTCTCGCCTATGTTCGGGAGTGGGGCATCAAAAATAAGTTAAAATTTGCAGCACACAAAACATGTGCCATGGTGCTAACGAGAAAACTCAAATTCGATGTCCCACGCCTGGACATGGGTGGGATCCCCATTGGTATGTCCAAGGAAATAAAAATCCTTGGACTGACAATAGATGAAAAACTCACCTTCAACACGCACGTCGCTGCGGTATGTAGAAAAGCTTTAAACTTTTATAAGCAGCTATCAAGAACAGCTAAGGTTGAGTGGGGCCTGCAACCTGAGATAATGCTGTATAACTCAGTCGTCGAACCCATCATCATGTACGCGGCTTGTATGGGCACCAGCAGCTAAGAAGATCGGGATTCAGAAGGCGCTAAACACAGTCCAAAGATCCTTCGCCCAAAAACTGTGCAAGTCGTATCGTACAGTCTCGTTACACTCGGCTCTACTGCTGACCGGGATATTGCCTCTAGATCTAAGAGTGCAGGAGGCAGCCGCCCTGTACGAAGCTCGTAGGGGCTCCGGCTTGGTGCTGGGAGATAGAGAGGTTGAGCGACCGATGGCATTTTCAGAGTCCTCACACCCAGCGACATATATCAGCTTGTGACGTGGTGGCGACTCAGAGGGAGCTGGCCACTGTCGCCACGGGTCTGTTTAAACCCCAGACGGGTTGCTATCTCTGGGAATGAGGGATCTTACTTAGTGAAACCATCGATAGTAATGATTTACAACTCACGTTTATTAAAACAACGTATTAACCTATGTAATACATGGCACTTAACTTGAATAACTTAGTCTAGTGGGCGATACCTATGTATCAACGCTTAATTCCTATGACCTAGCTCAGCGATTCTACCGCGGGTGTTACCCGGGTTCCTCGTTACATAACTCTCCCTAACGGACTTAGACGGTTCCCGACCCACCGACGTTTATTCACTACCGGGCGATCACGACGGAACGGACCGTTCCCCTAAGTCGCGGCTAACACGATAATCTACCCCGGGCGCGTTTTCTACACGGAAGTTTAACGGGCGCGGATTGAGGACTAGCGCGGGCTAAGCCCTATCCCTAATCATCCCGGTCTAGGTTTACCTACATGGGTTGAGCCTAAGTCCTAACCTGATTTGGTTCCCCCCTCTAAGCCAGGCTGTCTACTCGGCGACCCCAAGCCGACAGTCCGGATGCCTGGTTGGACCCCTTCCTCCGGGATCACCAGTTCCTAACTCCCCAGTTGTTCCCTATCCCCACCTAATCCCCCCTAAGCCCAACTGTCTACTCGGCGACCCCAAGCCGACAGTTAGGGTACCTGGATAGACCCCTTCCTCCGGGATCTCCAGTACCTCGTCGTCTCGGCAACCCCAAGCCGACGGAAACTAATTACTCAAAAACCGGATGCGAACCTAAGGCCGGTACCGTTAGAACTGATTTCACATCCTGGTCTCGAGCCTCTTGAGTGAACATCGGGTGCGGGTCGTTAGCGCGATGCAGAGTCGGTCGTCCCGGGGGCTGCCGTTGTTTCACCGGTCCGTCTCTTTAGCGCGATGCAGGATCGTGCGCCGGTGACGCGGCCTTGCTGCTGGGTGTGGGAGGGGCGGTGTAGCGCGGCGGCGCGGGGGGCCGCGCGGGTGCGCGCGTCACGCGCGGCGCGGTGCCAGTCCCCGGCGTCTCGCTCGCCTACCGGACGGGTGACCGCTGCTCGATGACTCGGCGGCGGTCCGGGGTTTGTAACGCTTCGTTACAAGCTTGAAGTATAGTAAGCTGCAGGACCACGCGAAAATATACGAACACAATCCGCGAGCCGTAAAAATATTTACAGATGGGAGTAAAATCGACGGAAAGGTTGGAGCTGCTCTATCGTTGTGGACAAACGGTATCGAAACAAAGACGGCAAAACTATGTCTACCAGCATATTGCACAGTCTACCAGGCGGAGCTGCTGGCTATAACTAAAGCAACCAGGATTATTCTCGAACGGAGAGAGGTCAGCTACGAAGTATACAGCGACTCCAGAGCAGCATTGGATACAATCATCAATCCCACCTCCCTCCATCCCCTTGCAAAAGAAACTCGCCAGAACATAGGCAATGCTTTGATTCAAGGCAAAGATGTATCTTTGTTCTGGGTCAAAGCACACGCGGGTCTACAAGGAAACGAGAACGCGGATAGGCTAGCGAAGGAGGCAGCATTGTCGTGCAGGAGGAAGCCAGACTACGACCGGTGCCCGATTTCATTCGTCAAGCGACAAATCCGCGACGAGTCGCTTGGCGAATGGAACCGGAGATATCGGTCGGGCGAGACCGCCTCCGTCACGAAGATGTTCTTTCCAGACGCAGTGTTAGCATACGGTGCAATTAGAAAAATAAAGCCAGCAGGTGTCTTAACTCAAGTGCTGACGGGGCACGGCGGGTTCGCCCAGTACCTGAATCGGTTCGGATGCCGGGATAGCCCATCATGCCTGTGTGATCCTGAAATTGAGGAAACCGTACCCCATATTCTGTTCGATTGCCCAATTCATGGTATAAGTAGATTTAACGTAGAGCAACAAATTCAAACAAAGCTCACAGCTCATACCATTGGTAAATTACTAGTGGACAAAGTTTACGGTAAAATAATAATAGAGTATTGTATAAATGTATGTAAAATAGTTAACAATAGAAATAAGGATAAATAAATGTATCTAGATCATATATTATGATAATATATAAGGCTAGCACAACGAAACGTAAACAAAAAGTTTCAATATAGAAGTGTAGTTTATACTGTAAGACAAAAATGTAGAAAAAAAAAAAAAATGTATCATGTAAGACCTATACGTGTAATTGTTCCTTGGCTATGTTTATATCCTAATTATTGAAGAAATAGTAACAAAACTTACCGAAGTAATTACCGAAGCATGTAAACACAGTATACCTAAAAAGAAGACTACCGAGGCTATATACATACCGTGGTGGTCAGTGGATCTCGCCGCCTTGAAGAGGGAAGTCGCCACGAAGAAACGCCGCATCCGATGCGCAGCACCGGCCCGAAGAGAGAGAGTGGTCCACGAGTACCTGAAACAAAAAGAAGAATATGAAGCTGCAGCTAAAAAAGCACAAATCACAAGCTGGAAAGAATTTTGCAAAAAAAAGGATAGGGAAGGGGTGTGGGACGGCGTGTATAGGATGATCAGAAGGACCGGCAGAAGACAAGAAGAACTGGCCCTGACAAAGGACGGTAAATTTTTAAACCCAGCAGAATCTGCAGCCTTGCTTGCGGAGACCTTCTACCCGGGAGACGCCGAAGAAACGGATAGCGCTCACCACAGGCGCACCCGAGAAAAAGCTGACCAAGTAAATGAGTTGTCTCATGATGATCAACATGATCCACCGTTTACATTGCAGGAATTGAAGGTCGCCGTGAAAGATTTTAATCCGAAGAAGGCTCCCGGGGCGGATAGATTTACCGCGGACATCTGCAGCAGAGCCATAAACCAGGATCCCGAACTGTTCCTTGCTCTGGCTAATAAGTGCCTATCGCTTGGGTACTTCCCGGATATTTGGAAGGAGGCCACAGTAGTGGCATTAAGAAAACCGGGCAAGGATGACTATACAGTTCCCAAATCACTCAGGCCAATCGGTTTGCTGCCAGTGATGGGGAAAGTCTTGGAGAAGATGTTAGTAGCAAGACTAAAATGGCATCTTATACCACGGCTTTGTACCCGCCAGTACGGCTTTATGCCCCAGAAGAGCACCGAGGACGCCCTCTATAATCTGGTACAACTTGTTCAGAGCAAGTTGAAAGAGAAGAAAATAATCACTCTTGTGTCGCTCGATATAGAGGGCGCCTTCGATAGCGCCTGGTGGCCGGCCATCAAAGTCAGACTGGCGGAAGAAAAGTGCCCAGCCAATATCAGAAGGTTGCTTGCTAGCTACCTCAGCCGAAGAAAGGTCACCATGAGATATGCCGGGGAGGAATGCATTAGGAACACCAATCTGGGCTGCGTCCAGGGATCAATCGGTGGTCCTATACTATGGAACCTCCTTCTGGATCCACTGCTGCAAGACATGGAGAGACAGAAAATCTACTGTCAGGCTTTTGCGGACGACGTTGTGTTAGTTTTCGAGGGAGAGACAGCTTCAGAAATACAGGGCAAGGCCAATGCGGTCCTCGCCTATGTTCAGGAGTGGGGAAATAGAAACAAGCTGAAGTTCGCAGCGCATAAAACTTGCGCTATGGGAATGACCAGAAAACTTAAATTTGACGTCCCACGCCTGAGCATGGGCGGCGTCCCTATTGGAATGTCAAAGGAAATAAAGATCCTAGGACTAGTCATTGACGAGAAACTCACTTTCAACACGCACGTCGCCGCAACATGTAGCAAGGCCCTGAACTTTTACAAACAGTTATCGAGAATAGCCAAGGTTGAATAGGGTCTACAACCTGAGATCATAAGGATGTTGTACAATGCAGTAGTCGAACCCATCGTTATGTACGCGGCCTGCGCTTGGGCTCCAGCAGCCAAAAAGATCGGAGTGCAGAAAGCACTTAACGCCGTACAGAGATCGTTTGCTCAAAAGCTCTGCAAATCATATCGGACCGTATCGCTCAACGCGGCTCTGTTGTTGGCAGGGATACTACCTCTGGACCTCCGTATACAGGAGGCAGCCGCCCTATACGAGGCCCGTAGAGGGTCATCCGGAATAGTGTTGGGAGATAGAGATGTCGAGCGGCCGGTGGAATTTGCGGAGTCCATTCATCCAGCAGAGTACATCAGTTTAGACTACTAAAAGTTAGAGGACCACACGCAGATCGACGAGCATGGCTCTCGGACCGTGCAAATATTTACGGATGGTAGTAAGATTGACGGAAAGGTTGGAGCTGCTCTATCCATATGGACAAATGGAGCTGAGACTAAGACAGCAAAACTGTGCCTACCCGCTTATTGCACAGTTTACCAAGCGGAGCTGCTGGCAATAACGAAAGCGTCCAGCATAATTCTCGGACGGAGAGAGGTCAGCTACAGAGTGTACAGCGACTCTAGAGCCGCACTCGACACCATCATCAATCCCACCTCCCTCCATCCCCTAGCAGTAGAAACTCGCCGGAATATGGGAGATGCTTTGACTCAGGGCAAAGATGTTTCCTTATTCCTTAAACTGACAGCAGGGTAACGAGAACGCTTATAGGCTTGCTAAGGAGGCAGCATTGTCGTGCAAGAGAAAGCCAGATTACGACCGGTGCCCGGTTTCATTCGTCAAGCGACAAATCCGTAGCGAGTCGCTCGATGAATGGAACCGGAGATACCGGCTTGGCGAAACAGCCTCTGTCACGAGAATGTTCTTTCCGGACGCAGTGCTGGCATATAGTGCGGTTAGAAAAATCAAGCCGGAAGGCGCGCTAACCCAAGTGTTGACGGGACACGGCGGGTTCGCCCAGTACCTGAATCGGTTCCGATGCCGGGAGAGCCTGTCGTGCCTATGCGATCCGGAGATAGAGGAAACCGTCTCTCACATTCTGTGTGACTGCCCAATACACGGATTGGAAAGGTACAACCTAGAACAAAAAACGGAATCAAAAGTCACAGTCAATAACATAGGTGAACTGTTAGTAAATAAAAAATATAGTAAAATAACAATAGAATACTGCATAAACCTATGTAAAATAGTAAATAAAAGAAACAAAGATAAATAAATGTTACTAGATCATATATTATGATAATATATTAGACTAGAACAGCATGCATGTAGCGAATCTGTATTATTAAAAAGTATTAATAAAAACGTTGTAATATGTACTAAGCTAAGAGAAAAAAAAAAAAGTTATAAAAAAGCATTAAACAAGTAAAAGATCACTAGTAGACCCCACTATAAAGCAAAGCGTCATGGAATTGTCCACTGTTTAAATTAGTAATCTATTTATACCTATCATTATATACCTACTTTATACTACCTATATTATGTGTCATTGTAATAATGTACTGTGTAAACCTTACCCTGTTAAAAAATTATCTCTGATCATGTCAGAGGGACGAGTAAAATGTCAAGCCGTTGCAGCCTAGACTCATGTCAAAAGCCGTGGCCGCAAGACAGACAAAAAAAAAAAAAAAAAACCTAACCTAACCTAACTGCACTAATTGCACTATAGCCAAAATGGACAAAACTGATCACAACGCATTTGACATGGTGTGTCCAGTCAAAACGCGCTGGGACGCCATAGCCAGATCATCAGTGGCATACTACCTACATTGACGCGGTGCGGCAGTCAAGAACTTCAGAAAAGACACAAATGTAAACCCTACAAACAAAAGACATATCAGTAGCAGTAGTTTATTCTCTTCAGTCAAAAATAATGTAAATAGCATAAGTAAGCCAGCCAGTACCTGCAGTTCGACAACAGAACTTAGCAAAACTAAATCTGGAGAGGACTACCTGTTTATGATTAAACAGGAGTTTGCAGTAAAGTAAACTGCAGACAACAAAAAACCTAAACAGATACAAAGTAAATATAAGATATGTATGATGTATATTTTGTACAATATATAACAGGACATATAAAAATAGTATAGAAATTAAGTATAATAAGAAGTGCAAAAGCTGGATAGATGTAAGAAACAGTTAAGTATACAATAGCATCTACTATGGTATATTAAAATACGACAATAAAAAAGAAAAAAAAAAGAAGAAAAAAAAGCTATACAAATAAAAACACAAAATATATACTTATAAAAAGTAAAGTATATATACTTAAATAAGACCTGAATAGAATAAGATATACCTAAATGTAAGTTACGAATGTAAACAGTTAAAAATAAGTTTAACACAACCATGCAAATTATATATATCTCGCAATACACCTAGCCGTGAGATCTGAATAGAATAAGAGATACCCATTATGTAAGTTTACAAATGTAAACAGTTAATAACAAATATAACATTAACATACCATATTATAACTAGCTTTAATACAGGACACTTAGTGTCAGATTTTAAAATGTAATCAGACCATAGATTGTGATATGAAAACATAAGTACAAAAGATATTGACAGTATCATATTTAAGAATTTGTACTAGTAAAATGTGTAGCTACAAGGACGTATAAGGTAGTAATTACGTACTCAAAAACACTTAAATGAACTTGGAGAGAATAAACTATAGCAGTAACAAGCATATGGAAAAGACGTAAAAAGGGGGATAATGGTGTTAATTTATTTAAACATCCACCTAATATCAAAGTCTCGGCACTCATGCTGAGGTATAAAGCAGAGACCCCAATAAAAGGGGCCTCACAAAAAAAAAAAAACACCTAACCTAACCTGTTAGTGCTCCAAACACATGGAATATATGCATAGCCAATTACTGGCAGTGATGTCTTTAGTTAGTAATATTTGGATATGTTCCACTTGGGAAAATTTAGGGGAACCAATGATTCGAAAAATAATATCGAGAGGATATCCAATACCATTTTTAACAAAACCTCCTTTATACAAACCAAACTCGGTCCCTTTACTTCAAACCCCTTTTTCTTTGGAAATGAAGTCCCAAATAATAGAAATGAAAATGATAGGTGTCCTGGAACAGATCCAGCCCAGCCCAAGCTTCTTGTCAAGCCTATTTCTAACTCCGAAAGGAGACTTTCAACCTCCGAAGACAAGGTTCAAAGCTTTCTTCAACCCAACGATTGGCTCGTAAAAATCGATCTCTCAAATGCCTATTTTCATCTACCGATAGCACCAAGCCACCGACGGTTTCTACGCCTGTACTTCGACCAAGAGTACCTGCAAATGACGTGTTTACCTTTCGGCCTATCATCAGCGCCAAAGATTTTCGCAACGTTCACAAACTGGGTGGCTCAAGTGCTGAGACAAAAAGGGATCCGAACCTTGGTCTATCTAGACTATTACTTATTGGTCCACCAAAACAAGACAGTCCTGGCTGCTCAAGCTCTCCTAGCTGTAGACCTCTTAGAATCGTTGGGCTTGCAGATAAATTTAAAAAGTCGTTACTTCATAACTGCTTTTATTGGATTCACAACCACCAAGGAATTTCTACACGAATAATCTACCAATTATAGCTAAGCCATTAATGCTACGAGTGCAACATGGCTGCTACCTATCTCTTCGATCCGGATTTCAATAAATTAAAACTCTCGGTTGGAATCATCCCCAATATTTACAAATCATGGCCATTGGAATTGGAGCAACACCATTGATCTGTGGAACATATCCAAATATTACTAACTGAAGACATCACTGCCATTAATTGGCTATGCATATTTTGCATGTGTTTGGAGCACTCTCTCCAGGGACTACCTGCTGATACTACTACCTTCTGCTACCTATATCTGTGCCGCGGAATTCGGGCCCATCACCGTAGCCACGAGGAAACACAGCCTAAGTATTCGCCTTTAATGTATGGGTTGCCACATCTACATCGACGAGTCTATACATATACCTGCACCCTGCATTGCGTTTGAGCAAGCTGTTTTCTGAGTGAAATTTATTATGCCCAGGAGTACGTTTTTGCACATGATCTACCTACCAACAACGACACGATGTGGAGAGTTCATGGAGAGAGCTACAAGCTTTATGGATCTACTTTATACATTTATCACCTGGATATGCTTTGGAGACACTGGATTGTTCATATCGTGCTCTCAAGTCACTTCATAACTCGAAAACAACCTGACTCTGACGATTATGACTTACCTCTTTGTGCCCTCTCATTCAATATAAAAAAAAATCATTGCTGGGCGGATTGGAGTTTTTAAAAGACGTCTTTGGCTGCTCCAAACGGAACCTTGCGGAGTGATATCATAACCTCTATTAGGATAGCCATTACAGGATATGATGAGCCAGTGTAATGGCTGGGGCAAGATTCACTCTCCCATTCCCTTATTTTTTTTATAGTACGGAGAGTCCCTAAATCCCCTTAATATAAATATTCCCCTTGACCATACAAACTGTATTGTATATTTAAACTAAGTACGTTATTTATTTACTACATGGTAGCCATTTATCCTAGTAAATCATAATAACCTGTTTATGTTCCAACTCTAAAAGCCTTGCGTTACCACAAACACAACGTAGGAATAACTAGACGATCACGAGGCCATAGTAATGTCACGAATGTACGAATACGCGTTAGGTAATACATTGTAGTAGCATTTTAGGGTGAACTTGTGAATAAGTTGCTGAATGAGTATTCGAATGTTTGGCGGTGCAGGGATAAGATATCCGCCAATGTTGGCAAGCGAAGATGGTGAGAAGGTAGAAAAGGGTAATTACCCACCTGGCCGGGTGTTGTGACCAGGGGACCAAGGGCCCGACAGTTGATCGTCGGAAGTTGTATATATGCCGTGGAAGTTGGCACATCTCTCTAGCGCGATGTAGGTTTGTTAGCGCCATCTATGTGCGGATGCTTGCCAACCTTGTGTTCGTGTACTCGTAATGTGAGTATCGTTGAGTTTCCCTAGTGGAGCGATAGATGTCGCTACAAATGTATGAGTGTGTGAGTGAGAGGTTGAGTTATTTATTTAGTATGGGTCCCAGAAGGGGGGGGGGAGGTACAGTTTTACCAGTAGGAATCGGAACGGAACGTTATTATGCTGCAGTATTTTACGCCGATTAAGTTGAGTATAAAAGCTAATTAAATTTATGTGCAATGTGGCGCTTACGGGATGTTGGAATAATCGCAATGCATCAGGTTTAGACGTATAATGAGTCAAATTCTTTAGCCTAACTTACATATATACCCCAAATGCGGGGTGAGGTGTGCGCTACACAGACTGTCTAGTATATGTATAATGTTCATGCCTGGACTCATTTTACAGTATAAACGGAAGGTGTAGTGTACTATGTTTTTGCGATTAACGCAAACTCGGTGGAAGGACTAACTTGCAATTGGAACGCGGATGTGAATCGTCTTGAAACTGTTGAATGTTTTTATTTCACGAAATCATCCCAAAAATAACTTATGTCGGGAGTCCATCTTTCAGGGACAAATTATTTCCGATTTTTTTAAATTCAGTTTCTTGCAACTACACTTATTGCCAATTTTAAATCTTTACTCAAAGCATGTCGTTAAGCAGTTCACGTTATATTAGGTGGGTAAAATTAAACTTGAGTCGAATTTATTATAAATATAATTATATTAAATTAAGTAAAATCTAGTTTTGACTAGTTATTATATTTTAACGATGTAGAAGTTGCCCATATGTTGCGTATGATGTCCGCAGAGACGGCTCGTGGCGAGCGGGGCGGGCGGGGCGGGCGGGGCAGGCGGCTGGCGCGGGCGCGCGGGCGGCGGTGTTCACGTGAGAATCAACACCAGCAACACAATCACAAATCCAGACACCAGGCATATGATTAAACTAATTTTTTTCTGAAAACAAAAAAAAATCTTGACAAATCGTACCAGCTTTACTACAAAACGACGAATTACTTTAATTTCCTACTTCTTTTACTTAAAGACAAATCAAGAGTGAATAGGTATCTTCTAGGCACGCATGCTACATCTTCGACCTCATCGTCGCTTTCTATCAGGTGAGTTGAGGTCAAATGCAAGCCTATTATTAACAAAAAAAAAAGACAACATTATTTAATTGCGGCGAAGAAAAACATCGTGTGCTGGGGCCACCTAACGCTCAACTGCTTGCCATTGTGTGCGTACTGGTAGGAGCGTCGGTGCGCGAGTGGTTAAGGTATCCGCCTCGTCAGTGATCCCACTACGGCCATAAACCTATAACTCTTTTCAGAGTTATATACATTAGTTGAATGCTAACCGATGCTCTTACGGTGAGTTGAAAGCATCGTGATGAAACCTGCACATTCAGGCAACTGAATGTGTAACCATGATCTTATCTGCCAAGTCCTGGATCATGGTCAAGGCGGACCCCGGGCCCTCGTGCTCGAGAGCACAACCGGGACATTAACGCCAAGTCGATTTTTTTTTGGGTGGGCAATGTCTATCTACTGATATGAGTCTTCTCCAAATAAAAAAGTGGTTATCTCCACAAATGACAGGTATGCCACCGTCAGCAGCGTAAGTGTATGGGACATGTCATTTTAGTCCCCATACAGTGTCCAACGCACCTGAGCGGTTCTGCATTTTTGATATCTGTCACCTTAATGCATGCAAAATGAATGTTATGAACGTTGCCTCCGGCTTACCATCAGGTGGGCTATTTTTTTTTATTTTTTTTTATTCACTACTTATCGAAGAGTGTGAAGACGGTGAAGAGTTTGCCTGTGAGACGGTTTCGCAATTTTTTGTCCGACAGCTGTTTTTACAGAGTTGAGGAATATTTGACGTGTCATTTCTAACGATAAATGGATCTAATGTTTTTGTGGTTGCTGTCTCTCTCTGTAATCTTTAATTTTTAATTTAATTTATTGTTATTGCATGGAAAATATGTTCTTTTTATTGTTATTAAATTTAAATAACTCTCTTAGTTTGCACATCAAGATTAATTGGTTAAATGTGTGTTACGAAATTTTAACATGTATGTACCCAAAAACTGTCTACCACATTTAATGCTAATAAAAAACCTATTCTATTATATTCTATGAAAAGAATAGAAAAGGGCGTGTCACCTGTCCGGCGCTGCGGCGGCTCACGGAGCCCTTGAGCAGCTGGTCGCCGCCGCGCTCCACCAGCGCGCCCGCCTGCAGCGCGTACCACTCCACCGTGTCTACCTGGAAGTGGATCATCATCAAATATCATGTTCGCCAAATATACTATGACGACCAAAGACTTCTATATATACTGTGTCGACTGAAACACGTTGTACATATCGTTGTTTCCGCGCTCGATGCATTATTGTTTGCCTCTTTTTTGTGTAGTACCCGACATTACCTACATGTTCTCTCAAATATTTATAAGATATTTTAGTTCAAGTACCTGCCAACTTACCTAACTTATACGTATCCATAGATATATTTGTGAATAAATAAGTAATGCTATTGTGTACGTATACTAATGTCGTCATAGTTAAAAATGTAAGTTAAAAACAATCCTTATATACCTAAAAATGTTATAAATGACTATTTGTCGTAGTGTACAAAGATTGTTAGTGTTTATTTTTAACCCCCTTGTTTAAATTGTTATAGAAGCAGCATTGTATGCTTAGAAAATTATTGAATGCAATACAAGTTAGTTAATACCACTATTAGTTTATGTTAAATAAATAAAGTCATTTTAAAAACAAACTTAATTCATTTTAAGTGTTCCGGGTTTCCTACCGGATCACCGGTAGTCGGGTAGTCGATAACCGCGATAGTTTAAAACATTAGATTAAACTTAATTCAGTATTGTCGAGTATAATGAGGTACAATGTGGCGTCGCCGTTTCCACAGCGAATCTATAGGTACCTGTTCCTGCTGCGCGGCCACGAGATGCGCGAGCTGAGCGAAGAGGTCGCGCACCTCCTTGAGCGAGCGCTCCACCCGCGTCAGCTCCGCGTGCCGCACCTCCGCCTCGCGCAGCGCCGACCGCGCCGCCGCCGTCTCCAGCCGGACCTGCAATCGGGAATAACCATCATCATCATCAAAGCGTTGTGCTCTCGAGAACGAGGGCCCGGGGTCCGCCATCACCATGATCCAGGATTTGGCGATCAGGTAATTACAGTGGAGCGACTGCCATCTGACCTCCGTGACCCTGCTACCAGGGGAACCTGACCAGATTGGATCATGGTTACAAATTCAGTTGCCTGAATTTGCAGGTTTCATCACGATGATTTCCCTCACCGTAAGAGCATCGGTTAGTGTTCAACTAATACATAACTCAGAAAATAGTCATTGGTACATGGCCGCAGCGGGATTCGAACCCGGTACCTCTCACTGCGAGTTGGATACTCAACCGCCCGGCTACCGACGCTCTGAATCGTGAAGGACCATACACAAGTAATTCGAGTATCGTAAATTTCATTATCATTACCCCAACTAATTACCTATTAGTTTATCCTCGAACATGCCTCGGGGCCAGAACTCAGCGAATACATAGGCTGTGAAGGAGATAGGAAGCAAGGCGGTTGCAATACGCAAATAGTCATATGATATGTTAGGCTCGGGGTCGGGCCATAATAAACATCCTAGTTTTAGTTAATATTTGGCTGGCAAGTTATTGTGTGATAGGAAATGAACTAATTTTGGAGGTGCCGCCTTGGCAACGCCAACTTAAACTTGATGGACTACTCACAGATTTGTTTTTAGGAGCTCGGATATGATGCAGAACAAGAGCTCTCTCGTTCCGTCTTCGGTCCGTCAGATGTATTAAGCAGGCACTCAGTAGTATTTGTACGTACACATTCGTAACAGACCGTTGTCTACTCACGTTGTCAACAAAGAGCGCGATGTTTTCCGTGTCCAGCAGCCGCTCGGTCTCCTCCTCTGTCACTGTTAACTGTGCTGTAATAGACCGGCGATATTAACCCAATTGACAATAATTTTATTTCAGATAACAAATAAGAGCTTTGTCCTATCTGCTAATGGCTTAGCAGTTAGCACACTACTGCACTACCACCACCACTGCACTATCACCAAACAAAGCTAAATATTAATTGTGATACAAGGAATTACGGAGTCAGGAGATCAATAACCATTTGCCATGGTCATCATCAATAGAAATAACTTTTGGATTACCCATTCCGTAAATAATTCAATTTAAAATATCGACAACTTGACATAATGGCATTGGAACCTTCAAGAGATAAATTAGAGGTCTCTTTTGAGGCGGTAAACGCATTGCTGTTGACCACTTTTCTCTAAAGAAAAAGCTGTCTAAACAGCTTGCTTACCTGTTTATCTGCTGTATACATAAAAAAACCTAGTACAGTAGTCGTGTGCGTGCGCCTATCCAAAACTCAGAACTTTTATTTCATATTCGGTCTCGGACAATGTTCCGGACATCCAATAGTAACGGCTACAGTTGCAGAGCTCACTATAATCCCTGTAACACGCGGCAGGCGCAACGCGCAGCGAGATGCGCGAATTAATGTTAACGGCTCATTAGTTAACGGAACTACAATTATCGCAATTAGCGCAGCGCGGCCGCGGCGCGGGTGCCGGCAGTCGTCGACCTCGCTTCCTACATCGTATATTAAAATGCATCATCGTTGGTGTCGGAGTTTCATTTCGGCTATGACAGTAACCTGGATGTGTGATGTGTGGACCTAATTTCCCTCAACTACCAAATACTCGACACCGAATGCAGTGTGAGGTCTCATTAGTTACAACTTGTATAGTATAAAAAATGGATGCGGTAAGCCAAGGACAAGGTGACGCTCATTGGGGGAGGCCTATGTCCAGCAGTGGACTAGTACGACCGATACTGATATTGCTCCAGCTGACTCACTGAGTTGTATTTGCTTCTTGAGCAGCCGCAGCTGGTCCTCCCGCAGCGCGTCGAGCGCGGCGTGGTGGTCGCGCAGCGCGTCGGCGTAGAGCCGCCGCGAGGCCGCGAACTGCAGCCGCGCGACGCGGGCCAGCGCGCCGCCCGCCGCCGCGCCCGCCGCCAGCGCCGACGCGCGCGCCTCCAGCTGACGCAGCGCACCGCATATCTGCAACATTGGGGGAGATGCACTGCGATGGCACTACACCGGTTTTGGGGCTGAGCGGTGGTAGAACTCTGTTAAAACTGAACAGTACGATTAGCGCTTTATCTATTTCTGTTGCGTTTTGGTTTTGTTAAGTATTATTTATAGTTTAGTCACAATTGCAGGCGTGGTCCACGTTGAAGCTTTCGACATCATCGTGCCCTGGGCTGTTCTAGAGTCTATGCAATATGTAGTATTGGCTTGTCGATTCAGCCTAGGTGCTGAAACGGTTGAATTTATGTGAGGCCGCAACAATGACCGTTCGTATTCAAGAACTAAATATAAATACAATGACGGAGACTGCAGAAATTGTTTACCGTGGCGTTAGAGGACGTCTTTAAAATGCTGTATTGGATTGGACGTGGCTGAAACCTCAATGGATAGTTCATCTCAACTTGCGATTCGCAAATGATTTTTAAACATGGCGGAATCTTTGGGGGCTTGGTAGGAATGTTCAAAGGATTAAACGATTTTTCACGATGGTTATATCTCAGGATGAACCTTGACAAGATCAAAGTCATATGCAATGGTCCTGTGTCTCCGAGACTTTTGGTCGTAAATGTGGTTCACTTCTCTCGTGGTTGTGCAGGAATACATATACCTTGGTGAACAATACAATTGACTTCGAGAAGAAGACGAACAAAATAATGCACTTGGGCTTCGTCATTTTATTCCAAACGATCCCACAATCTAATGACTAACCATATAGGAATTGTCCATAAATTCGGTCACATGCACAGCGTGCGGTGGAGCGCGCGCATCTTGGGGTTCCTCTGCTGGATACAATGTGAAATGGGGTCATTCGTCAAAGAACATACAACATATTGCGCACAGCCTTCACCGTAGGCGGCGTTTGGCGTTTGTGTTTTCTGACACCGCGACAATCAAAACCATTTTAGGGTGGAAAGGATCAGCACAGCTTAGTAGGTATATGTTATGTTCCTACTCCACCAAACCTATCCTTATTGAGGTATGCGCAAATTTTAAATAAATTAATCCGTCTATGATTACCTTAAGCCCGGTCGCGAGCCCGCGCGTCGCCGCCGCGTCAAGCTGCTGCTGCAAGTCTGTAACGATGCGGATAAATTGGTCAAAGCCTTTTCATTTTGATGGTGATTAATAATGATTTATGGTAGTTTACCTAAGCCTAATCTAAAATGAAGAGTTCGCCTGAATGGATACTGGATAATAAAGCCATAGAGACAATACTGACACTATGAGAATATGTGAATTGTTAGCTTTGAGGATATTGACTAGTCTTTCACGTGAGTGTGTTTCCCAAGCCAGGTTCCCCCCCGCCCGCGGGCACTCACGCTGGTTGCTGTGGTAGGTGGTGTCGGCGTGCAGCCGCCGCATCAGCTGCGTGTCGCGCGCCACGTCGTGGATCCAGCCGCGGATGCGCCCCACCTGCGGGCGACCAACCAACTAATATATCAATAAATTCTTGGGTTTAAAGTGCATTTGGCACTTGTCCAGTCACACCAGATCTTACAATTGTGTGGGTAGGTGAACAGGGGCAGCACGCGACAGGACATGGCAATGGCAAGGGCCATAGGGATAAGATTGTATCGACACCATGTGTCGATGTCACAATCTACAACGTTGTGGAGTAGTACAACTATCGGGTCGAGTGGCAATCTAACAATCCCAGACCATTTTCGTTTCACTATGTTTTATACCTAATGAACATTTGAAAGCTATAGGATTAACGAAAATGATAGTTATATTGAGTTAGTATGACCTCAAGAAAGTTACTAAATAACGTAATATGCTGTAATAATATTTTCCAGAGAGCACGTGCGCGGTCACGGTACGATAGATTTTGTGGGATTGTTGGAATTTTGTTATTTATATTTCACTTTTGTGTGTGCAATAAAGAGTTTTTGCTAATTTACTAAGATGGACCATCAGACACACACATTACGTTTTAAGTGGCAAGAACTTGTATCGTTATTATAAATTGTAAATAAGCGGTAATGACATAAAAACAGTGATACGATGATGTGATGCGACCTTTGGCTGTAGGCACTAGGTTTACAGCGTTCGTCGCAGGCGCGAGGAGCGATGACGTCATGGCCGTGTAAGCCGCTGCTGTAATGTTTGTTTGTGCGACGCCGGCCGAGGCCGCCAAGGTGTAACATGCTGATAATCTGATGTTTTATTATTATGGCTCTTGCTATGCTAGCTAATTAAATATGGTATTTGATAAGATATAACTTAATATGGTCTGTGATCTTCTAATAGCTTCGTTTCCTTTTGTCATTAATTTGTGAACTAGGTAGTCGTTACATCGGCTGGGGTGCAGTTGCCATTGCCGGGTGCGAATCGTATGTAGTCTAAGTTATTTTGTCTCTCAGAGTTGGATGACCAATATCTCCGTGCTTGTTTGTGTTTTCCTATTTTCCTATTCCTGTTTTATCCTACTCACTATACGTTCAGTATCTTTTCCTTCGTCTTTCACTTTCGAAAGAGGATAAAGTATTAGTTGAGCCATTACGCACTGCATTCGATCCCACAGAATTCTATGACTGTTTAAGCACTAGATAGTTCGAGTTGTCTTTAGTCCATAGACATCGGGTCGGATGTAGTACGTAAGCACTGTTCCAGTACCAACGGTATACAACCTCTTCCAACAATGCGGCGAGTCCGACGGTCTCTTCTTTCGTATCGGCGGGCGGTGCGTTTTCCGGGTCGGCGTTCGGCTCGGGCAGCCACTCGCCGTGGCGCTCCGCCGCCTGCGCAACAGAACCTCGTCACTTGTCATGGTCGTCCCGGGACCATGGACCGAGAGGTCGGTAGGGCCCTGGGCGACCCCGCGACCGTCGCCGCCGCGCCTGCTCCGCTCGGCCGCAGTGCAGCGAACCTGGAACATGTTACACGGACTACGTTAGGAGGAAATCAGATTTTGTAGTCGTAAAGTACGTTTGGTGATTAATTATGATTATCTAAAATTAATAAAAATACGTAATACCTACTACTACACAAAAAGGAATCGTGCTAGTGCTATCAAAGTTTAACCGATGTAGAGATTCCGTATAGCTACAGAGAAAACAGTTATTGAGACAATTAGTCTGCCTACTAATATTCGTAAAACTCGTAAAAACGATATAAATAAGTATATGCTCAAGTACCCGTGATATCAAAGCTCTCAGGTTGGCTGGAAGAGATATCTTGCAGGGATAAGCTCGCCTTTGTGAATCTTAAGGTCTTATCTTTGTAACATTGTTTTATGTACAATAAAGAATATGTGTAAATTAATTATTGAAATAAAACTATTACGTCTAATCTCACTATTCGTCGCAGGTTACTGAGAGGGATAAAAGTTAGAATCTAGTTCGGTTTCGAAGTCGTCGATTCCTCGTCAAGGGCATGTTTGTTTTCGTGGTTAACAGCGATCGTCGAGCCATGGCTGATTTTAAATGGAAAATTTACTATGAACATGGATACTGAAGAGTACACTATCCTACTGAACACAGTGAGTATTTATATACCACACTAAAACCGATGACGGTACGCTACGATTTACTTCTAAATTCAAAGAACGCCGCTGCTGACCTACCTACCTACCATTAGTTAATTTGTATTGGAGACATTCACCTCAAAATGAATTCGACTTATTTCAGACCATAACATACACTTTAATCAGATTTTTCATGAAGTTAAACGCCTAACAGATATAAATATCATAGTATGTATTTAGGCACTATCTTAGAGATAACAACGTACCTATTGTCGGTCCTCGCCCGCGCCGGCCGGCGCGCGGATCTCGCGAGCACGTCTCGTTACGAACAATAGTTATTTGAGTAAACCTTTGACTTTCTCGCTCACGGGTCACGGACGAACTCGGTGGCATTGACACTAGCGATATATGCTAAAAACTTCGGTAGCGATGTGAATCCGAGTGTCATCCGAGCAGGTGACAGATACACTTGGGTAAATATTGATAATGTGCGCGGGCGGTCACTGCCTGCTTCGAGCGGGGCAGGCGAGGCGGCGGGGCAGTGCTGCAGCACCGACGGGGCGAAGGCAGTACCGACCAGCAGTAGCTCCGGCAGGCGGTCGCGGCTCCTCATGGCGCGCGGTGGGCCGGTGGCGGCGCGCGGTCCGATCGCGACTGATAGCGATACGCGATATCACGCCTGAGCGCACACACGCTCACTCCCGCGCACACCTGCGCAAGTCCGTTGCCCCGCCGCTGACGAAGTCACCTTATCAACATTGCACTCGGTTTATCTATGTTCCCTTCACGCCAGTGTATTATCTATGTACCGTAGTCAATTATAGAGAAAATTATCTAGGGTTATTTATGCGTTCTTATCGATTGATTTCTCGAATGAATCGCTTTTTCTGTGTAGAAATAGAATCGCGTAAACAGTTTCCAGTCGACCTCCACTAATAGAGTTAGAAAATCCTTATAGTGTGTATGTGTGCAACTAGATCTTTGTATTTCGACATGTAATGGACAGTAGTCACCATCGTCCAGTATATCTGCAACTTAAGGAGAGCGAATGCCGTCCCGGCCTTACGTACCGTATCCTCAAAATCCCCGGCATCGGGAAGTTTTAATTTTTTTTGTTATTAATAGACTTGCATTTAAATCTTGCATACGTGATGCAAAAATCAAAGTCGTCGCACAAGCAACATGGATCGCCTCATCTACTGACTAAAATTCTTATGTGAATATTCTGAAGCACGGACAATAATAGTGATTTTAAGAAAACAAAACAGAACTTCAAAAAGAAAACAGACATGAAATATACAAAAAAAAAACCTAATAGATACTTTTATCATTCTTCATCAACCAACGCAGCTTTGTATTGCACATACTGCGAAACCTAATACCGATATCTGTCGACTTTGCAACATTGCAACCTCAGAACACATATGTGTTCTGTGATTGTAACCACGTTGTAACCTAAATGTTGAATGGAGATTTGTTGGTTGGCTGCATCATCTGGTCCGCGTAGGTCGGTGGCCGCGCCAATTAGCGCCCCCGCGCGCTCATCGCGTCCTGCCACGCAACGATAATGCTGTTAGTACCAGAACGAATATGCATCATCACCAACATTTATTATCATAGCCGTATAGTCTTCTAGGCTTAAAGATTGGCTTATATAGAATTTTGGCCACGTGGAGTCCTCTGGAATGGAGTGAACTCCATAAGAGAACGAGGTCTGCATTAGGGACGTAGGTACGTTATGGAGTCTGGTGACTATAGACCTAGCTTTGACGTAATACCACCGTCACAACATCCTTACGCTACGTTGAGAGTAGGCGTACTCATTGTGTAAATATTCCCTGTTTGTTCGAATGGTCTGCATCATCAATTTTTACAATTCCGGCGCACTAACCACCTATATACATAGTATAAAATAAAGTCGCTTTCCGCGGGTGTCTGTCTGGACGTATTTCCCTAACTCCGAACCTACGCTTCGGATTTTAATGTGGTTTTCACCGACAGTAAAAAAAAAAAAAATAGGGCATTAGGGAATTGGTGCCTGAAAGTATATCATTATTATTGTATTAAAGAAAAGCCGAAGAAACCCCGTGGGTTGCCGGGTCGGGTCGCTAGTCTTGTTATATTGTGGACACATCGTGACGTGAGGCCGGTTGTACTTTGGGTGTATATTCGTCTAAATTTTTTTGAATTTTGAATTTTTATATTGTGGACACATCGTGACGTGAGGCCGGTTGTACTTTGGGTGTATATTCGTCCAAATGTCGTTCGCACGAATATCATGAACGAAATCGGTCCAGCATGTCGCAGTGACTTAGTTTGCGAGATTTCACCGAGCTCGGAAGTTCTGAATTCGATATATAAATGCGAAATTGTACGTTGATGACACTCAGATTCATACTTCGTTTGAGCCCAAAGATAAATTGTAGAAGAGGATCACTTGAAACATTAGTACTCAATTCTATAAAATCTGAGTATATGGTTTAGGGGTCAAAATACCTATAATCAAAAACATCTCGCAGCACAATCCTTCTATTACTGTTTGCGAAGCACACGTAGAACGAGTTTCGGAGGTTAGAAATCTGGGTATATAGGTAAATATCTGCGTTTTTAACGTCATTGGAGTCGTACGTATTTGTTTTCACAGACTGAAAGTTATGTACAAAATTCGAAATTTTCTCTAAGTCGAGCTTGTGTGTCTTGTCTAGGTTCAATCTGGAGTCAGGACACTGTAGTGTGTATGGTCCTCGGATGCTTGACATTGGCGTATCTAGGGCTATTTTCCAGTGGAGGGCCTGGCCCCTGAGGTGGCTGATGAAGCCGAGTCGATCGCCAATGTACAGTCAGTGTGACGGGATGAGCACGAATCAGCACAATTAAAGCCACCCAACGCGGATCCAGTTTTCAAGTTAGGCGTTAGTTTTCAGTTGTCACATGACATAGTCGAGCTCTGTAATTCGTTTTGAATTTTTGATATCTTGGTTTTTACAGGATTTGGTTTAGGGAGGCCAAAAGTAAAAATTATAGGTCATCAAGAGCGAGCGCATGAGTGATAAAAAAAATTTGCCTTTTAGTGGGGTGATCAATAAATGAATAAGTGAGCGGAGCGAACTAGAAATGTTTGTCATTTTGGGTCTTAAAAGCTGGGGTGATCAATGAATGAGCCACCGGAGCAAACTCAACAGTTTTGATCTTTCAGGTCTTAAACGCTGATAAATGAAAGATTGAGCGAGTGGAGTGAGCTTGAAATTAGTGACATTTTGAGTTATAAAATTCTGAGGTGATTATTAAATGAATGAGCGAGGGAGCGAGGGAGTAATTTTGGTCTTAACAACAATGGGTGATCTGCACAATAGTAATTGAAAGAAATCAATGAATGAGTGACCGCAAAGAGCTAGGATAATAATAAGAAAAGAACCTGAAGCGAGCTCGAAATTTTTTACATTTTCAGTCGTAAAAGTTGGTGTGATCAATGAATGAATGAGCGAGCGGAGCAAGCTCGAAATTTTTGAGTTTTTAGCTTTTAGTGCTGTGATGATATGTGATGCTGATCGTAATAAAAGACAATAAAAGTAATATATATTATTGAATAAACAATTGGAGCGCGCACAAAAATTTAAACATGATGGTTTTTGTAAGCTGGGGTGATTGTTAAAATGAATATATGAGCGAGCGTAGCGAGCTCGAAAATTTTATGTTTTGAAAGATTTGTAAATAGTATGAAAAAACAGTAGAAAATGAATGAGGGAGAGATGCAAGCTCGAAATTTTTGACAGTTTTGTTCTAAAAAGCTGGAGTGATTGATAAAATAATAAAATATTGGAATTTTTGGCTTTTGGCTTATAAAACCGTGGGCGATTGTGAGTCAGACTCGGGGCTCAAGGGGGGCGGGGCAATTGCACCATTTGCCATCCCTCCCCCCTCTGGATCCGCGCCTGGCCTGGGCACCGCTGGTACCGCTCTAGTTACGCTACTGACGGCGAGCCTCAAACAGGGCAAATACTGTTGGAGAGAAGTCGTATGACTTTGTGCCGTTCGCTGCAGAGACTGCGCGGAGGGCCCGCGGTGCTCGAATCAGCATAATAAAACTGTATCAGGAGTTGGGGCGTCGGTTGCGGCGTAAGGTCCCAAGATCTGGACACTTTTTGGGTCGGCAAATATCATTCGCCGTCCATTGGGGAAACATTTGACTATATTATACACTGGTGGACTGAAATTTTTTTATTGTAATTTAATTTTATTGTAATGAAATGTGGTTGTCATTTGAAATGGCTGTGTCCTTTTAGAATACGACGTTTTGTTTAAAAAGTGTGATACAAGATGAAAAGAGCAAAAGTCCACCACTATATCATTTATTTATTTATTTAGGTCAACCAACAAGACATACACTAACAAAGTTATAGCATGCAAAAAAATATTTTGTGGATTCCTCGGTTGTATTTCATTGTTTGTATTTCAATGTTTGGGTGAATTTTTTTATGTGTCCAGCCCAGAATTTCATATCGGTACATCCTGGTGTGCTTTGTTGCTTGATAGGACTAAACGCATTACACAGCGGATACAAAATGCTTGTGCACGCTGCGGCTTTTGTTTTTAATATACCACCACGAAGTCATGTGACGCCATACTTAAACCGGGCAAGTTTGTTAGAAATGATTCTATGACGACAATTGCACCTGGGGAATTTACTTTTTGATATAATAAAACTTAAACGACCCGAATATTTTTATGACTAGCTGCTGTGACGTGACTCGGCCTCTCGTACATCTCGAGAGGGTAGTTACATATTTGGTATCGTATAAGCACCGAACAATAGCATTTAGAGGCAGGTTTCGTTACACTGCCATAAAAGTGCTGGAATATCATTCCATCACCTCTTCCTGATTTGTCATTCAAACAATCTTTAACTGTGGCAACTCCGGAACCTGCTCCTGGAATATCAGAAATCGGCCGCTTCAGGAAATTGCGTTTACCTACTTACAACTTATACTATACTTATGTAGACTTGAATTATTATGTTGAGTGCATGGATATACATATAAGTATAAAGACATGCTTTACCGAACAAATAACTCTCACCGTTACCATATTAAATAAAATGGCGCAGTTTCTAGTGCCACAAACTTATTTGACCCGGTGACAGCGTCTCTGTTGTTGGCAATGACATAACATTTCAGTATAACAACACTTAGTTCCAATTTTGGCCACCGGTTTGTCTCACTGAAATAGACGTCAGTCATCAATCTCGCCAAGGCGCCAGATATAACATTGTAAAAGCGTACAAAATTGTTGTAACGTAATACCTAAAATTTAAATTTCTAAACAGTAATAATTTGGATTCGTCAATTACAAATCCAACCTCTAATCTTTAGCATTATACCTCCTTTAAAATTATGCCACTTTTGTTGTTGTAGGATTCTTTTACGATTTACAACAATTTTTTATTGATATGTTGACTGCTTTGAAGCTACATTACATAACGATATTATTGTTATTTATTAATTTGTATACTCATCTGTTATCTAGAATAATATCACTTTCGCAAAACAAAATCAACTGCATTATGCAGCCGGTGCAAAGTCACAACGTGCGCATATATGTAAGACTGTCAAATAAAAAATAAGCAGATGGCGTGCATTGAATTTGATTGAACATACTAACTAACGGTTAATAATTTAGCAATAAACACTGAAATATTTATTGGATATGCTATAACATCAGTTTTACAAGTAATACATGATGTTTGTTATACTTTACGGAAAAAAGATACTCCATTCTTGTTTTTGGTTGCTGTTAGCTAGAATGAAGTGGTGTCATTGCCTTTGTACAATGAACCGGTCCATCTGTAGAAGTCTGGTTGAGTGTGTAATTTTTTCAACATAAATGTTAGTAAGTACCCTTGTCCTCGGTTAGCCATGTCACAGAGGTGAGCAGAAAGATTTTCTCTGCTGCAGGCTCATTAAGGAGGTGGAAGAACCTGCTGCCCTTAAAAACTAAGGCCTAGCTTGCGCTGACCATATTACAGCCGATAATGGATTACGCTGACGTCTGTTTTCTCAATGTTAACGAGGATATCCTTACTCAAAGGTTGCCTGGTAGAGATCGCTTACAGCGATAAGGCCGCCTTTGCCTACAACTAGTTGTGGTTTTTTGTCGGAACTTTTTAACGTTATTATTACACTTTCACTACACATATTATCGGGTGTAGTGAATAACCACGAAAGTCTTAAAACCTAATGTTATTGTTCTTGTGTGAGCAATAAAGAATTAATCTATCTATCTAAATTTCAACGTTTGCAGAATTTCTGTATAAGGTTTGTGTTCGGTCTAGGCAAGTTCGACCATGTTTCGGAATACCGACGTAAGCTTCGTTGGCTTCCTATTCGGCTTTGACGGGATGAGCATGTCTTTGCCCTCCTCGAATCAAACCTTTCGCCTATAGATTTCAGGATACTATTAGAGCTGTCCCGAATTCTACACAGTAAAGACGCCGTCTTTTTACGCAGTATGGCCTGAAACCCGTCTACCCTTGCGTCCGAAAACATCGTCGAGGCGCTGCAGAAACGGGGGAGTCCTATCAGCATCCTGAAACCATTATTGTATTGGACGCGCAAGGCGCTCAGCGCCCTCTGCGAGTAGCTGGTCCACAGGTTGCCGGTGTAGAAACTTTGACAGTACGCTTTAAAAAGAGTAATTTTTGTTTCACGACTACACCGAGCGAACCTGCGGGCCAACATATTGCAACGCACTGCCAGTGCCCTGCGCTCCCGATCAATGTCTTCCTGGTCCTTAAGGTCGTCGGTAACAATGTGTCCCAGGTATTTAAAGGCATGCACACGTTTTAGTTCAGTGCCGTTGAGCACCAAAGGAGGCACATACTCTGGACATCTACCCCCGGCCTTAAAAACCAGGTACTCGCTTTTCTTTACATTGTACAGTAAACCATGGCTGTGCGCATACCTCTCACATATGCCCAACAGCTTTCGAATGGCGGCCACAGACGGCCCCAGCAGTACCATGTCATCTGCGTAGCTAAGACTATTTACACTGACGTTATCAATTCGACATCCGACATGCGTGCAGCTGAGGGCACGTATTAAATCATCCACGTACACATTGAACAATCTGGGCGAGCTCAGGCCCCCCTGTCTCACCCCGCACTGCAATCCATATGGTTTAGATAGCGAATCCCCCCACCTAACGCAGTTGATCTGATTCGCGTACCAGAACTGGAACAATCGCAGCACCTCTGCAGGCACGCCCCTCTCTTTCAATTTAGCCCATAATACGTCGTAGGACACTAAGTCAAATGCTTTGGAGAGATCGAGAAAGCATGAATACGCAGGCGTGCGCCTACTTGTGTAGTATTGGACAGTTTCCTTGAGTCCCAAAATGGCACTTTCAGTGGACAAACCTGGTCGAAACCCGAATTGTGCGTCGTGTAGGTGCAGATATTCATCCATCCGAGAATCAAGCAAACCGTCCAGCACCTTACCAATAACAGTTGCCAGCGATATAGGTCTGTAGTTCGCCCTGTCTGCTATGTCACCCGTCCTATTTTTAACAATAGGAACAACTATGGTTTTAATTCTGTCCGGTGGTAGATAAGAATGACTGAGGCATAATGAGTAGAACAAATACAAGACCCTTGGCAAGTGCACACCAGCATATTTAAGGTGCTCAATACTCAGCCCGTCGTGCCCAGGCGACTTACCGCTAGTCATGCGTTTTATGATTTTGGCAATTTGCTTTGCGGAGAAACTGACAAGCATTTCATCACCACTAGTTGACGAATAAATACCCTTGCACGACGGACCCAGCAACGAATCCACCTTAAAATGCTCCATAAAGGTGGTTGCAATGGCCTCAGGCGTACTCGCACCACCGACATTCACAGGAAGCCCAGGCTTAATATCAAGCTTACGCGTGGCCTTCCAGAAATTACCAAATTTCTTGGATGAGCAATGATCCGC
Source organism: Blastobasis lacticolella (assembly GCA_905147135.1). Classification (NCBI taxonomy): domain Eukaryota; kingdom Metazoa; phylum Arthropoda; class Insecta; order Lepidoptera; family Blastobasidae; genus Blastobasis; species Blastobasis lacticolella. Next base: position 62,572 of record LR990041.1, read on the forward strand.
TAAAATATCCATTTTTATCTGATCTGCGTGGTTTTGACACCATGTTAATCTACTTTTGAAAATTTTACGACTCACTTACATGTCCTCATAAATCACGCCGGCCATTGGTTTGTTGTATAATAACCAGACTTGATATTTAAGCCTGGCCTCCCCGTGGGCTTCACGTACATGCTTGTTCCAGCCAACAACTGCGCTACCCCTACTTCGCTGGCCCCTGCACTTTTCCCTGCCATAGCTCTGGATAGACGCGTCTTGCAATATGCTAACAATTTCAGCGTACATCTCATCTATCCAGTGTCTATGCTCCACTACGTTACAGGCCTTCTCACAACAAAGTCTAAACTGTTGTGGAAAGTCCAATAGCTTCAGTTTACTGTTACATAGTTCGTAATAGTTGTATATCTGTTCCGAATTTCTGTCCCCCCAAATCACCCTATTACATTTTATATGTTCCCTAATATTTAACTTAGACCTAACTACATTAATATTACACTCCAAAGTAAGAGGATAGTGATCCGACCAGGCAACATCATGGGTAACGTAGACATTCGTGATTGTACACCAGGCTGCTTGGGTGACATCACATCACTCACAAATGTGTACGTCTCCGAATTGAACCCCAATTTTTCTAAATCGGCACAACCACATTTGATCGACACAGAAACGTTGAAGCTCATTACAAAATAACTCGTTGGGGTGCGCATTAAAGTCTCCCAATAAATACACAGCCTCCACTCCACTACTGTCAACCACTGCACTAATAGCACTCAAACAGTCCGTAAAATCAGGTAAATTTTGTACTGAGTCCGTAGGCATATAAATACTGCACACAATTATCGCACGACCACACAGAGTACCTTTAATAGCCGCGATGCGAGAATTATCACAATGGACAACAGAGACCTCTTCAAAAAGGCCTTTTCGCCACAGGATTGCGACGCCCCCGTAGGGTCTGCCTCTTAGCATTCCCGCTGCCGTATCTACTCCTGATTTTCCAGTGCATTCGAAGTCTTCGTGAATTAAACTTAGATATGGAATGTCGTGTGGAAGCAACCAGGTCTCCTGTAATGCTATTACATCACACATTTGTCACACAGATCTCTTACATACTTAGAAGAGCGCTTCACAGATTTATTAGCGCTTTATAGATTATTATATTATTATATATATTTATTGTTTTTTTTAAACCTATTTTCGAGGCTCGCTATCAGTACGCAATCCATGTTGTCAGTTGTCACATACATTAGTAATTTATATTCGATTTATGTAGTACGAAACGCCATCTACATGAAAGTAGAATACATATATTGAACTGATATGACGTGCAATACTGTTATATAAAGTACTGCAACATGAAAGGATGTTACAGCCACCTAGCGGCGGGCGATGGAACGCCGCAGCCGCTCGTAGGTGCAAGCGCGATCGCGAGGCAGCGTAGTAGCACAGCGAACAAAATACTACTTGTAAGGTAGGTACGGAACACCGCCGGCAGAGCACGCTAGCTTCGCAGATTTAGTAACCGGAGGATGCGCGTTAACACTTGAGTATAACGACGATGTAATATTTGTATTTTCCTCTAGGAGTGTTATTAGCTAAATGTATCCCTCCTTTTTACCATCAGAAAAAATATTTCAACTATGTGACTCTAGGATCTATAGAAGTTGATAGAATCTTCGTTCTTATAATAATAATCCTTTTAATTATATTTTATGTCGAACCTAGTAATATTATAAATGCGAAAGTTTATAAAAAAAGATGTTGGCTGAATGTTTTTTACTCTTTCAACGTAACACATTTTCGATACCTCTAGTGTAGCCAAAGTGTATAGGCAGCGGTGACCACTTTCCATCAGTATAACATTAAAAAACGATGGAACGGATTTTTATGAAATTTTGCAATGATAATTATAATTGGCAATAATACATACCTACGCAACGTCACGCCTTTTTCACGTAAGGATAGGCAGAGACCACATCGTTACACTTGGTACGGTAGGTATTAGCTATAGGTCGATCTATCTATTCTGAAATTCAATGTGATCGAATTTGACGCGGACTAAGTCGCGAACAAAAGCTCTAATTCTTAGTAAGTACCTATAACGTTCACCATAATAGGTAGCGTTCCCGGATTTTTGTGTGACATAGTACCTATTATCATTATGTCGAATGTCCATGTTGTGCCTACTCTAGTGACGGTTGGAGGCACTCCACTTGAAGTTGTTGACGACTATACATACCTAGGACAAATAGTCCAGCTAGGTAGGACCAATTTCGAGAAAGAGGTCACTCGACGAATCCAACTCGGTTGGGCAGCGTTCGGGAAGCTACGCCACATATTTTCGTCCCAATTACCGCAGTGTCTCAAGACGAAGGTCTTTGACCAATGTTTGTTGCCAGTGATGACTTACGGAACTGAAACATGGCCGCTCACTATGGGCCTTATAAGAAAGCTCACTGTTACCCAAGGGGCAATGGAAAGAGCTATGCTCGGAGTTTCTGTGCGCGATCGTATCAGAAATGAGGAGATCCGCATGCGAACCAAGACCACCGAGTTAGCTCTAAGGATTGCCAGACTGAAGTGGCAGTGGGCAGGGCACATAGCTCGAAGAACAGATGGCCGATGGGGCAGTAAAGTTCTCGAGTGGCGACCACGTACCGGTAGACGCAGCGTGGGTGGGTGGGTCCTACAAGGTGGACCGACGACCTGGTAAGGATCGCAGGTACCAGCTGGATGCGAAAAGCATAGGACCGGCCTTTGTAGAGATCTCTGGGGGAGGCCTATGCCCAGCAGTGGGCGTTTTCTGGCTGATATGATGATGATGATGACTACTATAATGTTATAATGCCGAAAGGTCGTCTATATATGTGTGTATGTTTATTACCTCTTCATGCAAAGATATTTGAATAGTTAGCTACTTATACGGCTTTATTCTGCTTTGCCAAATGCTTAAATGGATGAACGGATTAGAATCAAACGAATTTGCGTTTAGTCTCAAAATATTCAAGGTGCAAAACGTCCAGGTTGCATAATGTCCAAGTTGCAAAATGTCCATGTTGTAAAATATCACTATATAAGTCGCAAAATGTTGTACACACTTACTACTCATGAGTTTCCGCTTATATTTATATATTTTACTATATATTACGTATGTATTTAAAATTATTGATATATTTATTATATTTACTTATCAACGATATCAAACTATACGAAAAGAGCAGGTATATTGCTAACTGTGACTCCCGCTCCAGGTCGTTCTTGATGCAGAGGTTGAGAGCATTGCGATTAAGCGCGGCAATGCGGCGAGTGTGATGGGCACTTTTGCGCCAGGAGCGGTCAGGGGAGGATTATTTGGAATAACTGGTGTTATTTGTTAATTTAACATTAAGATTATAGAATTGAATAATTAGGATATTTGAATTGACATTATTATGTATTAAATTCTTTGACATAAAAAAATAATATTAAGTGGTATGGAAAAATACGTAATTGCAGGGAGCCCTATCCTGCCGCTCTTGTTCTTATCCTTTAATGCTGTCTAATATATGATTCCGATTTATCTATTCAGAAAGCAAGAATACACGCTTAGATAGAATTGCACGTAAAGATAGTTTATTGTAATTTGTCTTATGTGGTAAACAAATATGGCGTAGGTACTAGCAACCAAAGATAATTTATAGGGTTGGGGATATCCCCATCCATTCATTCGGTGATTACCGCATGAATTATTAGTGAAAAAAGAAAGAAAATAAAGGGAACTGATTTAATTTAATTTAATTAGATCGATACACTACCGAGATAACTTATTTATGAATAAGCTTCTGCCTGCGGCTTAGCTCGTGTGGAACTCATTTATAATTAAAGTAAATTGGTTATTTCACTGTTTTATTTCTTTTTTACATTACAACTGATTACGAATAATTTAATTTAATTAATATTTTGAGCTAAAGGAAAGTTTTTTGTTCTAGATAGATAAACATAACAATATCAATCACTCTAGCTTTGTGTTAAATATATAGATAGATAGATTAACTCTTTATTGCACACAAAATTACAGGAAAGAACATTTAACAGGTCTATTTAAACATTGTGGGCAAAGATAGAATAAGTACTTATAGGTAAAATTAAAAGTAAATACTGTTGCGAGCAGCGTTTAGCGAGTTAAGTAACGAACATACAATTGTCAAATTTCCGTGTATCAAAGCCGTAAGTAAGCACGCCGTAAGTTGTCGTTTCAGATAGAATTACCAACCGAGACACAATATTAGTTTATGCAACTATCATATAAAAGGGGGTATTATAACATGAGTGTCTAGTTTGACACGAGTGTTTTAATACCTAATTATATGCAGATGCATACACTACTTTATCTACTCATATTTTTATGTTAAAATATCGTACTTATAATTTTCTCAACTTTGCTGGAAGTAAGCAGCGAGTCAGTTCTGTTGTACCTTGTAAAACATTCACAAACACAAATTACAACAATTATAAAAAATATTCTGTTTAGCGGGAAAATAATTACACACAAATATGAACAGCAAAATTTAAAATTTGTATTTGAATTTGCCAAAGACATTTATAGCGTAATGTTCCAATTACATATTCGAAAATAGTCGTTTGAATTTTAAAAAATACTTTTCGATACAGCATTTACCATACTATTTTCATTACAGCTGTATCGTAAAATAACTTTTTAATCATTATGCAACACTTTTATTTTTTAATTTTTTGTCGGGCGCCGGGACAGGGCGTAATGTAGGCTGAATACTTAGATGTCTTTAACAAATTCAAATTCAAAATTTAAATTTTCCTGTTTATATTCTGTGTAATTATATTCTCGCTAAAAAGAATATTTTTTGTAGTTGTTGTAATTTGTGTTTGTGAATGTTTTTTCTTATTTTAAGCAAATAAATAGATAAATGTGAAAGTAGTAAAGTGAATTTCCCGCCGCTTGATATCCTCGACGCGTAGATACAACAGAACTGACTTGCAGCTTACTTCCAGCTAAGTTGAGAAAATTATAGGTACGATATTTTAACATAAAAATATGAGTGTAGATAAAGTAGTGTATGCAACTGCATATAATTAGGTATGAAAACACTCGTGCCAAACTATTATCATACTCAGTTACGCCTCGTATGATAAACAGCCACTCATGTTTTAATATCCCCTTTTATATGACAGTTGCATAAACTACTATTTTAATTATTTTTATGTGGTCCATAGAGGTAATTTTCATATCCTCACATAAATAAAATATAGTTTTTATCGTTCATGATTGTGTGAAAATAATGTGAGAGTCAATGCATTCCAAAGAGTTTAATATTATGTAAAACTCTTTGGTTAATTCATTCATTCTACTTCTCCCATCTCAAAAATCATTAGACATTATAGATTTCGGAATGTCAATATATCAGTTATTATTTAAATCTGTCAGTTAATGATGGTGAAATTTATGTTTTCAGTGAAATTACGTATTTAAATGAATAATTTGCAGTATTAGTTGAAATTACATTATATGTGTTTCTTATAGAATTCAAGACATCTATACATAATATTCGTAGCGTAATTGATACGACAAGTCGCAATTTTGTAACGAGTGCTGTTTCTTTACTACATAAGACCAATTACAATAAAATAATGGTAGACACTACGACACGATAATTAGGTACTTACAACAAAAAAAACAAAGGACTAAGCGTACATAAAATAAAAATTATGTTAGAAAAAAAACGAATAATAGTAAATGTATCTACCCACAGTTTTTCTATTCCCAGTGGCATTGATTAAACTGCGTTTTGCGGCTTCCAGTACAACTGGATCCCCTCAGCATAGTGTTGTGGCCGCTTGACGCGTACCACAACGCTGGTTTTCAGTGGGCCCTCCAACTACCCGGATACACCGCACAGTCGCCAATATACCTGCTCTTTTCGTATAGTTCGATATCGTTGATAAATAAATATAATAAATATGTTAATAATTTATAAATACATATTATATCGTGAAATATATAAATACATACTAGCTGACCCGGCAAACGTTGTTTTGCCATATAAATAATAAAAATAAAAATAAAAATTTAGGGGTGGACTACCCCTAACATTTAGGGGGATGAAAAATAGATGTTGGCCGATTCTCATAGATACCGGATAAGCACAAAAAATTTCATCAAAATCGGTCAAGCCGTTTCGGAGGAGTATGGCAACGAAAACTGTGACACGAGAATTTTATATATTAGAGATAAGCGGCAACTCATGAGTAGTAAGTGTGTAAAATATTATAACTTGGACATTTTGCAACCTGGACATTTTGCGACCCGGACATTTTGCAACCTGTAAATTTTGCAACTTGGACATTATGAGACTAAATGGAAATTTGGTAGGTCTAGTCCACACGAGCGGAGCCGCGGGCGGCAAGCTAGTCAGATTTACTGTAAAAAGTAAAGTTTATTCCGCGCCGCGGCCGTTCATACAACACGCCCATCCGTACCTTGCCACGGCTTAAACTTTTATAGTTTTTGGCCAACTTACTTCACATTACATTCACATTCGAAAATATAGTGATACAATATCACTATATTTTCATTAGCTACAGGTAAAACATTGTAATTTTTTTTTATGTTATCTGTCAGTTATTACTGCCACCATCTGTTTATCAAAAGTTTCAAGATCATTAATGTACAACAGAAGAGAGATGCAATGGGTCGGCTGATGAATTCCATCGCCTATAACGTCCATCTGCGAAGGACTAAAGTAGTTGATCTATGACAGTGATTGCCTCAGTTTTTTATTTGTTGCGACAATAACAACTACCTTGTAGTGGGCTGCCCACGAGGCGCAATAATGTAAAAATATGGCCTACCTGAATTATTAACGGGTAAAGCTTGTATTTACATTATGATACAATATCACTATATTTTCATTAGCTACAGGTAAAACATTGTAATTTTTTTTTATGTTATACGGCAGACAAACAGGCAAGCGGGCCACCTGATGGAAAGTGGTCACCGCCGCCTATGGACATCAGCAACACCAGGGGAGTCACTAATGCGTTGCCCGCATCCTAATGCGTTGCCCGCCTAAATGCACAGTCATTACCATTACAATGTTTACCATTTAACTCTCCAACAAATTAATGAAACCTTATATAATTGTAAGTTCGAGTAAGTAAAATAATCGAGTTCAACGTTCACTCAGAAAGTTCGATATTTAGCCTCTAAATCTACCACCATCTTCCTTCATCCTAGCGGTCAATCCTGAACCCCTCTTCCACCTCGTCCGATCTCGAGCATTCGCAATTCGCGCGTCGTAAGCTTATGCCCTCACTGAACTGAAGTAGCCAATGATGAGATCTTGCATAGATAGTTTGCATGCTGAAACTAGTTAAAGGAAACGACAGAATCGACCTTGCGCTAGTAGCTTCATTAATGGCTGTGAAGATCAGTCTACTCGTGCCCATGACGCAAACCACTGCGACGAAATACCGAGGTACCAATACTAACCGTGGTAAGATACCCGATAATAATTATGTGCAATGAAAGTGCAGAGAAGACTTAAATTTTTTACAGTCTTATATTCAGTGAGTTAAGAGTTTCTTATTCAATGCACGTTCCATAATGTTGCAGAATATGGCAGTGACCGTGATGGGGCGATAGTAGACAAGGTCATAGCCGTTGCCTCTTTTGGCTTCAGATTGCTTGCACGTTGGCAAGCTTCCATGACTTACCTACCATACCAGTTTCAACTACTCTAACGTTGCACATGAGGACTCTTCGAGCACAGGATGTTAAAATACCATCAGGTTCAGTAACTTTGTTTACGTCTAGGTTTCTCTTTTGCGTTCTGATCAGTAGATAAAAGTTGAGACGACAAAGAATATGCTTCTGAAAAGAGAAGCAAAAACCATGTACCTATATAGAAGGTTGCAAATACCGCAAAATTTTAATTGGTTGAAATCTCGTTCAGGTGTGGAACCAAGGGGCAAGGGGCAATGAAACAATCAAGATGTATTCTCTATCTTGTTTTATTTTATTTTATTGTAACATATAGATTGTTTTCTACACATTCACCTTACATACGCGCGGTGCGCTACTGATATGAGTCTTGAGCCGCGCGCTGCGGGCTCGGGGGCGGGCGGCGCGGCCGGTTTACATTTACATAATTGTATACATTACTCCCGACGCCCGCGACGCGGCCCGCGCGCCCGCGCCAGCGCCCGGCCACCGGCCCACCGGCCCACCGGCCCGGCGGCGGCTGGCGCGCGGGCGGCGTCGCTGCGTCGAATATAAATAATTTTCTCCTTAAAAATACTTATCGTTAGTCGCTAGTTTTACACAGAGGAAGGCGCCGCGGCGTCTCACATATACACTACGTATTATATACACACTAGCTAGAATGTACAGGCGGCGCCGGCGCGGCACGGCGCGCTATTTACATCGGGAGGATATGTGCGGGGCGGCGCGGTCAGTCGCGCGGCGGGCGCGCCAGCAGCGCCAGCGGCTGCATCGCCTGCAGCGACTGCATCGACTGCAGCGGCTGCAGCGGCTGCATCGACTGCATCGACTGCATCGACTGCATCGACTGCATCGACTGCAGCGGCTGCATCGCGTGCAGCGGCGGCAGGCCGTGGTGCGGCGAGAGCAGCGCGCCGGCGTTGGCGCCGGGGCCGCCGCCCGCGCCCGCCTCGCCCGCCGGCGGGTTGATCCGCTTCTCCTGCAACACACCGAGCGTGAGTAGGCCTGCCAGGGGCACGGGGGGTGCGGGGGGGCGCGGGACGCGACACCGGGGCCTCACCTTCTGGCGGCGGTTGCAGAACCAGACGCGCACCACCTCCTTCTCCATGCAGAGCGCGTCGGCGAGCGCGGCGATCTCCTCGCTGGTGGGCTTGGGGTTGTGCATGAAGGCCTTCTCGAGCGCGACGCGCACGCCGGACTCGATGGAGGTGCGCTTCTTGCGGCGGCGGCCGACGGCCTCGGCCAGCCCGGCGCCCAGCGCCGCGCCCGCGCCGCCGCCGCCGCCCGCCAGCGACGAGTCCGCGTCCTCCAGCCACTTCTGCAGCAGCGGCTTCAGCTTGCACATGTTCTTAAAGCTCAGGTTGAGCGCCTCGAACCGCGATATCGTCGTCTGCGAGAAGTCGTTCCCGTACAGCTTGCCCATCGCCAGCCCGACGTCGCCCTGCGTGAACCCTGCGAACAGCGAGTAATGACTCTGTTATATTGCTGTTTGTGTCGTTTCGGATGGGAAAACTGAATCCAGTGTATCTGAATGTAGGTATCAATCAAAATCAAAATTTTATTGAAACACTAATAATACATTACTCATTGAACATTATCTAAACCTAAATAAGTCCTAAACCTAATATAATATTTATGATGTTTTATATGGCTGTTGGTACTCCAATAAATAAATAAATAAATAAATAAACACAGGAAAAGTTACGTCATTTTATCCAGGTAATGGATGATTATGTTGGGGATGATTGACGGGTATTTATTTTTATTTTATTTTATTGGTTTACCAACAGGTATGACAATTGTTTTGTAAGTGCCTATCCAATAACATCTATTACAAAAAAAAATCGTAATAAATGTAATAATCTTAAAAGGCAGAGCAACTTGTATCTCCATAAACCAGAAAAAGGGTATCACCGTTTTCTGTTGAGTAATTTCAAACTTGTGATCTCTAAGTTCGCTATATAGCAAAAAATACCCTGCACTAAAGTAGGAGGAGGCTCAAGTCCAGCATAGTATTGACTGTTCTGATGATGATGTCACCATACTCGGTCGTTAAAACGCTTCCTGAATTAGGAGACAATATATCCAAGGTGGAACTGACCGAGCTTGATGCGCCGCTGTTTGAAGGTTTTGGCGAAGTGCTCGAGCTCCTCGAGGTCGGCGGTGTCGTCGGCGGCGGGCTCGAGCGCGCGCGGCTTGTGCGCGTGCGCGTGCAGCGGCGTGTGCGGCAGCGCGTGCGCGTGCGGCGGCGAGCGCGCGCGGCCCGAGCCGGGCGTCATGGGCGTCAGGAAGGCGTCGGCGCCGGGCGGCGTGCGGCGCTCGGGCGAGCGCGTGGGCGCCGGCGCGGGCGCCAGGCCGTGCGCGCCGTGGCCGTGCGTGCCGTGCGTGCCGTGCGTGCCGTGCGTGCCGTGCGTGCCGTGGGGGCCGAGCGTGCCGTGCGTGCCGTGCGAGAGCGCTCGCGCCTGCAGCTGCTGCAGCTGCGCGGCGGCGGCGCGCGCGACGGCGTGCTGCACCTGCGAGTGCAGCAGCAGCGAGTGCGCGCCGTGCTGCGTCAGCAGGAGGTGCTGCAGCTGCGCGAGCGCGCCGCCCGCGTCGGAGGCGGCGCCGCCCAGCGCCAGCGCGGTGAGCCCGGCGGCGGGGCGCGGCGGCGGCGCGCGCGGCGGGGACGCGGCGCGCTCGTCGCCGCTGTGCTCGCCCTCGCCACTCGCGGAACCATCTGTGCGATTACAGGTTTGTCATTAGTGGATTTGTGCAATGGCTATATATTGTTAACGACCACAGTGGTTCAGTGGTAAATAAGCCGGTCTGCCCCGCAACAGGTCCCGGGTTCGATTCCCGGGCGAGCCGAAATTTAAATTATGAATTTAAATTTCTGTTACGTTTCAGGGTGTTCTATCCTACTATTATTATAAATGCGAAAGTTTATAAAGATGGATGTGTGTTTGGATGTTTGTTACTTCTTCACGCAAAAACGACTGAACGGAGTTTGATTAACTTAAATAGCAATATAGCTTATAGAAGCAGAATAGAACAAAAGCTGTCTTGAAATGCGATGGTATTCCCGCGGGAACGGGTCTGAAAGGTTTTAATCGTATTTTACGCGGACGAAGTCGAGGGCAAACGGTAGTGTATAATAAGTATGTTATTAATAGTAATATTTAAAAGTAGTATATCAGTTATGTAGCACACTATGTGTTCTACACATAGTGTGCTACATAATTCTTTGCTTAGTTTAATCTAACCCAGATTGCGCTGTGTGAATTTGTCCACTATTTTTATTTATTTGTTTTCGGTTTACCTACTTGGTTTAAAAAATGGTTTAGGTAGGTTAGTCCTTTTCCCGCAGTGGCAGGCACTTAGACAGAGACTCTCACTACTTTTTCCACAACCATTACCCATTTACTGACCAGAAGCTGAGAATAAACAACTTGTGCAGGAAGATTGGTAGTGGGACTTCGCAAATGGCTGTACAGTACCAAGCTCTTAAGAAAAATGCAGCTCAAGTGCATCTTAGACTTGAAACTTTACAAGATAAACTCGACCTATCACAGCAACTTCAAGAGCTAAAGCACAGCATTGGGGAGTTCTCACAGCCTACAGGTAGGGCATCCTTCGCTGATATGGTTAAAAAAAGGGAAAATGACTTTATCAAGCCCACTAACGTGAGCGCTATTGCCATTTATCCAGACAACAAACAGCAGTCCAGCGCAGAAACCAAATCACTTGTCCAAAAACTCATACGTCCGGAAGAAATGAAACTACACGTGAGAGGTTTACGTAAGACGAAGAATGGCGGGGTCATAATCAGCACTGACAACAAAAGCGACGTTGAGAAGCTAAAACAGTCTATCCAGCTGACATCCTCTGGTCTCACTGTAGATGAACCCAACAAACGCAAGCCGAGAATTGTAGTTATCGGAGTACCCGTGGCGATGCAAGAGCCCGAAGTCATCAAATGCATCTTTCATCAAAACCTGGCTGAAAAGATTGATATGACACTTGAGACCTTTTTAACATCCGTTAAGTTAAGCCATAAGTCGGGAAAAAAGGATGCTGAGACCTGCAATTACATAATAGAAGTACCTGCTCTTATACGTAAGGCGCTTATAACTCAAGATAGAGTATTCGTGAACTGGTCTTCCTGCCCTGTCAGAGACTTCACTCTTGTCACCAGGTGTTATAAGTGTCAGCAGTATGGGCACGCAGCTAAGACTTGTCGTCAGATAGACATCACGTGCGGCCATTGCGGTGATCTAGGTCACTCACAAAACGAATGCACAAAGAAAGCGGAGCCTCCAAAATGCGCAACGTGCTCGCGCTTTAAAAAGCCGAGCAACCATAATACAGGTGCCACTGAGTGCCACGCTAAGATAATGGCCGAGAAGAGATATATAAATACAATAGATTATGAGGGCGCCAAAAAATGATAAGCATTGATAGATATTAGTTTTAACGTTAATATGTTATTTTTAATTTACATTATGTTATAGGTAGATAGTTCCTATATTTGTTACTAGCCCCGCAATAACCGCGCGCTGTCCCACTAACCTCTAATCATAAGATACCTAAAGTGCAAACATGCACATAACGAACATATTGTTTGCCACTATAGAATCTTTTTGCTGACGCGAATATCTTTTATAATGAAAATATTACCTACTTTTAGTTTCTAAGTTAATTTATGATATAATACATGTGTACTTCGTCATATTTTGCTAGTGATTATTTTAATATGTATAGAAAACCATTCTTTGTTAATTTAAGATCTGTAATTTCATGCCTGAAACACAGGGTATCATATTATCCTAGCTCAGGCAAAAAATATTTTTATTTTTACCTTTTACGTGTTTTTAACTCTAAAATTGAAATGTATTCCACAAGATTTAATAAACTTTTTATTATTATTATTATTATTATTATTTATCAACCTTGTACATGAACGTCGGCTTAGTGTTATCTTGACACCTTTGCAAAATATCATCGATTGGATCGGGATACAAGCGGCTCAATATTTCCGTTTCGACATTTCATTCAGCTAGTATTGTCTTTTGTTCACGCGATGCCTAGTCATTCCAAACAAAATACTTTTACTAGTTTGGTCTTCATCACAGCCCATAACAGTCTACTGCAGTACTTAGGGCCTATCCCACGAGAGGTTATTGCCATGCTTGGGAGGCGGGTTGGAGATCTCAGTATTGTAAAGATGAAAATGGAAAACGCTGCTGCCCATTTTTCAGCCTACGGAGACTCTGGATCTTTTGCCTCAAAAACATTTTGCCGCGGTATACGGGGTTGGTCCACTCTACTTTGCCACCTGTTCTACTCTGCCACCACACGGTATTTAACCGCGATTAATCATGAAAAGTGTATTTTCAGCATATTAATAAGCATACCATTCTCTGTCAATCAATACAATCCCTTATCCCGCTCCGAGTTCCCTTATTTACACTATTCCATAATTTAATTGCTCCTTCTTTATTTTCTCATAAAGGAGATAAAGAAGATTAAAAATATAAAAGAATCCCACAATATTTTAAATTTAATGCTATAGTTTGTGTATGATGAACGGATAATTGAAATTGTGGAGGTACTAGTATCTAGATTAGGATCTGGAATAACACAAAGGCTAATACTATTTACTTATGACTTTTAAAGTTAGATTTTACACCATTTTTAATGTTTGGCGATACGCTTAAAAAGTTAACCGTAATCATATTAGTTTTTTTTATGATGGAGGTTTTATTATTTTCTCAATATTTTTTACTAAAATTACCAATCTTAGCAGTGGGATGAGGTTCCAAATTATCTGCCCAATTTATTCATTTATTTTATTTGCCAACAGATTTACACTTTTTGTTACATTCTTCTCTTCTTCAAGATCTTAAATTAATATAATTAAAACATTAGACGTTCAGGTATACCATGTTTAACTTTTAAATATAAGCCTATGATTTATCGACGCAGTACCTATGTCCATCATTATCGTATAACTAGCGACACATACAATGTTGTCCGATTGCACTAAACTTAGGCTTAGGCGACTCTTAAGTAGACGCTTTAAGATATTGCAATTAAGGCGTCACAAAATTGGTGTGATAAAATTAAAGAGTGACTTAACGAGTTTAGTTTTTACATAAGTTGGTGCTGGTGGAAAGCAGTTTCTTGTGAGGAATAAATATCTATAATCGACTTAGGTGTCGCCTAAAGTCTAATGCAATAGGGCACACGCCACTCTAAAAACTCACATCACATAATGCAATACTTAATTTGAGAAATTGTTTCGACCAACCCCACATTGAGGGTTCTTTAGAAGATCATCGTATCAAAGATACGATTTTAATCTCTCAAATTCAACCCTTTACAAGTGTAAGTGAAAGTACACGGAAGGGGACGATCGAGGTACCTTACTCTCCAGCGAGAGGGGCCGGGAAGGGCCTTTCGAGACGGGCGTACTATTGACAGAGTCGCGAAGATTTGCGGGGAGCGCCGCACGCGCCGGCGTGTGCCTTGGAACCCTTTCGCTTGTACCTGTGCCGGCCGCCTTGCTCTCGGATTGCACAATGGGGACGGGTTCTATTCGCACTATGGAACACACGTGGCGTGTGTCGCAGTTGTAAAACGAGAGATTAATATTGACGAACGATCGGGCGAATGCAGTAAGACGTGGCGTGTGGTTAGGGAGACGATCTGCGAAAAACGGCTGGCAGTGACTGATTGCGTGGAACTGAGAACTGGGCTACGTGACGTGCCTTAGGGGAGGCATATGTCCAGCAGTGGACAGTAATGGGCTGATGCTGATGATGGTTGATGAGGCTATGAGACGTCTGTACGTACCGTGGCTGGGTGGCGGCGATGGCGACTTGATCAGCTCGCCGGATTCCTCTGCAACAAAAGATACTATTAGTTTTGTTATACACAAAATTGATGCTTTAAGAAAGTAAGTAAGTGGGATTTTAGCGAAAATCGTAGGTTAATAGTGAATGACCGGACTGTATTTGAGATTAATTTAGTAAACGTTGACGGAAGACTCCTCGTTGCAAGGGCATTGTTAAACCGACTTCGGATCCCGGTTGCGTATGAAAATCGGTCTAGGATTTCTCCAAAGATTCCAATTCACCGAATTCCCACCACAGAGACTGTCCACGAGACCGTGACCTATAATTTCACGGACGCGTTCGACCACCCGATATCCTAATTTAACTGGTAATCCGTGACGTCGGACTATAATTTAATTCTTGTCCGATTAACGGTGGCCGGTAGCAGTGAATTTGGGAACATTGGGGGAAGGGTGGAGGGGGGGAAGCCTGTCGGCGCCCCGCGGAGCGCATTAGCCGCGCGACACGCCGCGGGCGCCGGCGACACCTCGCCAAGGTAATGAGATTACCTAATTAATCGACTCCCGGCTAATTAATCGGACGAAGCTGTACGACATAGCGTTAACCGTGAGCTGTAAAGTAACACCACATTGAACGTAACTTCACCGCAGCGAGCGAAACGTCAAAGTATTTTTTATAATGAAGCAATATGAGACGTGCATTGCGTGATCAACATTAAACATAATGCAGCAACTGAAGTTTCATAGTTTTAGTTTTATAATTTTGTATTTTTTGTTAAACATAAACTGTTAAATAAATAATTTTAATTGCCTTTCATTCATTCCACATTTCTTTTCATTCGTTGTACATACATATACAAGTAAAAATTCCCGATTGCAGACAATAAATGGATCTGTAAATATAGGTAGGTATTTGATCGATTTCTTACTGGAAACCATGGAGATGGGGACTTTTATACCTATACCTACATAGATAACTAATGTTTCGTTAATCATAGTACCGGTTTTGCTCTCACGCGCGAGGGCCCGGGGTCCGCCGTGACCGAAATCAAGGATTTGGTACATTATTTAATTACAGTGCAGCGACTGTCATCTGCTCACTGTGACCTTGTTAACAGAGGAATCTGACGAGACTGGATCCTGGTTACACATTCAGTTATTTATCCGTCACCTTAAGAGCATCGGTTAGTGTTCAACTAATATACATAACTCAGGAAAGAGTCATTCGGGTTCAAACCCGGTACCTCGGGTTAAGTGTTTGTAAGGATTGTTAATGCAGAGTCGTGGTCGCAGTCAGATGGTGTCCTTTTAAGTACGAGTTTATATTGCGTTCAAACAATGCCTACAAATGTTGGCAGACCAAGTCAGTTCCCATTTAAGATTTTATTAGTTTCAATTAAATCACCGCGATCTCTACGGATAGGTATAAGCTGAATGGATGTAAGTTGGTTTGATGATTGGTTGATTTTTTTCAATGATATGGCCTCTCTGTCTATAATATATCCGCTAACATCTCCTAAACAACGCAACGGGTTTTCATTACCATTTAAATAATTTCTTTAGAAATATTGTAATCGGGATACCCCGAGAACATCCGTGTGAAGCCGGGAAAAACTAAATTTTCCGAAAATCCTATGACATGACGGTTGCAAAGGGCCGGGTAATAGCCGCTGTCGCGGCTGCCGCGGCGTGGGAGCGCCGGTAATCCGCGCTATGGAGACGTCAACGCGGCATTCAGAGTGTTTTTTGCGACGCGGGCGGCGCGCACGCAGCCGCGCGGCGAACGCGCATTTTTTACGCTCTACATTTGAAACTTGGATCCAGATCAAAAGAAATCCTTTACAATTCACAGATAATTTTACGTATTTCGTATTTTTATAAGAAGGAAACAGACGCAGATCTAAACGGTCGGTGTTGTAAAAAACGCGAAATTCAGAGCGAGAGGATTAAAAGTGTGCAATACAATGAAGTTTTTGTCGAAATAATAAAATTTACGATAGTGTGAGGAACGAGATGTAGGTAAGATATAAAATAAAGCCCAGAATTAAGTTATTGATATAACATTATTCAATTAAAAGTGCTGTGGCGCATAAATTTTCCCCAAATCGAGATCAATTGGGGGGTGATTTGTGACCACCGATGAAACAACATGCATGGTTAATAAAAAGCATTTTAAAATCTAATATAGCCATGTATCTTTTTTGTTGTGTGCATCACGTTATCACTCACACTTGTTTGCATTCGAGCCTACTCCTTATTAGTGGAGAATTATGCCATCGGTTATAGTTTCCACTTTTGGCAATGGAAAACCCAAAAGAAACTGACTTTTTAAATATACCGAATTAATTTTTAAAAATTGGCGTATTTCAATATATTGCAATTCGACCCACCTAGATATTGTTCAGTGCAGATATATGAAGCCGCCAAATAACAATACATGCTATGTTCCAAATAAAAAAGACGTCTTGTAGTTGAAGGGTTTCATACATTTTGTTGTAATTAACAAATATGCGCGGCTTAGCTGACATGCCTCACGCTTGTAATTCCACTGGCTTCTTATCCTTCAAACCGGGATACCACGACGCACGCTCCACTGCATCTATTACTGTTGCAATCGATGAATCAGTAGTAGCCAATCAGTTTTATGTTCTAACAAAACCGAAAATCTTGTACCTCACGTCAAGTCCCTTGTCGTTTGTTAACTCAAGAGAAACAAAATTCCATTAGAGAAGTTGCAATATCCAGCAACCTTTAGAAAGGATCAACAGATTGTGATGCATAGAGAAATGGAGGGAAAACAAATAATTGATATTTAGTTGGAGAAAGAGAATAACGTACCTGTAACAGGTCAAACAACAGTCAAAACCGGATATAATGACTTTGAAGTGATTATATAGTTTAGGTCGCTATACGGATATCGGAATAGTCGTTATAAGCATATGCATAAGGCCATAGGCCAAGGCCATGCGTAGGTATTTTAATGTACATTTTTAAATTTTGTAATCGCATATTATGTGAGATTTTAATTTTTAATTAGCACTGAACATGATGACATAAAAAACGAACCAAATCAATTTGCAACTAGAAATTTACCTATGAACTATGACTCTCGGTCGCTATGTGTACTAATTAAACTAAATGAAGTATAGAAAATACCTAAGGATAATGGTAATGAGTGCTTCCGTAGGTAATCCTTCCGTCCATAAAACAGGAATCAAAATAGCTAAAATATGCTTTAGCGCTAAAGTATGACGGTTGGTCGCTATATCCGATGTCGTTATAAGCGATAAGTTTACATAGACACTTATATTGCGATTAAACCAAAACCTGTAACTGATCCGTCGTTATAACAGACCTCGTCATAAGCGATTTTGACTGTATTTTACTCTTTATAACTAATTCTGGTATACATTTTAGCCGGACTAAAATCACAATTGGATTATATCAGACGAAAGACTTCTTTTGGAAAACGAAGAAAGAAAGAATCGGAAGTTTCGTTTTACGCTACTAACATTAGTTAACGAGTCAAAATACACCTAGATGAAAAAGAGTAAATACCTATTTAGCTATAGTAACCATGAAATATGACGGGCATGCAAATTATAATACTGAAAATTCGAGAACGCCCGTGTGAAGAAGAGGCGGGTCGCTAGTCCTGGGTAAGATTGAAGAGGCTCGCCTGCGCTGGTTGGGTCACGGGCTGTGTAAACTCAAGAATACGTGAGATATAGGTGCATAAACCTGCCGGTACCAGGAAAAAGGTCCCGCGGGAGGCCATCGCCGAGTCGGATGCGAGAGCCAATTGCTTACGTAGCGGGGATGCCGAAGACCGGGCGAAGTGAAGAAGAAGAGTCGGAAAGCGGACCCTGATAGATTGACCACTAGTGATAGCGGAGGTGATAGAAAAGTTTCTTTTTTCGAACTTTAGGGAATCTTAACTAGCACATCGCTAAAAACGCAATTCATGTTCATTTATTTATGTAGGTAAGAATGTTTAAGAATAAAGTTAATGGCTTACTGCTTCAGTTATAGTTATGTGCATGGAACATAACAAACTATGTAACTTCGAAAATTGTGCTGACATACTACACTGTTCTTTATTACAATATAAAAAATATTTGTATAATATACTAAATACGTCTTCTTGCCATTTACACTAACAATCATTATTTAGTTGTTGAATTTTAGTGGTGGTAGATATAGATTTATTTTTTAATTAAGACCGATCGATTCTACTGTGAACGTAAGTTTGCCTGTTATTGGATTTACATTTAAGTGTTTACTATTTTTCATGTAATATTTAATGTACCAAAAAGTGTAAATCTGTTGGCAAATAAATAAATAAAATAAATAAATAAATAGACTTCGGGTAAGCAGGTGGTTAAATTGATAATAGTGAATTGTAGTTTTAAATACGTTCAAAGGTAATGAGATGCTGCTGTCTGATCGTGGAAGGTAGCTAAATAGTGAATTTAAATATTTGAAGTTTTAATTAATTAGTTTTAAAAATATGGAAATCAAAACCTATACCTACAGAAGTTTGAATTTTTTTTTATAAAAATAATTATTAAGTAATTAAATTAATAGTTTTCTTACTAAATTTTTGAATGAATGAATGAATGAAAGATATTTATTGATTAACAAGGACACCACATTACAACAATCACATAATATAAAATAAACAATAATCATACAAATAAAAAACATATGTACCAAATTACAAAATGAATATATCGATTCGGAATTGATACGGACGGCTTCTCATGAACTTGACTCTAAATAATGCTAGAGATGAGTGCTAAGCTAAATGACGTCAAGGTAGTATCACTGTGATTTTTTACGAAGGAATTATTTTTCAAAATCCCGTCATAACATATAGGAGACACGATAATAAGGACCGTGAGAGGACATCAATGTCTTTTTATCAGTAGTTTTCCAATCGGCGGCATGTTAGGACAATAATGAAAGTGGCGTAAAAAGCCACCGATACTAGTGACGTTATTACCAACCATTTCTAGCACTTCATTCAAGTGAAGTTCCTGAGAGGCAGTCCAATTAACAAAAAATTTGGTTTTTACTCAATCTGAACAGGTAGTACCAACATAACCGTTAGGTAGAGCATACTATTCCATTAGATATCAAACAATAACATGTGGAAACTATAATAAAACATGCTTTACTGGTACATTTCTACGAATCTATAATTAAATTATTTCTAGATTGTGTTTATTTCATAATTTTATATCGTTTCTGAATGTAAAACGGACAACAATAATGAAATATGTAATTAAATAAATATTAATAAACAATAGGGAAATATTGAATCCTAATAATGAACAACAGTAATATAATAGGATAGTCGTAAACGTCTCAGCGCGCGCGGTTACTAATGGCCGAGGCACGTGAGCAATTTCATGTATTGTTAACATGCTTGTACTTATGAAATATATTCATACTATTTAATAATAATATTAAAAACGCAAAAGATTTTAAGGACAGATTTTGGATGTTTTAATCAATCTTTCATGCAAAAACGACATAGTTGTTCATAGGGCGGCACCGCTTTCGCGACACCCGCGGTGTGGGATGCGGGGGCAAGTGAGTAAGCAGATCACCTGATGGTAAATGATCGCCGCCGCAAGGGTCGTGGAAATAATGAATCATGTATGCCAAAAAGTAAGTTGCTAACTATCACTACATATTTGAAAACAAAGTCCTACGCCGCGTCTGTCTGTTCGCGATAAACACAAAAAGCACTGAATGGATTTTCATGCGATTTTTACCAAGAGACAGTGTGATTCACAGGAAGATTTAAGTGTGTAAACGTTAAGGTTTGGGGCCAGGATGAGTATTTATTTATTTAGATATAAATAAAAATAAATAAATACAGTAAGGAGGTTCAACCGTAAGATAACTTAAAATAGCGGACTCAGCAGAGCACGGAGACCGTTCAACTACTGCAATATTTACATCTTGCTATATAAGTTTTAATAATGAGTTAAAGGAGTTAAAGTTTTAAGTGAAGCAATCAAAATTCTACTAATATTTGGTTATAACTTGACGGCTTAATAGACTACGTGTCTGAAACAAAGAATTAAACTGCATGTGCATTGCTTTTGCTTTGCGTTACATGTATTTCATATAAAGACAATTCTAGAAAGAACTCTAAAGATAGTAAAGTTATCTAAGATAATAAAGTAGGTAAGACCTATAACAACATTATTGGTCTGACACTTGGCTAGTTCGGATCCCACTGAATCCATCCATACTCACGGTAGATGCGGTTGTAGCGCGCGGGCGCGGAGGCGGCGCGGACGCACGCCGACAGCACCATCGCGGCCGCGGGACGAGCGGGCCTAGCGATCCGAGCGGGACGGGTCGAGCGGGTCGAGCGAGCCGAGCGGGCCGAGCGGGACTAGCGACAAACGACGCGGCGCGGCGGCGGGCGGCGGCGCAATGCGAGCGAGCGCCGCGCCACTCGTCGCCGCAACCCCTCCCCACCAACGGCGAATTAAAAATTCGAACTTTTTTGTATGAATCCGTTTCTTTTCCGCCCTTGGTGAATTTTTTCAACGGGGTCTCGCTATTATTTCGATTACCTGAGATGATTTTTTTACGAATCCGCCGAATGCGCCGAGCGCGATGCGCGTTTAAAAGCTGTTTAATGTTTTTTTGGGAAAGGGGAGCGACGGGTTCCAACCGATGCGCGAATTCCGATATCGGGTTCGATTGAAAAACGTCGAGCGCCAATATCGGTGGCTCCCGCTCCCGAGGGCCGGAGTGTTTCCGAGCTTTTGAGCTCGTTTCGTGAAATAAACGGTTTCTCGAAAGCTCATTTCCATCGGAGAGATCGGTCACGTGTTGTGAAGTTTTAAATTTCCCGTCGAGGGTGGGTCATCCATATGTATGCGGCGTAATGCTCGGAGGGTGGTGGCCGCCCGCGCCGGCCGCGCCGGGCCCGCGCTGCCCGGCCCGGCCGCGCTCGCCCGCGCCCGCGCCCGCCGCTGACACATTTCCCTTCACCGCGGCTTATAGCTGATAACTCATAACGAGCTAGTGCCGGGATGATTGCGCTCCCAGCGGCCGCGGCCCAGCCTAGACCGAGCGCGCCGCGAGCCGGCGGCGACGCTTTGCGATGTAAATGCGCGCAAACACCGGCCACTCTCATGCATGGAAACGGCGGAATGCATTTGCGTAATGTGGCCGCGGCGCCTGTTTGTTTAGGGCCAACATATTGCTACTTTGAATAAGAGATTCGCCTCCTTTGTAGCGGACTGCGCAGTTCTTTAAAGTTGAATAAAGAGTGTTTACACGGGGATGCGCGAGGCCGCGGCCGTGTTGTTTTAGGGGCTTAATATTATGAGAGAATGGAACGAGCGCCCGGTGCGGGAGGAATGGAGTCAGTGGCGAGTCGCGGGTCCCGCGCTGGCGCCACATTTTGGCTGGCTCTTCATTTGCATGCGTTACGTCGTACAAATTTTGGCGTAGGTAGTGCTACGTGCTACGCAATTATGCTACGGGTTATGAAAAAATAATGTTTTTGTAATGTTGACTCACGAGATAAATAACAGAAGATTTTATGATTATGAACAAAAATTTATTATTATTGTCTTTTAAATATAAGCATTCACATCACATCACAGACCGTAACAGTCCACTGCAGGACTTAGGGCCTCTCCCACGAAAGAGGAGGTTATTGCCATAATCTCCACGCTTGGCAGGCGGGTTGGAGATCGCAGTGTTTAAATATAACAATGGAAAATGCTGCTGCCCATTTTTCAGACTACGGAGACTTGATCTTTTACCTCGAAAACATTAGTCGCCTTGTACGACACCCATGAGTGTAAGGGGTTGGTGCTATTCTACTCTGCCGGACACCACACGGCCAATATAGGCATTTATTTTATTTTATTTATTTTATTTTATTTATTTATTTGCCTACAGATTTACATTAATTATATACAATGCCGGATTAAAAATGACTCACGACAGCGATGTCGTTTGCGAGCGATCCCAAAACCAATTTTCGACGCTTATTAATATTTGTTACAGAATATAAACTTGCATTAAAGCGTTTGTAGTGTCATTGGATTATTTTCGGTATCTTTATTATTAGATTTTTTTAATGTTATCCGGCAGACAAACAGGCATGCGGGCCACCTGATGGAAAGTAGTCACCGCCGCCTATGGACATCAGGAACACCAGGGGAGTCACTAATGCGTTGCCCGCCGTTGAATTTATTACTCTTTACAGTTTACATAATATAAACGCGCGAATATACCACGTCGCCACGGAAAAGCTTTTAAGACTTCGTTTCAACGTTTATATGAAATTTGAAGCGCAGGAAGCGAGTACATATTGACAAGAATAAATCCGATATGAGGGTAGATGGAGCGGCGACGCTCGGCGCGCTCCGCCCGCCGCCGGCCCGACGCTAGCCGCAGCTTCGGGGACCAAGTTTATATCGTGAGCAGTAAATTTTAAACTGTTCCATCCCATAGTTACTGAATCGAATACTGCCGCTTGATCGCACTGAATATTTTAAAATGTTAAACCTAATAAACACTATTGTAACAATTCCCTTCACTGGGAGGTTACCATTAATTTCATTGCCAAATCGGAAACTGTTCAGCGATTTAATTTGTTAAATTGCCAAATTTGAGTCTGTGGTATTCTGGGACATATGAATAAGTTACAGTATTTTCGTTAAAATCCGTTCAGTAGCTATAAATAGCTTATAAATGAAACTGACAAACATTCAAATATCCATCCTCATAATCTTTCGCATTTATAATATTAGTAGGACTAGTTTGAATATAGAGCGTTTAGACGTTCATTATATAACTCGGTTTTGACGTGAATTCGATGAACGTTTTGCTCGTCGTCCCTTTGTGTCACGAAGGATGTGTACATTTGAAAGCTTTATACTCCTTAAGTTTAAAAGTTAGAAAAATGTTATATGGTTGCGAAGATCCATCCGGCGACAATACAAAAATATATGAGTGACCTCCCCCTCCCTCTCGCTATGACGTCATATACCGCGGAAGTAAGCACTGAAAATGAAGTGTCGTGCGGGTGCCGTTTAATACAACACTCGCTAGCAATCCTGCAAACTTCTTGTTGGATTTCAACGAAAAATAAACTGAATTTAATAGATTAAAACCTATAGGTTAAGGTACGCAGATATGCCGAGAACTTAGAAGGAAATGAAAAGGAAAAATTTGGCCGGTTATTCCCGTTTGCGTCCGACCAAAACCACTTTCAGGTGTGGAGGTTGTCTCTCCATCGTTTAAGGAAGAAAGAAGCCCTAAAGAAGAATACCAGTTGGAACCAGGTTGGCGAAAACGCCGAATCCGAAAGTCGACTGTTTCTACTTCGTAGCCATATCCACATCATTCGACTATTGTTCTTTATCTCTAGGTTTCTTTAGAAAGAAACTAAACATGAAGTCAGTGTTTCCATACATATTAACTTCTCCATACTGATACGTTTTTAAAGCTATAATTCATGATAAGATATTTGCATGATTTACTTTGCTGAATTAATCGAATTCACGGAAAAATATTCACGATAGCTAGTAGCGACTTGTAGCCACCCCATTTTTGGTCTTAATGAACTATTATAACGATGAGACACAATAGATATGTTTACGGAAGATAACCAAAATGTATCAATTTACAATTTTGATTTAATGGAAAGCTATTTTAAATATAGTCTTACATTTCTGGAATATTAAAAGGATACGTGATCATGGATAATCTCCGAGTTATTCTCAGATAGATAATGTGTTCCATATTAGGTACAGCGCGGGTAGAAGTTGAGAGAGTTTGCTTGACGTTTGTTTAAAATTAAACTTAATTTATTGCCTAGCCTTGGGGACTTCTGGAAAAATTGTAACAATCCCCACTGACAAGAAGGCATGGCTCTCTGTAGTACCTAAGTCGTATGGAATATTTGACTCCATTGTATTTGAATGAAAATCTGCGTATGACGTTGCTTTATCAGCGGCTCCGTTGCCGGGATTACGGCGCATTTATCCGAGGCCGATCTGATTGCGCGGGGTCAGAGGGCGGCCGCCATTTTGGATTAACACCCTATTTGCATTTTCAATTCGGGAGTGCGGGGCGCGGGGCGCGGGGTGGGCCCCGCGAAAGGGTTACACATAGTTGGCTGTAATAATAGTTAATTTAAACTGCCGCTTTACATAATCCGTTTATAGGGGCGGCGCGTGCGCCGCGGGCGACGCGCCACGCGGTGCGCTATCGTCTTCGCCTATTATTACTTTATAGTAGATACCATGTATAGGTACTTAGGCACATTAGGCATTGAATGATGTAGTTATTATAATCACGATGAATACTGAACAGACAATTTGATAATATTTGCTCAGTAGCGTTATAAAGAAAAAAATACAGTAGAGTGATGGATACAACACTAAAATATAATATTATAAAATTTTATCTTATTACATATTTTCCACAATACGTGGAAATAATGAAAAAGAAATCGCAAGCTAATCCCCTCAGTCGTTCAATACACGCTGCCGAACTACGCCATAACTGCTTACTCAGCCGTATAAACGAGGACCGTCTGCACTGTGCATGCTGTGCATCGCTAGCATATTCGCAGGTCTCGCAGTCTCGCACGCCAAGCAACGAGCCCGGGTCTCGCACATCTAAATCTAGCTACGTAACTACCTAGCTACCTACATGTATGTTTCAGTCGGCAGGTCCCGCGAGCCGAGTGCTGGGCGGGGCGCGGCGTATGTAAATGACATGCAGATCGCGCGCGGCGATTGGCGCCCGCGCCCCCCGCTCCCCCCGCGACCCCGCGACCCCGCGCCCCGCGCCCGCGCCCGCGCCGCGATAGGGTTGCGCGGACGCGTGATTTATCGGCGCGTGCCGTGACGTCATTACTCTGTAAATTATTCCGTCGCGCGACAATATCCGCGACGCGTTCAAATTAAAGCGCGATGATGTATGGCGAGCGAGGGGTCCAAGGCATTTGTCATCCAACGCACACGGCCAACGAGACCGGGATTGCGTCGCGGACTGTTGCAGAGGCTGTTATGTTTTTTGTTTTACTCCAACTCCATAGAAGTTCCTCTGGGAACAGAGACACGTAGGTCAGACGGCGCGCGAGAGCACAACCGGGAAATTTATGATGTAGGTAAATTAGCTAGTTTTGTTTCAACCGATAGCAATCGGGACCAACGACTTGAGCTCCGAAGCACAGTACGTGATGGTGGCATGATCAGTACCTACGCAGGTATTTAAAAGAAAACACCCAATTGTAAGTACAGAGTCCCCAATGGGATTTGAACCTGCATCCCCCGAGAAGGCGGTCGCGTCAATAACACCGCCAGCAATAAGTGGAAATACTACCGAATCTGGAAGACGTCTGTCTAGAACAAACAACCTCGAAGATGTCCTGACTATACTACCCGGAAATATAGCCGCATAACATTGACGACGCGGCGTCGTTTCGACTCGTAGCATACCTACACCTACAGCAAGGAGGTAGGGCAGGAACTGGAAAGCGCAGCGTCGCTGTTGGCGGAGCGTATGAATTCATGAGCATGTAAACAGCGGCCGCCGTGCCCGGGGGCGCAAACACGGCGCGCAAACACCGCTGATTGTTTGCCCTGCCCCCCCTCCCCCCTCCCGCCCCCACCCCCCACGCTGCAAACACGTGCTCCCAGCGCGCACTAATCACATTCATATTTTATTTTCACGAAATTGCTTTCCAACCGTCCGAAGAAACCGTAGCGGTAAAGCTACATTGTTCATCAATTGCAATTGGCTTCGCTTTCGCTTCGATAAACCTTTATTTCTCGTTATTCGTGATCAATAACGATTTCATTTGTTGATACCAAAATATGAATTAATTTCTTTCTAGACTGGTTGGAATAATTTGCCTGCCCTTATGCCAATCACTTGGGGTCGGCACAGTATGTTTTCTTTCTGTATTCATCCCTATCCGATGTTTGTTTGGAATATGCATATTAAAACTGTACACATTAAGTACTGAAATATTTTAAAGCAGGTAAGGTGATACATACTCGTGGGTTCGATGCAATTCTTACTTAATAAAATCTACTATACCCCAATGTTACGCAGGAAAAACATAAGTTTTTTGTGTCTACTATTATTTTCCGCGAAACAAGGTCACCGACATAGCCCTAAGGATTGCTAGGCTAAAGTGGCAGCGGATTGGGCACATAGCTCGAAGAACAGATGTCTGATGGAGCAGTAAAGTTCTCAAGTGGCGACCACGTACCGGAAGACGCATCGTGGGCCCACCAACGATCGATCGACCGACGACCTGGTAAAGGTCGCAGGTACCAGCTGGATACGGAAGGCACAGGACCGGCCTTTGTGGAGATCTCTAGGGGAGGCCTATGCCCAGCAGTGGACATCTTTCGGTTAATGATGATGACAACTATTATTTTCACAAAAACGTTCTTCTATAGAACACCAGTACCTATAAACGTTCTTCAATCAAAGAATTGCGACAAGCTTTTATTACTTTTTACGGTGGTAGGTCCCGAGGTATGTGACGAGCCAAATCCTGATAGAAACCTGTTTAGAGACCGTCCAAACTGCCGCTGAATCCGGTGTCGGCTCGTGCCTGTCCAGACTCCAGTAACAGTTATTGAAATAAATGGCACAAATATCACAAAAACATGTCGCCGATACGAAATCGATTAGTGCAAATCCTATTACAGCGGAGAGTAAGACGCGCAGCTGTCGAAGGCGCGGGGGCCATGGGATATGGGGGGGTGCGGGGGCGGCAACCCTTTCCCGCGTCAATCGGCGGCACGCGCCGCGCCGCGGCTGCGCGGGCGCATGCGGGCGCGCGATGCGATATCGCGGCCGAATAAACATTATAAATTGCTTTAATCACATCTAATGGCCACCGACGATGGCTGGTGTCGCGTTATTGAGGCTCGCTCGAATTTATGTTATGTAAACGAGTTAAATGGGTTTTATAATTCAATGGGAGACGTCGTAAATTTCGTTATAGTAGCCAATTGGAGACACCATAAATATAATGGTGCAACAATACCGAGAAATTGTTATGGGAAGTATTAAATGAATAATGTACTGATAAAGACGGTAGAAAAAATGCGAAGCACAGCCTATGTAGGTAGTTTGTATTGTTAATAAGTACACAAATATACCTTACGCACCTTAATTTCGATGTAGAAGTACCTAAAGCCTTTTATTTATAGGCTATTTAATTCACTACTAACGTGAACCACTACTGCGACAGAAGGAGGTTTATATTTTTCGAGCGTATGTATGAATGTCTATTTCTTTTCTCTCAAGGCTTAATTGATTTAATATATGGTGTGTTGTAAGATTTGTTTTGGGCGCGCGAGTGACAATGGGTATCTAAATTAAAATTTAATAATTCAAATCGTAGATTTTATGTGCGAATTGTGACGTTTGAAAATCTGTTTTCTCTAAAACCAATCGAGTGGGGTATCAAAATAAAAGTCTCATCAAGGCAGTTTCAAAAGTATGCACAATTTATGATCTTAAAATTTAATTTAATTATTTTAAAATTTTTAGATTTTATACTACTCACTTGTCGTTTAAAAAAACATTTACATAAGTCAGAACAATATAGAGGCCGCAGGTTAATATAGTGGCCTGCGTCCTGGCACGGGGCGCGGGTCACGGGGCGCGGGGTGCGTGTCCCGCGTCGCAAATTAAAATCCGCCCTCTGACCCGCGGCCGCGCTGCCTCAACCAGATTAGATGAAACGATGATGCGATACGCGCCCGCCGCCCGCGACCTTTTATTTCCACTATTTTGCTTCAAAAGAATTCGGGTTTCAAAGGACATGCACCCCTTTTCAATTTAATCTGTTCGACTTTCACTTTTGCTAATGTAAATGTTATTTTATTCTATGTAGTCGGTGCTCTATTTCACTGACCGTTGAGTTATCTGGTTGTGACACAACAAGAGTTGCTGGGCTGTACATTGCTGGATTCATTTTATAAGTTACAATATTATTTGTTGCAATACAACGGCAGTCAGTATAAAAAAATTGTTACATGATAAGTTTTAGATATGAACACGGGGTAGGTACTAATAAGTACCTACCCCGTATAAAGTATAAAGTGCGTCACTAATAAGCAACGTGTAATTAAAGACTTCAGGATATTCAGATAGTTCAGATGATTCCTCAGATCAACGTATTGTTGATCAAAGGATGATTCAGATGTTTTAATTGTATTAAGGATATAATGTAAGAGGGCAACAAACTTAACTGACATATCTAGGAATACTTTTATTACTATCTTACTTTCTCTGGCAGAATTAGATAAAACTTACTCGCATAACAATATTTATCCACAAAATACTTTGACTGACTTGGCAATTTCGATTCAAAGATTATAATGATGGAAATATTCGTTTCTATTGGTAACGTGCCCTATGGTTAGGTGCAGTTAATTTGACATTGTCTTATAACACTTTGCAAATGTAGAGATGTACAAGTGGTATGCAGAGCCGACGTGAAACAAGCGCTAGGTTTGTCGAGTTGCGGGCAATGCCCGGCTATAGGTATCTACCTAATCTATGCAAAGCCAAGTTCATCCCATGTATTGTCCCATGCGAAAGTGTGTGTGTGTGTGTAGGTATGTTTATTACCTATTCACGACTAAATGGATGAACCGATTTCGATGATAGTTGGTAGCATAACCTACTAGCCCATCTAATAATATAAATACGAAAGATTGTTAGGATGTTTGGATGTTTGTTACTCTTTCACGCTATAACTACTGAACGGAGTTTGATGGAATTTGGCAGCAATAATAGCTTATAGTGCATAGGCTATAATTTATCCCGAAATTCGTAGACGTTCCGGCTGGAACGGTTCTGGTTCGGTTAAAACCGAATTTACCAAAGCTAATAAAATTGACAAATTCGAAAAGTTTAAAGTTCAAAGATCCAGAGTACGAGTACGTTTGCTGCTTATATATTAGCACAAACTTCGGGTACCTAAATCCGTAACCTGCACCACATTTATCACAACGAAAACATCGCTACAATGAAGAATGAAGAGGATCCATCGACAGCGAAAGCCGTTAACTGGTAAAAGCGAATGTCGCCTGCCGCCGCGGCACCTCCGCACCGCACCGGCCGGCGCGTCGCCGGCGCACGCGCCGCGGCGGCTGCGCGCGCGCACAAAGCGCAACCCTTCGCCACACGTCACCCTTCACCGTTTCACTTTTCATCCCTTCGCGGAACAGATTGCGCCGTGTTTGTTCGTTCGTTGTGCGCTTTTTTATTCGAATATCCGTTGGCGGGGCGGCACCCTTCCGCACATGGCTCGTTTACATATACCTCCGTATTTAGATGAGATAGCGCTGAGCCGGGCCGTGCTATATGCAGATTACCTAGCACGAGGCGGCCCCTCGGTTTTGCATGTAGCTATGTATAATTTGAAATGTGGAAGGGTTAACTCGGCAGCTATTCAAATCATTTTGTAGCTATGTAGTTATAGCGCATAAAGAGATAATAATAAAAAAGAAAGTCTTTTCTATTACTGAAAAGCATGCATACATAAATTATGTTATTTACCTATCAATTGTTGTAAGTAAATATAAATATTTTATATTTACCTTTGATGTCGAGTTGTTTAAATTAAGATCGTTTACGTGATCAGTAAAAATAACAGTTAAGTATACTATTATGTGAGAGTCACGAAGGTAGACATTTTTTATAGGGTCAAGTATGATTGAATATACCTGCCAATTAGTTACATAAAAGAAGAATATGATTTATAAATTAGTGACTATTTTAGCGAGACAGACAGAAAAGGAGCGACCGAAAATGTTGGTTATTTTCAACAAAAATACACGGGACCTGTACAATAACGGAACAAAACGGAACCGCAGCATATTATTATCTCACAAATATTTGTAAAGTCTACGTCCTAAAGTAGTAGGAACTTTGGGGTGATTATAAGCTGGTGATGATGATAGATTGTGCGTCGAAATCTGCACTGGCAAAGCTACATCATTTCTTGGATTCTAACAGAAAAAAAAGCTAGCTAATGACAAAGTTTAATGAAAGAGATAAATACTATTGACGACGTGAGTGGTTCAGTAGTTAACATGCCGGTCTGCCACGCATGATTTGTTGGGTTTGATTCCTAGCCGAGCAGAAAGTGAGATGATTCATTTTAATATCTGTTACGGGTCTGGGTGTTAAAAGTAAGATATATGTATTTAAAAGTATGTAAGTAGTTTATCAGTTGTCTAGCACCCATAACATAAGCTTTGCTTAGTTTGATGCTAGATTATGCTAATAACTGTTATGTCTTTTGGGATACTTTATAGTATATGTGTGTTATTCTAGACAGGATATACGCTATAACACTACATCCAATACTACTCAATACTTTTTTGCGTACAAACGTTTGCATTTACAATATTTGTAGGAAGTATATATTATTTCGCTGTAAGACTAGACTCTTTTCTATGTAAAATCTCAATTAAACTTATTGATAATAGGTAGGTACAGTCAGCTGCAGAGAGAACTGATCTCCTACCATAAATTTAATGTGTGTATTCACTCTGCAGAGGGCTATAGTAGTAAACTCTTTCGATCCCTGGTTAATGCAACTAAACTCCATGTCTTCCTCGAGGTATGTAAATTATTGTTGTTGCAGCTACTCTCAGTTCCAAATGTAAGGATATCACAGTCAGCACATTGTTGTATCTACACATTTAGCGTTTCTGCGTTTCATATGTGATGGCAGGCATACAATAAGTACACGTAACTGACAGAAACAGGAATTCATCATCATCATCATCATATCAGCCAGAAGACTCCCACTGCATAGGCCTCCCCCAGAGATCTCCACAAAGACCGGTCCTGTGCTTTCCGCATCCAGCTGGTACCTGCGATCCTTACAAGGTCGTCGGTCCACCTTGTAGGAGGCCTACCCACGCTGCGTCTACCGGTACGTGGTCGCCACTCGAGAACTTTACTGCCCCATCGGCCATCTGTTCTTCGAGCTATGTGCCCTGCCCACTGCCACTTCAGTCTGGCAATCCTTAGAGCTATGTCGGTGACCTTGGTTCGCTTGCGGATCCTCCTCATTTCTGACTCGATCGCGCAAAGAAACTCCGAGCATAGCTCTTTCCATTGCCCTTTGGGTAACAGTGAGCTTTCTTATAAGGCCCATAGTGAGCGACCACGTTTCAGTTCCGTAAGTCATCACTGGCAACACACATTGGTCAAAGACCTTCGTCTTGAGACACTGCGGTAATTGGGACGAAAATATGTGGCGTAGCTTCCCGAACAGGAATTAGTACTGCCATAATGCTGTCTCATCATACACGAATACTAATTTATTTGTAAGGAAGTTTAAAGAATTTGTTTTAGTAGTTGTTTATTTTTATTAAGTAAATGTTTCTATTGCATCATTTTTAAGCGATTATAACGAACGAGTCACATGATACCAAAAAAAAATACATCGTTTTGGTAACCGTTTGCAACAGTTTTTTTTACTTTCAAATGTAGGTTGATTAAAGTAACGTTCCGTAGGGTTGTAGTTTTCAATAGTAACAGGCGTCATATCGGCGTCGGTTGCCACCGCGCGCCGCGGCTGCGGGATGCAGACGCAGCTGATTTTACAACTTTTTTGTGTAAAAACCGTTATTTTGCGCATAAATCTCACCCTTCCGAATCCGCGCTCCCCCGGCGCTGCATTCGCGTCGTTTTTTACCGGCAACAGACTTTTTAAAATGTGGGGTAATGCATTTTTTATTACAAAAATCCGGCATCGTCGCGGAGACTCGGTCGTTATTCCTTCCCACGGCGGGAAATGGGTCAGCCATTGTTCCGCTCCTTCGTTTTTGCGCTAAAAAAGAGATTCGGCCGGGCCCGGGACCTGTCGCCGCCCCGCTCCCCCTCTGACACACATTTTTAGGGTAAAAAATGTAAAAATTACGACGCAGCTTGCCATTGAATTTTCTCAGGAGCTCGCGGATTTTTTGCTTGTCTCAGAACGCGATCGCGGCGTGTATACAGGAGGGCGGGAAGGGTTGGAGTGCCGGCGCTGCACCGGCAGCTGCCGCGGGCCGCGCGATTACCAGCTTTCAAATAAATTTCGTCGTGGCCTCCGGCGGGTGCGGGCGCGGGCGGGCGCGGGAGGAGGGGGCAATAAAGTGATGAGGTAAACAAAACGGAGGCCGGGGCGCGGGCGCGGGCGCGGGTCGAGAGGGCGCCGAGATTACCTCCGTTTTAACGCGTGAAAGATTTCAAAGGCGAACCGGCCACTTCACAAATAATCCATCAACATCTCGTCGCTCTCGCCGCGCCCCTCCGCTAAATCCAATTCCGCTGTAGATTGGAGCGCATATTCGGCTAACGAGGTTGGGCCGCCTCGCCACCACTGCCATGGCCGCCACCACCGCGCCACCACCGCGCCGTCGCACCACCGGCATCCGCCGCCGGCACACCTGGCTCATTGATTTGATCAACTATTATATTAAATCAATGAAAAATATGAATTACCACGAGAAATGATATCGTCTTACTCGACGCTGGGTAACGGGACCGCTGCCGGCGAACAATGCTGCTCGTTCTAATTATGAAGTTTGATGATAATTTCAAGAGACGTATTTCGAATCGAACTCAATACCTAGGTGCAGACCAACTCAATTGATATGTACTGATTTCCTTATGTAAATATGATGGTAAAAGCTTTCGAAGTAAGTAGGTTTTTATTAATTGACTACGCACAAGTAATTGAAGACAACTAACGTAGCAAGAAATATGTAGCGACCGGCTTTTGCACACGTTTGCGTACGTTCCCGTCTTAACCAGATTGAATTGATTGCAATTTGAAATACATTTATTTGTGTTATTCTGTGCTATAAACTACATTACTACCAAACCTAAAAATTTGTTCAGCAGTTTTTGAATGAGGGAGTAAAGAGCATGCAGACTCGATCCTTACAAAGTTTCACATTTGCAATATAGAAGGATGTGATTTTAAAGACGATAACAAGTTGTATTGTTTGAGTCTATTTAGAAGAATAAATATTGCCAAAAATATAATTAAGTAGAATTAACAGACGGCCTCACCAAATACAAGCAGCTACACAGCCACAGTGGAACATATCTACTAATTTAAAATAAATCTTTGTTATCGTGGTTGTGACCTCGTTGTAATAATTTGTGTAAGTTCAGCGATATTGAAATACTTTAATTACCACAAACGTACTTCAGACGTGTCGTCATGTTTTTATTTTATTTATTACACCTGAAGTCAACAGCTTAGTTACAAAAATGTTAAACGAAACATCATTACTTTATCATAGGCCAATTACAGACTTCTATTATATTAATTAAACTAGTAAACAAATAAGGGTAGGAGTAGAATAAAAAAAAGTCGACGTTAATCTACCTATCTAAAGAAAATTAGAAAAATGTTTTGTAAAAGTCGCAAAATGTCATACCTATATTTTTATAATAGAGAGACAAAACGAGAGAATTTCAAGTGTAAAAATTACGCCAAACATTAAAAATACTGTGTAAATTGTGACTATAACTCCAAGTGAACTTAAACTCATCACAACGGGTAAATCCCGTCTATTATTTTACATTTGAGAGTCTGTGCGACTGCAAAACGGCTTCGTGTGACCTTGTTAGGCTTGGCAAATCAATTTTACTTACATTGTTATATTTAAATGAATGCAAACAAGTAATGTCTGTTAAGTTAGTTTAAACCGACGATACCTAATGCACACAATTTAAGGCTATACAAAATAAACAATAAACTTTGCCAGATGCAAACCTTTTGATTTAGGTAACACTTTTGCGAAGCTGAAACGCATTTACATATCTAATTAAATAGATAACTATTAGATATGCACACACATTATACGTACCTATGCTAAGATAATATCGTCGATCTGAACCTAATTGATTGTTGCGAAGACAGAGTACATGGTATGAAACAGATCTTTAAAACAAGAATTTGCATATCAACCAACTTCGTTCTCCTTTACGTAAGTATATTTTATGAAAGTCCGAATCTCCCCAAATATTTAAAAGTGCTGCTAGAAAATTAGTATTTCGATGATATTCCAACTGCTAAGACCAGCTGGTCCGGCGCGGCGGCGGCGGCGGCGGCGGCTCGGCTGACTCACGGCGCGCGGGGCAAGGACCGCGGGTCACGACGCGCCCGAGATTTGAATACTAGATAATTAATATCGCTTTATTAGCGGTGGAAATATCGATTTGTGGAGATAATGGCCGCTTTGAGCGCGCCGCCGCCGCCCGCGGATGCCGCGTCAATCAATTACTGTCCGCGCTGCGCCGCCGCAGCCACCAAGCCACCCGCCAAGGCGCCTCCATTCCACCCATATCCTACCAATACATGACTTACGGTGAGGGATATCTGGTCGAATCTGGTCAGGATCCCCTGTTAATAGGGTCACAGAGGTCAGATGGCAGTCGCTCCATTGTAATTACCTGATCTGCCAAATCTTAGATCATGGTCAAGACGGACCTTGGGGCCTTTGCGTGCGAGAGCATAACTGGAACATTAACGCTAAGATTATTCATTTTCTGTTACATGTGCGAGGAGTGCGCTGAGGAGTGTATGTGCTCAGGAGGCTCGTCTGTGCTGGTTTGCCCAAGGGATACGTGGGTAACAGGTGTCTAAACCACCTGCGGGAGACCCAGGAAGCGATAGATTGACATCGCCGAGTCGGATGGGAGAGCCAATGGCCTACGACATGAGGATGCTAACGACCGGGCGAAGTGGAGGAAGAAAAGTCAAAAAGCGAACCCTGGCATAAGCCAAGATAAATAAGATGATGATCCAACAAAGTATAGTAATAGATCAGATCTACTTGTTTGGACTCTGCCAGGCAGGAGGCATAATGTCAGTTCACATAATGCCTAATGCATGCTTATTCCACACAGTAACAACGAGATTCTGTATTTAAAATTGCATGAACCGCATATAGTAAAGGTACGGGCGACCGATACAGTTTCTGATCAAGGGCGCTATATATATCTTTGTATTATAAAAGAAACAGTGTACAAGTACATTCCACGAGACAAAATTAGTGTTACGTTTTGTACGTTATGATACGATATGATAATTCTGCTCTCCGCTGCTTGCGCCGCGTTGTTCGCTCCGGCATCTTTAATTTGTTATCTTAATTTATTAATCGGCTCTTCACTGTCCCCCCCCCCCCCCCTCTCCCTCCCCCCGTTCCGATATCATTGTTGCTGCAGCTCTTACTTGCTCTGTGTCCGCAACGTCTTCAACAGATTGGATTTAATTTTTTTCGGTTGCGCTTTCATTGTAAAATAATCAGATTGGAAATGTAGTTATTTGTTCAAAAGGACAGCAGACGATTAGGTACTGTTTTGTTACGTAAAATGTAAATGAAACAGGCAAATTTTTTTTTAAAAATGATGGACTAGGTTATGTAGGTATGTTTCTACATTCAATTTATTATTAAAGTTTGAAATCTGGTTTTATAACGGTATGCATTTAACCGGTACACGTCGCATTTATTATTTTATTGTTCACCTCCTGCTCGACAATGTCCAAATATGTATCATGAAATGTCACCGTAAAGCATTACCTTTTTACCCGCATCGAGATTATATTATATGAAATAAAGTGATTTGAATCCGGTATGTTAAAATTTGTATCTGTATTTGTACATGCTGATAATTATACAAATTCCGGCAAATAATTTTCTTACAAATTTGAACACTAATAATAACATATAATTTTTTATTGTGCCGAATGCCGTCGTCAAACGTTGTGATTAAGAATCCTTTTTTTGCGCGGCGCGGGAGCATGCACACGACTCGTTTTGCCAAAGCCGGAAGTTACGGAATGACTCAATTCATGCCGGAGGGACAACAGTGCACCCTGTGTTTACATAATTCATACGCGGTATCTTTATGTTTTCGATTTAGATAGTGTTAAATACTTACTGTCTTCCTAAACTTATGCTGCTAATATCTTATATCTTACTAACATTATAATAACAAAATTTATAAGGATTTATGTTTGGATGTCTGTTACTGCTTTATGTAAACATTACTGAAATGGATTTTGATGAAATTTAACAGAAATAGAGCTTATAGCCTAGAATACCAGTTAGGCTATAATTTATCCCTAATTTCAATTTGGTTCCCGCGGGAACAGGTCCGGAGCGTCATACGTAATCGAAATGTATGCGGACGTAGTAGCATGCAAAAGCTACTAAATAATATAAAGCCACCTTAGTGATATACAAAATTCTCGTTACAGATAAGCTTTTGTTCGTGGCTTTTTCCGAGCTAACCCCAAAACCTTTCTCCTCCTTCTTTACTTATGTCAATGTAATCTTAAATATATCTAGGTGGGCAGTAATTTTTATAAAAATAGGTTCAATCACCTGCAGAGTGAACGCCTCCCCCCCTAGCATACCTTAAATGTTTGGTAGGGAGGCCGTTCACTTTGCAGCTGACTGTACCTAGACGTCTCCGACCGGCGAATCTTGAGCTGCACCACGGGACTGCGCCCGGCTAATCCTTACGATGTACTTCGCTATTTTATAGGTTCCCTTATTGGAGCCACTATAACCCGTAATGGCCATGGAATTGCTAGTATACTTTTATACTGCGGGTTTTATTTTGATAATACATAATCTACGCTGAAGTGAAAAATAGTTGTACTTACATAGAAGTAGTATAAAATAGCCTCAAAGTAGGCAAAGCTTGCGTTATTATGGGTGCTTGATAACTTCACAAACTACCTAGGTATATACTTTTAAATGCATACCTATTAAACATAAAACACAGACCCGTTACAGAAAGAAACTAAAATTCATATTTGAATTTCTGCCCGGCCGGGAATCGAACCCGGTACCACTGAACCACTCAGGTCGTCAATGTTTATTTGATAAAATCAGAGCGAATAATTTATTTACTGACAAACTATAAGGCCGCCTTTCATTCAAACATTTTTGTCATCGGTAATAGATATCACTACAATTCGATAGACCCTAGGTGGTCCTACTGCTTGACATTATTTTTTATAAGATTGGATTCTTATTAGAATTACTCTGTTATCCCAATAAGACTCTTCATTGTTTTGGCGTTAATGTCTCTGTTGTGAGCTCGCGCGAGGGCCCGGCGTGGCCTTACTCATGAACCGGGATTTAGCAGGTCAGCTAAGTACAGTGGAGCGACTGCCTTCTGAATGTGCTGGTTTAATTTCGATGATTTCCCTATTAAGAGCATCGGTTACTGTTCAACTAATGTATATAACTCAGAAAAGAGTAATTGGTAGGACATGGCGGCAATGAGATTCGAACCCGGTACCTCGGGGTACGAGTTGGACCATTTAACAATTAGACCACCGACGCCCTCTTCTTCTCATTCTTATTAGAATGACCATTATATCCTATTGGATATAATGGTCATTCTAATAAATAAAAAAAATTGTACAAATTTGTTGTAAAATTGTACAGTATTAATTCTGTAGTCTTATTAGACTACAGAATTAATACTGTACAATTTTACAACTTTTTACCGTTTCTAGTGAAAGAATTTCAGAGAGGAAAATGTCAAATAACGCACACATGTCCGTGTTTACAATGGCCGTCCGAGTGATCAGAGGCGAGCCAGCCACGTGGAAGCTAATTGGAAATGGCCGCGCGACTTGCATTTGTCATGTTGGGGCTGCAGTGGCCGCCGCGCCGCAGCCGCCGGCGACGGGACGCGGGGCGTGCCAATAAATGTCGACTTTATTTATAAATATGTCGATAAAAATGTGTGAATGTGGAAAAAGGGAGTTTGTCAGATTCGTAGCTTGTGGCACACGATAGCGCTTGCTTACGATTCTGGAATACGGGCATCAGAGCATGGAAGAGAGATAATAGCGACATATGGGTATGCCATGGAAATATATCGTTTATATTGATATTTTATATAAAATGCGAAAGTGTCTGATATTTGGATGTTTGTTACTCCTTCACACAGACACTACGGAATGGATAACAATGAAATCTTGCAGTGGGCCCAGAGTAACATAGAGGCTATAATTTATCCCGAAATGCAGTGAAGTTTCTGCTGGAATATGGTATAATCGAATTTTGTGCGGACGAATTCGCTGGCAAACGTTAGTAACAAACTCGTCATTTATACTCTAAAATAGTTATGTATGGAATGAAAATGTCGATATATCGACACATCGACATTTTCTGCAAGCCTACAGTTAGATGCGGGGCGCGGTTCGCGGGGGCGGGTCGCCCGCGGCTGGACTCCGGCAGATAAAGTATTCCGCTGAGAATAGTTTACGTGCCACTGCATTACGGCAAGGGCCAGCGGTGTAAACCCTCGGTGTCATTATTATCGTTATGTGTTAGATGCGGCATTCAATATTGTGATACGTTTATGGGGCTTAGTGTCTGTGTAAGTCTGATTTTTACACCAATTTGGTAAGAATTAATTAAAACAAATTACGTGACTCAATTTTGAGTTTTGAACTAAGTGGACACACCCACCTGTTGTAAATAGGTACTTCACAAATAATATACACAACGAAACGTTGAGTTACAATAATACAGTGTTACAGTAGTAGGTGCATTTGGTTTATAGGTGGTTGTCAAAGTCTTAAGCGCGTAGCGGAGCGCGTTGATGTCTTATTCTTCGGACGCGGAAACGCTCCCCGCTACGACTATCATTACAACAGCGATGTCGAACTGGTTGTACTATGGTTCAACCGGCTGTACCATTGGGAATACCCGTGGTCTAACGCAGGAAAATAACATCAGATCAACAGCCCACAGCAACTTACTGCTGGACTTGAGCCTCCTCCACAGTAGTGAAGGTTTTGGCTATATCTAATATCTACGCTCGGCAGGCGTGCAGAAAGCGGCAACTGTGCCCCATAACTTACGAATCTTACATTTAAAATGATAGTATTAGTTACGTTTACTCGTAGATTGTACTACATGGCAAACCGCAACCACGTTGACAATGTGGTGGCCACTCACTATTATACGGCTTGATCAAACCAAACTTACCACACACACTATCAAGCGGAATGACGTCCTTCCAAAACTTGCCCCCGGATACGGTGAGTTGGATTGATTAAGCCTATATTTGTCATGCCACTTGATCAAGCGGTAGGAACGTGAGTGGCCATAAGGGATGACGTTCCTTATACATATAATTACGGCGGCTACCTTGCTTCGATTAGAATAACCAACACAAGCAGTCTTAATTACGATGTTTGGGCGGTTGTTGAGAAGCGTGTCTATTGAAATTGTAGCAACAAAGGTGGAAGGGCCTAAGCCGTGCGCAAGCGCCGGTGGTCCGCGTCACTCTCTGTAATTAACTGTACCACTAGGGAGGAGCAATGTGCGGGATTAATAACGCAGTTTCAGAGCCGAGTGAGCTAACTCATTTTCTCGAAATTTATTGGCGCAAGCGGCAGCTTTTTTATTACTACTAAGGTGGCAAATAAGCTTACGGCCTGCCTAATGGTTAGTAGTCAACGCAGTCTATAGACATTTGCAATACCAGGGGTATAAATTAGTTAAATGTCGAAATAATTGTAAGTTAAGTAGCGTAACTTCAAAGATTTTATGGTCTTATTGGAAAGGTACGACTTTTTCGTTTACCTTTTTACATTAAATTTTAAAACTCAGTGTAAATACATAATTACCTAATAAGACAGTAAAATATGACGCATGAAACTAGAAACAGGATGCACGCACTTTTCAAAACACGCGTTTCATCTACTGTGTCGCGCCGTGGTGCAATTTTGAGTAAACTCCAAGAACCGGCTCAATGAACTACGCCTGAGTCACTGTGTTGACTCAAAGAAAGCTTAGTTACATCACTACAGCGGCTTCGCGGCGGCGGCACATTAACGCAGCGACGCCCCTGCAGCAGACTGTGACCTTTCCGTGATTGTTTACTGCTCATTTCTAACTAACGAGTAACGATACCGCACTCGAAATGTCACCGATCGATAAACTAATATCAAATCGCGGCCTGTGGATTAATTACAGCCGGAATATTTGATGCGACCGCTAAGGCAACCGCTAAGTGGAGGCCTATTCCAGGAAAGGGGCCTTTGAAACAAATCAGTATGAAGATATGAATTATGGTTTTTCCACCTTTAATATACGTTTTGTAAGATCCATGTCACAGTGCAAAGGGAACATTTACATATACGACAGCGAACAAGCGACATTTTAGTACACAAATTAGATATAATCCACTCCCTTATGTGTAGCTCGAGTAGAACGAATTCCCATAACCAAAATCCCGGTGCGCACCCGTTCCCCATAGGAGTGCCCGGTGCGCGCGCGCACGCGTGTCGCCGCGTCTTATTGGAACGGAACTCGACTTTTTGCCGACTCGTCGACATTAGACATAATAGTGCACGGCCAAATTGGTTATTTGGAATGTAGGCGAGTGTAATGAGTACGTACCGCGGCTACTGGCGCGTTCCCACGCTCGAGAGCCGAATATATTAAATCACATGACGGACAAATTGGTGCCGATTCTGGGAACAGCCTCCGTCGGCGACGGCGA
The DNA here is from genome assembly GCA_905147135.1 of Blastobasis lacticolella. Classification (NCBI taxonomy): domain Eukaryota; kingdom Metazoa; phylum Arthropoda; class Insecta; order Lepidoptera; family Blastobasidae; genus Blastobasis; species Blastobasis lacticolella. The sequence goes on from LR990041.1 coordinate 103,740, forward strand.
CGGCGCGGGCGGGGTAGTGATGGGGGACATAAAAAAAAACAATCGAATTATTCGTATGATTTAGTGAAAAGTATAGGTGATGCTCCTGGTATTGCAAACGTTAATAGGCTGCGGTGACTGCTTACCATAAGGCAGGCCATGAGATTGTTTACCACCTTAGTGGTATAAAAAAAAAGAATAACAATTCGGTATTCGAATGAAAAAATTTATTCGGTTTAATTTTTAATACGAATAAATTTTTTACGAATTTATTCATTCGAATGAAAAGAGTGGAATTATTCGAACAATTTAACTTATTTTTGTGGAGATCTGATGTGAACAAAACCTAACAACAAGCCGGTGTTCGAATGGCAAAAAACATTCGGTTGAATTTTTCACTTAAATTAATTTGTCACGAAAAGAGTGGATTAACTAATTCTAACAATTTATGTGGAGGGTACATTACAGATTTAAATTTATAGTTTATGTTCATTTATACGTAGGTATACCTAATTGAAATCTGGTATCTTGAGAATAGTGTTGTTATTATTTATTTTGTTACTTTTTCTTCGATTGATATGAATGATTCGAATGTGTTGGGGGTGGGTTGATGATTTGATAACTAAGATAGTGTCTTTTAAGAGATTTATTGATAATGGATAAAGTAATGCTAAATTGATAATGATAAAATGATATGATAATAAGTACGCGTTAATTTTCATTCTTATGATTTTTTTTGTGTGTTAGAATTATTCGAATAGCACTTTTATACAATCGAATAATTCGAATAGTTCTGCATTTGTTTAAATCTTTCCTATTCGCCCATCACTACGGCGAGGCGGGTCGGGGAGGCACCGGGAGGGTTCCATTTACATTTTAAAGTGTGCGGCGAGTAGGGGAGGAAAATTGGCAGTAGATTGTGTTTTCACGCGCGGCCGGGTGCCGCCCGTGCGTGCGCCGGCCCCGGCCCGGCCGCGACCTCCAATCCTTTGAACGGCACCAACAACATTTGCGGGAGATTAACACCACTCGGATATTGCTGTGCGATGATTTGCAAATCGATTCTTTTATATTAGTTTTATTTTCTAAACTTAGGGTATTTGGTGTTATACAGGGTGTTTCATAATACATGTATAAAGCCGAAAGGGTGTTAAAGTATAGCTTGCAAAGAGTACACTGGCGACTTCATATTATCCAGACATCGAATTTTAATTTTTATAAAAAATCTTCGTTTTTAAAGAAAAATAACCATATCGACTACGTTGATGCGCAGCTCTATTTCAAGTTGATGATCCTAGAAGGAGAAGTTTAACCTTTTAAATTAAAATTACAGTATTTTTTTGTACAGAACCCTCAAACCAAAAAATACAAAACGGCTAATTTAGATCTCCTTAATATCCCATTGCGCCTAGTACTATGAACTTGAGTGACCTTTTACAACTGATTTCTAGAGATGCGGTCTTTCGTTTTCAAAATGTCGATTATCGACATTGAAAAGGTAAAAGTTCGATAGTCATTTTCTCGCTTACTATTCCACGCACGAAAAAAATAATTGTACCTATCGTTTTAATACGTTTAGCACTCCATCCAGTTCACGGCTTTATACATGTATTATGAAACACCCTGTATAGGTAATAAACGTGATATAGTATATTGATGCTATGTGCTGCTAATAGTTACTTTGCTACATAACTATACATAATCCATTAACAAGTTTTCGTGTGAAGACCATCCTACTAATATTATGAATTCGAAAGTTATGCTTGATACTCCGTGACGCCAAAACTAGTAATCGGGATAATATTAAATTATATATAGTCAAGTATCAAGAAATCAGTGTGGTTCCAGAATCCAACGGGGAAGTTTCCGAAATACTTTGGAACCGAATTTTACGCGGACGAAGTAAACGCATTTACGAGTATAATGTTGGTGAGATACCTATGATGTTTTCAAGCTTTTATAATTGAACTTCTTCCTATTATCTTATTAATTAGAAATAAAGTTTTACTTTCATGATAAAAGAATATTTAACTTGTATACGTAAATTAGCTTTTACTAAGCGTTTACTTCAATTACTCCGTTCAATAGGGCTTTATGATGTTGACGGAAGCATAGTGCCGAGTACCTCTCAAGTTTTGTCACTTCAAATCCTGTACTATGAGACCTAATTGTGTGTATGAATACTGGTGTAAGTATAAAAACGTGCGTGGTGTAATAGCCGAGCCGGCGCTCGCTGCAATTTGCGTTATCTTTATTTGTCCACTGCGCCCGCGCAGCCCCCGCGGCGCGCCCGCCGTGACGTACCGACTAGAGTGCGCGCAAGAGTAAATTAAAAAAACTGTTTTAGGCAGACTACCAATAAAATGACAGGGACGTCATTCCTAAGTACGGACTTATCACACATGTGAAGAGTTGCACATTTAGTATTGCCTGCTTCTCACCATCATGCGGCTTGATCCAGTGACATGATCAAATAAGTTTGATCCCGACCATTTTACCCCACACACCGTCAAGTGGCATGACGTCCTTCCAAAATTTCTCCCTACTGAGTGGCCGGCATTATACTAAACGTATGTTTATTGTTAGCTCTCTAATAACAACACCAGCGTATGAATGCTAAATAAAATTTGGATAAACACCGAAATTTAAATTTATTTTTTTGTGTTGCGTCGTGTCGTAGCATCTTTGACATAATAAAGCTTTGCAATACTTCTTGGCCATTCACAATTACAGACGTACGTTTGCACGAAATATTATGCATTTCCCTACATTTGCATGATGGGTATCGGATCTTTAATTACGATAACGGCTTGTGAATGTCCGATAGCGCATCGCGGCGGCATCTCCATCTTGCGCGCGGGTGTCACCGGCGCGGCGGCGGCGGCGCCACGCGAGCGTGTCGGCTCGCCCGCGACAGGAAGCCTGTGCGACTGTGCTTCAGCGTTGAGCGCTGAATATCACCGTATGTACAGCTAAGGAATGGAACACGTTGCCCGCGAGTGTGTACCCTGATCATTATAATCGTCATTATAATCGGCCTTTGAGGTTAGAGTGGATAGGCTGTTCCTAGACAGGCAAGCTTCATTTTCAGTAGCATCGTCACCACCAGGTGAGATGGCGGCCAAAAGAATGGCTAGTCGAATGAAAATCTCGGCACTCTACCTACTGTGAAGGTGTTGTATCTCTTCAGAAAATATTTAAAATAAATTTAAATGTTTTAAGCAGAAAGTTTTAGGAAGGTAGAGTTATATTTTGTTATTTGTTTATTTGAACGCGCTAATGCCTGAAACCACTAAACCGATTTCGAAAATTTTTCGCTTCATTTTTCCCGAGTGACACAGGGTAGGTATTTTGCCCAGTAAAGAACTGAATCTCGCGGGATAGTCGAATAAAGCAAAGAATCGGACAGAACGCAGCTGAAACCGCGGGGAACAAATGAATCGTAGAAAAAGGAAGCATTAAAATTTTCAACATATCGTTTTAGACAATTGAAATTCGATCAAAAAAAGGTTTAGAAGTATTCTAAGTAAAATTACTATTTTTAGGTACAAACAAAATATTACATAGTATATAAACTGATAATTTTATTTTATTTTATTTACTTAAGGAAAACCAACAGCAATGATTACAGTATGAAATAATACTGGCAGCACAGAGCCAATTACAGATTTCCACCGATAGAAACTGTTAAAACTAATACATACTTAACCAATCGTTAAGCATACCGAACAGTCTACAAGACTTTACAATTTCAAATTTAAACTAAAATATATCTACAATACTCGAAAGTAACGCAACAATAGTCAATTTCATAATAATCTGGTTTGAAAAAATGCTACAACGAGTCGAAGTAATACTTGAGTATGCGGTTCCTCGCTGACTCACAACATGTGTTAAATAAATCAAGATCAATTCTCCTGGATAAAACATTAAAATTATTCATTGCTCGCAATAGAAAGGTGTTCCTTCTGTAGTTGGTAGAAGCTTCTGGAACATGCAACGGGTCATTGTGCCTGAAGCATCTCACAGGTGTTTTAAAATATAAGCAAGAAAGAAGTTCCGGGCAGTCGACAACACCAGACGCAATTTTGAGAAGCATTGTCAGATCAGCCACATCCCTACGCATGAAGAGAGGAGGAAGGTGGTGTTTCTTGCACAGAGAAAGGTAATGCTCCGACCCATAGCGTTGACCCACTCGGTAACACACATAACGCAGAAACTTTTTTTGGATAGCCTCAATACGTGAAATGTAGACAGCGTAACACGGACTCCAAACCTGAGACCTGATTATGACATTAATAACTGAAACTATGACATTTTATTATTGTATTGCGTATGATTTAATTTATTGTGAATGATTTTTAATAATTTGAAATTTTGACATTTTTATATTTTGTTATGAATAATTTAGTTTAGTCTACGGCGTCGACATTGTAAATTATAATAAATTGTAATGTGTTTCGTATAAAGATACTTCCTGGGTACCAACTTGCCACTTTGACGTGTAACTCTGTTACTAATAAAGTATTTGTATTTGTATTTGTATTTGAGAAGCATATTCTAAGATACTCCTGACAAAGGTACAATAAAGAATTTTAATAGTTTTTATAGAATTAAATTCCTTAGAGCATCTCATTATAAACCCAAGTGCCTTATACGCTTTAGCTGTTATAGAATTAATATGATGATCAAACATAAGCTTGGAGTCATGGAGAACACCCAGATCACGCACCACCGACTCTCTCTGCAAGATTTTAAATTTGAGGCGATAGTTAAAAAGTATAAAGTCGCGCTTACGACCATATGTTACAGCCGAGCATTTTCCGGGGTTGAGATCTAACTGATTAGTACTACAGTACTCTTCAAGGCGTACGAGATCGGTTTGTAAGGCCTCAGCATCAGCAATGGAGGTTATAGTGGCGTATATTTTCATATCATCAGCAAAACACAATAGACTGGCTATTGAGAAACATGAATTAATGTCATTTATGAAAATAATGAATAGTAGAGGCCCCAGCAAAGATCCCTGTGGTACCCCACTAGGAATAGTAACCCAGCTAGATACATAATTGCTGACGACAACCGCCTGAGATCGATTGTTTATATAAGAGGCGAACCACCTAAGCAGATCTCCGCTGATCCCTATATCGGCCAGCTTATTTATCAGTAGCTTGTGGTTGATTCGATCGAAGGCCTTGCTGTAATCAGTATAGATTACATCGACCTGCGAGCCCCTCTCCATAGCCACAGTAAGGGCATTATTAAAAAGTGTTAAGTTCGACACCGTAGAACGACCCTTCACAAATCCGTGCTGAGAACCACTGAGAGAACCGCTCAGAGAAGCATAAACTTCCTTATAGACAACTCTTTCAAAAATTTTAGATACAATACACAATTTGGAGATAGGTCTGTAGTTACTAATTTCAGTTTTAGGCCCCTTTTTGTGAACTGGTGTGATATATGCCCGCTTCCAAATGCTTGGCATGGCACCCGTACTTAATGACTTCCTAAATAGCAGTGATATCGGCACGGCCATAGTATCGGCACACTTAATGAGAAAAATAGCAGGTAAGTCATCAGGACCTGCGGATTTAGAGGCATCCAGGTCAGCCAATAATTTTTGCACTAAAGCAGAGTCAACATAAACTGACGAGATATGCGCTGTGCCTGATGATGATGATGGGGAACTTATGTTTAAGTTACTATTAGATGAATTAAGGTCTGAATCAAGAAATGTAGATCGAAATAATAAGTTAGTATAAGTTAGAATAAGTTAGTATGTTATATTAATTTCAAGCCAGTCTTTGGAGATAGTGGCTATGGTGGGATTATATTTAAGAACGTATAAATTATCTGCTTGTGAGCCATCTATACGTCTCCACCTATGGTCTCAATATCGGGCATTGTTTAAGTACATTCGTTTATAACGAGTTTGATTTTGCTCCAATTGATCACCAGACCCAGTTCCAGGTTCTTTACTTCCAGTTTTTGTGGAAACATGTTCATAAGCGTGACGGAAGTTACAGGTAGGACAGAGTTGCTGTCGGTAGACTTGAGTGATTCTGGATGGTAGGATTGATGATCCAAAGAGCGCTAAATCCACCGGCTAAAGCGCTAATATGCCAGCGCTGGCTGCACTGCAGGAAGCGGCGATATCGCGCGCGATCTGCCCCCGCCCCCCGCGCCCCGCGCCCCGCGCCCGCCGTATCGCGCGCATCGCACGCGACCGACATGACACCGCCACTTCACACACCGCGACGTCATAATCGCTTGCAAATTGCACCGGGCCGTCCTATTAACGTTATATTATAAATAAAATGCATTGTATTTAATATTTAAATTTGAAATATTAAGTGACAGGTGCCTTGCACTTCGATGTGAATGGCGCGAACAAAGTTTGTGGCGTGTTGGTGATTGATGTCTTAATTATTGGAGTAATTGCTGCTGCTTGTCAATTTTATCTATCGTAGTAAACAGCGGAACCGCATTTTGGCTAACAATAGACACTTCGATCCACAGCGCAGACATGCCAGTCTCTCTTAGATACAGGATTTAAGACGCATTCCAGCTCTATGACCAACTCAGACGACCTGAGTGGTTCAGCTGTTAACATCCGCCGGTCTGCCATGCAGAGGTAATGGGTCCGATTCCCGGCCGGGCAGAAATTTAAATGATGAATTTTAATTTCTGTCACGATTCTGTGTATTGGGGTATAATAAGTATGTATTTAAAATGTATAAGTAGTTTATCAGTTTTCTAGCACCCAGAAACTTGGTGCTAGATGGCGCTGTATGAGTTGGCCCGAAAAAAATAAACCATTTGACGATGCGAGCGTCAATACCGTGGTTATTCTCAAGAGTTTTACATATCTTTTAAAACTATTTCGACATGCAGTTTCCATGTTTGACAAAGTTTCAGTTGCGTCTACTAGGTACGTAAAGTAAATAAGTATAAACCCGCTCCCAGCGCCGCCGCGCAGACTCGCGCGACCGATTACTGCAAACGTGAGCTCGTTGTAATGTTTAGACAATTACAGTCGGCCATCATCCCAGCGCCGCCCCCGCCCCTCCCGCCCCTCTCGCATCTTATTACGGTCGCGTGTCGATGCGGTGATGCTGCTCCCGCCTCGCTCGCATCACTTTATCGCAACATCACAAATACAAATAATATGTATACTTTGAGTAAGATTTTCTATTACTCACGTCACTGACCTAGTAAATCCTCTACAACAGACATAACAGTTGTGGAGCTGAACACCAAATGAGGTGCGGTATGAGGTGAATCGCATGGTTGAAAAACAATAGAACTGTAGAAGAGTTTACTGAGGGACTAGAACAGCAACTTGTGGTACCTACTCTATGTCAAACTTTTTAACCATCCTATACCGTTTTTGGAAGGCAAACAGTAAATAAATAAGTCATTATATTGAAATATTTACGTTTCATTTTCGGTTCCCTACCTATAAGTTATCAGGTAAGAAAATTGAAATACATAAATATTTCTATCAAAAAAAGAGAAAGAACGAAAGAGACAATGGTAAGTATTAACCAAGGAAATCTAAAGAAGAATCTATATTTATTGAAATAAGTTAAAATATTTGGATTTATATGGATAATCGATCGTTATGGTGCAGATCGTTATATCCTTTTGTCCTTTCGCAGATCGCAGAAACAGCCCGTCCTACACACTGAAGCGTGCCCCATGTCGCCAGCGCCGGCGCCCGCGCTGGTCATCCCGACAATTTGAATATAAATGAAGCCGCTAAATGCCAGCGGGTTAACGGTAAACACGGGGCCATAAAAAGCGAACAACTGACGGTAGACAGCGCTGCACTTGTAACAGTCATTAATGTAATTTTCGCCACGAGCAATTAAATATGATTATCATACTGTGACACCGCCGCCCGCGCCGGCGCTCGAGCGGCGCGCTGGGTAGCGGATAGTCGCGAGGAGGGGAGTTGACATCTAACATTCTGAACTGTACACTGTGTTTTCATTTTTCCTTGGATTGAGTTTGAATACTCTTTTTATGTAGTTACGTTGTTGAAAACAGTGTTGAAATTACCATTAGTCGCTTAAGCAAACAAACAGGCAGTCGTGTAAAATGAATTTTTAAAAGGGAGTTACTCGAAAACGATTTAAATTGTTAGTTATTAACCTATCAACTAATTTTCAGCATCGTCAACCATTTGCATGTGCTTGTCACACAAATGTTGATGAGAGAAAATTAGGCATTGATACTCCAGAAAACCGTTAAGTAATTTGTGACGTCTCGCCACATGCAATAACGGATATGCACAATCGTTAGCGGCCTGGGCTGGCCGCGGCACCCTTCGTCGGTTTTACAACTGCGCATATCCGAAAGCGGCGCACCGGCTGCGCAAGCATGATGGGTTGCCTTTCCGTCTCACCATCATGCGGCTTGATCCAGTGGCATGATCGACTAGGCTTGATCAAGCCAAATTTACCCCACGCACCTTCAAGTGACATGACGTTGGTACTTCGAAAATTTCACCCAATACGCACAGTCAGTTTGGATTAATCAAGCCACTTGAGTAGTAGAGGTAGTGAGTGGCCACCATTAGATGTGCGAGGCATCCAAGCAGTGAGAGTGGGCAAAGTTAAGGTGTAACTTTCAACAAGCGTTGATCTCTATTTAAAATTGGAAGGCCAGCCTTCTGGGCACTTTTCCGAATACTGTGGACGTAGAACAATTTTCAGGTTCAGTATTTTTATGGTCTTGCAAATTACATGCCTAGTTTTAAACAAAGTATTATTTTTATAAAGTCATTTAAATATAATATGCTCCACAATAGACGTTAATTAGATAAGTCAGTTCTACGTGTCGACCAAATCTAAGTGTAGCGGAACGCGTAAATAATTAGATTCCACCAAACACATTTCATGTACCGGGATAAAATATTGCCAAGACGATAACAAAAAGAACCCTACATATTATTTTATTCTTTAAGGAGGGCAAACAAACAATCCACCTAATATTTTTTTCACAATAGTCCAGGACTTCTGTATATTAGGCCTTAAAATGTCTGCAAATTTTTGAAACACTACCTGCAATAAATTCCCACTGTGTTCTAGACTGTACATTAAGTATAAGAGTTGGCAAAATATATGGATCTGTCGTTTCATTTGCCGTCACATAAATACTTCTATAGATTTATGGTCAGGAACGAAGTTACTTTTCGATAATTTTAGTTCCTGTTATACGGGTGGCTAAAGCTTAGGGTTTGTATAGTTAGAAGCTTGACTCTGCATGAGATTTTGTAACTTTTACAAACTGAAATCAATAGTCGTCGTGTCGGAACCATCATTAAGAAGGGACTTTTATTTACAACTTAAACATTACATGAAATGTTTTTGATAAAACATCTTTTCTTTTTATGTAATAAACATAGAAAAAGGTGTAAGGTAAGGTAAGGTCACATAGTTACAAACCGCCGCGCCGTCGGAGAGGCATTCAGTGTTACGCGCTGATCGATTCCCGCCGACCGACGCGGCGGCGCGTGCGCGTGCGCCTCTATTTCACTAATAACCACATTGTAGCGGCGCGGGCGGCTGCGCAGACGAGCCTGTCCTTCGATCCTTCATAACATTCCGTTTAATATTTCCAAATAATTAAATATACCACTTAAAATTGCAATCAATAACGCACGCGAAAAATACCGTTTACGAAAGGTGTCACCTAAATACGTCACGGTCCGGAAGAAACTACGCGGGAGTTGTACCGTCACGAGGTGCCAATCGACCCCCGAGACTGTAGTACCAGTCTCCTGGTCCGCAGCGGAAGACCTGGGCCAACATCGCGTCGCCAACGGTAATAGCGAGTGGCGAGCTTGTTGCGGTGCTAAAGTTGGACTAGCCTTAAAGTACGGAATGGTCACCAATCCAATGCTTAACCTGGGTTATCGGTGTGAACAAGCACGCTCCGGCTCCGCCAGTGCTGCCTAAACATACAAGTGCATCAACGTATAGTATGTTCACACTGCGCTTGACACGGACTCAAGCGCTTCGCCGGACAAATTAACCATCGCAAATGGTATGCTTTAAGTGCTCTGCACTTCGCCGGCGGATTTCCCACGTTACAGACGTTTTCTGCGGACAAAAGCTCGCTTACTCGTCCTCTGCGGACAACACTCCCTCGTCTGCGTACACTTTAATATAGCCCTAATCGCGTTTATGCACCTCATGTGATCTGTTACCATTACATTTCCATCTCGGGCGCTGCGCGGGCGCAACGAATTTGTTTATAATAACAGCGCGGCGCGCCGGCCAATCGGCGCCCGCCATTTCAGTATTGATCGGTTTGTGGTTCCATCACCGTTACTGGGTACAGTGCTGCGTTAGCACCGATTGCAACTATAATACAAGAATATTGCGTCAGAATAAAGCCTTCACCTTTCCCACAAGTATATATAAAATTTAAATAAATCTGATGACCCATTTTGATCATTACAGGCAATCAGAGCGCAATTACATTACAAGTTGCAAGTCAGTGCTAGAGTAAACAACAATTAGAACAATTTAATAGGTACACTTTTCTTAACTCCTTTTAACAATCTCGTGAGTCGTACGTCACACGTGACTGCGTATCTAATAGATCCGATGATCATGAAATAAACACTTTTATATATTAAAGATTTGAAAAGTTGAAGCACTAGGATTCAACCCTAGGTGATCTTCAATGAAGTAAATAACGTGCAAACAAAACGAGCATAATAAAAGGAGTTTGTTTAATCCGTATGATTTGTACGAGTGTCGGGCGCTCGCGATTAGCGATGCCGGAGGGTGGCTGCCGGCTGGCAGGTGCCGGGACGGTAACGGGACCCGCAAAGGTCGCGCAGGGAAAGGTCGCGTATGCCGCCCCCGCCCCCGCCCGCCCCCGCGGGGGCCCGCGCCGCGACGCTGTCCACTCGAAAATTTAAACGTCTCCAGAGTGAGCACTTATCGCAACACCACGTGCGCGTTCCCAGCGCCCCAGCGCCCCAGCGCCCCAGCACCGCGAAGCCTCCTAAACTGCACGCCGATCAAAACAAATACATTTTTAACGAGCCCGACACAAGCACTTGCATCTTTTTCTCTCCTTTTACGATTATTGCCGTCACGTTTACGACCATACGCAATTGCGAGTTGTGGAGTTAATATTCAAATGAATAGAACTGTCTTTTACGAGGGTGTCGGCCGGTACCGTTACAGGGCCTTGCGATTTTTACCTCTCGCCCGATTGTTTTGTCGTTTTTTAAGCGGTGCGCCGGCGCCGGCGCGGGTGCAATAAATTAGAAAGTCCAGCCGCCGCGATCCGTGAGATTTTTTATTGCGATCGCTTTCTCCGCTTCGGAAGAAAGGTCCCGGTAATTGCTCGAGGACACCCTAAGCTTAAAAAGTGGATAACAAAACAAACATAACGGGCGGGTCCGGTCCTAACGGGAAGGCCGCGCGGGTTCGCGTGACGGCCTCGGAGCGGCCGGAAGGTGCGTTTGGAGTTTCGGAGGGATGGTGAGTTTGGGGTGCGATTCAGCGTGCGGTGCAAAGTGCGGGCTGCCGGGGCAGGCGGCATGCAGCGACTCACCGGCGTCCATGGCGGCGGCGGCATGAATGGCCGGGCCGCGGCGCCCGCGGGCCCGCCGCCGCCGCGCGCCGCAAAAACTGAAATGTCAGCGCTAACGGGACGCGGACCTTTCGCACCCTGCACCTGCGCGCGCGCCGGCTAACGGACTCGCCGCCACCCCGCGCATGCCCCACTCGCATCGTTGCGTGCTCTAGTGCCCGGGCTCGCCGCTGAATAGACCATATATTATCTAGATCAGCAAACGTTGTGTCCGTTAAACCCTTTGCCTGTCCTCTTATGTGTCATGTCGTTCAATATAATATTTGTGATGGTGGTGCTATAAATTTAGGGCTTGCACCATATATTTTAACGCATTTAAGGTGACACTTAAACAAAAAACTTCATACAAAAAATGGTAAACGTCATTCTTAAACTTGTTTAAGAGTTTGGTGCTAGCCGGCCTTAGAATTTATAATAATCCATTTAGTGAAGTAAAAGAATGAGTAATATATTAAACATAATTATCAACGTCCACATGAGTTTGTGAAGAATTTAGCCAAAACCTCAAAAGGTTTTAAGGGCAAAATCTCCAGGAGATCACGCCATACAGCGTAACACCAAATACTGTTGCTAATTGTCAGTCTCTAAGACATAAGTACGACCCCTTAAGTAGTAGGAGTACCAATGGTGTTAGGTATATTCTACTATGCCGGAATCACAGGATCAGAGTGATAGCATAATGATAATTTGCGTTGTTGCCACATTGATTATTTAATTTTTCCCTTGTTTTTCAATATTGCTCTGAGTGCTTCACTATATTTATATTCTGTGGTTATCAGCGAGTACCTATAATTGGCTTGACTGTGTCTACTTAATTTATTTAATGTTTAATAAGCTGTTGGTTCTCCAATAAATAAATAAAAGAATTAGATACAGTATAACTATGTAGTTGACAACAGTCCACCTTGCAATGCAATTCAACTCGATGCCAACAGTGGCAAGCAACGGGCAATTAAGCAATGTCCATGTTACCAAACCCAATAAAAGAGTTCTTCATAAAAAACGAATAGCAAATGCAAAAAAAAAGCAGTCTAAACGACGCCAAAACTTTTTAATCAATAGTTTGAAGATTTAGAAATTGGGAATGCCAGGAATTCAGTTAATGTAGTGTAGTACAGACCCGCATAAAATATGCAAACCGAACATAATAATATATTAAGACGCCCAAGAAAAGGAACTTAGATTCGGGTGGGTGACGCGAAGTGAGCACAATAATTTTTTGCTTGCATCGCGATCGAATAGGCGGCCGTTAAATTTTTTTATCGACCTATCGATCATTGGGTGCCGTCGAGAATTTTATTAGTTTCTCGGAATAGTGAATGCGGGACTCCGTAACTGCACGCGCAGTGAAATTTATGAACGCGCCGCGGACGGTGCGCGGGCGGCGCGGGCGGTTTTTGCATGAGCCATTAAAATAACAATAGATCCAAGATCCAACGGAACAAAGGAGTTTGCATACGTTACTCGGCGTCGCAATTTTTTGCCAGGAAGCTTTTTGTGCGCGTCTCACCGCATCCCAAATCAATCACGAGCTCCTTAGAAAGCGGCGAGCGGTTACCTGCGCGCGCGACGGCGACGGCTCGCCGTGACCGCTACTATTATCGGACCGACGTATGCCCCTCCGCAGTGTGTAGCTAACAATAACAATGCAACTATTTCGAGAATCACTCAATTAGCTCGCCAAGTATAGGTAATCGACTCGGTAATGTATATTGGTATTATTCCCGCGAAATAAAGCGACAAACACACAGACTACTAACACTTGTCCACATAATTATGCGCAACCTATAATAACGAGTCGCAACTGCGATTACACTTGCTCTCTCACCGGAACAGCGCAATCACGGCCCCCGCCCCGCCCCCCGCCGCGCCCGCTGCGCACACGCACGCTTCATTTCCATACACTCAAATGAAATGGCAAGACTAGTAGCTTCTGCCTAGGCATCCTACTGGCATCATAAACACGTCGACAGACTGTGTAGTCAAGTTATTGAAGGGAGCCCCTCATTGTTACTCACGCGCCTCTCATGTGTGATTTGATGTGACTGGCAAATTGTGTGCTAGGCTTTTTTCTTCTTTGGCTTTTGTTATGACTTCGGTTAAAGATAAATTGAATCGTCTTGAAGTGTCTTTATTATATGAGCTATTTTTTGGAAATAAATTAATTGTGATTCCTATCTCATTTGATAGAAAGACGGTTTTACAATAAATCGTAGAAGGATTTTGAACTATTGGCTTACGAAAAACGGCCGTAACGAAAACTAAGAAGGCGAGTACAGTTGAGCGTGGTTGCGGCTAAGAGGCATAGTACGCCCGCACTATGCGGATAATACAGCTAGCCTGTCGGATTGTGTCGTGACGCGTCAAAAGTACAAGCGTTGTTATATTTGGTTAGAAACACATTCGTTATGACGCGTTAAAGTACTAGTGTTTCGTTCTAAATATTTCCAATAGAAATACATGAAACCAATGTATTATGACACAAAACGACACAATAGGTTGTGTGTTTCAGTCTTTATCCAGCACTAGGCTAGTATGGTACATTGTGTTATTCAGATATATGGATTTTCGTGTTGTTTGTATCATTAGGTATACAAACCAACCTAGGAAAAAGGCCGTCTCACTTAAAAGCCCTGAAGATATTTGGCCAAAAGGTGTTATGTATCGGCGATTTCGGGGACAACTACGAGTGCCACAGCTATATAACTGTATTATTAAACTCAAATGAAGTCTTAAGTTTTAATGTCATTATATGGGCCTTTGTAGCCTCTAACCTCTGCGAAAACTGCGACTTCGACGTCAATGTGTATATTTACAATTCAGTCACAAGCAATCATTTTAACAACCTATGATGACTAAGTTCGTCTACTTTGGCTACCGTTCCTTCAAACTGAAATTTAATAGCAAGCATTGCGGCAGATAAGGCGGCAGTACCCACCTAGACGAGACCGCAACTCTTAGGCTTGACTCCTACATTCTACCATTGTGTTGGCTACACATCGCGGTTTGTATTGAGAACGTGATGACAAGGATTTTCTGTAGTGTTAACGTCATAATCCAAATTACCCGTAAACAAATAAAGTTGAAAAAGCATTATTTATTTAATGAATAAAATAAAAGGAAAAACGGGAATCTATGGTAGGTACTGACCAAGAAGTCACAGACTACGGACACTATCCCAGTAAGCCCACAAGCAGGCTGTGACTCCACCCGATAATATTTGATAACGACGCTGACATCGGAGTATTCTGTGGTGTCACGGCGTGCGTGCGGCGAACCGTGAGCGAACGCATTAGCATAATAAATCGCTCGGCGCAGCGCCACCTGCCGCGATGCGCACGCCACTAGCTGATATGAGCATCGTGGTAGCATGTGCAGTTCAAAGTATGGTCCCCTTATCTCTTTCGTGGCGACCCCAATACGTACCTCATCGAGGCGAGATGAGGTCTGACGCCGGACCAAAGGCTAAGAGCCTCCTGCCTGCACGTTTTAGTAAGTGTATGTACTAAAAGATGCACGCAGGAGACTCCGGACGACCGCTGAGAGCTCTGTCAACGTAGCTTTTGTAGTATTCTGACCTACAACGTTGTAGTGTAAACCGGAGAAATGACAAAGAAATAGGAAACGAAAGCGCCACTGCCCCATCAAATGGCGGGTGGCATTGTCCCCTAACCCGTGAACACGGCACTAACCAACCTTAAGTTTCATGTAAAATAGTTTCTGATTCATTTAGTCCATCACGAGTACTACTGTGTCACAGGTAATTCGAGCCACGGAGGGCATTCAGCCGGCAGTCCTACAAGTATCGCATACAACGCTAGTTCAATTAAGAGCTTTCTGTTAGTAATCGGTCAGCCATAAGAAACACGGTTTCAATGTTTAAGTGCTGTTTAAGCCATTAAGTTACAGTATTTTTCGTGTACACGTTTTGGTCCAAAGCATTTTTGAAGAACCTTTTACGTTCATAATAAAAATATGTATCTACTTTACGACGCTTATAATAACGGTCATCTCGGTTATTATCGCGAACTGGACAACAAAGCCGGATAGCATTTCCATACCGCGCGCCTGCCAAGTCGGGTATGGAAATGCTAACCCGCTAGAAAGGTCGAATAAAGATTTTAAGAATATGAAATTTCCCATATGGCGATTGGCAGAGCGCCATTGTGAGCATGGTGATGCATGCGCGGGCGTCGGCCCGCATGCGCCGCTTTGTGGCGCGCCCATTACGGCCGAGTGTTCCACGCCTGCGCACATTCTAATGCACATTCGTAATAAATCTTGCCAAATACGGAAAAAATCGTATTCACGCGGCTCCGAACGACAAAAACTGTTGGAAATAGAAAGGAGCGGCGTCGCGAATAATCGGCGGCGGCAGATGCGTGCGCGCAGGTAGCGGCCGTCCTTCGCGGCCGATACGCTCACGACCGATACAACACTGATCTCTACATTGTATGGTGGAACGTAATGAAATAGAAGTTGCTGACGAACATAAATAATTGTCCGAGCGATAGGTACCTAGTGCGCGCTAGGAGGCATTTGAATATGAGCGGCTAATGAGCGGCGGCGGCGGCGGGGGCGGCGGGGGCGCAGGCGGCGTGCGGCGTGCGGCGTGCGGCGGGCGGCGTGGCGCAACGCGGCTCATGTCCGACAACATTCAAATCAGAACAATGCCCCGCCGGTGCCCGGTGCCAATTAATTTCGTGATGCTTGCATTAAAACGTGTCCAATTAAGTAATGCCTCCTAATTATGTTAATTATATGTACCTAGCGAACTAACTATACAACATAAATAAGCAATTAAGATTCCGCATCGAGCGAAAGATTTAATTAAATTTAAATTAAGTGAACCCTCTTGAGTTTAGCGCAATATTTCGTAGAGAATACGGTGCGTCGGTGAGTCAGCGGCGCGCCGCCCGCGGCCGAGCGAGCCGGGCAGGCCGGGCAGGCCGGGCATGCCGGGCCGCGCCGGGACGGCCGCGCCGGCGGGCCGCCGCCGCCCGCGCCGCCGCCAATGAACCGATTACGCGCGCATTATCCAATTTCGGCAGCGGCGCACAAAAAGCGGCGCGCCTCCACCGGACTGTGACAGATGGAAAGCTCGGCGTCTCTCGCGCCGCGATTTGAATGCGCCGGCCGCGGCGCACGCGCAGCGCCCGCGCCGTGACGCACGCCGCTCTTTCCCAGCGGGCCATTCATCCCGTAATTAACGCGGGCAAAAAGCGGGCCCCGACCGAAAATTAGAAACGTCTCGGTGTCGCCGGTGTGGCACAAAAAGCCGCGCCCGCGCTGCGCCCGCGCCGCCCCGCGGCCGCGATACGTCACGCTCGCGCCGCGACCACAAAAACATAATTAGATGATTCGGACGTTCCATGATATTCAAATGAGCGAGCGCCTCCGTTCCCACTCACCGTTGAGGTCGAGCATCATTTGCGTGTTGAAGTAGCCGCTGACGTCAGCGCGGCCCGACACTGCAACAAAATATTATAATGTAACCACAGATAAGAGTTAATTACAGCCTGGCGGAATGTTTGGGCGATCGTCGAAACGCGTGCAGCGGCGCACGCACTGCGAGCGGCTCTCGGTGCCGGTAAGATCCCGGACTCGTCCAAATTCCCACACTAAAAGCACCCGTTGGTGTTGAATACAAAAAAGATTCGATATTATTCCTTCCTTCCTCTTTCTATTTACTCGATGTTCTGTCATTTGAACAGAAACAACTGATTAATCGGTAATCGGTAAAACTATATAGGTATTTATCCATTTAACCCGACATTTCGATCACTTTCAGTCTGGGCCACAGATAGACTGCGGGTATTTATTTAGGGTAATGACATTTGTCTTAAAAAGTAATAAATAGCCTGAAGTACGACAACGTTTAGGAACTCTTTTTATATTCCTAATAATAAACGGAGGCAAATGAGCAAGCAGGTCATCGACCGATGGTCAGTGATTGATCACCGCCGCCAATGGACCCGCAACACCGAGAGGGTCGCGAGAGTCGTAAACAATTTGACTTTGGGTCATATGCATAGGTAAGAAGCCAATAAGAAGCCCTTGCACACTAACAGGTACTTATTTGGTGATTCTCACCACCCTAGTCAGCTGGATATAGTAAATCTTTGCACATAAACTTTAATCAGGACCATCTGCTAGAGGAGCTTCAGCATATCGAGCAGCATATCAAGCTGAAGGTTCCGCGCCAACTCCACATAAACCGACACAGATCAGTGTGGATACGAATTTTAATTTCTTAATCTGTGAATCTTTTAATACGATGAAGCTGTCAATTACTTGACTACCGAAGGCTCGACAAAACACAAAAAAGGTGGTCGTAAAATAAAGAAGCGATGGCTTAAGTAACACCGATAGTAAGACGCTGTCAAGACTGAGCAGTCTGCCCGGATAGGTTCACTGCTCTCTCTGCCGCCAAGCAGCAATTCTTTCAACGTGTCCTAGTTTACATAATACAGGCAGTCACACTAGTATTCAGGAACGTTACTATGATGTATAACAGTGCGTACAGGTCAGTTAGAGGCAATACTTGAGTGGCGATCGTCACTTTGCGTCCGTCATAATGAACGAAATAAACAAATAGAACCATATTGAATGCAGTACATTCACTTAGTAGACACTGTGAGAACACATAAAAAAATACTTTACTTAGATAAGTACCTATTCTGGAAAACGATTGTGTGTAGGTTATCAGCTTAGTCCTCACAGTGAGGAAGCAATTTGTTTTTACAAATAAAGCAATAAATATTTGTTGCAAATGAAGAAATATAATATGCTGGTAGTTATCTTGATAGTTCCACGTTACGAGTTGCGTGTATTACGATTAATACACTTTTCCGATGGAAAGAACCAAGAATATGAGTGTAAAAACTTTAAAGTTATTATTAATTGATATATTATGTTGCAAAGGCAGGTACGTCAGGTAGGAACGTCGTACAGTAAAATCATAGCAGGTAGCATTCTGTTGAGTATTTCCGACTCTACGAATTTCAAACCGCCTGTCAAGCATTTAGCTTTTGATATGGAGGAAGTCCAGCGGCGCAACGGTATAAGCGGTTGACAACGTGAAAATTAGCAGGTAATAAATAAATAAATAGGAGTAGGACCACAAGTCATAGCAAAAAATAAAAGAGTCATCACGGGGCCCTAAAGGTAATAAGACATTTACATACAAAAGTAGTAAGACATTTTTATGGGAAAAGGGGTTAGAATATTTTCGGGATAGGTCCTTTTTTACTTTTTTATATATTTTTTTAATTTGGCCCGCCATTCCTTGACTTTGCATTTTGTACTGTTTAACCGATATATTCCGCTTCACACCGATATATCACGCTAGAACGGCATCTAGGAGACTTTCCTATGGGAATTACTTGTTTATAGAACGATCTGCAGTGAAAGTACTAAAATACCTAAGTATAAAATGACATACAAATGTTCCAACTTTCAACATTGCATAATGTAGAGATCGGATCCCGCTTTCCGCTAACGGCGCAGTGGAATACAATATTGTAATAGCTGTGTAGTAACGCGTAAGTATCTATTACAATTTATTCCATAAGTTATATGACTCTATTTATAAAAAAATATTGTGCATAAAGAAAAAATAAATCAGCAAGACAAACAAAACTACATATCTATTTTCGCTTATTTTTTTTTATGTGCATGCTTCTGTTATGTGTGCTTTAGTATAAAAAATTTGATATTTTTTTTAATGCATAAGTGTGTACAGGATAACTTTGTTCGCAGCTAATGGAACTAAACTTGACAGACAGACAACAAGAACTTTAGTCAGAGCAGCGGCACGCCAACGCCATAATTATTTTAGATACAGACTAATCTTGCAATATTTTTGTTTGTCAAATTATCAGAAATATTAAGAAAAGACATGATCGTAACGCATAATAAATGTAGAGTGCCAGTGAACCCTACAAAGTGATAGAGCATCCTCCTTCGATTGACGTATCGCGTTAGAAACGACACGGTAGAAATTGCAACAAAAAACATTCCATTTGTTTATTCATTCGGCTATCAACGTGGCGAATTGAGTTTTTACGTAAATTGAATGGGGTCTGTTCACCGTCGGGTCGCGTCCACGAAATGGACTGAAAGATGGCATCGGCTTAACTGGATAGGGAAATAAACGAGGCCGGCCGGCGCGGGCGGGCAGCGCCGCTGTGAAATACGGCCGGTCCCGGGGGACGCGCGCTACTCCATAAATCGTCCCCATTTGGCTAACCCGCGAATCAAAGAAAGGTAATTCGCAATGTTTAAATCCAATTTAGAGAAGAAAGAGCGAGGGCGCCCTCCGCGCCACCCTCCCGCGCGACGGGCCGCGCATGTAAAGCGGCGCCGACAAACCGTTTATTGTTATCACCGCGTCGCCGGCGCCAAATCACATACTACGGCCATGCGTGCGGTGCGCGGCGCGGGTGTGCGGTGCAAGGTATGCACGACCGCGCACAGAATCCCTTTTTCAAACAGGCCATGGGGTGACAACCGATCAAATAGCCGCATTGTCAGAAAACGATTACATAATTCATACTCAGTAGAGTTCAAAACAGGTTAGTGAGGATAAATGCGAAACTATGAGCGTAATTTGTTTTTAGGAACTACGAGGGCGAATTCAGAATCGATCTCAACTCCAACCTTCAAACCCCAAAAGGTAACACCGTTTAACATGTTCACGAAAGCACCGGGTCGAAAAGAACCAATTTTGAACTGTTCTCTGAGCGAGGCCAAAATTGCCGTTCTAGCCATTGGAGTGGGACACATATCATCGTATTTATAAAGAATGGAAAAAAGACTATTATTGTTTTCGAGTTATCTGGTTAATTTATATCAACCGGTTTTTCGACCCGGTGCCGTTCCACGGGACATTAATGGACAGGTCTGAAACACCAGACGCCGTACCAACTGAAAGTCGACTAAATATGCCCCGTTGCGAACGTGTTACATTGGAACACAACAACGAAATCTACTATTACCAATCCCGACGGGCTTCTAGCAGTCCCTCCAAGTCTACCATCGCACTCAGTAGACCTCGCGTGCTACCCATCCGAAGTACTCGTGATAAGAGACGTACGAAGCGGCGCAGAGCACGCGAATCGAGACGCACTCAGTTGGACCTAATTAGAGACATTATTCACACAAAAACTGCGCTGATTATGCGCCAGCGCACTGAATATGCGCTTTTCATGACGTGCTTGCGGAGGCGGCCAGTATCGGCACTCGAATTTCTGTCATGCATATTGATCGGGCTGTGGAAACCCTGGCTGGGGCTGGTAATAGCCTAACTGTAGTTAATTAATTGTCAGTAGTTTTAGGTGAATGAATATTGAAATAAATGTTTAATTTTCTGCTGATCGTAACATGAGTTGCACAGTAAGGATACGGTTTGTTCACGTCACTATTCTAACCACGACGCGGAGTGGACAGCGAATAAAGGTAATAATTGTTTACGTTTATTTGTTGTCGCTTTTTTATCTTTATTGTTTTCTATTTTACCCACTTCGTGTTTCGATATGATAAATACTTTGAACAAAATATTGCTATTTTTAGACCTCGTGGTACTATTCTTATCACCATAAGCCCATATCTGTTCACTTCACCCCAACGAAATATATCGCTATAATCGCAAAGGATACCCAATCAGCTAAGTACGCAGGTGCTTAGCCTATCAAAAGCCAGGATCATGACACCTATCCGACTACCGGCTGGCGGGTGTCTGGAAAGACATCATTTGTATCTTATCAAATTTTCAATAATGACAATAAGGTACAGATCACATAGGTTTCCTAGGATAACATTACAGTCCGAAGATATGGACGGACCAAATATCCGAACAACTGGATACATCCGTCAACGTCGCACTACACCAGGCGACAGATCGAAACCGATGGAGACATGTAGTTGATAAACTCCGATGATGTCACGATCCTCAGCAGTGAGGGAACGATTAAGAAGAAGAAGAACATAGGTTTATATAAGACCTAAACTATTCTCGTGAAAGACACGTCAATGGGCACACTATATCAAAGGGATCAATCCGATTCCGAATATCCATCTAACTAATATGCGTCAATTTAAAAATTAAAATTTGGAAGTTATGAGATCGCAATTTGCAACACTTTCCAATATTGACGGATCAATATACAAAAAAGGCAATTAATTACTCTGCCCGATAGTAGATCCTTTCTTCATTGCAATGCGCGTACTGAAAATTTTGTGAAGTTTTACATTTACATACACAACTTTACATAGTTAGCCTTCTTTGAGTTATCTGATAAAAGGCTGTTGCGCCTTAGGGCACTAGTAACCCCAATTTAAACAATGGTAGCAGTGGACAGACAACGAAGTAATGTAGCTAGTGTAACTGCGTGGTTCAGCGGCCAACAGCCGGTCTGGTACGCAAAGGTCCCGGGTTCGATTCCCGACCGAAAGAAAGTAATACATTTCAAACTATGTTTCTGATCTTGGTGTTAATATGAATAATAAGCCTATATTTAAAAATATATGAGTACTTTACTTAGGTAATATATAAGCTTAGCCTTCAAAATCCTCGCAATGCACTTCTTCTTTTCCTACATACATGAAGTATAAATACTCGAAAGGTTAACGTTATGGGTAATGGGGCACAGTACCGCTTTCCATCAGGCGGGCTCTGCTCGTTTGTCACTTGGTTATAGGGCGGTTATTTACAGCCTAGGGAGGCACACGGACGGGCGGTCCACCTGACGGCGCGCGGCCATCGTCGTCCAGGACATCGCAACCTAAGAGGAGCGGATGCAATTCCATAGTTTCATATATATTGGTATAGGAAAGGTACATTGTGTCACAGATTAAGTCGATATACGACTAATAAACGTGTAGCGCGTCTGTCCATGTTTGGTGGCAAATCCCCTAAACGTAAGTAACCACTGAAGTAATAGGTATAGTATTCATTGCCAAGAGACACACTTGACCGTAGCCAGAGCTTCGCAGCGAGTAGATTTCTTAGTACAAAGAGTTTTATCTACAAATACCTATAATAAACTTATTGGATTTATACGATAGGCATACCTGATCGCGATACTATGTTGATAATATTAATTGGTCTGTGATCATGATAAGGTCGTTCACAGATATTCGCGGGCTATTGTTACCGCGCGGGGGGCGCAGTCAGCGCACATCCGAACATTTCGAACTCCGTCATCATTAAAGCACGTGGCGTGTCCGACTTTTTATAAGTCGCCTGACGACAAACAGCGTACGGTGATAGTATGATAAGATGCGTTCGCCATCAATCGCGCCCTTTTGTTGTGGTGCGTGACCTGGCCCAATAATAATCATCATGATGTTAATGTTTCGGTTGCGCTTCCGCGCTCGAGGGCCCGGGGTCCGCCGTGACTACAATCCAGAATTCGGCGGAACAGGTAATTACAGTGCAGCGACTGCCCTCTGACCTCAGAGACCCTGTTAATAGGGCAACCTGACCAGATTGGATCATGCTAAGTGTTCAACTAATGTTCCTAACTCAGATAAGGGTCATTGGTACTTGACCGGCGTGACCTATCCCACTAACGGCGAGTAAATGCACAGCTAGTGTCGGGGTTAACCCACCATCTAATATTTCCACTAATTACATAAACAAAAATGGTAAACACGTTCCCATAGTCCAAGGACGGCCCCATCAACACAGAAGAGTGTGGCACTATAAGGTGACAAACACGGCCCTGCAAGCAGACTGCCCATGGCCGTTAGCGACACCAGTGGCAATCATCTGATCATTCCCGCGCAGAGCTGATAAGCACTTAGCGATATGATAGGATGCGTCGGCATTCGCGCGCTTTTGTTTTGGCGGTGCGTGCCCTGACCCCTGTGTCTAATTGCGTCACGGCCGTGGGTCGTCGGCGGGCGGCGCAGTGGGTCACGCGCGGCCCCGCCGCCGCCGCCGCCGCCCCATATACGCGGGAATCGATCGTGCTCGGGAGCAAGTTCAATAGCCGCCGACGACGAGGCGAGCGATGGCCGCGAGCCTGCACGCGGATTCGATCTCGTGCTCTCCAGCTTGACTGGCCATGTTTGAGAGCGATTAGTCCCAACCCCAAAGTACTCATAATTGGATACATAGGAACATTTATTTCAAGTGATAACCTACTTATATAGTAAATGTGTTTACGGATGCAACAATAAAGGAATGATACCCCGTGTGCCTTCGGCAACCCCATGGATGTGCGCTACGAAAACTGTTTAAGTACGGTACAGTGCTTCGTTTCGTCTGTCTGTTTGTCTGTAAGTATTTCCGCTAACTCCTACTGAACTACGCAACCGATTTTGATGCGGTTTTCACCATCAGGTAGAGAATTTTATCCGAAATGTTATATGTATAATATATGCATATTATACTAAAGAAAAGTCGTGCGAAGCCGGGGCGGGTCGCTAGTTTAAACTAAACTAATATAGCAGTGTCTTGTACGGCGTCTGCAATCAGAGTTGACTTTCCATATGATGGTAAGCTATTATAATATTAAAATGAGCCCATCATTAAAACGCAACCAGATTACGGTGAAATTAATGAGGTGTCCATTTCCATTCAAATTGTCTCGTTAAAAAACTAGCAATAGAGTCTATGTTTGTTTTTGGCACGCCGTTTGGGCAGTGTTACTTACACGCTACGTTAATTTTTGTCGTTAGCCTCGATGGGACAAAAAAGTCGTTTTTATAAAGCAATTTTTAAAGTGAGCGAAAACTGCAATAAATAAGAATAGTCATCTTGGCGTTCATGTCCTGGTTGTGCTCTCGCACGCGAGGGCCCCGGGTCCGTCTTCACAATGGTCCGGGATTTGGCAGTTCAGGTAATTACAGTGGAGCGACTACTAATTGATCGACATAGCCCTATCAACAGGTGAAGCTGACCAGATTGGATCATGGCTACAACTTCATACGCCCGAATGTGCCGTAAGAGTATCGTTTAGTGTCCAAAAAATGTACATAAATCGTAATTTTTACATGGCGTTTGAACCCGGTACCTCTCGCTTACGAGTCGGCGTCTTAACCATTGGGCCCGCCGCTCTCGGCGCGCGATAAACTGTAATATGAACAGTGAAATAAATCGTAAGGAACGGCGCGTTCTAATTAAACAATCCAACGAAACGCCGCGGGAGCGATGGCTCGGCGAAATTAACATAAATTAATTAGACCAGTATTAATAAGTGAGATAAGTGTATGATATACACGAATATTCATGTCCAAATGGTAATTGTATCTATTTTCGGTCTCGGCTGTGAATTATAACAATCACTGCTACCATAATTCGACTCGAAAATGTTACCTCCGCGCGTGGGTTTACCCGCGTCCTTTTGTTGGTGATAAGCTCACGCGAGTAATAAAAACAAATGTGAATATTACAAAGGAAAGCAGGCCGAGGGAAATCAAGGGGTGACCCTGGTATAGCGTACGTAGATTATCCTCTTGCTTTAGTTCGCTGTTTTTAGTTTTAGAAATTTGGTTCGCAGTAGCGTTGCTAAATATTACCAACTAATGCAAATAATGTTGCTGCTTATTATTTGCGTGCATCGTTTGTTTTATTACGGTTTTCGATTTACGAAAAAGGGCAGGTAGTGTGTGCAATGGGTACTTATACTTCCTACTGGTCATCTTGGCGTTAATGTCCCGGTTATGCTCTTGCGGACGAGGGCCCGGAATCCGCCATGACCACGATCCAGGATTTGGCAGATCAGGTAATTACAGTGGAACGATTGCTATCTGACCTCCGTGATCTTATAACAGGGGAACGTAACAATATTGGAACATGGTTACACATTCAGTCGCCTGAAGGTGCAGGTTCCATCATTATATTTTCCCTCAATGTAAGAGCTTCGGTTAGTGTTCAACTAATGTACATAACGCAGAAAAGAGTCATTAGTAAGTACATGGCGGCGCAGGGGTTCAAAGTACTGATCGAATTTTGCACAAAATTGGCAGAGCTGCTTATGTCTCTGAATAACACAAAGATTACAATTTTACTCCAAATCCTATGTTATTTTCGTGGGAACACGCCATAACATAATTTTACACAGGAGAAGTTGGCTAAAGCTGGTACATTATAAATGACTTATGTTATATAATAATGTGATAACTGTCGATAATGAGGTACAAAACCAAGTCCTAAAAGAGCACGGTTCCAAACGCGGCCGCGGCGGGCGTGCGCGCGCGCAGCCATTAGCGCCGCCCGCGCCGCCGCCGCCGCCGCCATTACACCACTAAACTACGCGTGACTCCATCACTGCTAATTTACTTACCCAGATGACATTATTATACTCACATTACCTTAGAAAGTGTACCTGTACGAGTCGATTTCATTAAGGTGTTGCTGCTGCCAATTCAATTGTCATTTTATAATGTAATTTGATGGGAATATTGTGTGAGGAAGTGATGACTGATTACGCGGTAGTTTCGCCCAAGTACCCTAATGGTTAAGGGGTCCGACTCGTAAGCGAGAGGTACCGAGTTCGACACCCAGTGCCGCCATGTATTTGACTTGACTTTTGAGTAATCTGCATTATTAGAACATTAACCGAAGCTCTTACGGTGAGGGAAAATATTGTGATGAAACCTGAACCTGAAATGAAACTATAATCTAATCTGGTCTGCTTCCCCTGTTAACAAGGTCAGTGAAATGGCAGTTGCTCCAGTGTAATTACTAATTCGGCTAAATCCTAGATCATGGTCAAGGCGGAACGCGAGCCTTCGCGCGACATAACAAAACCGGGACAGGTACAACAAGATGATTTTTTAAATTTTCGCGTGGGTGACGAATTGTATGGAATCATTAATTGGGGGACGGGTGCGGGGGGTGCGTCCCGAGTGTCCGGCCGCGATTGCGCGCCTTTCGAAGATTTAGTCCGGGACTTTGATAAAGTAAATTAAAGTGAGGGCCCTCGGAGTGGACGCACTCGAGTCCACAATAAAAAGGTGGAGTGCGTCCGGGGCGTGTCAAAGGATTCACTCGGGGGCCGCGGCGAGGTGACAAAAGCCCGGCATAAAGAGAGTTAATATTATTTGCAGCCGAGGGGAGCAACCCTTCCTGCCCCGGCGGGTTATGTTTTAATAAACACACAATTTACATGTGACAATGCAGCCTTGGGGAGCGATGCCGCGAATGAAGAGCGCTAATACGCGCCAGTTGGCGGCCATCCATCGCGCGTCTCGTTATGGGGGACCTGCGTTGTGAATAATAAAATGTAGTATCGTAGACTCGGAGATGGGTAGTATGTGTTGCAGTAATATTCGGTTTCGAAGAATAAGGTCACGGCAGACCTGTACAGATCGTGGAAGAAATTCGAGTGTATTTATATCGCCCGCCACTATCCCAGAGTAGCCTAATTCCATGTCGCCAAAATTTATAAGATAGAGACATGATAGAGCAGAGAGGTGATTATTATAGGCTGTTGATCTCAAATATTGGTATCAAATAAGCAATAACCTTCGTATTCAAAAATACTATGAGGTCTCACATTGCGCTCGAACCTTTGGCACGAACGCACGGGATTCCAACTGACAATACTTGAGTGGAGATCGGCACCAAACGGCCGTTGAAATGAACGATAGTTAGGGGAGCGAGTTATAAAGCCGTAATGAACACAGTGCGTTCACTTAGCAGAGAGGCAGAATCGAGCACTGTGAGGATGCAAAGTAAAGCTACTTTACTTAGACTAGTATTGTTTGTGAATTCGGGTGTGAGTGTTTCCTAATAATAATTCACGGGCCGTCTGGAGATCCGGAGGCCGTATGGTATCCAAGAAAGTATAATATGGCACTAACCAAGACGACTAGATCTCCGTAGAATAGAAAATGGGCAGGTATTTTGTGGTATGTTTACAATTCAACGGGATATCCAACCCGTCTGACAAGCGTGGAGGCTATGGCGAAACCTTGTTTTGGGGGAGGGTGAAGTCCGACAGTGGACTGTTGATATTATCAATAATACTGAACGGATAATACAATACCCTCCGTCTGCAGTTAATTGAAAGCACACACAGAGGATGATGTAGAAAAGTACAACTGAAAAGCACGAAGCACACCACGGACTGCCCGTAACCTATTGCAGTATAGTAACAAACCAATAGAAAGTAGGATAACCCACGGCCAAAATTCACATATACTGAAATATTTTCTAAACTTCTTAACTGATTTTAATGAAACAAATGTATCACCCGTCTCCATTAAACTGGCTTTCAAATAAAAAACCGCCTCGAAATAAATCCATCCGTTCAGGATCTACAATGCCACATACAGATACTTTACCTCCACAGATACACAGAGCCCCATATACACACACCGACACACTTCAAACTGGTGCTATAGCACCCCTCATTTTAGTCAAGCGTTCCTTAAGAAGAAAATTATACTAAAAATGCCAAAATTTGTAGAAAAGAAGGCGTAAGAAACGTTCAAAGCTAAGATTAATTGGTTGGTCAGTGGCAGGCGCCGGCGCCGGCGCAGGTAAGTTATGATACCTTAGATTAAATTGGAGGCGATAATTCGATAGTGAAGAAGGGACTACCATCAAAAACATAATATAGGTACAGGTAATGTTTTAATGAGTTAGAACTCACAGAAAACTGCAACATATCAAACTTGCATGTGAACTTTTCGACTAAGGATTTAGGTAATCATTATTGTACCATTATTGCGTTTTAGTGGCAGATTAAAAAATAAATACCAAAAATGTGGATGTATAAATGTAAAACTGATATGATTCCAGTGTACTACGTTGTGAATAAGAGCAAGAATGATGTGGAATGAGCTCCCAAATGAGCGATTGAAAGAGATATTTAATGTCCTTCTTAACGTTTTAAAGAAATGTTTACCTGCACTTTACTTAGTTTGCCGAGGTTTATGCACCTAGGTGCATTAACTATATTGTATCTCAATTAAGAAATTTTGAATATAGAAATATTGGTTTTGACAAACACAATAATTGGAATAAGTATAATATGGTATCGATCAAGAGGTATATTAGAGGTCTCTTTACAGGTGTACCCCTGGTGTTGCTGACGTCCACAATCGGTGGGGACCATTTTTCATCAGGTGGCCCGCTTGCCTGTTTGTCTGCCTACATTATGTTGAGAATCTTTTATTAGAATTATCTCAGTCTACTTATTAGATTGCCGATTTGTAGGTACCCCGTGACGGTATATTCTTATCATTATTTAAACAAAAGTTATTCGGTTTGCTTTGCTATTTTTACATGAGTAACAATATCTCGCTGCGAGCAACAATTATTAAAATTCGAATCCAATTTATTATTTTTATATGATATATTGGGTTAATTTGATAATGCCATTATAAAACGGCAATAAATAAACGTAATTGCAAATAATTAAAATATCGATGTCCATATCTGGCCACGCCGTGTAAGGATAGTGCCGTGACGCTATACAGCTACTTAGAAAACTTTTGACAGTCACGACAATTAAGAATTAACTCTACTATAATCAACTGCAATAAATAATTAAGTTACTGTTAATTGTCAAGTTATGGGTCGATTATTGATAAGGCCGATTAAATTTAATCTTGAATCGATTTGTTTAAAAAATGAAATTGGTGACAGGTGCAGCCGCGGCGGGGTTGAGCTGTTCACGCGACGGCTATTTGGCGGCACGTCAAAACTTTTTATCACTACCCACACTACAACGCACGGGTCAGGTGAAATCAATAGCAAAACATTTTTGAGTTCATCTGCGTGGGTGAAGTAAGAAAATCAATGACTTTCTACATCTCACAAAAGTCATTGAGAATTTTGAAAATTTATTTCTTATCGGTTTGGATCCTAGGCCTCCGGAGAGAGGTTGGCTCTCTGTGCGTTCTGTACCGTCTGTTAAACGGGGTTGTTCCTAGGAACTGTTTAGTTTGGTGACTCCGTCACTTTTCCGCCACCGCACCCTCCGACGATGGGATAATTTTCATCCACATCGTCTGGTTGCTTTATCCAACTAACATACGTGATAACATGTTTATCGTGGACGTACAAGATATGGAAGTTCCCTCCCGAAGTCTTTATTTGCACTACAACATCAGGCACCTCAAAGGCCGGCCCCGCATCCGGTCCTCTTAAGTTGCAGATGACCTTGTCAGCGGTAGCCACATGTCATCAGGCGCACCATCGGACCATTTGCCTCCCTAGGCAATAAAAAAAAATTACGGGTTTATACCGCGTACTTTGGTTACCGAGTAGCCATTTCGACCATATTCGACGCAATGGCAAGCTTCATGGTCACGGGACGACTGTTACCAAAGAACGCGGTAAAAACCCATAAACTGTATTTTTAAATGTGTGTTAATAACAGTGATAGTTTAAAATATTACGTTACGTTATCTAACTCTACAAAAATGATACGTTTGTATAAGGCAATAGGTACCAGTATTGATAGCATCTAACATTGGTTTAATTAGTTTTAATTAGTCATAAGTCTCCTAATAAAAAAGCAATGTAAAAATGTCTTATTAAATTAATTAAAACCAAAACCCATGTAAGTAAAATGGTGCTTATATTCCTAAAAATGCGTTTTCCTGTCCGTGTCCTCCTATCTGTCCTCTTCAACATATCTCTAGCGCCTATAAGTAGTTTAGGTAGCGTAAGGGGGTTCTATTCAACTGTTTAATAGTTTTAACGTTTTTATGAATTTGAGAATTAATGATGTGCGAATTAATTAATTAGGATTAGTTTATATTTCGTTTTATTGTACAATGAAATATTTAACATAACGAAAAAAATAGTAATAATATGAATACATTTTCTCATGAGATATGACAATATACAACATATTGTATGGTTTGTTTAGATGGCGTTCTATAGGTATTCATTTATCATGTAATTCTTTTGTAAATATAGTATTTCTTATTTATCGAGGTTTTTACTTAATTGTTTATTAGTAATAATATTTTTATGTATTTAAGAACTAATTATGTTCTAATTAATTTTATAATCTGACATGATTACACACAATGTTTATGGTTTGTTTGGATGG
This sequence comes from Blastobasis lacticolella, assembly GCA_905147135.1. Taxonomy (NCBI): domain Eukaryota; kingdom Metazoa; phylum Arthropoda; class Insecta; order Lepidoptera; family Blastobasidae; genus Blastobasis; species Blastobasis lacticolella. Next base: position 134,366 of record LR990041.1, read on the forward strand.
CGTTCTATAATATATTCATTTAATCAATTCCATTGTAAATATATATTTGTTAGTCATAACTATATTTAATTAATAATATAGCATAAACTTTTAATGTTTACGCAGTCTGTTTCAATACTAAAAATAAAAGGTTAACAGGCGTCAAAACCGTAAAAAGACAAGCCACAATCGATGTAAGACTAAGTACTTAGATCTTGCATCCAAATCGATATTTTTGATAGCTACAATACATATTATAACATACCAATGTAAATACATATAGTACCTAACTATATGAGCAAGACATTTTTTTACATCGTTCAAGTTTATGTTGAAACATTACTTGTTATACTCATTATATAGGTATTTAAAACAACTAAAATAACTAACTTGAAATTTTAAACTTCCATAATTTATAAATGAACTACTAATTTGCCATTGGTTTCTAAACACCTGTCAGTGTTTGAATGCACTTATCAAGAAGAACAAATAATAACACTTCATAAAACAAACCTTAACATGAATGTTGTCACGCTAAAACATCAAATCTTTGGGTCTAAGTCATAAATTATTCAATTTGACTTAATCCCCATTATTTTCTTTTGACTCTACATTCTACCACTCATCTTTTGAAAATATAATAACGTAACGTAACGTAAATTTAATATATTTGCCTAAAGAAGGAAGGTATACCGAAACTGATAAGATACGAGTATTTTGCACCTATGGCTAATTGACCCTTTATCGTTTGGCGAACCGAGGGCTGCCAGTTGGCGCGGCAGCCGGCAGCCGGCAGGCGGCGCGGCCCCTCGCCTGCCGATTCTCGTCAACTTTTGTTGATTTGTCACAGCAAAGCCGTCAGCGAATAGCTAATCGCACGGTCAGATGTCGGGGTCACCGTAAACAGTATGCGATCTGTTGCACTACTTCAGAAAAGGCAAATGTCTGTCAAACGATCCTCTCGCAACTTGAAACTGAAGATAATTTTATCTCAGCATAGGCCTACACTTAGATTCTTTTCTGGATTGCCAAATCAAACGAATGCGTTTCGACCAATGCACGAACGAATATTATGATAAGTCTGTCATGAACGTGGTGTGTTGGTACTCACAGTCAGCTGTCGACATTTTAAATAATAACATTTATTCTACAAATCTGTCCGGCGGCGACGCGGCGCGCTGCGAACGGGCGGCGGACAGGTGCCTCCACAGCGGGGCTGAGATTGGGAGTTAGCGTGGCCCGGGGTCGGGGAGTCGCGGCCGGGGACCGCTCGGGCCGGTCTGGGAGGAGCACTAGGACACAACACTGGACTGACCGTCGTGGGGCGGGTGGAGCGCGTGCAGTGGCGCGTGTGGCGGCCAGGCGGGCAGGTCGCGCAGGCGCATGGAGCAGTCGAGCGGCTGGTCGCGCACGGCCAGCGCGGGCATGGCGCGGCCGCGGCCGCCGGTCGGGGAGCGCGCCGTGTCTCGCTCCGGCGCGGCGTCGCGGAGCGTGCGCGAGGGGAGCGCGTCCGCGAGACACTGCCGGAGGAGCGCCGCTTTTTTCGCGGAGTTTTTTCGAGCGCGGCGGGGGCGGGCCGCCGGCGGCCAATCCGCGGCCGCGCCCGCCCCCGCCCCCCGCGCCGCCCGCCCGCCCGCTCCTATTTACGTGCCGTATATTAAAAGGGTTTTCCGCGTGCCGTTATGGATTTTCCGAGTTTTACATACGGCGAGGTGAGGTGCGGCGCGCGGGCCCGGCGCCGGCGGTCGCGGCGCGAAAAGCGGCTGCGGCGCCCATTCATGGCTTTGTCGCGGCGCTGGCGCTGGCTCCTGCAGCCGCCGCCTGCAGCCGGTCACTGACCCGCTTGAACTTGAGCCTCCCGCGCCCCCCGTCCCCCCTCCCGCCACCCTCGCCCGCCGTCCGAGCCTTTCCCGATAACTACAGCTTATTCATTAAGAGCAATATTTATAAACCACCTTACGCCGGTTACATCCACGGCCTTTGTAATCGAGACGAGGAATACACCCTCAACGCTGTCGACCATGAATGAGCTGACCGAAAATTGATTTTGGCCATGGCGCGGAAACTACAAGGTTAGTTCAGGGATAAAATTTAATCCAGGATAGACTCTACATGCAGACGTGATTGAGAAACAATCAAATAATTCAAATATCCATCGTTTCGCGGTTATTTTAATAGATAAAAAGTAGAGTTCTTTTTCAAAATAGGAACCAACCCGACCTAACGTTGGCCGCCCTCGAGTCCAATGGTCGTGAACCTTCAACCCTGGGGTTTCATGTCCAAGTCTTCACGTGACACTCGCTCATTGACCGTCCTCCTTTGAACCTGATTAGCGTCACCATTTTGCCCGCACTTGACCTACTATATTGCCAAACAAGTAATAAAAGTCAGCGTACTCCAGCCCCTGCGTAGCCCCTAATAATCGAACAATGCGATGTTGGAAGCATAAAAACTAGTACAGACAGAAAGACAGGTATCTTCCCCTCGAACAGCCGAGTCTTCGGGGCGCCGTGATACGCGTGACGAACGAACAAATGTTTTTGGCAACCACCTGTATTTATGGAGCTTTGTCTGCCTTTAATTGTGTTCGCAGTTCGGGAGAACGTGCCCCGATGAAAGAGGTAATCTTATACGGTTCAAGTTGTCATGGCGAAGTAAACAGCCGAGTTTATAATATATGTCCTCGTGCTTTGTGGTATAAAGTGTATCGATTTGATCGTATGTAATTGTTAATTATTATAATTTGCAGTGCTCATAATATCTATACCTAAGTAACCATAACGTGACCATAAATGACTGAAGCAACGATAATGTTATCGAACCTAAAGCTAAAACCTATCATGGTGATAGGTTTTAGCTTATTTAATTAAATATATATATACATCATCATTTTAGCTGGCTTACTTATGCCAGGGTCCGCCTTATGACTTTTCTTCCCTTACTTCGCAGGGTCTTCAGCATCCTTATGTCGTAGGCCGTTGGCTCTCGCATCCAACTCGGCGATGTCAGTACATCGCCAGGGTCTTTCGCGGGATCTCTTTCCTGGTACCGGCAGGTTTAGACATTTGTACGTATCCCTGGGGCTTACGCAGCACGTGGCCGAACCAGCGCTGGGTAATTTCACAAAATAATTGAACTCTAAACAAAACTAGAATAGACTGTGGCTGAGAAGTCTACACTGTCTCAACTAAAACGAATAACGATGTATCTATAGACTCGACTGTTTATACGACCCAAGTGACAATCGGCCAGTCTTCTGTAATTCTCATGTAATCTAGAGATTATGTAAGCACCAAAACTCTCAAGGGTCATTTCGGGGTCACCATTGTAACTCTCGCATACCTATGTAGAGATGCGTGATGAAAGTAGCGTAGAGAAACCACTGAGATGCATTATGAATTATTATTGAACTATTACGATGTGACTAATTAGATGTATGGTAATGATGATGTTAGACGAAGGCAGAATCTACAGAGTCTATTAATTAAACCAATATTAACAAAATGACGCCAACTGATATCTTAAAATCAAACAATTTCAAATAAAAACCGCATTGAAATCAGTCCCTCCGTTCGAGTGCAATGATGCTGCTACAGACTTTTAACGTAAAAAACGTACTGAATCTGTACATTTCAATAGAAAAAGTCAAAGGTAAAGCACAGATCCACAGAAATCCACATAAATTAACTTATAGTTATAAATATAGATTTTTCTTGAGATTTCTGTGGGTAATGGGTACATTAAATAAGTCACTCTATTTAGATTTCTGTGGATGCCTAAGTTGTCGTGCTCTACTTTTGTCTTTTTCTATTCAAACGTACTTTACAAACTTGTGTCCGTCTTAGATTTTAATACTCCTAATAAAATCAAAAGTGCTTCTGGATAAGAAGATAATAGACTTGTGTCCCGACTTGTACCATCCCGTTAGATGCGTAGGAAAGATACCGCAAACAACATGACATGATCACACACCTAATTTAGATATTTCAACCCAATGCTTTACTAGCTGCTACCAAAGCGAAGGCCTTGCTACCAAGACGACAAGAGCCTCTGGACAATGGCCTTTGTGTTTTGGCAAGAGGTCAGCCAGTTTGCACCCTTCAAGCGCGTGGCGCTCGCGTGGCGGTGACGTCACGCGCATCTGCCGCCCCCGCACCTGGCGACCCCCCTCCGCCCGCGCCCCCGCCCGCATCCCATCCCATGCAGATTTACGGCGACACGGGAACTATGGCCGTGCTGACAAGGAGCTAGAGGGGCTGGATGGGCGGCTAATTTTGGGGTTTTGGTACAGTTGATTGCCTTGTGGTCTACCCAATGGTAAGCAGTTCATTAACACAGTCCATCGCAGGACTTAGAGCCTCTCCCGCGATAGGGGAGGTTATTGCTTGGCAGGCGGGTTGGAGATCGCAGTGTTACAAATATAACGATGGAAAACGCTGCTGCCCATTTTCCATTCTACGGAGACTAGATATTTTACCTCGAATACATCAGTCGCCTTGTACGACACCCACGAGTGTAAGGGGTGGGTGCTATTCTACTCTGCCGGACACCACACGGTGAACAATTGGTACCGGTAGTCGCAGTTGGCACAGCCTAAATTTGTGATTAGAAAAATTAATACATTGTTCTACGAAGTTCGATTATTGCGGCCGCAAGAGTTTTGTGTGAATCAAAATTGATTGAAGGATCGTTAGACTAAGAATTAAATATAAAAAACGGTTTTTAACAAGTGTTTAAATTTAATAAAACTCTATAAAACAGATTAAATTAAATGTGAAGTATTTAACTATCAATGAAATTCAAACTAAGAATCAAACCCTCGAAAACGTTTACCTGAAACTCCCACAGCAATATTTGAAACTATTGCAAAATAGTTTCATTTTGTTTTGTTTCCAATACTTGCAACAGTTTCAAGCTGCTTCCAATATTCCCGGACTGATTTCCGACGACGAAAGTTGCCTGCAAGTGTGTTCCCTGATCATTTTAATCTGGATGCCTTCAAGGCAAGTGTTAGGTTATTCCTAGACAGGTCTGCTTCGTCTTCGGCTCCATTATCACTAACCAATAGATGCGATGATGGTCAATTGCCTGTCTAGTCTAATATAAAAAAATAACAGATTAGATATACTTCTTCATTATTGAATGGCGACTTTTGTATTTGCTCCCTCCCTATTGCTTTTCCTATTCACGAAAATTGCCAGAATAACTGCCACATCCAGTGTGCACGGCGCAGTGTCAGCAACGGGTAGTCACCGATTTTAGTGGGTCCGCATGCCGTACGGCTTTGTCCCGTCGCATTTGGGTTATATTGATCAACACCTTTACGATCGCCCGGTTATTGTTATTCAATGAATACAGAACGAAAGCAGAGAATGTTTCCATCATTTCGGATATGCAATTAAATAATAATTAATAAACGATTGTGCATAAGAATTAAGTTTAGAAAAGGTAACATTGCAGCAATAAATATTTGAATATTGTGCAATTAGTTCGAGTAGAACTTGAACTAATGACCTATGCAGACAATTGCAAACAATATATTCAAACACGTTTTGATGCGATTTAAATTGCTTAACATTAGTCTGTTTACAGTTATTTACTAATACCAAGTGTTTAATCATCTATTACTTTATCTGTGTTTGCGTCGAAGTCAAGCAAGATTTCGCAATTCGATTGCGATATAATTTGCGTGGAACAAAGCGGCCGTTACGCCACAGCTACGATAATACAGTTGTTATGCTAACAAGCTCGGATCTTAGAGTTATAATTAAAGAAACCTTTCAGTTTCAGTGTCAACATGTTTTAATTCACTGTGGGCTTTTCTAGAAAGGGCTATGCTCTGAGTCTTATTGCGTGATCTAAGTGAGGAGATACGCAAGCGAATCAAGGTCGCCGACAATACCCGAAAGGATTGCCAGACTAAAGTGGCAGTGGGTAGGGCAGATAACTCGAAGAGCAGATGGCCGATGAGGCAGTAAAGTTCTCGAGTGGCGACCACGTATCGAAAGACGCAGAATGGGTATGCCTCCAGTAGGCCTGCAGCAAGGTGGACCGACGACCTGGTAAAGATCGCAGGTACCAACTGGATGCGGAAGGCACCAGATAACCACATGGACTATTTTGGACTACCATTAGGTAAATAGCCCATAAACACCCGTTCCAGTTTTCAAATTGATATTCCAGAAATATAATTATGTACCAGTTTGGCATCTGAGGGCGTTTGCATTTCAGAGGTAAGCTTATATTATTTTAATAAACTTGGTAAAATTTCTGCTGTCCAGCATTTATTACCCATAAAATTAAATGATAAGACTCGATTAGAATTACAATTTTTATTTGTCTAATCATTTTGACGGTGTACAAATTGCATGAAAGCTTTGAACCGCCTCTCCGCTCTCAATTGCTAGACTGTCATAAATTATAATGAATTCATGCCAGCACCCAACTAGAGTAATTTTAATCTTTATTAAATGAAAAGACATTTTCGATACTATATTTTACATAGTGTAGGTATAGCTCCAAGGATGCTTAGGTAAGATTCCTAAATCTGCCGATATCAAGAAAGAGGTCCCGTGGAAATTCCATTTTAGGATGGATGAGTCGGATGCGAGAGCCGACGGCTTACGTCGTGAGGATGCTTAAAATCGTGAAAAGTGAGAGAAGGAGCAGCAAAGAGGACCCTGGCAAACGCCGGGATTGATTACTGAATAATGACGACCTTGGTTAGTATAAGTCTTCATAGATGTTACCTGCAGTCCCATAGCGGCGCGGCGGCGGCGGCGGCGGCGGCGCGGGCGCGGGCGTGGCGGCGGCGCGCAGCAGCGCCCGCAGCCGCCCCGCGGGGTAGTGCAGCGACGGCCCCCGCGCGCCCGACACCACATCGCGGCCCGACACGCGCTGTGGACAATAGTTTACATATTATAGATAAATCTCCATCCACCTTTGGCATCTTAGCGTCAATATCCCAGCTGTGCTTTCGTGTGCGAAAACTCGAGGTCCGCCTTTAGATTTTTTTTAGATTAAGATTTATTTATTCACAAAAACATTACAATCTTCAATACAAAACATTGGTAAACCTCTTTGAGGTTTGTCTCAACAATAATTTCGCCTTCGCCATCACACATACAATACTAATAAGTAGGTACTTATGCTGTTACTTCATTACATAATTTCTACACACCCACAATATTACTATACACAGTTACATACATACTGTCACGCCTCTCCCCGTATTAAGGTACTTTGCCTACATATTATCATAGGAAGTTTCCTATGGAATGTGCAATAAGTCAAAATACCCAGTACTAAGTACTTTAACTTATTGCACATTATTTCCACTCTGAACAACATCGCACACCGTCTCTCCTTGACCATGATCCAGGATTTGGCAGATCAGGTAATTATGGTGGAGCAACTGCTATCTGTCCTTCGTAACCCTGTTAACAAGGGAACCTGACCAGATTGTGCCATGGTTACACATTCAGTCGCCTGAATGTGCAGGTTTCATCACGATGTTTTCCTTTACCGTAAGGGCATCGATACTAATGTACATAATTCACTAAAAGCCATTAGACCACCGACGCTCTTAAAATTCCAATAAATCATATACCGTCACGGAGTGCCAATCGGATTCCGAGACTGTTCAAAAAGTCTCAGGAACCCCAGCGGGAAACCATGATGAATCTCGCTGCGCCAAAGGAGATTCCATGTTTATTTATTTATTTATTTATACATGTTGTACATACACTACAAAGAAAACTGCTGCCTATTTCCGGAGTTAAGGAAGTGCTGGCTGGTGTGATGCTATCACATCGCCTTGTCCTTACGACACCCACCAATATTATTAGTTTATTAGATAGATTTAGATTAGTAGATTAGTTCCGTTATTCTGCTCCGCCGGACACCACGCGGCTACCTTGACACCGTACCATAATATAATTCGACAGAAAAACAAAAGCATACTAAACTACTCGTAAAGAGATTTGGGTGTAACTGTAACGGAAAATTTGAAATGGGAAGAGATAACTTTACTACTATACTGTATGCGTAAAGCCTTTTCTATAATTAGCTAGGACCTATTTTTAAAATCAGTGGTTAATGCTCCATCAGTGAAGTGAAGTTATAAAAATAGACTGGATAGACATCACATTAACTAAATATAGTGATAAAGGTACACGTATCAGCTTACATCAGAATCTGCTAGCGGATAATAAATAATAATACTATACCGGCCTTGGGCCTCGCCCCGTAGCTGGCTCCTAGAATTCGGTTTTTTATTCATTTTTTATATATGTGGCTTTGTAAAAAACTTATATTTTTTATAGTTTTAGGTAATTTATAATTTGTATATTTTGAAATTGGAGACAGAAAATTATTGGAAGTGAGTTTTCCATAACTATTGAATATAAGGCAACCACTCAGCTTGATTTAAGTTCTTGAGTAGCCTGTGACTCGTCAAGCATAAGTAGTACCTATAGTAAGTAGCGCCTTTCGGCCGGGGGCTGTAAAGATTTGTCAATTATTTTATATTAGACTAGCTAGGCATTTGATCGCCACCGCACCTATTAGTAAGTAACGAGCGGCCGAAGACACCTGTCTAGGAACAGCCTCTTTAGTTTGGCCATGAAGGCGTCCAGATTTTAATGATCAGGGACATTCAGGGACACTCGCAGGCAACGTGTTCCATTCCTTAGCCGTACGCATTATTGATAAAGATGAAGTAACTTACGTAAAATAAAATAAAACGTAAAAAAAAAGTAACGTAAAATAGATACATAACATAAAGATTAAGTGTTCGCCCGGATCGCACAACAACGATCAACAATTAACTTTACATTACACAATTAACTTATTATTATTAATTGTTATTATAAATCAACATTAACATTTAATTAATAATTACAGGGCAGCAAGTACAAGGTACACCGGCGCTCGTTAAGGAAAGCAGCACACTTTCATTCTGTTAGTAGTACAGGTATCTTACAAACTATGTTAGTAAAACACTTTTTAATTCTGGAATATGAAATATGATTCACCTATATGACAACCTTTACCAATGCCTGCCATATAGGTGAATCATACCTATCAGCTATAACCTATCTAAATTACGATTAGCCATATTATTTAACATTTATTATTCCTGAACAATCCTCAAAACATAATACCGGAAGTACTTAGAATCACACAAACGTGATGTCTCATTTACAGCACTTATTGTTGCCCGTATAATCTGATGGTCTATTTATAGCCCGTGACGCGGGTGGTTGGTATCGCGGAAGCGCTGCGCGCGCGCGTGCCGCACAGGTGCGCGTTAGACACAAAAACGCAAGGTCGCGCGCCGCCGCGTAAAAAACGCAACCCTTTGTCGCGGCGCGTCTATCGCTCGTTTTTTCCGCCGTAATTACCCACCGCTGTCTAACGCCGACCCTCGCCGGAACAAATTAGTCGTGCGCTCTCACGCCTATTCGCCGCCCATCGGTGTTCGTGTTGCATTTCGGTAAGTGTGCGAAGGTTGCACGACATAGTTACGACGGTGCCTTTGCTCCTTCAGGGCGTAAAGCCTTCCGGGGCATCTGGTCTAGTAGTATCAAAATGTCCATGATACCAGAAAGTCCACGCAAAATAACGAGTTCAAAAAGTCCACTACCAAAATATAAACACGGGTTTCCGACCAGCTGCACGAATCGCTTTGACTCTAATGCGAATTGTCATCGAACGGAATACGTTGCCTACGAATAGGTATTTCCCGAATATTACAATCGGGACACCTTCTCCACGTCCGTATGTGTGAATGAGTGAACACCTTCTCCTTTGTAGCGAAACGAAAAAAAAATCGGAGGGCGGTGCGTTTATCCGATTTTAGAACCGACGCCTTCAGCTTCAGCCTTACATATTTACACATAACGCTCCCCAGCCTCCTTCGAAATATAAAACGGCGAATGTAAAGCGGCGGGGCGGGCGTGGGCGGGCCGTCCGTCTCGCTCGGCCCGCGGTAATGTATTCACGTTTTCCGCGGCGCTCATTTTTTATCGCAGTCGCGCGCCGCATTAGAATTTCCCGAGGAAAGCGCACGCACACATGCTCAGGGCGGGCGGGGGCGCGGGGGGTGGGCGCCGGGGGAAGGGGGCGCATTGTAAATTCGGTGCGGGGGCGCGTGTGCGGCTCGATAAGGGCGCGTCTTCCGCCCGCCGGCTCCGGGCTCCGGCTCCAGCTCCGGCTCGCCGCCGCCGCCGCCGCCGCCGGCCGCCGCCGACAGCTGATGCTCGCGAGTTTGCACGTTAAGACTATCAACACTGCCCAGTCACGGGGTTAAGGGAGGCATAATAGCCTTCATTCATTCGTATTTTAGAACACAGAGAGCGACTTTTTTGCAACGAGCGACAACAAACAGTCCAATTTAGGTTTTATTTTAAACTTTACAGTAGTTATGGTAAGTGTTATAGTTTGTCACGTCCTTTTCGCGTAATTCCACTTGCTTCGCTACTTTATGTATGTATGTGTTACTTTGTGTAATGAATTTATACGCCTAAATTAATTAGTTAAACACGTTTATTCAAGACAATGACATTAGACAAAGCATTATCATAGACTCTACATACATAGATAATTAACATATGCACCCACAGAGCAAAATAAAATTTGGCAATCTAATATAGCTAACTTTCCAATCTTTTTGTATGCAACAGTCAGTTTGACCTGTCAAACCCGAAAATCATAAGTATGAATAAAAGTCGATATCATCTCCCATCAATCCACTCTTGCGTATGTACCTGTCTTCTAATTTACATGAGACTACCTTTGAGGTGTTAAACTAAAAAGGAATCATCCGAATTGGTTCATAATAAGCGAAGATTGCAAATATATTTTAAATTCCTATTTTTCTAGACTCCTAGGATTATTGCACATAATCTTGAAATTGAAATGGCGGTGAGATGGGGGCCAAAAGCCTGACTATTCTCTAAGCTGCGTGGAAAGACAAAGGTATTTGAGTTTTTAATTTTAATTATCTACACTCATAGCGTAATGTTCCAATTACATATTCAAAAACAGTCGTTTAAGGGTACACTTTTTTTTCGCCAGACTATAAAATTTTAAAAAATTACTTTTCGATACAGCATTTCCCATACTATTTTCATGACAGCTGTATCGTAAAATAACTTTTTAATCATTATGCAACACTTCTATTTTTTAAGTTTATGTCGGGCGCCGGGACACGGCGTAATGTAGGCTGAATACTTAGATGTCTTTAACAAATTCAAATTCATAATTTAAATTTTCATGTTTATATTCTGTGTAATTATTTTCCCGCTAAACAGAATATTTTTGTAATTGTTGTAATTTGTGTTTGTGAATGTTTTTTCTTATTTTAAGCAAATAAATAGATAAATGTGAACGTAGTAAAGTGAATTTCCCGCCGCTTGATATCCTCGACGCGTAGATACAACAGAACTGACACGCAGCTTACTTCCAGCTAAGTTGAGAAAATTACAGGTACGATATTTTAACGTAAAAATATGAGTGTAGATAAAGTAATGTATGCAACTGCATATAATTAGGTATTATATGACAGTTGCATAAACTACTATTTTATATCATGTCTATATTTAAAGTTGTCATAAATATACTTAACGTAACAAAATTACAAATTAATTAAATACGAATTAAGTAATAGCAATTATCATTGTGAAAAGAAAAATAATAACACTGAGGTAAGTATTTAAGTATACCTACTTCTACAACTTTACCTTGGTATCAATTAATTACTGTCATAGTTGCATAAAAAGCGAACTCTTACTTTTACTTATGAAGATAGTCATCAGGTTACATTATGTTGCATTCAGTGCTCGACCGACACCACATGAAATGTTTATGATGGAATTCCATATCTATTTGGATTATGGAGGCCGTACTTCTCGAACCTGCATACCTACTAAATTTAATTCTTGTCCTATAAAGGGAGGTCCTTTATGGAGATTGGAGGGTGAATGTCAAAGATTTCTTAATTTTATTATTATTTGTATGCAAATTCTAGTCCGCATACCAAATTTCCGCTTCCTAGGACTTCAGGAAGTGTCTCTTTCTAGCTTTTGGTAAGAAATGGTTCAGTAAAAAACTATTAACAGCTTCTCATCATCATCCTAAGCTACCGTCTTGTGGAATCAGTTACCTAAAGAAATTCGTCACACCAAGTCACTCAACTCCATTAAGGCAAAGTTGCCCGCGCATCTGCTCTCGGCTGGCATATGAATTTTGATGTCCTTAATTGGCAATTTTTTAATGTAGTTTATGTAGGTGTATTGTCTATATATATTTTAGTTTTGTTATATGTGTATATTCGCATGTAAGTGTATATTACTACTTTCCATATCCATCCATCTAGTATATAAGTCCATGTTGTTGACTTGCCTGTGTATCAAGCGGTTCTTTACACAAAGGTTGCCTGGTAGAGATCGCTTACAGCGATAAGGCCGCCTTTGCCCACAACTAGTTATGGTTTTTTGTCGGAACTTTTTAATGTTATTATTCTTGTGTGAGCAATAAAGAATTAATCTATCTATCTATCTAACTATCATCATCCAAGCATCCTGCTATTTCTCCTTCACTTTGCCCGATCTTCAGGACCCTCACGTCATAGACCGTTGGCTCCCACATTAGATTGATCAGCGATGTCAATGTAAACTGGCAGGTTTAGCCACATAATTCCCATGCATCCCTGAAGCTTACGCAGCAAGTGATCAAACCAGCGCAGACGAGCCACTTCAACCTTATCCCCGATGTCTTTCACGCCAAGGCTGCCATGGGTGTACTCGGTACGGCCTCGGTCTAGCCGTGTAACGCCGTACGTTTCGTTTCTTTGGTGTACAGTTCTTACAGTCGCAGAGCATCACCGCCCTAAATGCTCTTGTTTAAAGCCCCTTGAGCTTGATAGGGATTTTAGGGCCACATATGAATGCCGTGACGCAAAAGTACTGCGTGTTATCGTTTATTTCTTATCAAAATTTAATAGACGAAAAATATTTTTATCGAAGCCAAAAACATTATGCGGTAATGCATGAATAGGGCAAGCTACTGTAGGCATAGCTACTAAACAAAATATTTCAAATACCTAGTTCTGTTCCTACCGGTGAGTCTTCGTGCGAAAGAGAAGAGACAAAATTTTGCCTTTCTCAAGCAAGCAAGAGTTTTAGAGGTGAGCAACGCATTGGTGATACTCCTCGTGTTGCTAATGTCGAGAGTCGTGCACTTGAGTGACGTGCTTCAATTGAATTGTAATTAGATCGCAGAAGAGATCAATGACAGTTGTAATTTTAGAATTGTAGTAGAATATGAGAAACGGGTCAAACTACCATTGAGCTTCTATTGCGATACAATTTCAATTCATTCGAGATATTAGTAAAGACTTGAGGCCCAGGTGGTTCCCTTGCCTATTTGTCTATATGATTGATATAACCCTTGAAAAATGTAGCATTCATCTGTTTTTGTTTTTATTCATAACTCTGTACCTAAGTTATTGGGGGCCTGGGTACCGATTCTGGTGTGCAATGCAGTTGTTATTATGTTATAATGTAACTGTGATGTTACTATAACTACGTCGAGGTAGAGGTAGGTAGGTACTACTCGATAGAGTCAGTCCCAGCATCATCCCAGTTAAATTGCAGTTAAATCATTGTTTGACCTTTGTCACGTTTTCGTTGACAGAATGGAAGGCAGTTTGACAACTAAGAAAAATGCAACTTAGTAATTTATTTATTTATTGGAGTACCAACAGCCATATAAAACCATAATGCAACTAAAGTGCCAGAAAACGAATTGTGGAAAAGTTCGAACTCATGAAAGTTGCAACTCAACATCTATCATTTGAATAACAATCACACGTTTGACATGCGATGCAATTGTAATGTTACTGCAACTGAGACGATTTCCGTACCAGAATCGAAGCCCTGGTGACCGGTGTGTGATACAGGTTTCGAAACTATAAAAGCACCTTCTCTCACATAACATTGACTATCACGTAATTGTTGTATTTTATTGTATAAAAAGTGTGTAAAAACGTTGTAATGTAAAGTAGTGCTGATAATTATGTTTAATTGCATTAATTTGACTTTTACTATATCACTTAATCGTATTGTATGCCAGGATAGTAAATGTACATATATTATTATGAATAACTTAGGTTTTATAATAACGATTACGTTTTAAATTATACCTACTACTTTCTCTTCCGTGACTGTGCATCGCTGTTCTGTTCCGTATTGTGCAACCTATCAAATATATTTGTTTGAGTACTTAAAGATACATAGAATATTACATATTGTATAATTATATTAAAGTAACAAAAATGGGATAGATATATATTTGCTTAAACAAAAGTGCTTAGAGTTAACGTGTTTACCAATATTTGTATCAATAATCTTGCACCGCTCTATAATTTTTCATACTATCAACTCTCCGGTTGACTGGTAGAGAAAGCTATGAAGCTTTAAGTCCGCCATTTTACGTAACAGTGCATAAAGTTTCAATAAATAAATACACCTATGAATGATATTAAGTAAATTGGACATAGGTTATAGGTGATTTATACCGAATGTGGTTCCCGAGAGAACGAGCCCCGAAGGTTATAACCGAATTTTACGCGTTTTAAAAAACAAAAAGTTTTATTTTAAGAAGACTATTATAAGTTAGGCCACAACTTACATAAGCGTAATGTGTAGTGTAACGTGTTAGTGTATCAGCCACTACACTGTAAATAAAGCTTTATCAAAATCCTTTCCCCACATTTTGCGCGGAGTGCAAAAATTTCGCAATAATAAAATTAAGTAGAGGATTTGGGTCTCCAAATTATAATAATTTCAAAGCCGAAATCCAACCGGTACTCATCAAATGTAACAAAAAACCTAAAGCCTACATCCTCGTTTTTCACACGGGCCGAGTGTTGATAGTCTTGACGGTTGTTTTGTCAGTAGCCGTCCGGGTGTTACGATACACTGGAGCCGGCGCCCGCGCAGGTGTCGGGTGAAGGACGCGACCGAAAGGTCACCGCTAACGGGACTTGCGCCCCCCGCCCCGCCGCGCCCCGCCGACCCCGGGCCCCAACAGTCCGCGCAGCGGTCCGTTTAATTCTTCATTCATGATTAATCACGTTTATTTTTAGTCTCCTTTTGACGTGTGGTGTCCGGTACAGTGGAATGTAGCACAAACTCTTGGTCTGGTTACGATGGTCGGACAAGGCACTCTTGAGGGTTATCTTTAGAGGAGTAGCCATAGATACATCTCCCCTGATGCAATATACATGTCTAACTAGAAGCAGCCTATTCCCTCTAGCTGTGAAGGAGTCCAGTCTAGAAGTAACTTGGAATGCTTCCTGTTGTGTATTTTCGACACTGCGAGCTCTAACCCGCCTACCAAGCGTTTATACTAATGTAGAGGCAATTCAAGGAGTTTGACTTTTTATCTAGGCTCGGGTCAAGTTCAGGCCTTCCTACATTGTTCTTATGAACTCTTCCTACTTTGGGTTTGTGTATTTGTCTTTGTCTAGTGTGTCAGTATAACACAATGACTTATCATAACTATACCACCCGCAGGACGTCCGCCGCTCGCCGTCTCCCATACTGTTCGGCTCTGTGCCGCCTGCATGCATCAGCCAGCTCTCCTTTATTATAATTACCTATCCGACATGAAAACGTTGGAAAACGCCCAATTAAATATATTTTATCCAAAAATTTCCTTAACTACTTAACCGATTTTAGTGAAATAAAGTAAAGTATCTCGATTAAGCTGGCTTTCAGATAAAGAAAAGCGCATCGTAATCGGTCTATCCTTTCCATAGGTGAATTGAATTGGATTAAAAAAAATATTACACTACTCTAATTTGGTAGAGGCTATTGCTAATGGCCAACGTACATGACGTAGTGTAGAATTATCTACTGTCAAATCAGTAGCCAACTGAGTTAGATAATATTCCCGTAGGGCTACAATGCTACAGATAGACTTCTAATGCTAGAGATAGATTCGTCGGAGCTTAAAAAAATTATGTTATGAGTAGGTACGGACCGATGATTTATTTAGTTAATTCGATCGCGCACGTTCACGGGAGCAATTCGAGGAAGCGTCGACGGAGCGAGCAGTTGGTCGCCTAAACAGCTCCGTTTATGCATTCAGTGATTAAATGACGTGTAATACGGAGGACGCGCGGCTCATAGACAATGGCCGTGTCACAATGCGCGCTTCGGGGAAGGAAGCGACTCTCGGAACCGGCGCGCGCACCTGCGCCTTTAATACGCATCCAGCGTAATCGCTGGATTTCGGTATTACGATTACTATAACACCAACTGATGCTCGTAGGTACGGCGAGGGAATACATCGTACGGAAACCCGCATTTTCAGGCGACTGAATGAGTAATCGTGATCCTATCTGGTCAGGTTACACTGATAACAGGGCCATGGAGGTCAGATGGCAGTTGCTTTACTGTAATTATCTGATCTGGCAAATCCTGAATCATAGTCAAGGCGGACACCGGGTCCGGTAGACAAGAACATAGCACCAACAATTACTCCGTGGAACTGAAAGAGCAGCAGGGTTTCCCGTGGGACTATGGCTAAGGCCTCACTAAATATGTGGTACCCATTTTCAATAGAAAATTACTACTCTGTTTCACATCTTTCGTAGTCCAGACTACCAAGCCAAGTCTCAGTATTAAGCAAACAAACATAATGTATTTGCTCTTTATAATGATAAAAGGGGTACTTACCTGGATACTTAATCGCTTGCATTTTCAGATTAAGTACAAAGAAACTAAATAAATGGTTTATTATATTGCAATCTGTTTCGATCAGTGAGTAGGGAGTGCAGTGATTGTGGCGCGATACGGCGCGGAGGTGTCTCGCGGTCTCGGTAAACAGTGTAGCGCCATGAAGGTATAGCTAAACGTGGAGGGAACACTTGGAACGAAAGCGTGAGTCAAAACCTATAAAATATTTATAACGCTTCAACGAATTTTTACCTATACTTATATTATAAAGAGAAAAAGCTTGTATGTTTGTGAGTTTGTATGTTGGGGGAAATATTTATGCGTAAACCAAAAACGATCAAAAGTTTTTCATTTATAGGAAAGCTTGAGTTATTCGCAAGTGACATAGGCTTCTTTTGTCCCAGAAAACGATAGAATTCCGGTGGAAAATAGTTAAATATTTACAGAGATCCGAACTGCGCCCGGATGAAACCCTACTTAGAAAGGGAAAGCCTGTCCACCAAGATCCAGAGACCGATACAAAACTACTGCTTCAAGTAGGTATTGGTAGTGCTCTCTCCACATTTACCTGCAACTTCATGTTAGGGCCGCGCATGCGCGTCACGAGCGGCGCAGGTGCGCGGCGCGCGCGGCGCATGGCAAGCGGCGCGGGTAGCGATGACATTGACCGCTGCGCTGCGGGCTGATCCCGCTTTTTTGGGTACCGGACTTATGCGTGTAATGCGTGAATACTTTTAGATATATAAAACGGCTTAAGTACGGGCCCAATAAGAACTTGCAATACGGCGAATAAGCTTGTTCATGATCTGTCATGCCATAGAAATTGAACCATACGGCCTGTCCTCCTTACTGAGTTTCTTTTGTCATGGTACCTGACCTTATGAACAAAATGTTATGAGATGATTTTGTTGCTCGTTTTGCTGGCGAGTATCAAGTATGACAAAAATAATTGGAGAAAGTAGCTCTGTTAACAGAAGTCTGCGACCGAACTCGGGGGAATAAAGGGCTTTCTACATTTCTACCAAATCTACGTTTTAATTTTTTTACTCACTTATAAAAAAGCAGTAAAGTAGAACGTCCGGAACCCTCGAGCCGCGACTCTAACTCGTCGCAGCCAAGTTTTTTCGAGCCCGCATTCGAATCGCGGATACTCAGCCAGTTTTTGCTTGCGCCCGCCCAGCTCTGAGCCTTGCCGTTTTGACGGGTTTGTCAGCTACAATGTACATTGCCACTGACTTATCTGACCCGGTGAGGGCGTCGCTGTTGTAGACAACAAAACGACATTCCAAATCAGCGACACTTAGTACCAGTTTTAGCCACCGGGTCAGCTATGTTTGTGGCAATGTAAGAGATTATTTATTCATCTGTAGCGATATGTGATCGATTTAAATACAATGACTATTTAAATACCCGCGCCTCGTGCGTATACGTGATTTATCGACCGTTTTATGTGTGCTTCGATTAGTTTTCGGAAATCATTTTTTGTGTAGGAAGATATTCAAGTATGTCCAACAAGGTATTATTGTAAGTGATAAGCATAATAATCGACTATAAGTAGGTAATTTAATACTCGGTTCGGTTGTATCTGGTAGATATTTCATAATACTTTGGTATCTTATGAACTGCTGAACTAATGTGAATAAGAATAAACAAACAAA
The DNA here is from genome assembly GCA_905147135.1 of Blastobasis lacticolella. Lineage (NCBI taxonomy): Eukaryota > Metazoa > Arthropoda > Insecta > Lepidoptera > Blastobasidae > Blastobasis > Blastobasis lacticolella. Next base: position 152,751 of record LR990041.1, read on the forward strand.
ATGCCTCCTCCATAACTACATGATCCCCGGAAACAGCCTTGTTTTTCCTGTTGTGAGTGCCAGAAATGGTTATTAAATACTTGGTGTCTAACTGATCTGGGTGGAAACTTTCTAGTTCGGACAGCGATGTAGATAAGTAGGGGTGTATCGTGTAGTAATAGTAAGTGTAGAAGATCACTGATGCTCTCACGGGATTATACATCGCCTTAGATAATCCAATACGTTAGTTCAGTATTCTGTCGGGATTTGTTCTGGTTCGAACCCCAGTGCTGCCAAGTACCAATGAAATTTTCGGAGTTCTTACAGTGATCTTACAGTGAGCGAAAATATCGTGATAAATTTTCTGCACAATCAGGTGACTGAATGTGTTAAACCTGTAAACAGGGTCACGGAGGTCAGATGGCAGTCGCTCCGCTGTAATTATCTCATCCGCCAAACTCATCATGCATCATGGTCAAGGCGGACCCCGGACCTTCGAGCACAACCGGGAAATTTACGCGTCTAAATTGCTAGCGTATGCACATTCTGGTCCAATTTCGGGTTAGCTGGTCTCGGGGTCTCGCGGAACTCGGGGCGAGGGGCGGGGGCGCCGGGCCGGGGCGCGGGGCGCAGGGCCGATGCGCGATAGCCGCGGTATGGTAATGGCAATATTTCGCGCGCTCGTGCTCCGCGAGCCCTTTTAATTATATCATATCGGCGGAGCGATCGGCGCGCGCCGCCCGCGCAACCCAGATGAATCACACACGATTCTGAGCTGAGTATCATAACGCAGACGCTGGGAATACGGGCCGCCAGCAGTTGGGAGGCCGCGGGATTGGTACCTACCAGCGTTATTAGTGAGTTGCCTGCTGCCCCTAAACAGTACCAACCATAAAATATATAACTACCAAAAGGTCATCTTCGTAGAATAACTTTTATTTTCTTGTTTGGTTTGATCGGTTACATTATTACATACATCTCACAAGGGAACATTGAGATTGGTGTAGGCTCGTTACTTGTAAGCACCAGACGTCAACTTAGTCCCCAAACTTAGTAAACCAGTTAATCTTTCAAAATACCAAACTTGAACTTCCTATTATGCAAGCCTAAATTAAAAAGATGGTATTGACTCACTTGTTGGTAGTCCCTGTACTTCCCTAAAAACCGACACGGTCTTGTTGTGCCTTTATCGACGCTCTAACACGCTTACACAGATTCCGGCGCGAATCTCACGCATCGAGCCGTCGCACGACTCCGTTCACAGAAATAAAATTAAGATAAGTGAACATAATTTGATTTCTGTGACACCGTTGCATCAAATCGTGTGTCGCGGTATCGCACGGCGATCGCGTAGAAAGCAGTGTATGGCCGCGGAGCGTATGCTAAATGCGATCATCTCGGCAGCCTGCCGGAGCGTGCCGCCCCATCTGATGGCGCCTGCGCGCTTCCCACGACAGCCTGCGCCGGCGCCGGCCGTGCGGCTGCATATTCATCTGCCCCCGTACGTACCTGTTGACACCACTTTGCGTACGCGCTTTATCACCTCGCGCGGTGAACTGTAACGTTCATTGTATGAACTCGTGAACTCCAGCGGAGAAAGACCCCGCTCCGGCTCTGAGGCTGACGCGTTCAGGGGTCTTTTAGAGTTGGAGAGTACGCTGGTGTCTATGCAGATAACGACGGAGCATGCCATTTGAATTCAGTATTTACGACTATTAGATCACTATTGTGCAAAGCGTAGTCGTAAAACGTGTGTACTATCCTCACGATATTTGTCTCGGCAAATACCTAGGGTTCATGAGGAAGTGCTTTTATTTGAAGAAGGGTAGTATATTTGAGAACTTTATTGGTAACTATTATTTATATTATAAAACATGTCCCGTAAAAATGTAAAAAGTCAACGATATCAGCAATCCGTTGAAGTTTGACAGGATATAAGAAAGCCCAGAGTTATACTATAAGACCTCGATAAAAAATTCTTAGTATATTGAGATTTTCCATAATTTTTAAATAGATGATACATACTCTACTTTTTAGTCTTCATGAGTCATCATGCACACTGTTAAAATTTGTGCCACGCGAAACTGAGGAATGATTTTACAAGCTTATATTTAACTTCACTTGTATGTCCTGGAATGTTACAAGCCTAATTTGACCCACTTCCCGGCGTTCAATCAAGCTGAAATTTGGTATATCTGGAGCTGGTCTAATGTTGGAGACAGAAAGTGCCCATAGCAACTACTGAGCGCTACAAGATTATGACATCGTGAAAAAAAATGTTTTCATTTGAATACTTAGTACTTAATTGAAGGTACTCTCTCACAGCAACGGGCCTTTCAACAATTTTGATTGGTCCTAATTCGTCATATTCCTTATATGCATTTAGAGAGATTGTACCGGTACGCTCGTGACGTTGTATCCTTATAGGTAACCGTTTCACGCAACTTCACCTTTGTCGAAGCGAGGTTGACAAATTCCTCCGCTGGGGACTGACTGAACAGTCTCGGGAGCCGACTGGCACCCGTATCAAACCACTGTGATACTTTCTTAATATAGTGAGCAAAGTTACACGAGCTCTCATTCATATTCTCGTGGTGACAGGGCGGGGGCGAGGTTTAGGGGCGCGGGGGAAGGGGGAGGCGGCGGACGCGGCGCCTGCGCAATTGTCGGCCTCTTTTTTAATTTCGCGCAAATTACGCGACGCCGGCGCCGGCGCAGGCTTCCCGGTGATGCGTTTTTATTATTAGCCGCCTAAAATTAAATTTAACGGACATGCCGGCTCGCGCGGCTAGCAACAAAGTAAACAAGGTCAAGACACAATGGAAATGTGGGTGGAGTGGAGTACCTATTAAGTGACTAACTGACATAACATTACTTTGATTGTATAAAGTGAAAATGTACATTATCGCAACAGGTAGATATGTGTTAGGGTTATTTATTACGTAAAAGTAGACTGTATAGAATAAAGGACCTAAACCAAAACATCAAGCCAAAACTGAACTATTTTTCTGTACGTGTAATGAAAATAATAATATTTCTCAAAAAGATATGTATCGATTCCTTCTGATTTCCTTCGGCTACCTGCTACGATTTTTATAATAAATAATAATCATAGGATTATTCTGTGAGAAGGAGAAATCATCGCGTCGAGGCCGCGGCAATTACCGGCGCGCGCGCATTGTATGCAAATCGCTTAGCCGCGAGTGCGGATTGCGGCTCGGGGATCGGGGATCGATGCTGAGCCAGCAGTGAGGAGTTTGAGGCTTGTACTACTTATACTTGTAATTTATTGGTTCCAAGATAACTGAGCTTCAGCTTGTCTTCAGGTGCTTCAGTACGAAAAAGCTGTGTGTTTTGGGACTTGGATTGGATGTGTTTTGATGGATCCTGGTGGAATGGTGGACTTTCTGCTGATGTCGTAATCAGGGTGTGTCAGCATAGGTACGTTCTATTTATACCACTAGAGCTGTAAACTGTATGTCTGTAAGGCTGAAACTTTGCAATATGTAATCATGATCCAATCTGGTCAGGTCCCCCTTTTAACAGGGTCGCGGAGGTCAGATTGCAGTCGTTCCACTGTAATTACCTGCCAAAACCAGAATCATCGTCAAGACCGGGCCATCGACTTTGCAATATCAGGGGTATCACTCGCATGTCGACGCCCCCACAAAACACCTTTGCCGTGAATGTAATACTCGTAAGTCACTCATGATTATTGATTGGAGGTATTACATATCAACCTAATTATCCATATCGGCCGCATCGCCACGTCCGAAAACAATACGTAGCGCGGCCCGCAGCGGTCCGACGCGACGTAACGGCGACTCGGGTCCGAGTGCGAAGTGTATTGTGGCGCGCGAACAATATTTTAATGGGGCGAGTAGACGCGGCGGGCGGTGCCAATTACAGCCGCGCATCAGATAGCGCTAACAAGCCGATGCGTATCGCCGCGCGACAACCGCGCCGAATTCAAATCGGAGAGCAGCGGAGGCGGAGGCGGACGCGGGCTGCGTTCTGATGCTGCGCCACGGGGCCCCGACACTTGGGTAAGATTTTTTTGTGTTGGCAGACAAACAAGCAGGCGGGCCACCCGATGGAAAGTGATGACGAGTATGAACATGGGGTATCATCAATGCGTTGCCCACCTCTAAAGAGTGTATCCGTTAAGTGTGTAATGTACATGCTGCCGTTGTCTACTGCGTTCCGAGCTTCAGCGTAAAGCGCCGCTGCGTCATGGCTCCGTCGTTTTGCAGCTAAACTGGTTGCATTGCAACTATCTGATATCCTTTTCGTGTGACGACAGTTGACAACTTTATAATTGTTCTTTACCTAAATAAGAGTTTAATGCTTTCAATGCAGTCATTTCAATGTTACGAGGTTAGAACTGGGACGGGTAGCAACTTCATCATCATCAATCCAAATAATTCTGGAACGCATACTATCGGTATTGAGTCTCTTCCAAATCAATTTTATACTTTAGTAGACCATCATAACAAAATAAGCACCGTATTGTCAATCAATCAAATATTTCAATACAGTTTGGGTTTGACCAGAAATTTTTTTTTATACTACGAAGGTGGCAAACAAGTTTTCGGCTTGTCTGAATGAATATACTTGAATGTCAATGTACAAGTGTTAAGTGACAATAAGATCTAAGTAAATGCTATGTCCGCAGTCCAAGGTCGCGAACGCAGCCCTCCACGCCGCCGCTCCATAAATCCACTGCCGCTCGCGGTTCCCGGTGGCCACTTTGCATGACGCCGGCGCGGCCGCGGGGAATATTTCACCGCGATGCGACGATAGCGCGATTGTGCGCGCGATGATAGCGTTATCAGCTGCGCGCGCGCACACCGACGCTATGAATCACGCCTTTGTTTGCCCCACAATGGGATAATCATACGCGGAGGCGATTTATTCCAATTGTAAGGTAGTTTACTCGAATAAATTGTATTTAGTTGACATCCGTTGATAGATATTATGGTTTGTTAATGTCCCGTGCGTTCATAGTTTATGATGTTTGTTTTAGGAACAAATTTAAATAGCTAATAGGCATCATCATATCAACAGCCCAGTTAGGTCAGCAGTTAGGCTATTATGAGTCTACTGTTTACAAAAGTTGAGCTTCATACAAATTAGCGGACGGATTTTGTTATAAATTGCAATACATTATGTATATGTATAATTACGACATTAGGTACCGTTTGTGGCAAAACTCGATGTTTTATGACAACCGGTAAAAACAACAAGTTTTTATAATAAAAACATTATTGTCAGTTCATTATGCTAATTGACCGTTAATTGATATAAGAGACTCGAGCAATTAATTCTTCTGGAGGACACTTCAAGTCGCTTGCGGCATCTTCGTCTGCTGACAATGATTTTAAAGGTATAATAAATACTAATCCGTCGATTCGCATTATTGTAAGGGCATGGTTGTAGTTGTTTCAAGATTTTCGTGTTGTCATAAACTTAGTAAAGATACTTAATTGAAGTGAACAATGAAACTATGAGCTTTTCTCAGGATCGAAAGAAAATAACTAACAAATTCACGTAAAATTTAAATTACAAGCAAGTACTCAAGATGTATCACGCATGGTTTGGACTCAACTCCAGTCGATTTTTGCATATTTTCGATACAAGAATCATGTTCACGTACATCGGATTCTCATAACTACACAACCTTTCCTCTGCGCTCTTTCCGCATAGATTCGATCGAATCTTAAAAGCCAAGAGCCTCCGCTGTTTTCATTCTCCGGCTGATCTCCTCCGTAAGCATCGTTGTTCCCACTGTAATAATTCGGTGGATATTTTAGATTAATATTAATCGGCTCGTACGGCGGCGCATTCGCTCGTGGCTAATCTAGCCCGCGCGGGTCAACGGCGGCGCCTTTGAATAATTCGCGGACGATGCGCAGGATTTATGGCGTCTAACCACAGAGCGGGCGCGCGGCGGCAATTAAATAATTTGCCTACAGACGGCCGGCTCCCGCGCAGGGAGCGCCGCAGTGCGGTTCACACGCAGCAACGCAGATTCGGATGTTTGTTTCGGGTTTTGGGAGGTAATTTGGATTCTACATTTGCAATAATATTGATACCTAATGTTGTAGTGCGATAAAAAAATATGTAGGTCGGTACCGAATATTTTTTCTGTAGACGTATCGAGTTTTCAGAACACAGTGACATTTTTTAAATTAAATTAGAATTTAAAAAAAAATTTGAACACGAGCTAAATTAAAATATAAATAAATAATGTTATATACCTACTTGCGAAATTATAGATATTATTATCAGGTAAGTACGTAAATTACAAAAAAAAAACGTTTTACGATTAAGCTTTCTAAATTGGTAAATGGTTTACACTAATCAAACTCAAACTCATTCGTTTCAGATGGCCACACCTTCGCCTAGACTACAAATAACAGTCTTAACGCAATTACAGTCTGCGCAAGTAAATACCAGCGGTAGAAAGGCCGCGTAGCGTAGAAAGGGCGCTGCGCGGAGCTGCGCCGCCGCTGCGCGCGCGCACTGCAGCGTGATTTGTGGCTTTCGGCCCATTGTTTATTAAGCCCGGCCGCGTTTCACTGCAATCGTTACTATTTCTACGATTATCCTATTACGGAGTTTTGTTCCCCCAACCTATAATTTGGGACGGGGAACTATTAAATATTTAAAGGAATTGGAGCGCTCGGCGAGTCATTTTGTTCCGATGACGATTCTCTAGCGTAATCGTTATTGATTTTTCCTTCCTGTTTAATTAAATAAAACATTTGTAAATAGTGTTTGTTACGTCTTATTTTTAAGATATTTTAGTTACTTTACTTCCAGAATAGCAGGCCATAAAGGAACAAATAAACGAGAATATGAACTGTTTTTTTTTATAATAGGATCCACAATTATTGTAGACTCCAATCACGAGCACTTCGGCTACTTGACTCCACATGTTATACAGCACGTTTCAATTATAATAATAACGTATCTACGTTACGTTACGTCGATAAGACCTCGAAAGGATTTCTGTGGATAATACATCCACAGAAATCCTTCTTTATTTTCTGTGGATGATACATTATTTAAGTCAATTTATATAGATCCGGGTTTGGCCGTTCCGATGATGCATCAGAACGGTCAAACCCGGCTTCTGCGAGGTCCGCTTTCCAACTTTTTCTTCTCTACTTGACCCTATCTTGAAGCCGGATGCAGGCAACCCAACAGTTGTTCACAACTGCCTGCCTGATAAACAATAATAATAATATATTCGGCATCCTCACGTTGTAAGCCGTTGGCTCTCGCGTGTGACTCGTCGGTGTCAAATAATGTCAATACATCGCTTCATGGATCCCCCTTAAGTTAAATTATTTAGATATTTATTACTATTTAGATTAAAACGTTTGTTTAACTCAAGCATGTAAAATCTGTCACAACACTACCCAAAACAACTCAAAGTGCGACCAACTTACCTGATCAGTTTCCGGCGTCGCTAGTGACGAAGAAGAGGGCGTTTCTAACTGTTACTTAATCCATAGTTCCGATTTGGTCTACCGCATGAAAAAGTTTGTGTCACTGTAAATCGTAAGGCATTATCACATATTACGGCTGCTGCTGACGAGTGACGACCAAACCGTAATAGTCGCGGCGCCGCGCGTGGGAACCTGCCGCGTCACAGTCGTCACGCCACTGACGAACAGTCGCCATACTTTGTAGCTTCTAACTTGATTGGGTTTTCTCGCCTCTGGGTAGGTTTAGGTGCAAAATAGTTATCCGACCCTTAAAACGAACTACCTGGAGAGGTTTTCCCTGGAGAGTACAACATGGAGTTCCTCAAGAAAGGGGTGAAAAGTTTTTAGTCGGCAATCGTCGTGGATTATGCCCCTGGTATTGCTAACGTCCATAGGCTGCGGCGACTGCCTATCATAAGGCGGGCCGTAAGCGTGTTAGCCACCATAGTAGTATAAACAAAAAATTACTATACGTGCTAATAATTTTGTGCCAGGTTGGCTCCTAAACCTAAAAGGTGGAATTTTTCTTTTACCTGATGACATAGAATTATAACTAATAATAACCTACGGCGCCCTCATAGTATATGTAGAATACATTTACTAAGAGCATTAACTATAATACAATAACTAAACACTCAAATGAATGAAACGGTGACGAACGTTAAATTAGCTCATGTGACGCAACCTTGACATCCTTGAAATAGCACGGCGATGGCTTCGATGTGTGTGGAGAAACCATAAGATATTTTATTTGTTAGAGTATCATTGGAACTCTATAGAGTATTGGACGATTTACGAAAAATAGACTAAGCTACAGTTAGACATTTTACGTCTAAACTCACCTTTACATCTGACGCAATAGTGCTTACGTTATTGTGATGCGATTAAAAGCCTCGGTAAGTACAGAAACAACCAACGTATTTCAGCTTAGGCTGTCGTTTTGGCAGTAACAATGCAAAATTATAATTGATTTTTATAGTTATTAGTGACATGAAAATGTAAATTACAGGCATAAAGCACTTGGTACTTACAGTGACACAGTATTTCATATACAGTATACACGCGCTTCTAGAATTTTTTTGTTAAATGTAGATTCTGACTCGTTACTCTGTAATTCATAATCGTCTATTTGCAAAAAATATGGTCAGAAATTAGACAATATTTTATAAGTATAGCGCATACATTATTCGCCACAATTATTAATAGGTTTTCGCGATCCTTCGGGTATAGCGTATACCCATGGGTATGGCGACGATGATCACTAACCATCGGGTGACCCCTTTGCTTGTTTGCCTGTATTTTTGAAAAATATAGGGACAGTATCCTCTTTCCTTGTGGGTCATCTGCTTGTTTCTTACAGGGGCGGTACAAAATAAGCTATTACAGGTGCTCTAGTAACAGTCAGTAAGCTAACCGGGCACCGAACGCAGTCAGCGCGAGCGAAACGGTAGCGCACAGCGTGACTCGGCTGTTCCCAGGCTGGTAAGTTAACTGCCCGCCCGCTTTTAAACGAAATAACTGACCAAATCGCCGCTTACTGTAGAAAAAGTCCACTTACGAGCGGTAGCAAGGACCTAGAACTAATAGTTTTGTCGTGGGAGATGACCACGTTATAATCAGACATCCTCAAAATTGCATATATTCTAGTGTCAATGTCGCTATTGTGCACTCGTGCGCGAGGGCCCGGGGTCCGCCTTGACCATGAATTGATCTATGAATTTGGCAGATGTAATTACAGCGGAAAGACTGTCATTTGACCTCCATTACTCTGTTAATAGGGTAACCTGATCAGATTGGATCATGGTTACACATTAAGTCGCCATGTGCAGGTTTCATCTCAGTCTTTTCCTCACTGTAAGAGCATAGGTTTATATTCAAGTAATGTACAAAACTCAGAAAAAGTCATTGGTACATGGCGGAACTGGGGTTCGACCTCGGTACCTCTCGCCTAAGAGTCGGTCCCGATTAGACTATCAAAACTCTCAATAATATTTTTAAAAAGACAAAGCGGATAGCGACCGGGGCACTAAGTAGTATAGTTTCACAGAGTGCTCTTTCCGCGTGCGCACTAATCTTTATATTGTATCTGTACGAATTAGCGACTGGAACTGCTGGGGGATTTTGGTACCCCCCGCTATGGGAAGAGACGACACAGCAAGAGATCGACCTCAGATTCTCGTCAGCATTGCTGAATGTATTGTACATTGAATCTACTTTTAGCCTTTCAGATACATTTCAACGATGATAAAGTCATTCTCTTTCTAAATTATTCCAGTCCGAAGTTTTGCGGCTTTTAATGCCAAGTCCCGAGGCCGTATACAAGTCCCTATCGTGCAAATGTTAGTGCACGAAGGACAAAGCGATTACGCTGTGTGACGGAACCCCACTGGTTAAAGGTTAAAGTAAGTCCATTTCACTTGTCTGCCCTTGCTACCGCCCTGAGCAGTGACCGCAAGTTGAGCGATGGTCACCTTCAAGCGATTTAAGTTCAACTGGGTTTCAGTACCTAGTCAACTGATGCCACTAGAGTATTACCGAACCTAGTACCCGAAAGTATATTCTCCTATCTTGTCCGTATAGTCCGGCGATCCGATCGCGTGGCGATGCGGCGCGCGCGCATAGCCGCGCGGTCGGCGACCCGCGCTCGCTCCTGCTCGTTACCGATATTATTTAAAGCGCTCCAATCTAGCTCCTTATTACCGGATGGGCTATCGATAATGCGCCGCGCGTCGCGGCCGCGTCCCAACAATAGCCCCCTCCCCCCCCCCCCCCTCCCCCGCTCCCCCACTCCCCGCGCACTCCCGCGCAGTAATGCCTCGCTTATCGCAGATGAGTTACGATTAGTAAATTGGCGAGCGGAGAAGAGCGTGATCGCTTTCTAATAAATTTAGTGGGCTCGCGAATTGCGGCCCGCGCCGAGCCCGCGCCGAGCCCGCGCTGCCTGCCCTTCCTGCAACGGCTAATCTGATCGGATCACCGGTGAAATAACTATTTTTCAATTACTTTTACTCACTTATCGTAGGAAACAAACAACGACATGAATTGAGGCACGATTTCTTCCTTGTTCGATTAAAAGAAGTTGTCGAGATAGGTATAGTACGTACGGTTATATGGTTTAATGGTAACACACGAAATTCATTTGCTGCCACAGTTTAATGTCTACTTGTAATGTTGGTAGTGTATACCTACTTATACTTGTTACCATTCTGGCTGTAGTGAGAACCGGTGCAGGCGGGCTGCCGGGAGGCGATAACCGAATTAAGTGAACAAAACTTGGCCATCCGCCACCCGCGCGTTTGCTATTCTTTGCGTCGCTAATTCATAAGGATTTCTTTGAAACTTCTTGTTTAGTAGCAGCCTCGGGCTAGAACCCCTCCCCCATCAATAATGACGAGACATTTGTTTAGCCAGCATTAATATCACATTCTAGCTGAGGTTAGACAGCCTGAGGACAAAACGATATTGTCTTATATTCTAAAATAGTTTTTGCATGTTCTTAGACTGTAAAAGTGTTATTTGTGTCACTTCGTATGTAAAGTGAGGCGTTGTTATAATTTGCAACGGTCGTGCGACCTTGGTCGTAAGACGGACGTCACCCGACCAATAAAATGTCTTAAAACCGTCTGTCGCACGGCCATGGTCACACGACCGTTTCCAATTAGGACATCGCCTGACACAATAGGTATCCGAGTGGCTGCAGCTCAAAGCTAAATACGGCAAGTCGAACTTTGATGCTCGACGATCACGAGGATGATGTTAGAAATGCTGATCTGTCGATTAGTTCGCTCGACGCTCAGACTCAGAGATAATTCACATAGCGCTTCATGATAGAAAGATAGCCAGCCGAAAGGTGCATTCAACGCGGAAATATTTCTTTATAATGAACACTAGGTATATCTGTGGGTAGAGCATCTATCAGATACCTATGTAGAGCGGCGGCGACCTAATGCTTGGCGACTCGTCAGCGAGACGACCGATACCGTTTCTTTTGCGGTTAGTAAAAACATTGAGACTATTAAATATGTAACCCTGATCCAATCTGATTTGGTTTCCCTGTTAACAGGATCACGGAGGTTAGATGACAGTCGCTCTACTGTAATTACTTGACCTGCCAAATCCTGGATCATCAAGTCGGACTCCGGGCCCTCGTGTTCCTAAGCACAACAAGATGACGAATGTACATTAATAACAATTAACCTGTGGACATTTTCAAGACCAAAGATATATTATATACCTACATCCCCACATTCGGTTGCATTGGCACCTACCTACCTACATTGTATACCTCGAGTACAACACTAGAGTAAAACAAAAATAAGAACCTCAACGCTGAGGATAATAAAATTTCTATGTCTAATCTAAATCGCAAATAGCACGCTCCTGAGGAATGTGTCTCGTGCTTGATGGAGCCACCCACGAACCTGCCATAACGCAGACCGTAGACAAATGAGGGCAGCGTTCGCTAGCCTGCTTCGCTCATCCATCTAAATCATCGGAATCGTAAATTGAGCATAAACAATTGCTGCCACTGCCGCGGCGGCGCGGTAGCGGCGCGACGCGGGCGGCGGCGGCGTCGCAAATGGCTTTATAATGCTCCGGGGCGAAAAACGGCGCGTGCGGTAGCGACACCTAGATTGCGAATGGTCAGACTGCGAAGATATAGAGATCTAGACGGAATTTGCCGGGCATAACACTCTGCCAACCTTGACGAGCCTCCTCGATAAGACAGCTGTACCTATTTCTGCTGCTCAGGAATCTTTGCGTTTTTGTTGTTTGTTTAGAAAGATAAGGTGTTCAATAAGTTACAGACATGAGAAATCCTACATATCGATTAAGTCATCACGTTGACAGTGCACCTGCAGTGCTATCCTGCATTCTTTTTATCTCCTCGTGTGCAACCCTCTGTTTAAAAATGTACTTCCAGCAAAACATCCGAAGAGCGGCCAATATGATCGCCGATAATCGTCGAGTAGACATTCCTTTGACAGCGGATAACCCTATTCATCTAAACATGAAAGGCAGTGAAGTCTCCGCGACAAACCGCAAATCCTGACAGGACGAATCCTTAAATAACGACATCATAACTCTTTTGTTCACTTCCCAACTCGCGTATGCAAATATGGATATTCCCAGGTTGTTAAACGGTCGTTACAGCTCATTCTATTGTTTTGATGACTTGTTTCTCTTTTTTATTGGAAAAAAAACGCAGCAGCTCTTTTTCAATTTTTTCATCTATATTCAAAACAATTGTACAGCCAACGGGCCTAATCTGTAATCCCATGGAGGGAATGGAAGTGTCGACAATATGACGTGTGCGTGTGACACAGCGGCGCGCGGCGCGGGCGGCGGCGGCGTTTACCGATTACAGCCGCGCATGCTCACCACTTCACAGATATTAGATCACCCGCGTTTATTACTCTATTATGCACGCTTTATGAAGAACCGGGTGCAAAGGAAAAAGTAATCCGACAATCGTTGCTAAGGTGATCAAGAGCATATTTCTTGCCGTTGCAAAAAAATAATAGAACACAATGACATTACCATTGTTATTTGATTACGGAGAAAAATAACGAATTACGTGCACTGCGTGCGTGAATCATTACTTATATATAAGTTGAACAATAATCGCTCACGTATTTCTTTTAAACATGTACAGTACATCTAATAGTACAAGCTCAAGTACCCGTGATATCGCTTCCACACCTCTCAGGTTGGCTGGAAGAGATCTCTTGCAGAGATAAGCTCACCTTTGTGAACTTTTTTTTATGTCATTCGGTAGGCAAACAGACAAGCGGGCCACCTGATGGAAAGTGGTCACCACTGCCTATAGACATAAGCAATACCAAGAGTATCGCCAATGCGTTGCCCACCTCTATAACAGGTTGCTCTGGCAGCAAAAAGGCAAATGCCACTCCACTGCCAAAGCCACGGTTCCCCAAATCCCCACCCCATGGAGAAACGGAGAAACACAGTAATATTTAAAAGAGTATTATTTAGCTACGGTGTTCTGTAAGGTGGAGGTACTTCCCCAGTCGGGCGGCTCCAATTCGAACGGGATACCCCGCTATGCCCTACCTCTCTTAAAAACTATCTTAAGTCACTAAATCTAACTATCTTAAGGTGTTAACTATGTAACATTATTTTATGTACAATAAAGAATAATTAATAATGATAATAGAGTAATATTATGCTTCACTTTAGTTTAGAGTCATTAGAAAAGCCGTTAGCAACAGTTGTTCTAAATTTTACTTTCATGTAGGGACATAGGTATCACTGTCAACATAAACTAAATTATCTATTCCACAGTGACCCCGGTTTTTGCTATGCCTTGTGTTTTGCTATAATGCGTTGCGCACACGCACGCAGGTATCCGTTATTGTGATTATTGTGGATGTGGAGTCTCGCGTAATTTATTGTCTATAGTATAATAGCGTGGCGCGAGGTCGTAAAGAGTGCGGGCACGCGAGCGGCGCCGGCGCCGGCGCAGGCCGCGACTGGAGATCTCCTCACGTTATCACTCATTATGCTTAACCCCTCAGCTTAACACATTATACTATAGTTAATATAGATTTTGAATCACACTTTCGTATATAGGTGTACCGTGTAGCTCTACTGCAGACTTTGTTTACATGGAATATTTCTGTATGTCACACTACCTGAGCCTCGAGTCCACAAAAATCGCAGCTCAATGGTAATTTGACACGTTTTTAGTATTCTGCTACTGTTACTATTGGCTCTATTGCATTGTAATCAGATAAGAATCGCAGCTCAATGGTAGTTTTACGCGTTTTTGGTGTTCTGCTACTGTTACTAATCATCATCACAGCCCACAACAGTCCACTGCAGGACCCAGGGCCTCTCCCACAAAAAGAGAGGTTATTGCCATAATCTCCACGCTTGGCAGGCGGGTTGGAGATCGCAGTGTTATAATATAACAATGGAATATGCTGCTGCCCATTTTCCAGTCTACGGAGGCGCTTAGATCTTTTGCCTCGAAAACATTAGTCGCCTTGTACGACACCCATGAGTGTAAGGGGTTGGTGCTATTCTACTCTGCCGGACGCCACACGGCCGTTACTAATGGCTCGATTGAATTATAATCGGGTCGGAATCGCAGATTAATGGTAGTTTTACGCGTTTTTGGTGTTCTGCTACAATTAAAACTTTGGCGACATAAAAGTATGATTATTAGGGCATAGTAGCAGTGTTACCAGCAGTAGTTTCCAAAAAAGTACGTCCGGGCTCTTAAAATAGTACGAAAATGACTAAAAAGTTACGATTCACCTTATCTTCTATATTTTACCTATATTTTACCGGCTTTGGGGGGGAAGGAATCAATAAAATGGTTCCGGTAGCCAAAATCAACCCTTCCTTCCATTATTTTACGGTATTTCGCGGACAGGAAAGGCGAAGTGACCACCCTAACAGCTAAATTTAGCATTTTTTAAAAACGTACTAAATAGTACGATGTGGAGCAAAGTACGCCAAAGGTACGACAGTCGGCCAAATAGTACGTAAATCGTACCAGAAGGTACGATCTGGCAACGCTGCATAGTAGACACCAGGGTTATGGTTAATAGGGTAAGAAAAGGTCAGCACGGTGGTGAAGAATATTAGTAGGATAGTATGATAATAGCCATGAATATGGATAGTTTGTTAAAATGACAGCTCTACATTATGCTTTCGGCCAGGTGAGATAGCGCGCAAAAGACTTGAAGCGAAAAGACTAAGCTACGAATTACTTAGCAAGTAGTTGGTTATACTTTCATGTGTGTAACACCTGGTTAATTTACAATAAAAAATTGCATTAGAAAAGTTTTTATCATTTGTAAGCCAACACGCTCAACAAATCTTGTCGTATTTTTTACTAGTGACAATTTGTTTTTAGATGTTGGTGAAAAAGTTGGACACAACGGAGATTTCAATATGTCTGACATTAATCAGAATTTAGCGGCCGTCCCGGCATCACGTGTCAGTGACTCACTGAAACCTATGTATGTAACTTTTGATAGGTGAATTAATTTTCTATATCGGTTTATTCTATCTACTTAGCTTTTCAGAGTTAATTCATTACAAACATACATAAAACAAATATTTTCTATGACTTGTATTCAGTTTTCCTGTACCAATGCCCCACGGTCAGCAGCTAGCCCCGCATACCAATAACAGTAAGTAACCGTGCTCCAATGCCCCTCGATATTAACATGAGCCCCAAGGTATTTGTTACAAGTCAAACGTGTCACTGAATCAAAATTGACATCATAAAAATGTGTTTAGAGCAAAGGGGTAGGGTGCGTACTGCCGGCTACTGCCCCGTTATTTTCTTAAGCGGCCCCTTGAAGATTTACGAGGTGATGCCCCTTACCCCTTTTTTGCAGTGTTAACACGGGTTTTTATTATTTTTTGGGGAGCGCAATATGTTCATGAGCCGAGGTACTGCGGTAATAGATAGCATGATGGATGGCGCCGCTAATGCGCCAATACGTCGCCGCTTGATTGATGTACCGCCGCCGGCTAATTGGTACAGATACCGTTTAATGGAAACCTCTGACTCGGTTTTGCATCGCGGTGTAGGGGGTTGCGTTTGCGATGTAGGTGTTACCAGGAGAGCACTCATCTGATGTTTAAGAGGACGAAGTAATTTTTAATAGTTTCAGAATATAGATTAAGAGCTAGTTACATGATTCAGTAGCGGGATTTAATATTTCAATACAAATCTTAATCCCGTTTAACTTTGAACGATACTGCCACTACCTATATAGGTACAGAATATACAGTAAGTTAAATGTGCGCGGCACATACTTACCTACTCAATGTTGATTTCTTCTTTATGGTTAACGTGACTTTTAATAAGTGGATCTTGCATGTGCCTACATTGAATAAAGAATTGGAATCTTAAAATTTTGGATAATAAATCTTGTACAGAGGAACTTTATCTAAATTGCTGTGACTTGTTTTAAGTAGCTTTTTAAGTACACACGATATTCAACTTTATGGCTGCACACATAAAGTCTGTAATTGCGCGTCGCAGGCTGGCGGCAGCGTCCTCCCCATCCCTGTCTAAAATCAGCCTATTACTCTGGCCTTGAAGGAGTTCAGATTAAATGATTTAGTAGGTGAGGTTTCCAGATTGGGAATTGAAGACCTTACGGTGAACCTTGTAAACTGAAAGTAGTCCTAAAGGACTCACTACTACTTATTAGTAGTACTGCTCGATGTAAGCGTCCACCTCGTATTGACTACAAGTTAAAGTTTAAATAACCTGTAGAGTTCCAAATATTCGATGAAATACGGAGCCTTGTTATGTGATTGATTTACGAATCGTTTTGGTTGCCTTCGCACGGGTTTGCTCGACGCTTCTTTACTATATGTTGTTTTACAAGGTATTCGCTTACTAGCCATTGTTGAGAGCTTCTATCTATAGCCTATTCCTACGTAGTCCATTTAGTACGTTTCATCGGCCGCCCATCAGCGATGGCCGATACCGTCCGGCCGGACCCGGACGCCGCGACCCGCGGTCGCGCACGTGCCCGATTATTTCCCATCGAGGATTATTCCCAACTACCACCATCTAGCATTTTTTATATCACTAAGGTGGTAATTTGATCTAATTTAAAATCACTAAAAGTTACAAGATTTAATGAAGTCCACTCGAAAAAAAAGCCTCAATTGCTCACCCCTTTTTGTAAGGTTTTTTTCAGTATAATGACTAAACTACGGACATTTTGTATTTCATTTTTAAACTCAACTAAAGACAGTGTATACCTACTTTTATTTGGAGACAGTTCTTTTTAACAAACAAAAATGTAAGTATCAAAATTACTTTCTCGTACTTACCCATAGCTTCATGTTCCAAAATGCGTGATACGACAATGGCCCTTATTCTATGAGCAACGCGTTCCAGTTTGATCTATCAATGTAAATAAACAAAAGACAAATGGGCCGCCTGCCCTTAAGCAGTTCGTACTATGGACGTTTGAAATACCCGTGGTATCACTCCTGCGTTGCCAATCCTGTAAAATATAGACCTGTGAGGGGAAACTGGTACCTATCACTAGGGAGAATTGGGACAACAACACGCCACTCAGCACAAACATTCGTAAGTGGTTAGATGGTTATGATTATTATTTTCACCTCCATATATATTTTATTTTATACGACAGGCAAGCAGGCAAGCGTATCACCTGACAAAAGACAACATAATTTGAAAATTAAGTGTGGCTCCCATGCACGTGAAGGGCAAAGTGAAAATAAAATATTTACGATCAAACAAATTTGCTACAGCAACCTAAATGTGCGAAGTCCGACGCACTTGGCTGGGTTTTAAGTCTTATTCCTTGTCTATTGTAAAATTCAATTTTGTGACTTAGCGACTTTTGCAACTGATCCCTTCATTTTTGACATCAAATACTTTTCACAATTTTGAGAGTATCGTACTTTATACTTTGGTGTTAGTTGGGAATAATCCCCCATTACCGAACGGTGCGCGCGCGCCGCGGCGCCGTATCGCGCATCGCGCCGCCGACGCATCTCTATTAGCCGCTGATCCGGGAACCACTTAAAGGCCCACTACCGGCATATTTTATTGGAAAACAGTGTTCATATTACTTATTTCATCTTCCTGCTTAGCTTATGCATGCAACTTTGTTGGCGTTGATTTAGTATTATATTTCCCATAAAATTTTCAAACCTATAGCTATATTTATACCTACCGTATCCCGGGAAATTTTTCGGGAATTAACTTGAAATTTCTGGGGCTTTAGTAAATAGTTAGATCAACAAGTGTAGGGTACAGATTCTACAAAGCGAGCGCAGCATCTATTATTATGGTGCATAATGAGGTCTTTTTATGTTAATCGGTAAACAAACAGGTAAGCGGGCCACCTGATGGAAAGTGGTCACCGCTGCTTATGGACATTAGCAGCACCAAGGGTATCACCAATGCGTTGCTAACCTCAGAACCCCTAGCCCACATTGCTCTGGCAGCAAGTAGCCAAATGCTAGGCCCCTCTTACTCAACACTAATAATAATACTCAAGTATTTCGAACACGTTGTTCGCAAAAACAAGCATAGTTTGGTAAGACTAACGGTGGTTGTATTAAGTCAACGGGAAAAGACCGCAAGATCGAAAGCCTGCCCGTAATTTTCAGACCAAATAAACATACTCAATGACCTGTCAATTCTTAAAGCTATTAAGACCGCCGAGGACAGTAACACGTGGAAGAGTATTGTACTTACATCGAATGGTAAACATTTCGAACTAGCCACGACCTTCAGCAAATGAATTACCGACTAAGAAGAAGGCCCCTCCACTGCCAAAGCCATGGTTCTCCACGGGGAACCTTCACCAACTTCTACGATAGGAACTGCTTTTTAGCCGCGATATGACTATCACTATATTCGCGAGGCAATGTTAGATAGTAATTATATTACATGGAACTCTTATAAACGTGTTAAAATTATAAAAGCATTCTACAATAAAACCAAGTTTACTTTCTCTTAGAAAACCGCGTTATAAAACTAATTTACTTATTATGGTCCATTACAGCCAATCCACACTGTGAACTTAAAAACCCTTATAAGTTCAAGTAACAAGTGCAAATTTATTCTTATAAGCAATTATAAATATAGCTTACCAGAGCACGTATTCTCTAGTGTATTTACGCCTTTTTACTACTTTTATAGGCCTTCTTGGCTGTTACTGTGCTGTTAATGTAGGTTTATAGACGATTACGATAAGTTAATGTACATACGAACAGATGTCCTACAAGGCCAGACAGACTCCGTGCATGCTATTATAAGCTAGCTAGTAATTTCTAGAACCATTAAGAGACAGTTATTAGTGCTGGAGGCCAATAAAGCGTATACTTATTTATTTATTTAGGAAAACAACAGTCTTACATAAGTATTAAAACAACTCAACAGACTTACAGTTCCATAATTCTTATGAAAATAAATTATTTTACGGTAGGATAGGTAATTTATGAGGTTTGGGTATGCCTTAAATATCTTAGACAAAATCGATTTTCGAAGGTCAATATCAATGTTTTATCAAATCTGTGTTAGTAGGTAAGAGGAGAATTCAATTAAATTCAAATTCACATTGCGATTCACAGTCTGAGTTTCAAGCATCTCTACGAACAGTGTACTTGATTGATACGGCAAGTCATGATTTTGTTACGAGTATTGTTTGTTTACCAAATAAGTCAATCTGGGCAGATTTTAAAGTGCCAAATGTGATCATCAAAATTGTCGTTCCGTCCACGAGACATAGGCCTGATGTCATCGTTGTCAATCGATAACAATAGACCTCTCTATATCTAGTATTTTGATGAAACTTACAGTGTTATCAGCAATGTTAAAGACAGGCAGTTCCGACGGGATCACGCTAAGCGTTTACGCGGGAAGCCACGGCCGATTCTAATAAAGAATAAGCCTTTGACAGAATTAACTGATGCCTCAATTTTATTACAAGTTTTTACAATTACTAACTTTTATTTAACTTCACTTGTATGTAGTGAAATCATGCAAGCCTAATTTGATCCACTTATAACTTAGATGACAATACATTAATATAGCATAATGGGGCTGATCTGATGACGAGGTCGGAAAATGGCCATTGGAACTCCTCAGGGCAACAAGATAGCTTCATCGTGTTTGGGCTCTTTGGAATGGTCTTGAGACTATACCGCGCGATAAAATATTGTTATAAAAAATCATTTTCGTTTATGAACTTATTATAAGAACTAAGGAGAGGCGGACGAGTAAACTGAGTAGTGACTATCGTAAAGTAAGTTGAAGATACTACATACATGAGACATAAACGGTACAGAATGCGTACCTAATGCAAAAGACATCAACGCGCGCAGTATAATACTTTTCTTTTAACTTTTTCGTACTTCTTGCGAAAGAAATGATGTTACCCTAAAACCACAACATTGCTAACATGGGTATTAGCTAACTTACTGAGGTACCTATACGAGAACCATACTATCAGAACACATACCTATTATCGGGTTTGTTGCCACGGTTAGTAATATTTATATAGGTAATATGTGGGATGATAGTGTAATGAATAATCACAAAAGTCTTAAAACTTATGTACGAGTCCATGTTCCCCGGATAAAAACGGAACCTACATTTGTTTTATTGGCATACAGTGTAACTTAATAAGATAGCATAAACTAATAAGAAGGAGAAGATGATTTGCAAGAATGCAAATCAAAGTCTTCGGATATCAGTATTAGGTATCATTTATTATTAAGTAAATCAGCATCCAAGAAGTGTGTGGTAGCAAGAAACCCAAACACCTTTGAAGCAAACAAAAATCGCTTAGTCGATATGAGGCAGGCGATCATAGGCACCTAAAGATATTTCAAAACAGTCTGCTATTACTTAATACCCTTTAATTTTTAGAAGGGCACAATAAGACAATAAATGGAACTAATAATGTTGGAAAAGAATCGAGTACTTCATTATTAAAACTCAGACAAATATACTGTATAGCAGCTAAATCTGTGCTTTAGCCTAAAACGACATCGATTACCCCGCAGAAAAGTACAGTATATTCCACAGCAAATGTACCCAGCGAGCATAAGCTCCGCAACTCTGGAGCATTGGATGCACTCGAAGAATGTAGGAATCTAGCCGTAGGCGCAGGCATGCAGCAAGAGGAGCGGAACAATGGTGCTCGCGGCGGGGCGCGGGGCGGGGAGCGAGGGGCGTGGCGCGCGCGGATTGGCCGCGACATGCAAATGCGCCGCCGCCCTGCGCGCGCGCAATCTCGGCCCTCCATTGTTTCAGCGCAAAAACCGGCGGCGCGCTCGCTCGTTTGTCGGTACCACGCCGCGCAAAAACCGCATACGGCATAACGAGTGGCGGCAAAAAGCGGCAGCGACGCACGCTTTTTGCGCGGCCGCGCTCGCGACCGCGGCTGCGCCCGCGCGTGAGTCAATTGACAAGGAGGCCATTACTTTAAACTGCATTTACATTGAATGCGCGGCCGGAATCCCGGGATGCGCCGCTGCAATTAAAATGAGGCAATAAATTAACAGGGCAGCGAGCCCGCGGGACGGCGCTAATCATGTTAGATGGGCTCCTAGGACGCTGCTCTCGTTATTCTGCACGTGATTGAGGACTACATGACGACGGCTACGTATAAAGCGTACGAGGTACATAAAAGTTGTATAATCTTTATCTCTCCATTTGACCAAGTCGCTACACACTACGATCTATAGGTAAGCTGCCTGCCATGCGCCTAAGCTCTCAACCATATGGAGGAAAATAACCTATACTTAGTTACCTATACTTCTGTAACCCTTGCTATGGATTTTGGTTTGATGTTTTTAACTAACGATGAGTGTATTTTAAGGCCAGTTTAAGTATGTGGTTTGTACCTGTGCTCATAAACAACCACCGCCATAGAAATCGGTGCTCACTAGAAAGAAAATTGCCGCATACCAATGGGACAGTAATACGGGAAATCATAAAAGTGCAATCCCGCGTAGCGAGATTCAAAGCACTTGCGGAGGCTGGCTGGAGGCTAAACGCCTGTTTGTCGCTGGCAGCCTCCCAGATCGCACAATCGTACTTACACCCGCACAATCGAGCCACTAAACTGACAACATTCATGGAGAACTACTTATATACGACCATCTGCAGCCTTTTGTTGTGCAACAGCGGAGATTCGATCATTAACTTTTTATATGACACAGCGGTGATACAATTCCGAAATACTTGGAATTGTTGACCGATATTTTTAAGAATACTATCCAGTGAATTTGGGCCCTGTGTTAGGACCTACAGGTATTTTATTCTGCAGTACAAGTCTTTCTCCACGTACTCCACTGACATTCTGCGGAACTAACTAAAACATAAAGTACCTAAATTTTGTCATTTGTGGGACAGATAGCATTTCATTATGATTAGTCACCAACTCGTCATCTACGTCTAATGCTAAATTGAGGAAGATGATTTTCACAAATTATTGACAATGGGTCCCCACCATGCCGGCTTAGTATTCATCATCAGCACAGGGAGGTTATTGCCATAATCTCCACGCTTGGCAGGCGGGTTGGAGATTGCAGTGTTTAAATATAACAATGGAAAATGCTGTTGCCCATTTCCCAGACTACGGAGACTCTTGATATTTTGCCTCGAAAACAGAGTCGCCTTGTACGACACCCTTTAGTGTAAGGGGTTGCTGTCGGACACCAAACGGCTTAGTACTGGTTTAGGGATATTACGCACTTTTCTATGTTAGAGATGCAAATCTACTTACGTACTCATCGACTCATTCTTTTTCGCCGAAAAGACATGTCTTAAAATAGGATCCTAACATTGAAGGTGGGCGCACTAGCCACTTGGCTAACACGGATTAAAATTAACATTGAAGTTCAGGGAATTTAAGGACTTTAAGAAAGGAAAAGAAAGTAAAACATTATGGTCCAAAATTTCGTAAGAATAAAGAGGATACAAAATAAGAAATATGACAATTTAAAGTAAGAATACATACGTAAATGTGTAGGTGATACAATAATTTGTTTAAAAATCGCTAGATCTTGTAATACCTATATTTTTTTAATAAGCACACAGTATAAGTAACACAGTCTGCTTAGGTACTTATACCTCAAGGTGCTGTTGAGCTGAAACTGTCTGCGGTTGGACTTAAGCCTCGCCCACATTAGTGGAGGTTTTTGCTACAATATTAGTACGTTATGTGGGTTTGCCGTGTGGTGACCGGCAGAGTAGAATAGCACCAACCCCTTACGCTCATGGGTGTCGTACAAGGCGACTAATGTTTTCGAGGCAAAAAATCAAGAGTCTCCGTAGTCTGGAAAATGGGCAGCAGCATTTTCCATTGTTATATTTAAACACTGCGATCTCCAACCCGCCTGCCAAGCGTGGAGATTATGGAAATAACCTCCCCTTTCCTGGGAGAGGCCCTAAGTCCTGCAGTGGATTGTTACGGGCTGTGATGATGATGTGAGTTTGAGATATAAGCGGTCGTGCGAAATCTAACACTTAACAGAAAATTCTGTTGTCCAATATTTTATCAAAAACGGTACATAAATCCAATAAAACGCAAACTATCTTCCTGGACATACATTACCTCCTACATTGTTGACCAATCAAAACAACCAATAATATAAACAAATGGTTACTCAATCCTTTACAACATAAACAACCAGTTATTAACACCCGTCACCAAGAGCCATCAACCCGCCGCAGCCGCCGTGCGCCCGCGCACCGTCGCACCGTCGCACGCCTCGGAGGGGTCGCTCGCAGCCTCGCAGCCGCATTAGATTCGTCCCGAGCGCTCCGCATTCAATTATACAGTCTCGGCAAAAACTAGTCGCACATTTGAATGATGCGGGCTCGTTACCGCGGCCGGGCCGGGCCCAATTTACAAATAAACGCGGGGAACGTCCGCTCGCCAGCAAAAACTGACCGCTCCGCTGGCAGGTTACTCCGTGCATATGAATGGACCGCTTTTTGCGGCCGCGGGCCCCGCTACTATGTCGCCTTGAATCACGGCCGCTCAAATTAAGCGACAAGAATCCAGGCGGCCGCAGCCGGCATATCTCGCCCCGAACGTGCAAAAAGCGATCGGGACTTAATGGCGACCGGTGGACGAGGATCGCGGATCGCGGGCTGCAGCGATTACAGATGTCCGAATTATGCACTGAATCGAGATAGGATGTTGCAGTGCGGAAATCGCCGGGAAACAATGTTTGGTACGTGTTTCCGCTAACGACCATGTAGGCGATGAGTGATCATCAGCCATCCTTAAACCGTAACCTACCATATGACATGAACTTTCGGCATAAGACGGCAGGATTTTGGCATAATCACTCGAAATCAGATAATGATAAATCAGTCAGAAAATATGGGTTGCGTGAGTTTCAGAAAGATGATATAGTCAGGTCTTCTCCTTGTGACGCATAGCCGAAAAGTCTTTGGCTAAAGACCAAAGATTATATTTGTACATTCGACGACTTGGAAAAGGTCTATGATAGAGTGGTAAGGAAAAAACTCTGGTCAGCTTTGTCTGTGCATAGAGTGAGCAGCAGCATCCCAGTGCTTGTGTCAGTATCAACGGGGTGTACCTTTTATGTTAGCATCGCCGTGGCTGTTCAACATTACATTTCATTATAATAATTTCAACATTTCACAACAATATTTAAGAATGAGTGAATTAACTATCAATTTCCTTTTGTATAGTTGGATAAATGCAGTAGAAATTAGAGGGTTAATAAGTATGGAAAGAGTATCGTTAAAAGAGGAATTACGAAAAAGTGATAATAAAGTATTAAAATAAGTAAAAGTAATAATAAAGGTACGTGCTGGAGTGAAAGAAGATGAAGTGACTAGGTTAGAGAAAGGAACGCTGTGTTGGTTTGGTCATGAGAGGATCAATGAGAAGAGATTAACCAAAAATATACACTATATGGCAGTAACGAATGGAAGCGTTGGATGGGGAACGCCAAGACGAACAAATCACGATGAAACTTCTGACATGTATGTCCAACGTTCTACGTTTAATAAATTTACGTTTACGAGATAAGGTTTCGTCAAAACTCACTCCATGTTCTTTCCCCAGATACATTTTTTACTTACAAATTAATAAAATCTACCATATTTTGCCGTAGGTATAGGAGGTCTAACTATGCTTTTTCCACATGATTCTTTTTCAACTCTAAAAGTGTTTTAAAAATGACACCTACGATAGTTTAGTGAAATGGTTCTATAACTGTAAACATGATTTAAATCAGAAGTACTCGTAGTTCCATAGATTACCCCTACAAGCATTAGAAACAATTGTTCGTATAAATGTCGAGAGGTACTAAGGTAGAGTCGTTAGTATAATGGGAAATGCTGGAAGAAGCCGATAGGGGTCCGCAGCGTTTGTTATAATATGATTAACGGCTCGGATGCCTACACTTTGTTGCCTCGTACACAACCTAAGCCTTATTGTTAAGTAAAGTTTTCAGTACTTAAATTTCGGTACGCAATTGCTTTCACAAGATCTTTTGTTATGTTCTAGGAGTGTGAGGGACCAAGCGGGCTCACCTGACGGTGAGTGACCGCCACCTCCCATCACAGCCCACTCATCACGAATTGTGAAGCCTTTGAGAAATAGAGTACGCCGTAGACAAGAGTTTCTTCTAGTTCTTTGTTGTACCGGTTAAGGAATACTGCATAAAATAACATTTCTGGATTTTAATACGTAAGATAAAGTCGTTTCATACAGCCATTGTAAACTACTCATAAAATTATTATGATCTGTATCTGATCACCTCGACGGTCGAGGCGAACCTTGGTCTTCGCGCGCGCGAGATCAGACCCGGGATATTGCCGCCAAGATGATTATTTTTATTCCAAAGTACGCATAAACTACTCTTATTGCTAACGAATCGCAGATAAAAGCGCAATTACGTTTGAATCCTTTGACAATGGTCGGGCGGGAGGTGTGTTATTTTCCTACTGCAGCGGTGGGGGCGGCGGGCGTGGGAGGGGCGAGGGGGGCACCTGCCGTAATATCCTATTTATGAATAATGTTTTATTCTAACAGCGTGCGCCGCCGCCGAGCCAGGGCTGTACCGGGAGCCTGTGCCCATGTGCTACCTATTTAGAGGTGATATATAACGCGGTGCTTTACCTTGATGTATACATTTCGCGGGGGCGCTACATAGCGCCGCTTAAAGTGTTTTTAAATTCATCAACAGTATGCATGAAATGTGGAAGAGGCGAAAGACTTGTCAGGGTAAGAGCGTCGGTGGCTTAATGGTAAAGGGGTCCGACTCGTACCCCGAGGTACCAGGTTCGAGTGCCACCATATACGCCATGACTTATTTCTAGGTTATGTAAATTAGTTGAACACTAACCTATGCTCTTACAGTGAGGGCAAACATCATGATTAAACTTGCACATTTTCGCGACTGAATTTATAACCATGATACAATCTGATCAGGTTCCCCTTTTAACAAGTGTCACGGAGGTCAAATGGCAGTCGCTCCACAGTATATGCCTGATCAACCATATCCTGGATCATGGGCAAGGTGGACTCTGGACCCTCGCGCGAGACATTAACGCCAAAAGCAATGACCAATAGCAATTGAAATACTATGGTCTCTGTCTACTCTAATTGGAACTGTACTACTCTTTCTACAGAGTTATAAGAAGTGGTATGAGACCCACCAGCGAAATAGATTGGTGCTCTGCAGATCAAAGTTCATACATGTGGCGAACATTGCATCTACATGTGTAAACTTATATGTCACAAAGACAAATTAATAGTTATTTTAGATAGCATAAGTTTACGTACTTAATGGTAACTTGATAGTGGCACCATCTTGATTCCCGCAAGACGCCCAAAGCATCCGACACCCCACGAATTGGGCGCGAAACTCCGCCAATATCGTCCGCCAATAGCCTCGTGAAAACTGTTTCCATAAATCTACATTCCGCGGCAGCCCTGCGCTCGTTATTGCTTGCTTTGTTTTTGCCGGGGGGGTGTGCGGGGGGGGGGTCTAATTAATGGAATAACTCCGCTGCACCCTCCCCTCCCGCCTCCGCTGCAGCGCCCCCTCCCGGCCACCAGCTCTAGGATGCTGCAACGTCTCGAAACACAAGTATGGGAGCATAATGATATTATGGATAGTAGGCGTTAATCTGATAGAGGAGATGTAAAAGGCAGGCTACATTTCAGTAGCATAGGCACATTTTGTTGATTTTTAATCCCGGCTACAATAAAAGTATATTTTTTTGGTCTGATCAGAATGATATTAATAATAATTAGTTAAAAGATTAGATCGTAATACTAATGAGCAAGCGATTTCCATGCAAGCGCACATATCCCAGACGTAACAAATCCATCGCCGGCCGTTCCTTAGCGCTTTATCGAACGTAGGTACTACTAACTTAGTTGTTTCCGCTCGGCTTCACATAATGGCCGGCCATAAAATGTAGTATGTGCATGTGCATGGAACACCTAGTTCGTAGCGACGGTCAAAGCTCATTTTCGTGCTGGCCCGCGCGGCGGCGGCGTGCATTACTATGATTTACAGGGGCACAGTTGCAGCGCTGCAGGCATCCCCCTCCCCCTGCCGCTCCCCCTTCGGGGTGGGGGCGAAAGTCAGCGATGGTAGTAATAAAGCCGGCCATATTTCACACTTAGCGCGTAATGAGCGCGCGCCCAAATAATTGGATCACGTACATAACTCATTATTACCTCGCACCTCGCGCTGCGCGGATGTATCATTACCCCGCCCCCGCCCCGCTGCCTCCCCCCCTCGCCCGGCACAATAGAAGTTCGACACAGGTGTCCCCGTCCGCCGGAACTACCGCCTAATTAATATCGGTAATGGCCGCCGCGTGATCCGCATTTGCATCGCGGGAAGGACGCGCGGGAGCGATAACGCCGATGGCAGCCGTAAACGATTATCGTGGTTGGATAGGAATGTGCCGAATATCTGTTGAGGATTTTTATTGCTTCGAGTCGAGTCGAGTTAAACGGTCCAGGACATCAGCAACCTAAGGCATGGCCTAAGAGGTGTTTGAACATCAATCACTGTTATAAAATTAACTTACATTCGTGATATTTTGGCAGAGACAAATCTCAGACGGTTGTAAGAATTACTATCAGTATCAACCGTGATACTTTAAACAACCATGTAGGTTCCTTGTCTTATTACTAAAAACGTTAGAAGCGAGGCTGATCTGTCGGGACCGCAGCAAGTGGAACGATGTTGTCTTTGCATAGCATTACGGAAAAAAAATCGTGACGGTATTATGTATAGATAAAATAAGAATATGAGAATGTCTATTCGTTAGAATCGCAACGTTACATTATAGCATTATCAGTCAATTTCCATGAAATTAACGAGAGTTCAATTACAAACAAAAGGTGTTCAATCAATTTCGTAGTCAATATAGAGACAGATCTCTATTATTATAGGTGTACAAGAGCGTTCCAAATCCCAAAATAAATGATCACGTTAAAATTACACACGGGAAGAAATGGTGGCTGTGTCCGCAGCACACAATCGTTCCGTGTTCCTGTCGCTCCATTGCGTCGCCTAGGCCTACTAGGAACGCCGTGTCAGGCATCCATCAGGCCCTCGACCGCAGCCGGCGGCCCAGCCTCCCGTGCCAGTACACCATCAGTCCATCAATCGGCAGCCGATGCAAACGCGGCGTCCGTCAGCCGCCTCGTATAAGTCAGTCTGCGACTGCGCGCGCGCACGCAAGGCGTCCCCACGCAGTGTTATTCAACTTTAGCATTTACCACGCGGTTAACATATTCATAGGTGCGGTATAATTTCACCCTTTCTTTGCAATGAATATGGAGATCGAAGAAAGTTCGCAACGCAAAAAGCTTGTGCTACCGGTAATTGGCGGTGGCTCGGCGGTTTTTGCGACGTTTTAGCCGCGGCTAGTGCCGGCGCCGGCGCAGGGACTGTGCTAATGCTCACGCTGCTGTGCGATTGTTTATCTATCATTTGTTTGGAAGGCTTTGGTACGATTTCATTTATTGTTTGACGACGATGGCTTACTTCAGCATAGTGATTATAATGAAAGGTATAATTTTGTATTAAATGTTTGTTGAGACTTACGTTATCGAACACAACGTCCAAAAACGATTTAACAAGGACCCGTAAACGAAAGCATTTGAAACAATTGTTACTCAAAACAAAAATGTTACAAGAACATGACGCGCTTCGCAGACTAAAAGGCTTACAAAACCGCAATTGATCTTAAAAGGCGATGAAATTTTTATCGATATAATCAGGCCCGCACCTAGCCGCTGCGCGCACGCATCACGCTTTTTATGCCGCTATATTTGTTTGCGATATTTATACCCGATGCTATCTCCCGCTCGTGATAACCCCCCTCCCTCGCTTACCTCGCACCGCGGGGCGCCTTTATTCAATTGATCCCATACTGGCTGCCATTATTAAGTAATTAACTATTAGGACGCACACAAATTGATCAGGGGTCATCCGCCGCGCGGCGCCGCGGCCGCTTTGAGCCGCCCGCGCCCGCGCCCGCGCCGTCGCCGGCTCGTTACTTACACTGACATCATGGCGGGTACCTAGCTGCCTAGTAGAGTACCGACAGTGCCGTTCATTGTGTCATTACTAACTACAACTTGAAGTCGACGGGGATCGGAAGCAGACAAAGCTCAAGTAACAGGAAAATTATACCGTACTTGTATCAATGAAAGAGTTAAAATCGAACGTCATTGGGCTAACTTGATGAGCTATTTTAGTAAATATAATAAGGTGTTTTCCGTACGTTGTACGGGAAGCAAGTAAAAGTTTTCACGGAGGTTTTGCAATTTGCCTGATATTGCAAACATTCGTAAGTAATGGTAACGGGTAATCATTTGCCGGGCTTTATGATTGTTTAGTGGTGCGTTTCAGTACTTGTATGATCTTACACCCTCAATACCGAAATGAATATGAACGAATTCTAAGCAGGTAGGTTGTCCCTTATTTGCCGTCACCATAAGGTGAGACGTTGCCCGCCCGCGGGACTGATCCCGGATGTGCTCTCGCGCACAAGGGCTTAGGGTCCAGCTTCCTACTTCTCCTTTTCCACTGCGTTCCTTTGACATCTTTGGTGGCGTGTCAGATGGCGGTAAAATGATTAGCTAAAAAGAGACCTCGCTGACAACTGCACGCCAAGATCTAACACGAGCCGCCGGCACAGTCAACGTGGCTAAGTTCTGCGCCACTTCGTTAAAGTGTTTATCATCGAGGGGCTAAGGAAGTCAGCGCGGAACGGTCCGCGGGCGCCCGCGTCGCAGGGGCGGGTGAAAGTGCGCGGGCGACTGCGCCGGCGCACGGCTGACCCTGACCCCGCCGCGCCGGACTGACGCTTAATCGCCTCCTGCAATTATTTATTAACTGTTGTGCGAAATTGTATCAGGGAACGGGTCCGACGAGAGGGAAAAAACGATGACCGCTTGTAAGTGATGTAATGGGACTGCATTGCGAGGGCGAGGTTCTGCGCTAAGATAAACATTACGTTAATGTAAAAACACAATTTTGCTTTTGTGGAAGCAGTTTTTTGCCTACTATTTTACATTGTTGGCAGCAGGTATTTTAGGTACTCTATAATGGATAAAGTAAATCGTAGGGTGCATCCTAATCTCGCGAATACGCCCTAGCAGTAACTCGCCCGGTAGTGGTTGCTGCAACGGCGCATTCGTGAGATTTGGTCGCACCCTTACATGGACGCGAACAAAAGCCAAGAATAAAAACTAGACATCTAGGTCTCATTATGTCCCTCATACCTATAAATCGAATTTACCTGTTTTGCTTATTCAACATACATTGCACTACTTTTTGTAATTCCCGCAATGTCCTCACATTACTCTACATAGGCGGTGCGGAATTCCCAACATGAATATTGAACACCACCGTGGTATCGCAAATAATCACATTATTATGAGCCAGCGGCACTCGCGACGCAATCTCATGTCCTTTTCAATACGTTTAGTCATCATTATGCAAACAATCATGTAAATTTACGTGTGATAAAGAGCCACAAGCTACGAGGCATATGCAGCTAAGAAAGATCATCAACAAAATAGGACAAAACATTGCGCGATGAACATACATTTTGTCTGCATATTCATGTAGTTTGGGAGCAGCGAAGAGCAATAATTGAGCTGATATTTACACATAATTAGTAATTAGTGCGGTGGGTTGTATTGGGTTCATAATTGGCCTTGTGGTGTCTATCGGAATCAATACATAGTATAAAACAATGTCGCTGTTCGCCGTCCCTATGTATCTATGTGCGCTTAGATCTTTCAAACTCCGCAACGGATTATATGCGGTTTTCAATAATAGAGTGATTTAAGAGGAAGGTTTATAAGCAAGAAGAAAAGGGTAGGTAGTGGTAAATAGGTACGCAAACGAAGTCGCGCCAGTCTACTAGTAGAATATAATAGAACTAACCAGCACTGGTCATCTTTTCATCTTGGCGTTAAGTGTTCTTGATGTCCCTGTTTTCTCCTGCGCGCGAAGGCCCGGGGTCCGTCTGATGAGCCACGATCCAGGTTGGCAGATGAGGTAATTATAATAGAGCGAGTGCCATCTGATTTCCGTCATCCTGTTAAATGGAGAATATGACCAGATTGGTTCATTGTTACACATTCAGTCACCTGTTTGTGCAGATTTCTTCACGATGTTTTGTTATTGATTTACTTTTTTATTTTTTAGTATTTTTCACTTAGTGTTCAACTAATTAATGTACATAACGCCATTTGAATGGCTTTAAGTCCGAAAATTGTATTTTATGTGCTATAAAATTTTATAAATAAATAAATAACTCAGAAGAGACTGGTACCTTACGCACTAGTCTTCGAACCCGGTATCGGGGTACGGGGTCATATCTCCTAAACATTAGGCCACATACGCTCTAGTTAGAGGTGTATACCGATTAGTACGGGAGTAATACAACACCTCCGTAGAAAACCTTTCACCGTTGCTCTATTGTTTGCACTAATGGACCAATGTATAATATAAAAAATATATAAAAAAATATGCGCCATTGCAGCCATGACTCGCAAGCGAGATACTGCACCCCTAGCTGGACCCCTAGCTGTTTTGTTTTTGCACCCCTGGTTGCAAAGACAAAACATGAAATTAGAATTTATAATAACGTATCCTAATCGCTCGAATGATTACTTGTATTAAAGAATTTAAAGCAACTAGGTGGGCTGTCTACTCGTTTGTCAATACAGCATAAGCAAAACAGATATTGAGGTCCGCCTTCTTTCGCTAATATATGGTTTGGCGCACATCTTTCACCGTCACTGTGTAGTGCAGGCGAGGTAGTTCTCAGTTATTCGGGTAACCCGAGGCTTTTACCTCTTACTTTAGTCCGTAACCCGAAGATAAGACTGGAGGATTGAAAGCAGCACCGCGCAGCTTCAATAAGGTAACCGGCGGGCGGCGCGCGCGCACCGCGGGTGCTATTAATAATATGGAGCGATTATTAATTAATTCCTGAGCGGCCGCGGCATCCGTCAGAGCACAATCAGAGCGCACTAAGGATGGCACGGGCTGCGCTCACGGCTTGAGTGTGTTACGTTTTGACGGATTTTATGTCCCTGAGTTCAACTTTGAGTCAAAAACAACGTAGGATATATTTTTCTTAAAGAAATTATTAAAATCTTTGATACTTTCTTGTCATGGTATTATGAGGCATTAAATTTACTAGAAGGATATCTACGATAACTTTATGAGAGACTTAAGGCGCTGTCCTAATTGGCAAAGATCGTGCGACCATGGTCGTACGACGGACGTCGCGCGCCCAATAGGAGACCCCAAAACCGACCGTCAAATTGTATTGATTTCTAGTAAGGAAAAATATTTTTTCCCAGATCCCACAAGATCACATACCTCGGGAACATCCCTAGCACGCACCTCAATGCCCTAGGGCTGTCACCGTCCACTCGCCGTTTACAGCAAAATTGTTCCAGTACTGTATTTTAATTACCAATAATCGATATTACACGATCCATATTTACTAAAAATTAATACTATGTCTACAAGCAAAGAACTAATGTGTATATTACATTAAAACTGAAAGGTGTTCATAGCACACGCAACCCTACCCGCTTAGGGCATCTGTGCCGTGGGAACCGGCGTGAGACCATAGAGTGCGATGCTTTAGCGAGTTATAAAGTCGCGTAGTATGCAATCCATGGCTGCGTATTTGAGTCGAATAAGCTGAGTTGTCTGCTAGCCGCTCCGCAGTGGGCTACACATCAGCAAAGTATTCAACGTCGGCTCGGTCTCGGTCCCAGGGCGTATTACCATGCGTGCTGATATGAGCCTAGTTAATATTGATACCCGCAGTGAGTGTCAGATATTCACAATCAATCCGACGCACTTTACATGGACTAGTTTTTGCTCACACTGATTTATTGCAGCATTCCGCCTCACCATAATGTTTGTGCATGGGTAAGAGGAATTAATTTTGTCAGCAAGTAAACGCGGTACTTGGAAGTACGGTACTTGCTTCGCTTTGCTCTGCTGAATGCCTAGCCTACCTACTTACTTACCTTACTTAATTCAATTAATCTTGGTCAATCAATGATCCGACTTGTACCTACTTGTTTCGTTTTAGACACGTTTACTGTACATGCAAACCTACTCTATTATATATTTGTTAGGTGTCGTAGGATAACCTTACAAACTTATTCTTTACCAACCGTACATCCATAGTTTTGGACTTGATATTTTATATGGAACAAACACAACCCATCTAAGTCTCCTCTTACGGTGAAGGGAAAACATCGTGAAGAAACCTGCACATTTAGGTGACTGAATATGTAACTATGATCCAATTTGGTCGGGTTTCCCTGGTAGCGGAGTCCCAGAGCTCAGGTGGCAGTCACTCCACTATAATTATCTGTGAAATCCTGGTCAATACGAACCCCGGGTGCACGAGAGCAACTGGGACATTACGCCAACATGACAACCTACCTAAGTCGCGGAGTCGGCTAATCAAATAAATCTAAAATAAACCTTATAGTTATATAGCATTCCGTCGTTTTTTTTAATTAGGAAATTCTTTAGTTAGGACAGTCACTCAACGAATCAGCTGACCACCTGACCATAGAAATAACTGGACAATATTAAAAATGTATTCCTACTAATCCACAGATACTATGACAAAAAGCAGGGTTCTCTAGTCAGTGGCCGTCCCGTTACGCTGTCGCTGCGCGGGGCTGCGCCGGCGCCGGCGCCGCGCGGTATGCGCGTGCAAAAACCCGCCGATAGCCGATAGATCGCATCACATATCATAGAATACGTCGCCTCCGTGCTGCGTTCTTGTTAGATCAATGGCCAGCTCGATGGCTACTTATTGCCAATGGCGTGCATTTCTACGGAAATATGGGTTCTCCAGAAATGGCAGTCGGTATTATGTTACTCATAAATCACATCAGTCCACTGTACTAGAGCCTCCACTACATAACTAAAGGGCTTTATCGTAATCACCATGCTTGTCAGATTGGTGATCGCCATTCCATGTTATTCTTGTTTCGACTACAGAGCAATGAGTGGCTTTTTTATGCTTCACTGTAAGCAACGAGCAGTAAACCTGATGGGAAGTGGTAACCGTCGCCCATAACATCTACGATTCATACATATAGGCAGTGTAGGTCAAACGTGTAACCACCGGTTGGTACAGAACCCTAAATGTGCGAAGTCCGAGACTAGGCCTGTTTTTTTAAAGAGATACGGTCAAGGAATGGAACGCATTATCCGCGAGTGTTCCCTGGCCTAGGCCTAGGCCTTCAAGGCCACAGTAAATAGGCTGTTCCTAGACAGGCATGCTCCATCATCGTCCGCATCGTCACTTACCACCAGATATGCTGGCGGTCACATGCCTAGCTTGTCAAATAAAAAAAAGGTCCTGCAAAGCTTATAAAATGTAATAAGAATATGAGTCTGTGAAACTTGAAATAAATGATATTTAATTTAATTTAATTTAATTTAAAAGCTGATGTCGCCGACATCGCCGACGCCTAGCGCCGCCACTGCATATCTATAGGTTGCAGGCAGCATAACTGCAGAACCGCGGATGCATTGTCACTGTGAGGTCTAATATCAAATGCATCATTTCTGTAATTACGCTGGCTACCTTATCCTTCAAACCAGAACACAAACAATGCAAGCATTGTGGCTTGGCAGCAGGAATAGATGAGGCACTCACCCAGGCGTTGTTACTTGGTAAAATTGCGGTGAAATATATAATAGCTGGTTAAAGTATTAGAAAGGAAAGATTGCTAGATAGTGTCAAATTAGAGAAAAGTCCTTAACTAGATCTTCATTTCCCGAGTGGCGTAACTTTGTCGCAAACCAATTTTCCATCGATGTAAACAAACAACGAATCACACAGAAAAATGTGTCAATCCGTAAAAATAAAAGACAAATGTGTTATTTAAAAGACAGTCACTTAGTGATGATCCCTGACATCTATGTATAGGTATGTATGGGCACCAATCCGTTCGGTTCAATCCGTTCAGTCCAAACTGCGACAGTTTAAAATGATATTATCGGCCTCCTCATTTTATTGTAATCTAGCTAAACTCTCTCTCTTCCCTGCTTTTCTTTTTCTTTCTTCGTTTTTGACGATTGAAAGAGATTTTTTTTCCCTACACAATAAAGAAATTTTGACTTTGACTCTGAGTAGGGCGAATTCTAAGCTAAGAAGCAGAAAAAGCTTTACCCCGTAATCTTAGGCGCCGTGGCCGACCCTACTCCAACAATGAATGGAGGTAGTCAGCATATCGACCTACAATAAACCAATATAAGATGAGCTAGCGTCTCTATAGACGCGCTTAGCAATATTAGCTCAATTTATACTGGTTATATCAGTACTCCTTTTATACAGTACAAAGTATAAAAATGTCATTGAACACCACCGGCGCGCGCGCAGCCATCCCGTTCGCGGAAGCCCGCTGGGAACCGCCGCAATTACATCCCGGCTGCGTTTTTCTACCAGCCTATGAAAATGTATGGACGTGTATGAACGCCACGCCGGGCGGCGCCGGCCGCGTACTCGGCGCCACCTTTGGCTGATCATGTTACTGATACAGGTTGTTGAATGTGCGGAATGATATCCGTGGCAGCCTTGACGTGAGGGATATCTCGGATAAGTTCGATAAGGCTCGCCTGCGCTGGTTTGGTCACGTGTTGCGTAAGCCCCAGGGATACGTGGTACATAGGTGACAGAACAGTATAAGGAAAGAGGCCCCGTGGGCAACCCAAGAAGCTATGGATTGACATGACTGAGTCGGATAACGACGTGATGCCAAAGACCGGGCGAAGTGGAGAAGAATGAGTAGGAATATGCACCCTGGCAGTAGCCGGGTAAGCGCTAGGACAATGATGATGTTACTGATACAGGCTGTTTTGAAGTCGAAAGTCTCTTTTAGCTAGAGAATCGCGAAGTAAGAAGCCCAGGTGGCACCAAAAATCACTTGTTTCGTGAAGATAAATAAGATAGCTATGGTTGTATGTAAGGAGTGTGTTATAATTCTTCGGAGAAAAGTACCTATGAAATATTTCTGTCAACCCGAATGTAAACAAAACTTTTTTGCAGTATCAAAAAGTCTAGATCGTCGCCGTTCAACCGTTCCTTTACCATTTCACACTAAACACCAAAACAGCCACGCTACACCCGAGAATATCATAATCATCAGATGAGTCACGGTGCGCGGTCCCGGCCGCGATTATAGCGTTATTTCGGGCAATCTCAGCTCACCGGCTCCCGATCAATCACGGCTCCACATTCAAATCACTATAATTATCTAAACGATAGTATGCAACAACTGCGTTGCGGCTGGGTAGTATTTCCCCCTTACAAATGAACAAATCTGTATTTACATCCACACACATCGCTATTAAAGAAGACATTACACGGCAGTGACGTCCAAATACGCTTTGACGCCTCCATGTAATAGAGACGCGTGTGGAATGGATGGCGATATCCAGGAGGAGGTAACGCATTTTTAATGGCCGCCGCGGGCAGCGCCGCTACTTCTATTAATGGAGGTGTTCCCGAATTTAACTATCGTGTTTGCGTCGATAATTGTTATAAATTAACGTTAATGCGCCGCCGCCGCGTTTGGCGGTGCGGGCCGGACGGGCGCGCTCCGGCGGCGTCTACAGCCCGCGGCCAGGCATTAGGCGCAGACGTTACTGTTTACCTTTGTGCCTGGTGAGAGAACACAGATTTCTTGTAGAGCACACCTAGAATACAGGTGGCTCTAGGTAAACATACTACAAACTAACTTGTTGGATAAATATGTAGACTTGATTTTCCGAAAAGAAACAAGCAGAAATTAATTTTCACAGACTGCAGTGCATCTGCGACCCACGAGTGTTGCGGGAGTGGTTGGACGGCGACGATTTTATCATTGGTCAGTCATTTTGCCGAGTTTTTGGTGGAACTGACCTGAGGTAAACGATGAAAAGAGATTCGAGGATGTGCATGATATGTTAATTACCATCATTGTTATCCTGCCCCTTTCCCAACTTAATTTAATCTATCCGGTTGTCAACTGTAGGATATTTTGCGTCGTCAGGTCTCTCTCTAAAGTGTACCACCCAGAGGCTCGAGGTGCTTTTGCTCGTTGCTTGGTGCTGTTGTTGAGCACTGTGTTCACGGAGTTATTTTCGTCCCTCCTCATCACAAAATTAAAGAAAGTATACTAATAGTAAAATATTCGAACAGTACGAACAGGGAGGGAGGAGGGAGAGGAGGCAGCGGTTGATTGATAGCAGAACAGTTTAGAGCAGGCCTCGGGCGTCCGTCCAAACGACCGCAGTCCGGCACCCTTCAAATGAATAGGGAAAATATGTCTGTTTAACTCTCTATTTATTAATAGGTTGGTGTCCATTATGATTATATTATAATAATCGTTCCAGCCGCAAGAGCTTCCCTGTGGTCAAGGCCCCTTCCCGAGATTCTATACAAGTCTTCGTTCTAATAGTCCTTAAATAAATAACGCAATTATTTGCGTTATTAATTGTGCCACAGTTATCGTAAGTGTTTACTGGGTTAGCAGGGGATGATAGTTATTACCGAATCTACAATTATAACTGAGTAACAAATGGAAATCAAATATCACCTATCGAGTTGAATAACACTCATAGTCATATTGTCAAAGATTCCTAAACGCCGGCGCCTTTTAATGTGGCGGTTTGTCCAGATAATAGGCCTTTACTATGCAATAATTACATTAATTATGAGCGCGACATATATCTGGTTATACATAAAGAAGACGGGATTGACAATGTAGCCGATCCTTGGCTGCGCAGGCGGCGGTTTTTGCGCGTCGGCATGCAAACGCGCCGCACGCCCGCTCCGAATGCCCCGACGCGGTTTTTCCGACGACTGTGTTCTGAATAAATAAAATATTCATATCGTTGCTTTGCTTATCTATATATGCAAACGGCGTGGACATTCTCGCACGCAAAAAATAAAAAATGCAGTCCATTTCATTTGTCTTCTTCGTTGCTTCGTGGTCTCATCTCGATATGTACATAAAACATACGATTACGT
Organism: Blastobasis lacticolella; assembly: GCA_905147135.1. Taxonomy (NCBI): domain Eukaryota; kingdom Metazoa; phylum Arthropoda; class Insecta; order Lepidoptera; family Blastobasidae; genus Blastobasis; species Blastobasis lacticolella. Next base: position 191,328 of record LR990041.1, read on the forward strand.
ATCGAGATGAGTTTCTATTATATATTTGTGCTTTTTCAACCTCAGCCATTTGCAGTTCTTTGCTGGAAATTCATACATATATACGTAAATCACATGACGTCTTTTTCTATGGTGGTCAACCTTTTCAACCAACCAACTCAACGTTCCTTTCTCTTTCTTGCTGAACATAAGACTCCTCCAAGGCACGCCATAGTTTAAAGAAATTATCGTACCCCTTAAATTATTATATGTGACTGCTCACTCGGTCACAAATCGAAACTATCTGCTGTGCGAAATATAACCATGTGTCTAGGCGGATTCCTCGGGCTTCAAGATCCGACCAATATATTAAAATGCCCAGAAAATGCACGGTGGCACCTAAACAAGTTTCCACTTCAATGTCACGACGTTTAGTTTCTCGTTACATTTCAAATTTACGAGTTTACGTGACGATCGATTGGAGTGCAGTGATTTGAAGTCAGTGCAGTGAGGCCCAGAACAGACGACGTCACTTAAACTACAAATGTATGTTATACTTTTACATTATATTAAATCAAAATAACATTCGGTAGACAAACAGACAAGCGGGCCACCTGATGGGCCAATTGTAGGGTTACATTGACGAAGAAACTTTTGGACCAACCCTACACCTAGTCTTTTTAGATAGCCTACCTAGTAAGATAAGGGCAGAAAAATTACAGTGATGATGATGATTGTTCTAGTGTGAGTATCAACCCGTACGTGTCTTTAATTTCAAACGCACACTCTGTTAAATAAAGCAATTCTATTTTATACTCTGAAAGGAAAAGGTGATTAATGATCACCGTCCTCCAGACACCCTTAGGCAGTCACAGATTGGCGAGCTTTGAGGAGGGTGTAGGCCTGTATCTTGAAGTTTCCAACGCTATGTAATCGGTATGGATGAACTAATATTGCTGCAGGAATATCAAGCCCTAACGTGGTTCTGGTCGCAAGCAGCAGAAAATTTCCCCAAAATCGTACGTGAGTCTCTAGTCAAGCGCCACATCTCAGCAGCGTTATTTAAGTTGCATCGTCTGCACGCGGCCTAAGCAGGCTCGATTACCAGTGTTACCATGAGAACCTGCCGCCGTGTGACGTCACGCGGCTCATAATCAAGTGCGTGCGCCGAGCTGCCATCTCCGTTTGAGTGGCGAACGCTGAATTAGAAACAACAGGGCTAGATTGTGCTGTACGGTCGAAATTTAGAAAGCGCTGAGTTTAGAAAATCTTTTCAAAAAAGGGTTTTCTGTTTGGTCTGTGTTAGTATCACATCATTATCAGCTACAAGAAACAGCCAACTGTAGCCGGTTTCCCTCGAAGACATTAATGAACTTATAAAACCCTTGAGTGGGTGTGGTACAAAAACACGGCCAATTTAGCTTTACTTTGGTCATCATTGGCTTTGATAACCTTGCTTTGGTGACATATTGGACGAAGAGCCCAAAAACCGCACGAATCGCTTGGTTTGACCTTCTGAATTCTTACGACTAAGGAATGGAACGCTATTCCTGGAAATGTATCTATTCTCCGAATAGTATAACCTGGGCTAGGAATAGGCTGTTTTCAGACAGGCTTGCTTAGGTGAGATGGCGGCCAAATTTTATTTGTGAGGTAGCAGCTGTTACATTAAGATACCTACATCACTAATAAAAAAAACTACCCCCGAATGTCTTCGTAGGCGACACTATCAGGTGGCCGACCTTTAGCAATTCAGCGGTCCCATAAGCCGCTAGTTCCATCCCGAAAGCGCTACCATAAAACCTGTGGTGAAGCTCCAGTGTTCATGCGTCGGCGGTCCCACGCGGCGGGCACGTAGCGCGCAAAAAGCCACGGGGGCGCGGGGGCGGCGGGTTGCGGGGCGGCTTGCATACTGATGCCGCGTAATTGTCGCCGCAAAAACGCACCGAGATGTAGGAAATGCCGCGGCGCGCGCGATCCCGGGTCACAGTGTGAGGGAGAAGCAGTGGACGGTGTCCCTGAAGTGGGTTGTTCGAAGACTAAGGGTCGTTTCATCGTACGAAATAATTGAAGACATAGGTACACGTACGCAGCGGTTTTCCTGCTGTTGCTGCAACGATGGATTCGAGAGATCTGGATGCACCCTAAAATGTATTTATAATCGGGTCAGGCCATCACTAATTCCAGATCGTGACTTTTCAGGATCTACAGCGCCGGCCCAAAGGCACTGAATTTTGGCATTCAGGCTGCCAGGTTTCATTCATCACCACAATGTCTATTTATAACCACTTGTCCATTCACTAATTTAGTACCTAAACAGAGTTACGTCTTGGTCTAAATCTATAGTGTCAGCTAAATGAGAGCCCATATAGACGTTAGATGTCAACTCAACCTAATAAAAATTGAAACCGTAGTACAATCTCCACGTAACTATTCGAACACTCACGCACGACAGATACATAGCACTCCAAGGTCCATCGCGGCGATTTATTTCAGTCGTTTGTGTAAAGACATTCCACTGCCCCTTCGGTGTACTGTGGGCCACAACGTAGGAAATGCCGCAACTCCCGCGCAGCCTCGCCGCGGGATCGCTGTCGCTCGTGGACTGCCCTCACGATAATTGCGTACAATTAGCTTAGCTTGGAGCTTTTCACACATTGCTTTGGTTTTCTCATAAACAGGCAATGTCAAGAATAAACTTTTAGAGCATCCCATTCAGTTTAGGTATAGGTTTTCTTAATGCTACGCAGTGACAAACGAGCAGAGAGCCCACTGATAGTAAGCGTTAACCTTGCCTTGTCACCGTGAGGACTAGGATTCCTGTAACAACACTGGCTATATTATCCTTCAAACCAGACCACATCAATGCAAGCATTGTGGCTTGGCACAGGCTTCAGAAAATAGCTGCAGCGGTGGTAGTAGACCCAGGCGGACTCCACAGGCTTGACAGAGTCCTTATATCTTATGTGGCCGTTTGGTGTTCGGCAGAGTAGAATAGCACTAACACTCATTGGTGTCATCGTACAAGGCTATTAATGTTTTCAAGGTAAAAGATCTGGAATCCCCGTAGGCTGTAAAATGGGTTACAGCTACTCGATGATAGAAAGCAGATGCCCCGATTCAAATCTTCCGCGACGCTTATGTCCTTATGACACCATGCTATATTTTTTTAACCTCGGAACAAAACATAAGCGATTTATATTTTGCCTGTTAAGATCCTCATGGAGCTACCTAAGTTATATTGTTAACCTTTACGCATGCTTGGCCGCGCCACTGCGCCGACACGCGAGCCGAACCCGCGTAACACCAGTAACAACGTCGGGAGTCCGTGGCTAATTGCGAGTCGCAGCCGGCGAGGCTGTTTTTGCAAATTCTTGTCGCGGACGTCATGTTTCACGCGGACAACCTAATCCGTCCGACATAATTATTATGTAATCTTACACTTTTTATACCACGATATTGCAGAAACGTTACTGATGCCGTTGTTTGCGATGCTCGCCGATCTTGCGTCCATAAAACGAAACACTTTTCACTACTTTTTTAAGAATACCATGCTGTATTACCAGTGAAACGCAAGATAAGTTCAGCTTATTCTTACATACTTACACTTTAACCCGTAACTTTGTCGCATGAACCGGGTTCCGGTTTCTCCATTCATTTTTCATACAGTATTCCCGTCGCGTTGTCACCGTTTCGTTGCCACCCATTGGGAATTCTCAAAAATATATCCATTACAAATACTTACGTCACAATACTTACCTACCTGCGAGCGCAATTTCAGCTCGACCCGTCCAGCAGTTTGAACTGGTCCGTCACTGTGATGGTGATTGAGCTGCGTAACCCTCTCCCATACACGCTCGGGTATCAGGTCACATATCGACTTCAGGACTTCGTAAGATCGGATTTATCAATTTACTTTTCGTCACTTAGGACTCGGGACTTCGTAAGTCATCACTTTTAACTCGTCACGACATTGTGAGCAGGCAGTCCAGCAATGAACTGTTGATGTACATCAAGTACCTACGTGCACTATAGCACTCATGTGTCTCTTTATTACTGCCCCAATTGTAAAGGAAAAATCATTCCACAAAAATAGGTCGTGGGAAATATTTGTTTCATCTTTACAGCTGGTTATCAAAATTAATCTAGCTATAAGGAACGAAGATATATATGAGATAGTAGGTTCGCGCGTCGAGTTCAGTTCCATTTAATACGAAAATATAGGGAAAAATAAAAGAAATTACACTAGGTGCTAGTGGTTATACTTTTCAACGCTATTTGTTAGTAATTTATGAAACGTAGTCTGCTAGCGCTAGGTCGCGGAGTCGCGGGGCGGCGCGGGCGCTGATAATCTAGTTAAATATATTTATTGCGGGCACGCCGCCGCGCGATCGGGCCGCGCCGAGGATAAACCCGTCATCTGATGAAATATAGCGAACGGTGCGCCCGCGCAGCGGTCACAGCGCGCCGCGGATGGGTGGCGCAGGAACACCCATTACATTTTATGCTCGCGAGCAAACTTCTCGGGAATCTAATGCGCATGATAAACTAGATGTTTGTTGTATAGTTAGTAAACGTCTGAAGCCATGAGAATATATAATTCTTGGGGGAAAGACAAATTAATATCGTCACTTAGCAAATTCAGCGCTAAGTAGAGTGTATTTGAAATTTGATAAGTGTTGTGAAGGCTCGGAAAGACGTAGACAAATGGACGACGCAGCCCTGCGTCTGATGTGCAACTGAAGAAGTATTCATCGGTCATATCACTGTGATCTTACCTAGACAATTCCATACAATCCATACTTTCGCAAAGTCATTTATGTGTCACATCTCACATCATTATCATAATGTTGCCAGGATCCGCTTTTCTAATTGGAAACAAGGATTCCTACCAAAATCTTTCATTTAAAATTTGCATATACCATGTGACCACGACCATGTGTACAACACGTTAGGGATAAGCCAATTCGCCAGAGCCTCGTCCGTCTGTCATCCCATCTCACTTGAGCACTCTTATAAAATTAGGATGGACCTGTTAGACTGGATTGCGAAAATTATTCAAATTTGCGTCGGTTCGAGGGGCCAGCGCAACGGGGGGAGCAGGGAAGGGGGGATGGGTGCGCGGCCTCGCCGGCGGGTGTGGGTCAGCCGGTATCTGATGGCTGGCGCACGCGCACGGTGATTTACGCCGGCGCGCGCAGGAAGTCTCGGCAAACAACGCCTCCGAGCCGCTACTAAAGCGAACGACCCCTCGTTGTTACTCGCTTGTGTTGGACTAGTGACAAGACAGTGTTTTGGTTATAGTACTTTAAGGAATCATAGGTAACTGTCCCTACCGAAACTACGAGATAATACTAATGAATGCATCTAACCTTTAAAACATCAAGCGCGCAGAGCCTAGCAGTGTCATCCTCCTTTACAATGCCTTATGGCTTGCAGCACGTTGTAAGATGTAATACGTAGTATATAACATAACAACAAGTAGGTACTGCAGAAATTTAAGAATCCACTAGGTTCATCAAGCCAAACAGGTTGTAGGTAGACAGAACTATACTTGCGTACTTACGAAACAAAGTATAAACGAAATTCAGTTTTCTGTTGTGCTGCAGACATGTTTTAATACTAGGTTGATCTTCATCGTTTATCTTAAACTTGATCGACTCGCCTCTTGAACTGTCCTCTGCTGGACTTGAGCTTCCTCAACATCCATGGAGGGTCTTGCTATAATTTCCAGGCTTGGCTATGTGTGCGTGTGACCGTGTATGTACACCGAGCATGGCGTAGTTTTACGGCGTCAGCATATTCTGTCATTATTTCTTAATTACTCTGAGATAGCATTGTTGCTTGGCGGCAGAAATAGATAAGGTTGTACTCACCCAGACGGACTCCTCAGGTCTGACATAGTCCTACCACCAGATAGATCTAGTCAAACTCTGATGTTTGAATTTCAAGGACATCGAGCGAAAACCTCAAAGATTAAAGTTTGTTGCCGTTATTATATCCAACTCCACGAATTAAAACTGTCACTGTAAATGTGAAATAAAAAAACCGACTACAAAAACATATAAAACAAAAAAGTGAAATAAATATGCTTTTGAAATTTTGGAGCATACAATACCTTATACACTCGGTGGCACACATCAGGCGGATCAGTTACCTTTGCAACCTTAGTCTCAGCATAAAAAACTAGTCGCGGCCCATATGAGCATGCTCCGTGGGAACTAAGCCCTCGAACGGTTGAAGATCCTTTTAGAGCATGTAGCCTCTGGCGGCGCCGCGCTTAGTTAAGCATTTTAAACATTTTAATGTGACCTGCGCCCTATTTCTGAAACCAGTCGCATCCACGCGAGCGCTCGTGTGCGCTACCTGTCTCTTTCACACTCGTGTTCGCTAGAAATAGAAAAGTCAAGCATTAGAAGGCGAGCGCTCGCGTGGATGCGAGCGGTTTCAAAAATAGGGCGGGCCCCTGATCGCGTCCTAAGCGCACTACGACCTGGCTCGGGGGACTGCAGTCTGCAGACCAATCATCATCTTAACTTGCCTTTATCATCTATTGTACATGATTTGAACAGCGTCACTGTTAATTGTAGTTACGACACTTTCTCTGATGGACAAGGTGGATAGAATCACATAATTTAACTTTTATTGGAGGTTCTCCTGAATCCTGTAGTGGCTTCCTACAGTAGTTTTTCCAGACTGATATGAGTGTTATGACTTTGAAACCTTCAAGAAACTAGCCTATACCTATCAACGCATTCGCGACTACCCGGTTGTTGTGGGTGTACAAGGGTGGCGGTGACCACGCACGGTCAGGTGAAAGGGATGCTAGCTGCCAGCCTGTTTAAAAAAATTATAAGGATTAAGAATGGTTTTGTATTTCTCGAGTATGAAAAGTGTCGCTTATGGTGCATAACTTGTGACGTTTTGTTAAAAGTGAGAACACTTGTTAAACAAAATGTAAGTAGGCGCGGATTATATCAAGCGTCGGCGACGCAGGTTGCGTTATGCTGTCAACTCAAATTTGTATGAATTTCTAATGCGAACGCCGACGCAGTTTGCGTCGGTGACGCGGGTTCGTCAGCGACGCACGTTGCGTCGATAACGCAGTTTGCGTCACTTGAATTTCAGATCTCGACGAGTGTTATAATTTTTCTTTAGAAACTAGTGTTTTAGGACCAATAGTTTCAGAGTTACAACAGTTTTAAGTTTGACAGCTGTTACCCGAAATGTAGATCTCGATGAGTACCATAATTTCTCTTTAGGAACTAGTGTTATAGGACAAATAGTTTCAGAGTTATAACCGTTTTAAGTTGGACAGCTGTCACCCGAAACGTAGATCTCGACGAGTACCATAATTTGTCTTTAGGAACTAGTGTTCTAGGACCAATCGCTTCCGAGGTAGGCGAGAGAGGAGAGGGTGTGTAAATTTGCTACTATGAAAAAATGCTTTTGTGAAGTTTGTCGAACAAATCGTGTGGATAGCTCGCGTTAAAAACCCGACGCAATCGACTATATGCGGAGTTATCACAGTGTCGGCGTATTTTGGACTCCGGTTTGGTCGGTCCTTAATAAACCTGCGTCGCCGACGCAACTTGCATTACTGGCGCAACATGCGTCGCCGACGCAACCTTACAATTTTGACTTGACAGCATATCGCAACCTGCATCGCCGACGCTTGATATAATCCGCGCCTAACTGTTATCCCACTTGCTAGTAGGTACTATACTAGTAGCAGTTGAATCTAAGAGACAAATAGTGACAATATAGGCACTATATGTATACGTCGAAGATGGAGATTTTATTTTATTTTATTGGTTTACCAACAGATGTACACTATATCTAACATTTAAATCTATGGTATTACAATCTTTTTGTTAGTGCCTATCCAATTACAGGTAAACACATCATTTACAAAAAATAGTTACATTATTGCTGGTTCCGCAGAACAATAACATTTATTTTAACATTAGTTGTAAGTACATGTTTTATAACATTCTAAGATACCATGCAAAGATTACTTAGGTACTATATTTACTAAAAATGTGTCTGTATAAAAGGGCCTTAAATCTATTAACATTTCCACCACTAAACAAATCCACCTCCTCGAGATGCCTACTTTTATACAATTTATATAAACAGCAGTTTAACCGGTTATCACTAATGCAACTTTAGTCACTTAAACCAGTAAGTTAAAATAAAATTAGTCATCTAAGACAGCAATCGATCTTCCAGTTTTGGCCAGACATCTAATCAGTACCTACCTTAAATTGTAAGGTATATTTCAATAATAACTTAGGTAATATCCGGTGCGCGATATCGCGAACCGCGCAATGCAAACAAGCCCAACCCTGTTGTGGCGAATTACGAGTTATCAGTTAAAATAAACAGCACAAACAGCATAATTCAGTTTTCTGTGTTAGGTGTGATAACAATAATCGAATTATTCGATAAATCGTATAAAATAGGTAGCTGTATGTAGAGTAGTGTAGAGTACATAATAATAGTAGAATATAGCGGGTGGCGTAGTACTCTTCATAGAATACTGAAGCTATTATAGACGGCACTATTTTAAATAATAAATAATCATCTTGGCGGTAATATCCCAGATGTGCTCTTGCGCACGAGGGCCCAGGCTCCGCCCTGACCATGATCCAGGACTAGGCAGATCAGATAATTACAGTGGAGCGACTGCAGTCTGACCTCCGTGACCCTGTTACCAGGGGAACCTGACCAGATAGGATCATGGTTACACATTCAGTCGCCTGAATGTGCAGGTTTCATCACGATGTTTTCCCTCACCGTAAGAGCATCTGTTAGCGTTTAACTAATGTACATGACTCAGAAAAGTGTTATTTGTTCTTGGCCGCAGTGGGTTTTGAACCCGGTGCCTCTCGGCCACCGGCGCTCCTAGGTAGCTGTGAGTAGAGTAATTAATAATAATAAAATACAGCGGGAGGACACAGAGTTTCTACCTCTATAGCGGGATATTCCGGTCTAATTAGAGCCGCCTGACTGGGGAAGTACCCTTCATAGAATACCGAAGCTATTATAGACAGTACCTAACAATAGCGTTCCTGTCGCAGCAGGATCCCAGTATTTGTCTTGCCTTGCATACCTTGTTAGACAAAATAACCTACAAATATTTCTGAATATCATTCAAAAAAGATTAAACAATAATAACAATTCAAAATTTCTACGAATGTGATCTGGGGTTGAATCACCGGCGCCACGCTATCAGCCGCGCCCGCGCGGGGAAATACCTATATTTACAGTTGGTTAATGGAAAGTTTTGGGCTGAATGAATAAAATATGTTTCATCTAACATTTATTTTTTATTTTATTTAAAAACTTTATTGCACAAATTACAGCAATTGGCGGACTTAAAGCCATTTAGGCCTTGTCTAACAGTCCACCAGCAGACCATGCAGAGAGTAATTTAGTAGGTGCTAACAGGAAAACATTGGCATAAGTGAAAAAATAAAATATGAGATTAAATTAAATTGAATACTATAAATACAATTACTAATTACATTTCTACTAATTATAAATATTGAAAACCTTAGGATCAGAAGTGATTTCCAATGCAGGACTGCACTAAAGCATCCTCCAAAAACGCTCAGGGCTTCGATTCTGGTACGGAAATCGTCTCAGTTGCAGTAACATTACAATTGCATCGCATGTCAAACGTGTGGTTGTTATTCAAATGACAGATATTGAGATGCAACTTCCATGTGATTGTTATTCAAATGACAGATGTTGAGTTGCAACTTTCATGAATTCGAACTTTCCCAAAATTCGTTTTCTGGTACTTTAGTTGCATTATGGTTTTAAATGGCTGTTGGTACTCTAATAAATAAATAAATTACTAAGATGCATCTTTCTTAGTTGTCAAACTGCCTTCAATTCTGTCAACGAAACAACGTGTCAAAGGTCGAACAATGATTTAACTGCAATTTAACTGGGATGATGCTGGGACTGACTCGATACCTCAACGTAGTTATAGTAACGTCACAGTTGAATTGCAACATAATAACAACTGCATTGCACACCAGAATCGGTACCCAGGGGCACATTCGTTGGTACTCACCTTCAGTAGCTACTCGTACATTGTCAAGCGAATGTAAACAACAGAAAACGCTAATAGTGGCCATCCTGATGAGCCGTTAAGCGCCTTGTACGACACTCCTAAGAAGCTGTTGCTTTTTTCTACTATGTCCGACACAAATATACGTACAGCATAAACTAATTATACTACTTACATCAAAACAAAACATCACCATTATCATAGCCTTGCGTATTTCAAAATTGCGCACAATTTCTACAAAATAAGAATTGCAAAGCTCGACGCAGGCGCGGCGACCGCAATATGCAAATCGCATAATCTCACGCCCAAACCGACCGGCATGCTATTATCTCGTGATTTTTTATCGCTTATTGTAGACATTTTTTCGAGCACCGGTGGCCTAATAGCTAGCGGCTCCAACTCGTAAACGAGAGGTACCGAGTTGGAACCCTAATACCGCCATACTCCCATGATTTTTTTAGTTATGTTGATGTAAGTTAGGTACACTCGTGGGTGTCGTACAAGGCGACTAATATTTTCGAGACAAAAGTTCTAGAGTCTCCGTAGGCTGGAATATGGGTGGTACTCCTCGAGATCTATATTTTACCGGTGGCTGGCTTTAATAATATCACTAGCCATTAGGCCACCGATCTCTAGCTCTTCGTATTTTCATAACCAAAATTGAACCATACCAATTACTTTTTGTTTCTATAACGAGATAAGTAAGTAATCATTACACGTGATTACGCAGGCAATCACAGCAGATCACCTACTCCATAAGGCACAGAATTAACCTTCTATCTCGACTTCTCGAGTCCGAACAGACAACCTAAAATTTATGCATAATTATTTGGTTGTTTTTATTCGGAACGACGTCTAATTCGGTCCACCGTAATTGCACTGTTCTGTCCCCGCGAACCGAGCATTACTATTGCGCAACTACCTAATATTAAACCTTGGTCTGCGCAGACGGGGACAGCCCTCAAGATACTTCGTTCAATTTAATAATCATCATTATCTTAGCGTCTGTCCCGGCTTAGCCAGGATCCGCTTGATTGCTTTTGTTCCTCCACTTCGCCTGATCTTCCGCATCCAGTTTGTATGAAAGGATTTTTTATACTACACAATGACAAACGTGCAGACAGCCCACCTGATGGTGTGCAGTAACTGACGCCCATAACATCAACGATTCATGATTCATCCATTTAGGTAGCAGGCAACAAAAATAACGAACCACAATTCATCATCACAGCTCATAACAGTCCACTGCAGGACTAGGGGCCTCTCCCACGAAAAGGGAGGTTATTGCCATAATCTCCACGCTTGGCAGGCGGGTTGGAGATCGCAGTATTATAAATAAAAGTATGGAAAACGCTGCTGTCCATTTTCCAGCTTACGGAGATCCTAGATCTTTTGCCTCGAGAACATTAGTCGCCTTGTACGACACCCACGAGTGTTAGGGGTTGGTGCTATTCTACTCTGCCGGACACCACACGGCTCAAAGGATTCAGGACAATTCAGGTCAATGAATTTGGAAGTAACGAGAGAGATCTGTCAGGACCATAGCGAGTAGAACGATGTGGTCTCCGCTTACCCGCACTGGAAAAGGCATGTGTGACGTTAGTCCTCCGTGCATTAGCTCTCCGTGCGTTAGCTGTAGACCACTTCAATGGCTGTAGACTAGAGTCACAAGCGATCGCATACCTACCTACCAGCGAACACTCTTCAGTGTCAATTTTGTCCTCCATTGCTGTAAGTCCCTCGTCTGCTCAGACTCGTATTCTGCATCGGCTTTATTTATCCCGAGCGCGGTCGATGTGAAAGCATTGATTAATATTGTAATGAGCACGACGGGCATCGTTCCTCAGACTCGGCCGAGAGAGCAAAAACACGCGTCGTACATCGCTGGGTTATCATGACTGTGTTCAATACTCTACATTGTACATGCAATGTACGTAACGCAAGCGATATGGTCGTAAGCTTTTATGCCCCGATCCGGCGATGGTCAGTAATTGTGTATAGTTTGAGATAATGGTGGTGGTCGCGGGTGCAATTATTTTTATCCGTGCGGCGGGGTTTCGTTCGGGCTAAGGCGGGGGAGGGGGCAGGGGGGAGGGCGTGATTTGCGTACGCGCATATAAGCGGCATAATCCTGCGCATCGCGCACGCCGCCGATAATGCCCCGATAATAACACGCTCGCCGCCGCGCTGTCCCCCAAATTGCCGCTTGACTAAAAAGATGCGGCGCGGGCGCACCTGCCCTGTGGGAAGGAAGACAGGATACCAGAATTACAATGTAAGATCCTACGTACAGTAGGTACGATTGTGATTGCCTGAACTTTTAAATTTGAACTGAAGGCTTGAATTCGTCGCTCCATCCGATTGATTGGACGCTTCGACGATCTCTTTTATCCTTTCGCACATAATATTCGAGCAATCGAAATCGGTTGACTTAATGTAGACCTACCATGCATATTTGCATATCCATTTATACCATATCGTCTCGAATGCATTTTTAATTAATAGCTTTTTAAGTAAGAGTTTGAGTGTAGCTCAAACTACTGATACTCACGCATTGCTGTTGTACTTCTTTTTATCTATTGTGATTTTATAAGTGGAAGCCTATAATTGGCTATGTAATGCTATATCATTGTTTTTATTGTAACAACTGCTGTTGGCTTTTCTTAAGTAAACAAATTAAAAAATAAAATTGCTCAAATCTTTGACTCTTTCTGGTGCTCTGGTGCTTAAAAGTTCTACCAGCTGTAATCTAAGCTATGGCAACCAGCGCACCCATTTCTGGCGACATTTAATAATTAATCATCTTTGCGTCAATATCTCGATTGCGCTCGGATGCAGGAGTTGTCAGATCAGGTAATTACACTAAAGCGATTGTCATCTGACCTCCATGACCATGTTAACAGGGGAACCTGGCCAGATTGTATCATAGTTACACATGTACATATCCCTCGGTCAGGAGCTCCTCTGCTCTGCACCCGTGCAGAGGCAGCCTACTGGCGGCGGCGGTTCCGCGGCTCGCCGGAAACGATCCATAAAGTCTAGATGAGTCGCTCGCGTAGGCCTGGACGCGGACCATAATCACAAAAGGCCGTAATAGAGGGAAAGGAGCCGTCTAGTGATGCGCGAATAGGAATAATTTATTCGAATGACCTTTCAAATGCACAGCCATTCGAGTTATTCGATCATATAAAACTGATATTCGAATTGTTCAAATGAATAGAGTTCGAATAAAAAAGAAAAAGAAAATAATAGAAGCTAAAATAAAAATAAAATATAATAATAGGTCGATGGAGCTGACTGTTATAGTGGAGACTGCGCCTCGGCAAACGTAGTGTGAGACACCCTGTGGTGGCACGATGGACCGATGACCTTTAAAAAGGTGGCGGGCAGTGGATGGATGCGAAATGCCCAAGACCGGGAAAAATGACGCTCTTTGGGCCTACTGATCTGCTGCTGACTTATATTCAAAATTATACTATTCTCGAGTGGCAAAACCATACTAACAATTCTAATTTGTGTTGTACCTTCCACGTAAAAAAATCGATCGAATAATTTATTCGCTCTTTTCATTAGAATGAATTCTGCACGAATGCTGCATCAGAATGCTTGTTTTTCTTCTAATACTGAATTGTTATTCGAATAGTGCTTACTAAATCATTCGAATAATTCGATTGTCATTTTTTCCAATCGGCCATCACTAGAGCCGGCGCCGGGCGGCCGAGCCGTGATTAATATGATTATTTGATTGTTTAATGGGCGGCGCACGCGAGCGGGCCCGCTGCGCGCGCGCACGTTTTGCATAACCACACAGGGTACCGACCGAAATTAACGATTATTGCATTGCACAAAAGCTAAGCCGAGTTATGGAGGCCGATTAAACGTATCAAGATTAACCTGCCATGTATACGTATAGGATTGAAAGAGATATGCTGAGTTGATTTGGACACGTGAATGGATGGATAAAAACGGCGAAAGGTAATCTATCGTGTGAATGTGAATGGGCGCTCCAAAAAGGGCAGGTCAGGAGTACCCTCAATCGGCGTAAATCTATGAGAAGATGGATGAATGTGGAAAAAGCAGAAGAGGTGTATACGGATCGTATCTCATGGCACTCGATAGTTTCTGCCTACCCCTATGGGATACAAGCGTAAGTGTGTATGTATGTCTGTATGTATAAATATACGCTGCAATGCGTAGGCGCAGCACACATTCGCCACAGTTTATGTTTCATTCAAAGTGCGTTAATTGCATTGAGCTAAATACTTTTGTTCATGTTGCGAACGGACACCGATCTGAGATATGATTCGCCCACATAAAGGCAACTCCACACTTCGGTCCAAACTATTGGCAAAACATTTGCTGAGACTGCACGACACTTTTGATCGACCCTCTACGTTGTTGCCTTATAGGGATGTGGTAGGGATAAAAAAGTATCGGTAGTCAATATTTTTCTGTAAATATATTGCATAGCACAGTTGTCTCTTGATTATCATAAATGTTAAAGCATTCCAACCTACTTATTAGTAGTAATGTATTTATTGATTTGGATTATTATCGTACAAGATTTCCGGGGTTCATAGCCAATGACATGGTTCATAGACATGGCCAATATTCATGAACTTCACCAATATTAGAATGTAGAGGGAGTACTGACTTCCTCTAGGAAGTTCTCGTAGGAATCAGAAAAGATATCACATGGGCGGCCTAAGAAGCGATGGATTGACATCGCTGAGTGGGTTTCGAGAGCCAACGGCTTACGATGCGAGAATGTGGAAAACCAGACAAAGTAGAGTGGAATGCGTGGGAAAGCGGACCCTGGCAGAAGCCGGGAAAAGCGCTAGGATGAAGACGATGACTCCCTCTACATTCTCCTATTAGCCAAGTCTCGTGGAGTTCTAACCAATATGTGTAGACGCCTTAACGCGCCTACGTGAGTGGGATAACACATATCATTCAATATTGTCGGAGCCACTGTCGCGGTAGTGGTGCGAATGCCGCGCATGCCTTCGTTAGAGATCGATCAGCAACAGTGCGGTGGGTGTATAAGGCTAACACGCCCGCGCCACGATCGCTCGACGGTGCTCAATAACTAGATATTAGCTGAATTGATTACGCCGTAATTGATTAAATGAGCGTAAGTTATCATAAACCAACATTCTTCATCATATGTATCGGAGACGCATTTTGTTCTCCGCATATGGAGACCGTAATGGCACAAATATAACTAATCATTCAGCATTTTAATTAATGTAGTCGATGTACCTACTTCTGCCTATAAATAAAGGCTATACAATAATTATGCGTGGGCATGTCAAAGACAAAATTATGCTGCGCGTTGTGTGACCACCGTGTCCTAGATTGTATCCTTTCAACAACATTATGTTCAAGAGTAGTAGTGGCCCTGCTCATTTGCCTCCTGCTACAAAAAAGAAACAGAGATTCGAATCTTTTGTGGGTGGGATAGTTTTCATCGAATTTGCTTCAGCGAATTAGCAACTGCCGCAAAAAGGGTTCGCGGCTACTTAAGTAATCAATTCGGTCCTTGAATTTCTACGATTTCGGTAAAGCCAGTACCGTGGCCACCCCGGTGACCGCCGTGAGAATATGCGCACGCGCACGATAGGCCAGGACAATTGATTTTGAAACTTATTCTGATAATGTCAGCACTCAAGTTACTTTGATAGCTTCCCGCAGTATACTCCAGTCTCGTTTTAGTGTCGTCAATGGAACGTGAGTGCTAATTTTATTGAAATAAGATTCAAAATAAATTCTGTTAACGAAATGCTTCGCTGTGCTTGCTGGTGGGCACTGTTTAGGGAACGCAGTGGGTGGGAGTCCCCGGGGGTCTCCGGGAACCATGTGACCTGCAAAAAGCGTGGAATTCGCGAGCACCCTCGGCGCTTACTTACTGTAGCCTATAGGTACATCAATAGCATTTTGACCTACCAAAACCAATATAAGATGAGCTAGCGTCTCTACAGACACGCATAGCAATGTTAGCTTCTTTTTATACTGGTTTTGTACCTACTACCTACTGGTACCTACCTATAGACGCCATTTGGCCAGAAAATGAGAGGAAACTACGTCGTACGCGTGCATGCCACTTGCTGATTAGTGCTATTGTTTTAGATGCGTTCATAGTTAGGTACATTTGGATAGCATCTAAAATCCAGGAGGCTAACTAGTTTTATGTTTCCAGTTTAATTATATACTGTTGTGTCTTTTGTTCTATTATATTTCTCTGTATATCATTATTGTGTACAATAAACAGTTAAATAAATAAATAAATATATGAATTAGTTTATTTTTAAACTACGCAGTCACATATGAGTAGATAGCCCACCGGAGGTAAGCGGTAATTGTCGCCCATAACATAACATCTACGACTCATGCATTTTATTTGCGGTTGCAGGCAACAGAAATGCAGAACCGCAAAAAAATTTAGAGCTGAGATTTATCTTTTCTTTTTATAAAACGTGACATCAACTATTGACAGTGGCGTTACTGTCATACAAGCCCAAAAGCCGGGCTTGCCTTATAAAAATAATTATCGATCAAAAATCAAAGGTAATGCGAGCGCGAACTATTTAAAGTTCGCGCTCCTAATACTTTTCAAACTACGTGCACACCGCCGCGCCGAAAAGCAGCGCCATCGTGCGCCTAGGTTACGAAACACGATCCGAACGCACACGCAAGTTGAGACTGAGTTGAATTGAGAGTTGAGACGCGGCCAGTCATCCCGCTCGCACGCGCTGGCTTGTAAGCGGGCTTCGGTTCCGGCCGATATGTCTCTTTCTTACATATGAAAACTGTCCTATAATGAGATATAACTATACGTTTGTTTATATAGTTAATTGTACGAAACTTTAAGCCCTGCATGCGTATGAAGTTGTACACGGATGCAACTTCGCGCATGCGCAGTAGGTACGTTTGTTGAATGCTGGAATTCGTACCAACTTCACTGTTGTTTTGAGCGGATAAGAAAATAGTTTTTTGTGGTGTTTGTGTTGTGTTTTGTAGTAAAAGTGATTTAATTGGATTGATCAACAATAGAGGAAGTAAAGCCCCTTGTGATGATTTAAAATGTGCACAAGTTTTGATTTGCATGGAAAAGGTAAAGTTTTTAAACATCGCTCAGAAAATAACAAATTATTTCCCTTAATTAATAAAAACCTACGCCCGATTTACGTACCTTTTTCTCAGATTATTAAATCACTTATAAGACAATTTCATAGACCGGTGTACCAAACTCATTGGATTGTTGGTTATTCTCTCTCACAAGTTATAGTGCTGGTATAAAACTGAAGAGTGATAAGTGAGGATTGATCAGTAATGTGGCAAAAAGATGGATTTATTTTTAATAACCGTAAAAACAACAAAAACTTCATTTCTCGGCTTGCCTTACTCTGAAACCCTAGGCACGCCACTGACTATTGATACAGTAATACAGTAGAACTGCTTGGCAGCAAAAAAAAGGCAAGATTGCCATACAAACAGATTCTTCAACTATACTACTGACAGTACGACAGTGTAGGTACCATCATAGCTTATAACAAAGTTATCCTTAAAAATTCATATTTATATCCATACCTACTAGGCCAGTCAAATCTTACATCTAAAACGCAAAGCGCGATGTAACGCTGCATTTTTGGTATGTTATTTGGACCCCTTAAGGGAGTGTGAAACTATATTTTGCAAGCAAAAAAAAATTGTGCTTCGTGCGTAATACGTGAAAAACTGCGAAATTTTGGGACTTTTTTCACTTTCAGGACTAAAACTCAAAAACTTTGCATTTTTCGACCAACAAAGCTTAATAGCTTTTAAAATTGATTAAATTTGCAAGGATTTAAGCCCAAACACAGCTCTATAAAGCGTATAACAACCAAGTTATGACTCTTTAAAGATGGTCTATTTTTTCCGATAAACTTCAATTTTAGGTTTTGCTCCTGTCCGGAGCAAATTATTGGTAAAATTGCTAGTTCTATTATAAAAAAAATTAAAAGGGAGTTGTAGTACATTTCATTTGCTTTAAATGATGTACAGCACGAACTATGTGAGACTAATGGTTCATTCACAATCTTAAAAAAACGAGGAGACCGTGAAAATGTATTTTTGAAAATTAAAGTATTTATTAAGGTAGGAATAACAATTATACATATTATGAACACTAATCTGACATAATACAAATTATGAATACTAATCTGACATAATACAAATAACAAAACTTAATAAAACAGTCACTAATTTTGTCCAAGGTCCACGGTATCAGAACTATTAGGAATGCTGCTCAGAAGGCTGGCCGTATTGTCCCCCGTCCGAAGTGGAAGTCAGCTCTATGGGTCTTTAGTAATATCGACCAAGCGCTTAGCTAGCTCCCGAAATAGGGAGTGTGCGCATGGACACTAGAATTCAAGGGTTTCCACACCAAACGGCTTAAGTATGTGGTTTCCACTAACACTTGCGCCGTTTGACACTTTCAGTTGAGACGGCATCCGGCCGTTACTGGAAGATGGAACTGTGCAAGGGTATCGCTACACGTGGTGTCCCTGACCAAACGTCGTCCCAGCTCCCAGGGCGGGAGCGTCATCCCTTCGGGCCTCTTACCGTCATCACGGGACAAACCACCTGGCTCAAGCTTCGCGGGTGCTTCAGCGGAGGTGAAGGCCCAGCGGATGATATAGTGCGTAACGCGGTCGAGAAGTGTCCCAATATTTTTAGAAGACATTGCCTGAAGTTAGAGACCCGATTTACACTCGCCAGCAGCCAGCAAACGGGCACGCTCTGCAGAGTTGGTTGGTGCGCTTAAAAGATTGTTTCGCACCAGTCTGCAGCGAGGCTTGCCCCATAACCGCTGGGAACAGGAATTTTTCGGGAGCTCGACCTCCGGAAAAGCCTCGTGCCAAAGGCATTTATTTGGCCTCGATAGAATACGCCGTAATAAAAGTTCCTAGTTTAGATAATAACTTCTGCACTGGATACTGTGAATATGCACCGAGGACAGAAAAGCTGACAGGGACACATCTGAAACTTTCCTAACGCCTAGACCTCCATATCCATCTGTTTCCAAGATGAATTATCGAGATTTATGTTAAGAATTAAAATATAAGAATATGTTTCACTGTATTCATGACAACACCGCAAAACACAACCATAGAATTGGAATTTTTCCTTTAATGAAGTCCGAGAGGGATTAAGTCACGCCTTGTCGGCGACATTGTAATAGCAATAGCGTCAAAAGCTGCAGAAATGGTACCAGCCCTCGGACAGCACACCAATCACCCTCAAATCGCGCATGAGGAGCTGTAAATCCTGTAAAACCGTGTTCGCATCTCCTCGTAGGATTCCGTGTTCTAAGTAGGTCATACTACCACACGTTAAATTAAGAATTTAGCTTCTCGAGAGTCGCCTATTGCTGGCAGCCGACTACTGATTGCAGGAGGTAGCCTTTGTATATAAGATTGCTCGGCTTTTTGTAGCATTGCCTCATCAACTTATAAGCGGCCGGCAGCTAAGATCGTATTTGACCAAGCAAAGCGCCTCTATCGACGGAGTTGAATCCATTTTTACGTCACCCTTCAGTACGACTTCAACACTATTACTTTGGAGGAAAATCCTCATGGCGTGGACGGCGGCTTCGCCACCTTTAGATCCAAAGTCTAGCTGGATATGCTGGAAGTAATTTGCTGGGCTGGGGGGTGGAAAACCGGCGTCGGTAGGTAGTCCCTACCGCAATAGGATGAATGAAACCATAATTTTTTTAGTTTTAGGCGCCATACTTGGCGCGTACTTACTAAGGACTGTTCTACCTAGCCTGCCAGTGGTGTCGAGAATTCGTTTATAGAGGCTTGTTCCTTGAAGGCCCTGATGTCGTTGTCGTATGAATGTAGATACAACATTAAAACCATGTCAAAAAAATACATTATTACGATTTCAATAGAACTCGGTAGAATTTCAGTAACCCATGGTAAAACTAAGCAACTTCAAACTAACATACAAACGGCCCTGGGTTCAGTTATTGAATCGCTCGCCTCTATTCGAACGATTTACAATGTAAAATATCGACGTGAAAAATTCAATATTTTTAAAATCACATTGGCAACACCGAAAGAGAGGGCCGAAGTATGGGCAAAAATAGAGAAAAATATGTCATTTTTCATAAGGAAAATTAAGATTGAAAATCGTTCGAATCAAAGCGAGCAATTCATTGGCGAGGTTGACAAATATCATCCACTGGACCCTGAGACTGATAGAACGGTCTCGGAAGCTGATTGGCACCTTGTGATGGTATTTTATTATTATTAAAACGTAATTCCTAACAAGCATAGCATAAGTACTTTGGTACCATTCACACAAATAAGTATTCACAGAATTCTTCAAAAAACCATTTTCAAGATTGTAAGTAAACTATTAGTCTCACTTAGTTCGTTTTCTACTTCAACGAAAGTAAATTAAATGTACTACAACTTTCTTTTAGTTACTTATATCATAGGACTAGTGATTTTATCAATAATTTGCTCCGGACGGGAGCAAAACTTAAAATTGTAAATTTTCCGGAAAAATTGATCATCTTTGAAGAGTCATAACTTGGTCACTGTACATTTTGTAGAGCTGCGTTTGAGCTTAAATAGTGGCAAATATAATGAACTTTAAAAGCCATTTAGCTTCATTGGTCAAAAAATGCATAGTTTTTTATTTTTAGACCAGAAAGTGAAAAAAGTCCGAAAATTTCACAGTATTTCACGTATTACGCAGGAAGCACAATTTTTTTTTGCTTGCAAAATGTAGTTTCACACTCTCTTAAGGGGTCCAAATAACATACCAAAAATGCAGCGTTACATCGCGCTTTGCGTTTTAGGGCCATTTTTTTGTAAGATTTGACTGGCCTATACTGTAAACGCTCATATATATACCTAGAGACGTGCCTCTTAACACGTACAATTTGTTCAATACTTTGCCACCTGGTGTGAACACATTCGCTAGGTGACAAACTAATAGAACAAATTCACACGAGCTGTCTGGCTGTCCACACTTCTGTCACCATCGACATCAATAGGCACAGTAAGTTTAAAAACACCTGCTCCCACCAGTGCCAGCCATATTCACAAAATTGTGACAAATGAATGAATTTCTTTGACGCGACCGTTGATAAAACCAATAAAAAAGGAGATCATTATGTACCTACCTTACATTCTACAGTGAATTAGGTATAACGCAATTGTGGTATTGTTGTTTGTGAATAAATTTTATTCTCTTCTTCTATTCTAATGTGTGTATCCCTCCCTTATTTGGTTATTAACTCATCCAAATAAGTGAAGCCGTAGTTTAAAGAAAAATTTCGCCCGTTTCTATGAAAATGACCTTCTGGTAGTTACCAAATTTAAAATTTAGTTAACCTATTGTAAAAAAGCCCCAGATACCCGCTCATTCAACAGCGCCGTACAGCCCGCAGCAGTCGGTAGTCGGTGTGTGTTTCCATAAATTCGGGCTGTCGGCGACTGCGCAGTAATGACCGGTTGCAGCGACCGCGCCCGCGACTGCGCCTGCTCGTCACCCGCGGCGTGATTAGCATGCGCAGTGGCAACGATACACCTGGCTGCAGTGGCGGTGGATTACAGTATTCATTTCTTAATATCAAAATGCTTGTTCGCTGCGTGGTTCATTAATAACACCAACGGGTCTAGCCAAGTTGATGGAATGATTAGTGATAGAACGCGACGACTACGTTCGCCTAGTGTTCCTAGATCGGCGCAGTATTGCGGCCGGAGCATGGATCATGGAGGAATACAATAAGGACTATTAAAAATTATATTATTTGAAATGCTACCATAAACAGTACTTTCTTCGTTTTTAATCTACGATATACAAACTATATGAATAAATATACTGTTCTATACTATTAAGCACTCTGGATATTAGCGGTTTTTAATACTACAATAGAAAACCTTTTTGCCAATGTTCTGATCTAAAGTAGTCTCGTTTTAATAGAAAAAGACTTCCAGCTTTACTTTTTTTTATAATAAAACATACTTTACGGGAATCTAATAATTTTACCTGCGCGTAAAGCGAGAATTTCCTTTATTATGGAATAAACAAAAAGTCCCGAGGATAACGTCAATTGAACTTAAACTGAGATAGAAAGTAAATTCTAATAAAATTTTGTACTATTAAAATTAAAAGAATCCCCAAAAAGAGCACTCCGAAACAGACAGCGTGTTCCACAAAACCAATTATCCAGTTGACAAAATAAACAAATAAATACAAAGCAATACAATAATTGAGTGGACATAAACAAATTGAACCAATAAACGTATTGACTAGAGTGTTTAAGTCTAATATATGATCTCTTAAACAGCCCCCAGCGGGCGATGGTAATCAACGGCAGTTAATGGAATTAAAAAGCCATAATGTAGTGGGAACAGGCGCGGGCTGACCAGCACGGCGATTAAACGCTATCCCAAACAACTTTTCACTACATCGGAGTTATAGACGGGTACACAAATTCAAATTGCTTTCGATTTTTAATGGTGAGAGCCAAAACAAGTAACCAAATATTTTCCGGTGGATATCGCTTACTCTAAAAAATATTGTTTGATTAAGTAGTGTTAATATGGTCACATGATATTTATGTAAAATCGACTAAAGAAACCCACATGGTATATCTTTTTGGCGGCCATCGATTTTTGGACTTAACATGTCTTAAAATCCCGGAAGCCACTCTCACAAGTACAATTCCGAATTTCAGTCCTAGTCTGTGAGTCATTATAGTAAATAATGCATCTATCCACTATCATATTCGAATGCTGCAGAAGGTACCAATCAGTTGTCTACCAATTGTGTCCATCATTAACTTTCCGCTGTTGGTTTTGAAAGAAGCGCAACTCGGACGTACAGTCTGACAAATAACAGGCTACACAGGGCTATCCCAGAACGCATAATTTTTCTTTAATCCCCTATGAAGCCTTCTGCTTCTTCGCAAGTCGTATAAACCATCGGTCGCAAATGGCATAAAAAGTGGATTTTTTGTATTCCACATGTCATCCAACCATGTTCTTTAATAGTTAATAAGCTACACCGCTTTTTTTTTCGGTTGACGCACTTCGATTGCCATTGCTTTGCACGTAATGTTTTAAAGTATCCAGGAGCGCCGGTGGTCTAGTGGTTAAGGAATTTGACTCGTAGGGTGATAGGTACCGGCTTCGAATGACTTTTCTGAGTTATGTACATTAGTTGAATGAATATTGACCGATGCCTTTATAAAACCTGCACATTTAGGCGACTGATTGTGTAACCATGATGCAATCTAATCAGGTTCCTCTGGTAGCGGTATTACGGAGGTCAGATGCCTGTAAATACCTGACCTGCCAAATCAATATAAACTACCCCGATAATTATCAATTATCATACATCAAAAGCCTAACATAATCGAAGTTTAAAAAAGCCCGCAGTACGTCCGAATGCCAGGTGCGGGTCACCAATTGCCGGCATCGATTACCAATCAGCGGCCGGCGGCGGCCGGCGGCGACCGGCGGCGACCGGCGGCGCCCGCGCAGCCATCTGATAGCGGCCCGCGCCCGCGTCTCCAATTGTACTAATTGCGGATACTCAACGCCAATTAATATACGAGTGATCAGTCGGATCGGTCGGAATGGTGGTGGTATTGTTTTTATTTGTTTTTAGGGGACCGCTTCAGAACTTGTAAAGGTTAAAGCGGAACCTTTGTGGGATCATTTTGTTGTCTATCGGTTTGTCGGACAGCAAGACGGTTTTTCTCAGGAACGGGTAAAGGTATCCATAAACTCGAACTAAAACGGAACCTTCCAGCATTCATTAAATGTTTGCTAGAGAGATCCTGTCACTCTCAGCTGACTGTACATTATTTAAACACTAAGTAATGCTCTTGCGGTGAGGGAATAAATAGATCGTGAGGAAACCTGCACATTAAGGCGATTGAATGAGTAACCATGATCCAATGTGGTCAAGTTCCCATGTTAACAGGGTCACGGAGATCAGTCGCTCCACTGTTCCACCTGATCTGCCAAATACTGGTCGTGGTGGACGAGAGCACACCGGCATATTGAGGCAAAAGATGATGATTATTGTTTTATTACAATGTTTTGTTGCAATGTTTTATAATATACTTTGTTTGCAATGCCCTTACAGGGTGTCACATGTAAGTACTTTATAACATTGTGAAATCTTTTAAAAACTGTGATACGCAATAAACGAAATTGAAATTGAAATTACAAATCCTTCCATCCGTCATCATCACACATCACAACATCGTTGTTTTTATTTGCGGTTGGCAGACGGCAATATCAAACAAGATTTAAAAAAAAAAAATTAGTTCTTATTTATTAGTTCAGAACCCTTAAGGCGTTCGCTCTTGTACGGTTTCATTATAATTTTATTACGATGATCGGGTACAACACTTACAATGTATACCTAATTAAGTAAGTAGCCGAATAGTTAATAGCGATCTGACATAATTACTGATAAATGCCTAAGATAAATGTTTTAAACAAGGTCGTAATTTGTAGTAATCTACCTATCTTTTCTACGCTACTACTGCTTACAAACATCGTTTCACACGTTTTCTCCTATGAATATAGATAAAAACTTGTGTGTGTAAGAACAGTATGCAAAAAAATTACCTGTAGGTAGGTATAATATTTAATAAAAGTCGGAAACTTTTATTCGCTTTCTATTCCACTCGCCATTTCACTGTCACTGTCACCATCTTTCGAGGAAATCTTAACCTATTAAAAAACTCTCCGGTATTGCGTCTATTCGTGATTATTGACTTTGATACTTTCGCTCCTCATTCATGGTACAACAAGCAAACATTTTTTATTCATATTGTTAATAAAATTATTAACAGAGCTACTACTACCTACTTATTTTTTCCTTCAATTTCCTGTAATTAATTTTTTATCTTATCATGATAATAAAATTATACCGAAGTGAACAGGATTAATCAAACTTGACTTGAACGAATAAAATGAGTTTGCAAACCGTACGTAATACCTATTACAAAATTCAAATATGGAATGTCAATCCGAACACTTCACTCACCCACGTAACAGGGGCTGTAGTTCAGTTTTTTACGCACGTTTAGAGTGACTGACACCCGCCAATCAGGTGTAGTACTTACCTACTTACATCATAGTGTAAATAAAGTAGAGACGGGAATTAATATAGATGTTATAGACCTTTGTGGACGGGAAGTGCCCCGTATTCTCCAAACAATACGTAGCGTTACTATGCGTTCTCACATTGCTATGATTGATCAAATTTGTTCGATTTGCCGGACGCTCAGTGCCAATCGCTACTCAAGGATTGACAGTTGGAAGCCTGTGCGTTCGCGCGCAATGTGAGACCCGAGTGAAAACGTGTGTTACTGCATATCCGAGCAAGGAAGTTATCTTCGCGACTTTGTATGAACTTAGGTAGAAACCTACACCTATGTATCAAAAAGTTTCGGTTCAGTATTTTTTACTATTAGGATTTGCTAAATTTGTTATGCAAGTAGAGCGTTGAAGTTAGGCTTAGTTTACCTAAGTATTATGTCCTTCAGTCATAGAAAATTGCTTCTTGTTTTAGTTACTACAAAAGAGATACTAAGGATATGCATAAACTACTGGTATCAGAAAGGATATTCCGAGAGAGATCGAGGAAGCGATAGATTGACATCGCCGAGTCAGCCGAGCCACCGACATACCTAAGAGTCCTACGACGCGGGGTGCCGAAGACAGGGCGAAGTGGAGAAGAACGAGCAGAAAAGGACCCTAATAGAGGCCTATTTAAACCTATAATTACATAGCTAATTATTGATTTTAAATTAATAAGTTTTAAATAAATATTGGGCATTTTGCGTTTAAGGTAGGCAGCGATGACCACTATCCATCAGGTGGTCAGCTGGCTTGTTTGCCTATCGTTTCACATTAAAAGATATTTTAAGTCAAATATGTCCATTAAATGAAATTGCCTTAACGAGTGTTTCGTTACCTTCAAAATTTAGGACCCCTGATCTACAACATACCTATGAAGGAGTCGTTTACCTAGATCTTAGTTCATAAAAATGTGAGAGGTAGCCTGATCATAAGTCTGTACCAATACTATTTATAGGTAGAAGGTTTTTTTTACTGGCGACCTAATCCATCAAGTAATATTGTATTGTGGGCGCTATCTATGACAGATTTCACATGAAGTATGAAATCAAGGATTAGTAGGTACTGCGTTGTCACTGTGGTGTTAGACTTTTTCAATCGGTAGGTTGTAAAACCGAAAGAAGTCAAGCATTGTTGAAGGCTGCAGCCAGGCTAAGTGACACTACAGAAGAGTTCAATTGGGAGGTGAAACCGTCAATAAAACGACCGGTTTACGACAGATTTTAATGCACTGTATCGTGGGAGCCATGCTCACAAAGACAAGCATACAAACACACAGCTAGACCCTGAGCAATCAAAATTTGGGAGTCGAACCTGAGACGTTGTGCATAGCAGACTAGCACAGCGACCACTGCGCCACTTAGATCGTTTTATAAACTTAATTATCCTCATAATTACGGAATATGTCCTTGACAGCTGTCAATAGTTATCGAACATCTTGATAAATACGCTGTTAACGAGGCCGCAAGCGACGTCGGCGCAGCGAACCTCATCAATATTCAATAATCCACTCGTTATTCGGCGAAACATCCCGCGCAGCGTTTGATTTAGCTGACAAACGAGTAAAATGACCAATAGTGGGTGCAATAGGCGATCGTGGCTAGCAAATAGCGAGTGCGGTGCGCGCGCGCCGCTGGCCACGCCCACCGCACGCCCCGCCCCCCGCCCCCGCCACCCGCGGCCGCTGCATTTGAAAACCAGATTGCTCTATCTGAGCGTCACGAGACATTATTATGGAGATGAGGCCGCGAACGCGTGGGATCAGCTTTATGCTGCGACGCGGTTGTCCGACTTGTATGTGTACTGTCGCCGCGGTGCAGTTCAAACGATGCCCTAATATGTTGTACCGTGCATCAGCAGAACGGGATGAACCTCCTGAAAAAAGGAGCCTTCCGTAAAAACATCAGAAACACCCAAACTGGATGGCACCCTGGGTCGTAACGCGACGAGAATCTTAAGCTATCTGGCAAAACCTTTAGCCACGGTGGCATACAAAGTTAGCCACATTGACAGCGCTCACAGCAAAATAAATTGCATCGTGTCTCAAATACCCGAATACAGAAAACTAACGCACAGCGTTACAACTCACACCATTATCGTCGTCATCTTGGAGTTAAATCACAGTTGCGATCCTGCTTATCAGGTTATTGCAGTGAACCGACCACCATCTGACCCCCGTAACCCTGTTAACAGGGGAACCTGGCCAGATTGAATCGTGGTTACACATTCAGTCGCCTTAATGTGCAGGTTTCATCACGATGTTTGCCTCGCCGTAAGAGCATCGGTTTGTGTCAAATCATTGAGCCGTATACTGCGTTCTGTGCGTTCACTTAAGGAATAGACGAGCACTGTGCGAACGCATACTACTTTTTTTTTCAATTCACAGCATTGATTGCATGATACATGGGTACTACTTTACTTAAATATTGTTTGTGAATACGCATGTAAGACACGTGACAACCAATGCTCGTTTGCCTCCCTCCATTATAAAGAAAACACCTGTATTTTTGTTTCTTGATACCGAAATGTACAAATCGTAGACATTATGGACCACTTCCCGCTTCCCATCACGTCGGCTGTCTCCCACTAAGGTTAGATGAAAACAAACTGCGACGCGATTCACACTACAACCGCACCGCGGCCACACGCCGTAAGTCCTATCGCACTCGTATCACAAAAAAAATTAGCATGTCCGGAAGCGTCGAATCACAATTTCCATAAATTTGCATGCAATCGCTTTCCAACATGCCGATAGGGGCAGGGGCGGTAGTCGTTTAACAATTAACTATTGTTGGACTAATTGCTCCGTTTTGTTTGATCCGCGATACCATTGCGGGGTAATAATTAGCGGTAAGGGCCCCTCGATTCACGCTTTTATGGTGTTTCGATTCGATTTTCTAATGAAATACTGTAAGACTAAACTCTCTTTATTATAAAAAGCGTTGCCCAACGTTTGTTGGCATAGAACGAAAATTGACATAGGTAATGCTTTTGTTTTGGGATACCAGCAGTAAATATCGTTGGTTTACAATATTGAGATATTGACTATTAAATTCACTATGTTGCACATTGAATTGCGATACAATGTTTTCATCATATCAGCCAGAAGACACCCACTGCTGGACATAGGCCCCCCCAGAGATCTCCGGGCCGGTCTCTCACAGGCCGGTCCTGTGCTTTCCGCATCCAGCTGGTACCTGCGATCCTTACCAGGTCGTCGGTCCTCCTTGTAGGAGGCCTACCCACGCTGCGTCTTCCGGTACATGGTCGCCACTCGAGAACTTTACTGCCCCATCCACCTGTTCTTCGAGTTATGTGCCCTGCCCACTGCCACTTCAGTCTGGCAATCCTTAGAGCTATGTCGGTGACCTTGGTTCGCTTGCGGATCTCCTTATTTCCTCCTCTCCTCATATAATGTTTTACCTCTGATGAATTTTACTTTACTGACTTTAGAAAAGAGACATTCAAATTATTTAACGAGTTCGTTGTATTTTCTGCGATACATATTATTGTCACGCATGAATTTTACCCAATAGTGATGACAAATTCAGTGAATGAAAAATCGAGTGAATCGAATAAGAAACTTGGATAATCAAAAACTAGTGCAAGTACCTACTTAGTCAAAATACCTTTGTATAGGTCTTTGTGGAGAGCTTGGAGGTTGGGTGGCACTGTAAGGGGTTCACTGAGTGGAGTTCACTGATGTAGCTTTATGTTAGGTTTGTAAGCATAATAAATCTTTGTAGGAAGAATTTGTAACAGTTCTTCACGTGGGTAGCTAGCTATACTTTAATAACTCTCTCGAGCGCGACGAAACCCATCATGGTAATTGTAGACCACTATGGGCTGTGGATGGTTTATGATTATTTCTAAATTAATAATTATCTCACTTTTAGAAGGAGTTGCACTGTAGGTTTTCAAGGTGCCTCAAGTGGGTTCGAAGGACTCAGTGCATTGGCAATGCTTCGAATACCTCTGGTAGAAACCGAAAGATTTATCTCGTAACTACGGACTACTTACGAAAGTATATTCCAGAGGTCAATATGATCAAGACTAACGTACGAGTATGTAGAGCCTGTCACAGTCTGGAGAGTCACTCAGGCATATTACTACCGCGTGTTTTCTACAGACCTTTGGCCGTTTGGCCGTTTTAGCCTCCTCTGCCGAGGAGTATCCTCCCGTAAATGGGCACAAAAATTGACTGTCTCTACATAGATTATAATTATCATAATTTCGAATGTCAGCTCTCTAACTTAAAAACATATAAGGAAACTATTGCTCCTAGAATACCAGTCCATAAAGTCAAATCAATCAAACTTTATTTATTGAGGTCATTAACTATATATTTTAATCGTCGAAGAGGAGGGGATAGGAAAGTAGGAAGGAAACACACAGTGACATGTTGGCCGCCCCGACAAGAGGACACTCACCAAACGCCGACAACGGCCGGACCGTGCCCGACACTACCAGACAGACCCGGTCAGAATCTACATATCGGGTGACAGCTGTCAAATTTAAAACCGTTACAAATAGAAAAATTTTGTTGCAAGAATACCAGTTCTTAAAGAGCAATAATAATAAGAATAAGCCAAACTTTTTTAACGAAATAAAGTCATCTCCAATGTTGCAGATGGTCACGAGAATATAATCGATATAATCGTGATCGATAATCGTGGGCATATGTCCAATAGTAAGCCTATTGCTGCGGCCGGGTGAAATTCTTTTTGTCTTTTCATGAGATTCCGTTCGCTCCTTAGCTCTCACTTGCCTCGTTATCTGCAGTAGTGTCACAGTTTAGTTTACTCTCTACATTCGAGATCAAACGTAAATGTAAACGTAGCGTCAACAAACATTGCTCAACTCTTGCGTCACTTTGCCCTAGTCCATACTTTTCAATCATTGTTTATTTGTTTAATACTTTGTGTAATGCATTCTTGATGGAACTCCATGATATGATAAATTGAAAACACCTTTACAGGAACCACTATTATCAAAATAAAGTTATAATATTATTAACAATGCAGTTGAAAATATTGCTTAATGACATTGATATTTATAAGTATATGGATATGCTTGTACGAACGATTAACTCTTACCGTTACCATATTAAATAAAATGGCGCAGTCTTCTGTACCACAAACTTGTTTGACCCGATCACAGCGGCACTGTTGTTGGCATTGATATGACATTTTAATATGGCAACACTTAGTTAGAGTTTTGGCCGCCGGTTTAGGCACTGAAATAGACTTCAGTCATCAATCTTGCCAAGCCGCCAGACAAAACCTTGTAAAAGCATACAAAATTGTTGTAACGTAATACCTAAAATATAAATTTCTAAACAGTGATAATTGGGATTCATCAATTACAAATCCAACCTTGAATTTCAACCCTTAATCTTTATAATTTTATCTCCTTTAAAATTAGGCCACTTTTGTTGTTGCAGAATTATTTAACGATTTAACACGTTACAAGTTAATATTAATATTTTAACTGCTTTGAAGCTAAATTACATAGACATTATTGTTATTGATTAATATGTATAACCATTTGTTATCTATTTTTATCTATAATTATATCCGTTCTGCGAAAACAAAATCAACGGTATTATGCCACCGCACACCGGTGCAAAGTCACATCGTGTGCATGTATGTAAGCAAGTAACAAGCAGATGGAGTGCATTGAATTTGAATGAATATACCTACTAATCATGGCCGGTTAAAAATTTAGCAATGAACACTGAAATATTGATTGGAAATGCTAAAAACATAAGTTTTACAAGTAATACATAATGTTTATAATACTTTACGGAAAATCCTTTTTTTTTAATTATTAGTGCATGTGTTTACTACGCAACTCGGCATTCTTAGTTTGTAAAGTAACGACCATTCGCACACGTAGTCAAAACGTCACTGAGATGACGTTGGTGCTCCATTGTAGTTTTAGCACTAATGAAGTTCCTTTATATAATGAACCGGTCCATACCCTAGTATATAGAAGTCTTTGTTTAATGATATTTTTTTCTGGTTGTTTAATTATATTCAAAACTGGTTGCAATACATTAACACTATTTCCTCAACTGGTACACAAGGGTCAAAAACGTCCCAGATGAAGTATTCTTTTCACATAACTTTAAAACAAAATGTTTGAACGTCCACCTGCCATGTATTCCTTTGTTGAACTAAGTACTTTGCTCAGACTGCGTCTTAATTTTTTTTTGGCGGTAATTACGTAAGTCATGATTATAATCCTTGCCGGGTTATTTTAGACGCACGCATACCTGTAGTAGTGTGTAGTACTGTAACTTTTTGTTTTGAAGTTGTTAGAGAAAATTTACCCAAATAAGGAAAAGCGATTAGAGATTTGGCTGATTAGAGATGGCTGTGTGGTGTCCGGCAGAGTAGAATAGCACCAACCCATTACACTCATGGGTGTCGTACAAGGCGACTAATGTTTTCGAGGCAAAAGTTCAAGAGTCTCCGTAGTCTGGAATATGGGCAGCAGCATTTTCCATTGTTATATTTAAACACTGCGATCTCCAACCCGCCTGCCAAGCGTGGAGATTATGGCAATAACCTCCCCTTTCGTGGGAGAGGCCCTGGGTCCTGCAGTGGACTGTAACGGGCTGTGATGATGATTAGAGATTTAGATGAATTCTAATGAAGAAGGCTCAGTCATTGACGATAGTGTATCAGAACATTGTGATTATGGAACGGCATCTGAAATAAATGGTGTTGAAGAGGAGTTTGGTAGAAGAAGTCCTAACGGCCAGCACCCGCCAGATTTTTACTAAAGCATGTGAAGACGATTAATGATCCTTGGCGGAATAAGTTCCAGGTGATCGGATAATGTACCATTATGGCCGAAATATACCTATTCAAACGGTCACAAAATCCGTAAGCACTAACCATGATCCGTCGAGAAATTATCATCATCAAATTACCCGGACTTATCGGAGAAGCTCGTGTCAACTAAGCCTTTGGAAACATGATTGCGTTTGTTTACTAATAGCATGATTGATAAGATTATTGAAAAAACAAAAAATAACAAATCCCTAAACTGGTTATAAAAGGAATTTCGTGCTTGCATATTATATTTAAAAAACATTTCAGTAATATTTTTCGTATGGGGTCGTAAAAGTTATTGTATAATATTTGCTACATATTAAGATTGTTTAATTTTCATTAAATCTTCTTCAATACTAACCAAAGGATGTCTGATATTTTTTTTAGTTGGTTTTTCAAGCAAGTTTAATTGCAAAACCTGTGTAGGTACCGCAAAAAAATAACTGATTAAATGAACTGAAATAAACAACTGCATAACCTGTGTACCACAAAATAACTGATTTATTGATTTATAGAATTTTTAAAAAAATAGGACTGATGCCAACACGTTTTCATCATTATTAAAATGTACACATATTGTGTCCACGTATTGATGTGCATGTAAATGCGTATTTTTATTGATATCTTTATATTTCTTCAGTTCATTCAATAATGAAAAGAGAATCGGTTTTTATTAGTTATTTGCCTACAAATTAAGATATGAGCCAAAATATGAGGCGAGTCAGAATTGAATCTTGTGTACCAGAAATGATTCTTAAAATACTTTCCCAGCTGACGGTTAATTATAGTGGAACTTGCGTAAAAAGCGTTCAATGTGTCAATTGATTAATTGATAAGCTATATCTTCGCTTCCATAACTAAATATAAACACTATCGATCATTTTTCGTGAGCATTAGAACAATCGCAACTAATCGATAACGACATTTACAAGAAAATAATCGTTAATCGAATAACCGAGATTCGATAATGTCGATCTCATCACTGTAGTACCTTTCAGGCAATGCTTTGTATGACGCACACAGTATACTTTTATACTTTTGCTTAGACTGCGTTCCTCCTCTGGAAGCCATCAAGTCTAGAGTGAATAGACCGCCCGAGTATGCTATTATCAGTTACCTATCACGAGAAATGTATGGCTACTTTATCTAAAGTAAAATCGGAAGGTGTGCTTTCATCATTTGCATCTCCTATTACGTACTTTCCAAACTACGCACCTGATTTTCGAGCGGTCTTTCCCATACGAAGCCAGGCGGATCACACATTCTGCGACTGAATGTGTAACTGTGAACCAATCTGGTTACGCTCCCCTATTTTCAGGGTCACGGAGTCCAAATGGTAGTCGCTCTACTGTAATTGCCTGATCTACCAAATCCTGAAACTCGCGCGCGAGAGCCCAACCGGGACATTGATGCCTAGATGACTATTATTAATAAGCCAGGCAAGTGCTGGTTTAAGTTATAAGTAGCCCGATAAACCGCAATGCCGCACCTTCGCCGCGGCTACGTGCGATGCGCCCGCGCCGGCGCCGACGCCCGTAAACGCTATCTTATCGCGGCTGTCGCTCAAAACGTGTTGAATATTAATTAAAATACAATCTATGAAAACACCATTTACGATTAAAAATGCGATTAGAAAGCGTTACCTAATGCCACCGTGAGATTGTGAAAACTGTTACTCTATAATCTGTCTAGCGAGTAACTATCGAAAAATTGTAGGCTGCTACGAAATTCACCAACCAATTTTTAATTGGTTGCACTATTTTTCGTAGACACATTATAAAAATTCGATTTAGGTTAGGTTAAGTTAGATTAATGTTATGACAAAGCCTATAATAGGAGTCCGCCGAGCGGCGCCCACGCAACGGATTTTTATACGGTTTTCTCTTTCATTTAGAGAATTTCTTCCGGAAGGTATACCTACGTGTATAGCTAATACATGCATTTATAAAAGAGAAAAATCGAGAACACGTCTGCGAAGCCGGGGCAAGTCGCTGGTTCGCTAGTATCTAGTTTAGATATAAACTGTTTTAACAACCTTACTGTGACATTACCGAATGAATGTAAAAAATAACCGCGCAGTATTCACACTCCCTATCTATCTATATCGTGATTTCGCAGGAAATAATCGATTATTATGTGTACCTACACATTAAGCGAGGGCTTAGCCAGAATTTATTATTTGCATTTGTGATTATCAATAATCAACTACCTATCAGGCTTTATTCACTTGCGATTATCTATGCGATGAAGCCCATTCAGGCGAACCTCGGATCGTGTCCTACTACCGGTAGGATTTTATTTTTATAAGGTAGATTTTATGGATTCAACATTATTAAGATTGACGTCAATAAGTGTGTTTATTTATACCTACGTTAAATAAATGATTTTGAATTTGAATGAATTTGGTACAGAGTCAGTCAGAGTATCCACTACTGGACTGGCTTTCCACGAGCCATTCTCATGGTTCAGCAGCGTAGCGTAAGATGGTCCCCCGAAATATAATAATAATCATCGTAGAGGGCGTCAATATTACGGTTGTGATATTGACGACAATAAATTAAACACCAATAGATTTAACAAATAGGTACCTGATCGTTTAAGGCCCCAGCATTTGGCAGATCAGATAATTAAAGTTGAACGACTGCCATCTGACCTCCGCGACCTTGTTAATAGGGGAACCTGACCAGATTGGATCGCCTGAATGTAGGTACAGGTTTCCTCACAATGTTTTCCCTCGCCGTAAGAGCATCGATTAGAGTTCAGCTAATGTACAAATCATTACTAGTAGATGGCGACACTGGGGTTCAAAGCCGGTACCTCTCGCTTAGCTACGGGTCCAACCCCCTAGACCACCTAACACATGAAAGAAGTGCGCTAGACATTAGGCCACCAACGCTGTAATAGATGGGCAGAAGTAAGAGAGCCGGTGAATACGGAAGGATCAAAATAAGGAGTGGTTCCTTCATTTGTTCCGCAGACTGTCCACTCCTACAAAAGCGTGAATTTTATCGTAGCCGTAGCGTTCCGCGCGGATCGTATAAAGTAAACACGCGGCGGTGCGCGCGCGCAGGTGCCCTATATCGGGCCCGGCCGTATCTTGAGCAAACATCGCTTTCTCGGAACCATCATGCACAGGCTGACACCTTTACTTAGACTAACAAATAACAATATTTACTGGCAAAAATATGGGGCAAATGTGACTTGTCATTCAATTAATTCAATAGATATAAACTCTCAGTATTCTGAACTTGACCCTATTCTTAGATTCTCATAATTATCTTATCCTATTAATGATTAATAATGTGATGAATATATAATGAAATTTTGGATAATACGCTATATCCAGAACAGCACATAGCATATTTGAAATTAAATGAAATGACGCCGACATGAAATAAATAATTTAACTCGTAAATAAATGTGGTTCCAGCGGGGACACGTCATAGCTGAATTTTACGCGGTTGAAGTCGCGTGCAAAAGCTAAGTCATACCCATTCTTCTGGGTTAATGATGAAATTTATAAAACTTTACAACAGCCACGTACTTACTAAATTCACTGTTAAATAATAGATATAATGGACGTGTAAATACTTAAATAGTCAATAGGTATAAATTATTTGACGACCTGAGTGGTTCAGTGGTCAACATCTGTCACGCAAGAGGTCCCGGGTTCAATTCAATATGTATAATAAGTAGTTTATCAGTTATCTAGCACCCATAACACAAGCTTTGCTTACTTTGGGGCTAGATGGCGCTGTGTGAATTTGTCCACGATTATTTATTTATTATATTTATTATTATTCCATTAGCTTCGTAGCTCCCCAAATTCTGCGCCCAACGCGGTCTGCATTGTATGTACTAGGGATGTTACGGAGCTTCGACTCCGACTCCGATAAGTCGGAGCTTCCGATTGATCTT
Organism: Blastobasis lacticolella; assembly: GCA_905147135.1. Classification (NCBI taxonomy): domain Eukaryota; kingdom Metazoa; phylum Arthropoda; class Insecta; order Lepidoptera; family Blastobasidae; genus Blastobasis; species Blastobasis lacticolella. The sequence continues at coordinate 227,297 of LR990041.1, forward strand.
ACACCTCCGGTTCCGACTTCGGATCCGATACTTTTAAATCGGAGGTCGAACCATAGCCGATAGCGGCGGCGGCGACGCGCGGCGGCTGCGGTCAACGTGTACGAACAGGTTTATGCATGTCGCCCGGGGACACGACACACACACGTGGGAAAAGCACCCGTTCTGTCATCGATTCATATTTCACTTGTTGTTACGCAATACGGATGGTTTGTTTTGTTTTGTGCGGTGTGTCAATTAAAGTTATCTGTTTTTGATTTAATTTGCTAACTGTCATAAAAAATGTTATTATTTTTATTTGTGGCACCTATATGATAGGTATAGGTTTATTATTTTTTAATTAAAATTCAAGAGGCTGATTGATTAATGTTTTAACTATTTTATTTTATTGCCTGCCCTTAACACATCTTTCTTCTCCGCTACCATCTTCAACTCCGCCTCCGACTCCGATTCCGCTTCCGATTCCGGTTCCGACTCCGAAAAACCAAATTTAGAAACTCCGACTCCGACTTCGGTTCCGATAAAACCACCTCCGTAACATCCCTGGTATGTACATAACAATGTTATTGTATTATCTAGCATCTAGTTATCTAGCACCCATAGCACAAGCTTTGCTTAGTTTGGGGCTAGATAGCGCTGTGTGAATTTGTCCACGAATATTTATTTATTTATTTATCTTTATGAAAGCTAATAAATATGAATATGAATATGATCTGCGGTCTGCCTCTAAAAGCTTAGTCGTCTTATACGGCACCCGTAAGTCGAAGAGACACTCCGGTTACACTTACACACTAATATTAGTAATTAATTTTAACCTCAGTACCGCCACGTACCGATGAGCCTTTTGTGAGGGAAACCATCATGATGAAACTTGCACATTCAGGCGACTGAAAGTGTAACCATGATCCAATCTGGTCATGTTCCCATGTTAACAGAGTCACGTAGGTCCACTGTAACTACCTTATCTTTCAAATCCTATCATCGTCAAGGCGGACCCCGGGCCCTAAAACGAGTGCACCACCGTATATGAGCACCAAGATGACCAAAGTAATTAATGGTAACCAACGCAGAATTATTCACTGACGAAACTCCTGTGTATAATACTTCATCGCTCTATTTCATCAAAACCCACCTAAGTGTCAGTGAACCCCTCAACTACGATTTATGGCTCTATCGTTCACAACTGGCGACCACTTATTAACACGTTACAGACAGTCGTAGTTGACGCAAGGCTGACACACCATTACGCCTTATTGGTGTGAACCAGCGACTTATTCGTAGATACATGCGCGTAGTGTAAGTTTAACTGAGTGAGTTGTTTGGAAAAACACGTCGTGTTGGGTAAAGACGGGAAGATTCCGCTGTAAGGTATCGGTAGCCAGCGATTTATGAGGTATCCTTATACAACGAGGAGGTAGATTTAAAATGCTTGTATGTACATATAGATACTCTATATGTGAGCTAACTGCTGGTTCAGTGGAAACTAAACTAATCTAGATGCAGATAGTTTTCGTATTGAAGGTTTGAATTTTTCTTGTCTTTTTTTCATTCGTTTGAGTGTTTAGAAATGAATTGTGTTATTGTTTGTACTCTTAGTAAATGTATTTAATGGTACGCGAAATGAGTTTCTAACTTTTATAGGTTAATGATTTATAATAAAGCAGTTAAATAAACAACACAAGTCGCCGCTAGATGGCGTTGTTTTGTGATTTCATAATTTTTCTTTTATCATTGCTGTTTTATATTTTATAAGTTGAAATCCATTTCACGCTAAGTTGGATACATTTACTAACGGCCAATTGCACAAACATACATTAAAAAGATCAAATCCTTGAAGGAAAGTCCTCAACAAAGTCACATAAAATTTGTAACGCAAAATAGTTCGTGTCTGCCTGTTTGTTCGCATAGGTAGATATTTTAAACAAAGCAGGTATTGTTTATGTTATACGACAGACAAACAGGCTAGCGGGCCACCTGATGGAAAGAGGTCACCGCCGCCTATGGATATCAGCAACGCCAGAGGCGCTTCCAATATCAATGGGTAAGTAGGTACCAGTAAGTACTTATACTGAATAGGTACCTACGAGCAGTGTTCTACGAGCTTTAGGTATAAAGATAGACTGGATAATCTGTATAAAGTCAAGCGATTAATTATGGAGTAAATAAGCGTTTATCTTTCCCTGTTGGAAGTGAAAATAATACCCAATAATATATGATTTCATTCTAAAATATAACAGTAACAAATACGTACCTACTTAATACTTACACTGTTTGTCTACAGCATCGTCATATCTATCACCGATATCTTTATCAGCAGATAAAAAAGTCAACGGAAATAGCGATTAATTTGCATAAGCATAAATTCGCATTTGCAAAAGTATAAAGTGACCACATTCCGCGCACGCTGTATCAGTATCAGTATCGTATCATTCGCGAATAAATAATATTGGGTGCGAATCAATATGCAGCGTTTATCGGCGCGAACACGCCCGCTTGCGTCAGGTGTTTGTTGGAAAAAAATATGTGGGTCAGCGCGCCGGCGCCCGCGCAGACCCCCCTTCCCCCTTCACCCTTCGCGCATACAAATTATGGCAGCTCGGCCGTGTGTCTCAAAGAGTTCTTCTCGAAATTATGAGGGTTATGTACACTAACAGTTGACCTACAGGTCTCTAATAATACCTACCATACCTACCTACAGATCTCTTAATTATACTAGACATACCTAGATAATATATCGAATGCGGTCCGGCTCTGCCTGGCATTGTCGAGCACGGTCCAGTCGTGGTTGGCGTGGGGTGGGTTTGCTGCGGCCATAAGGCGGTCAGCGTGTCACTGTGTATTTCCTTCCTACTTTCCTACCCCCTTCCTTTTTGATGATTGAAAGAGATATTTAATGTCCTAATCAATAAAGACATTTTGAATTTCTATTAAGTTTTATGCGGAAATATTATTAGATTATTTATATCACTAGACCGCCATCTCATCTGATGAGATGCTGCTACTGCTTGGCTAGACTCAGCCTATTCACTCTGAATTTAAATCGTATGTTTGGACACATGTTAACAGCTTGCCTTCGCGTATTGCATGCAATATTCCCACCAGAGTTTCGTTCTCTCGATCACCCCTGATGCTGACCATTAGCTGGAGTTCTCAATCTTCGTTATCCATCGTTTTGCGGCGATCTTATGTTTAACTTCGTTCAGTGTTCCCATCGACCAATCTATAATAAGTGGTCGTCAGCAGGCAGTGACGCAACGCTGAAGTACGGAGTAGGTACCGCGAAAACTGTTCAGCTTGTATTATGATAGAAATTGATACTTTAGTTCGTGCCCCAGGCATATGTGGGAAATAGGTGCCTAAACCTGCCGGTAGCAGGATCTTTCCTGCTTCCAGGCCCCGAAGACGAGGTAAAAAGTGATGGATTGACAGTGCTAAATCGGAAGCGACAGCAAAGGGCTTACGACGCGAGAATGCCGAAGACCAGGCATAATGCAGAAAAATGAGTAGGAAAGAGGACCCTGGCCGAAGCCGGGATAAGCTAGGATGATGGTGAATTAAATTTGTTATCTTTCTGTTATCGACCTGTTCGCGACAAAAATCGTTTCTTATCGTAATTAGCCCGCCTTCATTAATAAACACTACCTTAATTAAAACAAGTTTACAATTAATAGGTAACCATTGATTTATAAGGTAGAGATTTTATAGGTACAGCAGAAGACTTCTAAATAACTTTGGGAAAAAATAGAGAAACTTTGAGAAGCCGCGAACTGCGCCAGTGCGCTTTTTCTAATGCAACGCCATTTATGCAATGCTAGCAGGGCCGGTGACAAATTGATTATTTCAACTATTTGTCCCCCGACGACACCCCGCGGTGACCCCGCGTTCACATGACTGGAGAGACTTGAAAAGGAGGGGTCTAGAGCTAGTAGAAAGACTGGGCACTAGAGAAGTGCGTGTGTGGACAAAATGCTAGCAAAACAGCGCGCTTCTCCCGTGAATAGGTCGGATCGCTGTCCGTGACCAAAAGGTCGGTAGGATCATGCATTGGTAGTGGGTTGCACCGATTTTACTCAGTCGAGAAATGGGCGTGAGATTTTCAGGCTTCTGTTTCTATCTACTAAAAGAACCGATGAGGATACCTTAAAAATTTAAAGTGAAACATTACCGACAAAGCTAGTAATAAACAAGCAGCTACAGACTGTCCGATAGAAAAATATCACTCACTGTCACCTACTTTGTACATAAGCGGTCACGCCTGTCGCGCATTAAGACATTTAGGTGTCATGTAACGAAAATGCCGAACCGCAGGTGTGTTGCACTGTGAGGATGTTAACACACCTCATGTGTGTAATTACGCGAGCTACGAGTATATTTTTACCTCTAAACTGTAACTTCCCCTCCAGCCCTTTAGGTTTATATGGTCTATTATAACAAAATGTTTACTGTATCCAGTCGGACACGACAACATTTTTCTTTTGGAATTTTAGTTGGAAATATGTTTTCCAACTGAAAAGGTACCGTTATGGTTTAATTGACTATACCTATCAGTAAACAAAAAAAACCTAGTAATTTTGCGATCTTGTCTCTATGATATTAAGGATTTATGCTATTGAGTCAAAGAGCGATTCAGGCTATTGGCGATGTAGTCTATTAGCGTTCCAGGATTTGGAAATACGCGTGTCATGCGTCTAGGTTTCCACCATTTGTTAAATACGCGTATGAGTCGCGATGCATTAAGTGAGCATGAAATAGGCGCTATAATGATTCACACACCACACAGCCATGCGTCGTATAGTTATCTGCAATCATCTGATGTTTTTACAACAATGTGATACGACTATCCCGTGTTATTTTTAGGTAGTCTGAGATATAGACATAATCATATTAAGTTTTTTTGTGATTTAGTCTATAGGTATAAGACCGACCCATTTCCGCCCAAAAATCAGAAATCTCATTGGTCAAACTCGTTGGTGACCGCAGTAGAATGTAGAATGTGTGTTCTGGCAGACCTTTAGTCTACGTTGAGCTTTAGGATACGTAGGCCTTTTTAGGATGGGTTCTTGTTCCGACAGCGTGGCCGGGGCTCTATTAGGATTATGTTAGGTTGGTTCGGTCGTCAGGCTTTATTTAGAAAACCAGCGTTCTAATATGTTAGGTAGGATGTAGGTATTGGCTCCTGTGTCCGCATGCTGAGGTGTGATTGCACTTCGGCTAGGTATGTTTGTGGATTTTTCGGCAATACAAATATATATATCTCGAATAAGTGACCACATAAAAGTGATTTCTTTATATATTCTTCTCCCTGTGCTATAGTACGCAGGAGGACATTGCTGCAAAGATATCATCCTGATAGAAATATCTCCCTCGAAACTGAATTAAATTATGCTAAAAGTGTCGCAATGACGGAGATATAATCAAAAATGGAGGTAGATATCCGGGCGCGGCTCGGCGGCACCTGCGCGTGCGCCGATATCCGTCACAGATAAAGCAATTATCGCGAAATTTGAATATCTGCTATTAATAAATTAATATAAAGTGATTCCCCAGTGGCGCAACGCGGTTAGCGGTTACGTCACGCCGCGGCTATTCGCTATGAGTAACCTCCTTATCGTAGCATATCTATCTACCTATTGGAATATTTAAATTTGATTCTTTATAAGTTGATAAAATGTGTTTGGATAACATTATACACAATTTGCAGTTATATTTGTAGAAATTTTATAAACGGTGTTATTTTATAAATTTTATAAAGTGTCGGCAAAATAACATCATTCCAAATACTATATGATGGCAGTTGTACTCCGCAACGTATCCTTAGTATAACTAAAATCTTGCACCTAGATATTAAAAACAAATAAAAATAAAAAAATTACTGTGTAAAAAATACCTGACTTAAATCCATAGCGCCCATCATGACCGCACACACGTCACCTGCGTCCGCGCAGCCTCCGACTGACCGACACACGCGAAATTGTTCCACAACACTCTGATGTCCAGCCAATCCCGGTAAGCTTTCAGGCAGGCTTCGGTGGTGTTACAACTAATGTTAGTGACCGACAGGAAGAGGTTAGTATGCCATGCGATGGTGGACCCGCCGTTAGCCGCGACACACTGCAGTCCGCGGTAACGCTCGCGCCGCGATAACTGATATCGAGAAAGTTATCGTAAGTAAATAACTTGAAAGACGCTACGAATGAGCACCGAGCCGGCCGACGCATTATTCCACAAACGGCGCACCCGTGACTCAGTGCGGTGAGCCACCTACGCTATGTTGTTGTTGTCATCTGTATCGAAATTAGAATATCTATTGGTTGTTTATTCTATTTCGAAACCAACATATTAGAGTCAAAATAAGCAGTTTTCCAATAGGTTTCTAAAGCACTCCTAACCACTCCCTAGATGGCGCCTCGACAATTTTGGTAATTGATAATCGCTTGAAATGGGTTCTTAGCAAAGAGGGTATAAACACGTTATATACGTTAGGTACGTTGTATTGGATAATATTGTATATATCAATAGTTTTAAACCATTTTAGAGGTTGTAATAAATTATTACAACCAAAACAAACATCAATTTGACTGTGTCAATTCATTTCATGGACACTATTATCAAGAATGGACACAATACAAATCACAGATATTATGAAAGGTTTGTTTTAAAATACATTTCGTTAAACCTTTTGGTAAAAAATTACCAAAATTGTAGGAGCGCCATCTATTGATGCTTTTTGAAATCAATTGACAATACCTACTGGAAAACTCCTCTATAGGATGAAGAAATTTGCATTTGACCTCAACTCACCTGATGGAAGCGACGATAAGGTCGAACTAATTCAACAAACGAGAATAACATTGACAAGGATGTTTGAGAGTCAATACTACTAGCTTCCGTGGGTTTAACCCGTATTACCACACAAGATGACCCTAGACGGTGCAAAAGGAGTATAATAGCTCTTTAGGTGGTAGCTTTACCCTGCAGACTAAGCCGCACCACCAAACGGCTGCGCCGTGTTCCGGTCTGAAGTCTGGTGAAACCGGTCGTGGGCACCTTTGCTCCACCGTAGGCTGCATGCCCGATTTTCATTGGTCTAAGACAGTGGCCACTGAAAAGTACAAGTACAAGAGCGAGTGACTAATTTTATACGACAGCTTGTCCAGTACCATTTCTCTGTCGATATGGATGGGCAACGTCTAAAGAATACGTGCAATTTTGCGCAAAATTACTTTATACTGAAGTCAAGTATCAAGTGTGTTGGGCTTTAGCTTCCTCCCTAAATGTAGAGATTCCCGATAGCGATTGACAATCAATACTTTACAGACAGATATCATCAAAAGCATTTACAAGGTTTCATCAAGTTACGTACTTTTTCATGAGGAGAAATCTTCGAAAGATACAACGTCACCCGGGGGAGTGACGTGGTATGTGGTATTATCCGAAAAGGACCCTACCCACTAAAACCCCTCTGTGAAACCACAGACGCTTTTTGTCGTAATACTACAGGACCACATAAATAGTTTGCGCTGTGGTGATAAAATTACGCAGGTGACGCAGGCCAACTAGAAGCTCTTCTTTGTCGAGGGCGTAACGATATTGAAAAAAACTGTATATTCAAATCTTAGTAAAATGTATTTATAAATTTTTCATTGCATTGCTAAGTATTTTCATTTTCCTTCAGTAACAAGTCCTATTGTTTGAATAATTTAAAAAAGGCCGGCACCGCTTCCAAGAGCTAGGTGTGTCCAACTTTGAGAAATAGATCAATCGACGAATCCAACTCTGGTGTACGGCATTGGGGAAGCTTTTTTTTAATACCACTAAGGTGGTAAACAAGCTTGCGACCTGCCTGATGGTAAGCAGTCACCGCAGCTACGCCACATAATACAGCAGTATCTCAAGACGATGGCCTTTGACCAGTATATGTTGCCTGTGATTACCTACGGAACGGATACACGATCGTTGTGTGGGCCTTATATGTGAAATGGAAAATCTCTAGTTATTAAATAAAGGATTACAGTGTGTACATTAACACTAGACCTTAATTCTGTACTTGCACTGGTACTTAATATTATAAATTGTATTGGGATTATTTTATTTGACAATTTTTGTATTGAAATCGTAGGTATACGCTTTGTATACCTAAAATCTTGTTTGACATTCATTAATTTATTTCATATTTTTATAAGTTCGAATAAGCACTTTTTATAATTTAAATTAGTTACTTGAATTTTTACCTATTGATTTGTTTTTGTTTTTACGTATTTTGGAAATGATTATTCAATGACATTATTATTACTTTTAATGACGATATCATTGTGACTTTCTTATATTATGAATAGTATTATATTATAATGTAAATATCAATGCTAATAAAGTAATCTAAACTAATCTAATCTACAAGACAGCTCACTGTCACTCAAAGGGCAATGTTCGGAGTCTCATTGCGTCCTTACACGCGACCACCATTAATATTAAAATAGGTACTAGGTATTAAATATAAAATATATTATAAAACTAAGTATGAGCTGTCGAGGTTTCCGTAAATAAATAAATTAATTACCATTTTGTCGTAAAATAGATTGTAAACTAATAAAATTTGGAATATTTAGACCACAATAACTATTGAGACATATAGATACACTCTTTATTCGTCACACAGGTACGACCTAACCCTAATCTTCCTTATGAACCACTATATATTAGAAGAGATAGTTTTCACAGCATAATTCGGAAAAAAACTACGCCAATTCCAAGAAGTCACACGCTAAACAGAGAAGCCCACCTATTTTCTTGCTCTGGCTAATTGAGCCTATTTATCATCTTCGTCAGCATCAGCCTAACATTGTCCCACTTTCGAAGAACAAGCCTTCGTATCACTACTAAATCTTGGTAGGATGAAGGTAGGTCCTTACCCACCACAATGCAACAAAAAGGCCAACACAGTCGGTCGGTCTTCCACATGTTGCATTTCGGAGTGTGAGAACTAGTTGCACGACCTTATTCCACCGGCCCCTTCCCGCCTTCGGGAAACGCGACCCTGACGAACGCTTCATCCTTATGTCGTGAATCTTAACCTAACAGATAGTCAGATGTAATGCGTATGGCTAAGGAATGGAACAGCTACGAGTGTGTTCCCGATCATTATTATCTGAACACCTTTAAGGTTAGAGTGATTAGGCCGTTCCTAGACAGGCATGCTCCATCTTCGGCCGCATCCTCTCTTTCTACCAGGTGAGATGGCGGTCAAATGCCTGGCTAATAGTTAGAAAAAAATATCGAAGACATAAATGCAAATCCCAACAGGTAAAGCGCAAACAATCGTTCGATATACAAACGATATGTACATCGCACAGGCATCGGCCGATAACCGATACGGCGCGATGTTTGCACATCATTACAATCGTGGCCACACCGCCCCTTGTTCCAAACCATTAATATTATAAACCAATGCTCGATGCGTCTGTCTGTGGCATTTCACGGCTGGAGTGCGACCCCGATTTTGATTTCAGCTTGGACTGAGGCAGCATTTTTTATGAACTATCCCGCAGTGAGTTATTAAAGGCCTTACTACTTTTCCTTGAGAATCACCATAACCCGGATATTTGCCACAAGACTGTAAAATTTTATTCAAATCCAATCAGTAGTATCTATAAGAGTAACAAACAGCTATCCAAATATCCTCACAAACTTTCGTATTTATAATATTCTTTTAAAGTTTTATATGACTGATAAAATTTGCTCGTTTCTATAGATCTACCACTACCTTTCGCCCGCGACTATTTTCAGCTTAAAATTCGGTTTATTCGTTCCGGACCCGTTCCTGCGGGTACCTCAGGATAAACATAGATCCTTACAAACTTTCACATATATAGTATTAGTAGGATTGTTTTTGTTTTTTCTTTTTATTATTTTGATTAGTTAGATTAGGATAGTTACTATTATTTGTAGAAAAAAGGTTTTATATAGCTGATATTATTACTTGTTTTTATAGAATTATCTGCGGACTAGCCACGAGCAAAACTTGTACACAGCAATAAATTTAGTACCCTACTTGTAAATGGTTACATTATTTGTTTGTTCTTTGATATGCATTTACCTGTGTTTGTACAGTATTGGAATTATAATTAGAAATGTAAGTATCCTTGTCAACGTTCCAAGTATACTATCTTTCAGTTGACATAGTGTGTCCTTTGTAATATATGAGAGCCACTCGTATGTTGATGATGATGACTATGATGACGAAGAAGCAGATATATTTACGAAGTTTGCAACATTCATCTTTAATAATCAAGATGAAAATTGTACCCTCCTTGCTTGATAATTTTAAAATGGTTATCTATGTAGCTACAGCAATTTTATCTTGCGGAACAATAAAATAAATAAATAAATTCAAGTTTACGTAAATACAAATTTTATTCAATTAAACCTATCGTAACCTGTATAACTTATATACTTACTTATGTCACTTGTATACTGTATTTTCTCAGTTGCATGTTCAATCATATTCGTATAATACATACAATAATAACAGCATGTAAATGAGAGCGTCGGCGGCCGAGCGGTTAGAATATCCGACTCGTAAGCCAGAGGTCCCGGGTTCGACTCCCGCTCCGGCCATGTACCAATGACTGTTTTCTAAGTTATGTACATTAGTTCAACTAATCGATGCTCTTACGGTGAGGGAAAACATCGTGATGAAACCTGCACATTCAGGCGACTGGATGGTGTAACCATGATCCAATCTGGTCAGGTTCCCCTGGTAGCAGAGTCATGGAGGTCAGACGGCAGTCGCTCCACTGTAATTACCTGACCTGCCAAATCCTGGATCATGGTCAAGGCGGACCCCGGGCCCTCGTGCGCTAGAGCACAACCGGAACATTAACGCCAAGATGATGATGAATAACTCTAGGTTCGTTTGGTGTAAACCCATCAGCTTTCTAACCAGTTTTGGTGTGATTAACCCTTATGTAGCAGTATCCAGCAATGAGCTGCATTTGGAATGAGCAGTTTTCCAATAGGTATCTAAAGCATTCCTAACCACTCCCTAGATGGCTTCCCGACAATTTTGGTAATTGATAATCGCTTGAAATAGGTTCTTAGCAGAGAGGATATAAACACTGGGTACGTTGTATTGGATAATATTGTATTTATCAATAGTTTTTAACCATTTTAGAGGTTGTAACAAATTATTATTACAAACAAATCAAACATCAATTTGACTGAGTCAATTCGTTCCATAGACACTAGGATCAAGAATGGACGCAAACATGGACTTACCGACGCAATACAAATATGAAAGGTTTGTCTTAAAATACATTTCGTTGAACCTTTTGGTAAAAAATTACCAAAATTGTAGGAGCGCCATCTATTGATGCTTTTTGAAACCAATTGACAATACCTACTGGAAAACTCCTCATTGCGCTGGTTAGGAAAATAATGAAATTTAGGATGTGGCTTATCGAAAACAAACACGTAGGGTGTTAAACAAACGACGTCTAAAATGATAAAAAATAAACTTTTTTTTACACAAGTTCCAGGCAAATATTGCCTGATGATGATTCATTCGAAACCGGTCACAATTTAATATTTAGTTTATTTTAATTACAGTGAAGCTTGTGTAAAAAAGTGTTTTAATTCTATCATACCGTTGTAAGATGTTCGAAGTTCCATCAAGATTGCACTATACAAACCATTAACATAAATCTCAAATAGTTTGAGCTATTTATAGGTAATTACACTAGGGAACACTCCAAGTTATTAAATGGTGAAATGAGCAAGCAACCCACCCCTGAAGAGGTAATTCTCAGCAATAGTCGTCCACAAGCGCCGCCGCGGGCCGCAGCCGCCTCCTGAAACACAGGGAAGAAAAACCATCAACGCAAAGCTTCTTACACATTAGACTGTATACTGTTAGCTTGGGCGTACAGTCAGCTGCAGAGTAAATGAACGCCCCATGCATACATTGAATGTATGGGAGGGGTCAGTTTTCTCCACAGCTGTCTCCGCCTCATAACTCGGTTTTCAGGATCCTCGCGTCGTAAGCAATTGGCTCTCACCTCCGACTCAGAGATGATCCTTATCTCTATTTTTAACTTCCTCTACTTTGATTCTACAATCAAAGTCAAGAAACAAACAAGAAATCTCTGTCTCGGATGCGAGAGCCAAATGCTTACGACGTGAGGATCCTGAAAACCGAGTTATGAGGCGGAGACAAAAGTAAGGAAGCTGACCGGTAGAAGCCGTTACGATGATCATGATGACTTTGGTGCTACATTCTCGCAATAGCAGCTCAGCGGTAGTTTTAGTTGTAGCAGAATATCAAAAAACGGGTAAAACTGCCATTGAGCTGCGATGACGATAACATAGCAATTCAAAACAGTCATTAGTAACAGTAGTAGAATACCAAACACGTGTCAACCTGCCATTGAGCTGCGATTCAATCGAGCTAATAGTAAATAAGCGGACTTGAGGCCCTTATCAATATGGGTTTGAAACGAAGGTATCTCTTATATAAAGATTTAAAAAATAACAATTATAAGAATTAAATAGTATTTTGGTCTATGACGGACAGGCTCTTTAAATAAACGACTTTGAGAATAATCGACTTAAATTCATCATTAAAGTAATTTCATTCTTTCTGTTACCGTGTCAATGTTAAATAGATTAAGTATAAAAATTTGTTTATTTTTATTTATTTAACATTTTATTGCACACAGTAAAATACATAGAGAAACATCATACATATAGACGACACAACAGGCACTACTTATTTCTAAAAGAAATAAGTTGAGTTGTTTGTTTATCATTATTAGTAATTGAACTGGGTCCTTTTCCATCACTCAGAATAAATAATGAAATAATAAACCAAGTTAAAGAGGAGAGGTACCTGGGTCTCATATTGGATCACCAATTAACATGGAAGCCGCATATTGCTAGATTGAGGTCAAAACTGGTGACCTTAACGGGAGCGCTCCGCGGCATTGCACACTGTCTCCCGCAGCGCGTGCGACGGTTGATATACAACTCTTTTGTTAAATCGCACATCGATTATCTAATAGAAATATGGGGTAGTGCGGCAAAATCTAATTTACAACCACTGCAGAGAATGCAAAATAAGGTAATTAAAGCACTTTTTGGGTTTAGATTCAGAACTCCAACAAATCAAATCTTTTCCGAAACTAAACTGATGAATATTCGTCAAACCTATAAGTATTACGTTTGTTTATTAGTCAGAAAGATCCTTCAAAAAGATATTCAGTCCACAATTACATTCACAAAAAGGATACAAATCAGTAATCGATTAACAAGGCAAGCTGATCATCTATGTTTACCTACGCCCCGAACTAACTACGGTAAAACGAATTTTTTGTACGAAGGAGCACAGATGTACAACGGTTTGCCAAACGATATTAAACAAGCAAAATCCTATAATAAATTCAAAACCCTGTTGACATTCCACATCCTAAAAGATTGACACTAATTGTTACCTACCTACTATTATCTAAAATTACTGTTAACACATGCTTACCTACTTATCATTGTTCCATGACTATTTAAATTGTTTACTAAGTATAATGGGGTACAGTGTTTTGTCTCGCTTCTATTCTACCCACATTTTATTAAGCTTATATTGCTGTCCTCGGACTGTTAGTACTAACGAATCACTAGTATTTTCTCGTAAGTGAATTGTAAAATTCTTAGAGAAATAAAGATTTTCTAACCTAAAAAGTAATTTCATTGAATTATGAATTCATTCCTCGTTCAGAATCAGAACTGAATTAGCAAGCGCCATTTCTCAACAGTGTCAGGTCTGGCCGGCGTCGCCTCCCATTGTTCCATTAGGCCTTCCTATCGTCCAAGAATACTAGTAATTGCGCTTAATTTGTCTCGATTGCCTGCTTTACTTCTAAAAGGCTGGTAAGTGGTGGCACTCAGGGTGACGACTGTTGGCATGGCGGCGATGGCAGCCGTGGGAAACGGAGGTCATGACGGGAGCCGGCACGCCTCTGCACTGCCTTCCTATCATTGTATACATTCTAAATTGCATCCTCTTTACCGTGGCATGGTAGGACTGGTTGTCTCGTGTAGCATTCGACAGCCAATCGCTATCTCGGCGTTGATGAGGTCTAATTGCGGAGTCAAGTTGTAAGGTTGAAAGATGTCCTCGCGCTTTGAAAATGTTATAAAAATGTAATTAAATGAATTTATAGATAATGTAATGAAAGTGGTAGCTGTCGCCCATGATATCTGTGATCATACGTAGGTTGACAGGCATGCTCCATCTTCTCCAGCAGGTGAGATGGCGGTCAAATGTCTGGCTAGTTGCTATTATAATAACAAAAAAAATGATTCATATACAAATACAAACAGATTCTACTCATTTCTGTATTACCTACATCGCATTAGTTGAAACATGTCTATGTTGTGCATTGACATAACAAATATCTATGTACAAATAAAAATCTTTGATGTTGTGTAGCTATAGGTACCCATAATGGTTTACAAAGTGTCCTACTATCCGACATCGTTCCAAAGGCTTAAACGGAGGAATACAAGTAAATTGTATCGGGGCCGTGACGGCGTGACGGCAGCCGGCGGGACGGCGGTGCGATGACAAATTTATCGCGCGCTCACAATAAAATGCGCTCGTAAAAATATTACTACCCCCCCCCCCCTTTTCCTTCCCCCCCTCGGCTCCCCCTGCGATGGTCCCGCGAGAAATAACACACTTTGTCTCACTGGGAATCGGCTCCCGATCTCGTCACACGCAACGCGGAAAGCTAACTGCGGGTGAATGCGGCAATTTGCTGCTCAAATTGTTATGCAGAAATGATCATCTATTTATTGTGCTCTTGTTAAGTATGGCGGGTTATTAATTATACCCTGGGCTCTACTGACGCCCTATAATAGATGATCATGACCCATATTTTGTTGCGATGCCAAGTAATTTCTTGTCAATTGAGCAAGGTCCCGGCCGTGTGGTGTCCGGCAAATAGAATAGCACCAACCCCTTACATTCGTGGGTCGTATAAGCCGACTAATGGGTTTCGAGGCAAAAGTTCGGGAGTCTCCGTAGGCTGGAAAATAGGCAGCAGCGTTTTCCATTTCTATATTTTCAACACTGCGATCTCCAACCCGCCCCTGCCAAGCGTGGAGATTATGGCAATAACCTCTCCTTTCGTAGGAGAGGCGCTAAGTCCTGCAGTGGACTGTTATAGGCTGTGTGGTGAACAAGGTCAACGAAAGAAGAAAAACATCGTGAATAAAAGTTTGTGGCTGCTCTAGTACACTGACCACCTGTCATTTCGGCCAGTTGTGTTGGTTCAACGCACAGGCAAAAAAAATTACCCACGGATCGACCCGTAGAACTAAATATAAATAAATAAATATTCTAGGACAAATTCACACAGCGCCATCTAGCCCCAAACTAAGCAAAGCTTGTATTATGGATGCTAAATAACTGATATACTACTTAAATAATTTTAAATACATACTTATTATACGAGTACATAGAACGCCCAGACACGTAACAGAAATTAAAATTTATCATTTCAATTTCTGCCGGCCAGGAATCGAACCCGGGACCTCAAACGGGCATGTTGACCATTGAACCACTCGTCGAACAGGTCGTCGAAGTTGCCGATCGGACCACGGGAAATAAATGAACATGCTTATGTAGTCACGGACTTCGGTTTACCATCCTTTTCTCTTTTCGAAGTAAGTACAATAGATAGTACAAAAACTCCACCGACTAGACTAACGATTATTTTGTCTCTTTCGCAAAAACTAAAATTTGCTTTTCGGGCAGTTAGGGACTAGTGAATTGAAACGTTCGATGTTCGTAATAAAATTGTGTGGGGAAAACTTAGAACTTATCTTAATTTTTTTTATATAACAAATTATCGAATTTGAAAAATGAAGAATGTAACATGCACACTCACGCCCGTGTCCTACAGAAGTAGGCAGAGACTATCAAATGTAACATGTCCCTCCCAACAATGTGCTATGCGCATCCACCGCTCCAGCGCTAGCGGCTGCGTGGCGACGGCGGTGCGTGAGCCGGCGCTCCAGTTTTTACGATAACTGCATCGACGCTAGGATTTGCGACATCTATCTTGTTTACTTTGATTGCGTGGATCTCGTTACGCCTGCGATGCCGCGACACCATTGGCCTAGGATATGTGACGAGATTCATTGTAATCCTTTCATACGATTCGGAGTCGGATCCTTCCAAATTGCACTGAGTCTACGCTTAGCACTTTGAAATATTTCATACACACGCCTTTTGATGTTTTGACCCACCGGTGGAGGACGCAGATCATGATCGATTTTGTTTGTCCCGTATCTATACAAATATTTACACACAGACCTATATTTTTTGTCTCGTGGGAAATTCCTATATTCAAAGTTGTGGAGATTATCTACATAAACTTAGAAGCTTTAACTCTTAGTAATACAAGTACAATGATAACGTAAAACGCACCAAGACGCTTCTTGGAACTACAAAATTTTGATAATCTAATCAAATAAGTATCACGGGAACTGTCGCACTGCACGGTTCTTAGTGCATAGCAAATAGTACAGATTCCTCAACTCACCTTTTAATGCATGCTGCTAACAAAGCTAGGAATACTGCTGTGTTGACAGTATCTCCCATCACCGCAAAACCCTCTGCACTTCTCGACGTTTCAACTCTTCATATTCTCTTCAAACTGCAACATTTTAATGTACATACAAAATATTTAGTTATTTGTTATATAAGAGCAACGTTATTTTTTGCTGCGAGTGCTGACTTTAAATCACAATTGAACTAGTGATACAGTCTGGAATTGAATCACGAGCGCAGCGAGTACATTGAGTGGTTTAAAAGCACTAGACATAAAATGTGCCCTTGTTGAAAGTTGAATCATATAACTTTTCACCTCTTCCGCGAAGAGGATGTTTTAGGTGCGTTAAAAAGTTTGGTGTGTTCGCGGTGCAGGCAGCAGTTATTTGAAATCACTTTTGTCCACGCTCGCTGTAAAAAGGCATTTTGCTGCAAGATTTTACGCACCAAAAGCACCCTCTCCGTGCTGGAGAGGTGAAAAAACATTATTGCACCGAAACCTAATTACCGTAAACAAACAATAGGTACGTGAACAGACGCGGGCACAAACGGCCGGCCGGGGTCGTTCGTGTCGTAATCAAATTTCGTAGGTGTGCTCAAGCCGGGTGCGGACAAAGCGCTACAATATTTCCCCCGCACTTGAGACAAAGACATCTGGGAGGCCGGAGCCCCTCGGTGGAGCCCGGCCACCCGCGCGCATAACGAGAGGGCTAGTACTCAGATGGAAATCGCAGTACCTCCGATTAGTAATCGATAAATGCTATGACACAGACATGATTTATTTTGACATCTAAAATCCCGTACAAAATTAAGGTATGCCTATTAAAATTTTATAGGATAAGGAAAAGCCAAGACTGGTCGCTAGGATGATATTGATGATAGTTAGACACTGACCATGAGGTGATAGACGAGCACACTGCCCGCCCGATGGAAATCGGTATCTGACCACAATGTTTTCGATTCTTAAACATAGGTAGTTAGTAATAAACACGCATTAATGTCAGAAGCAAAGCGCTAATAGCTGACAAATCCGACACCTAACGCTGCTAATGTAGCATTATTTCTTGCATTATTCAGGTAGATTTCACCTATGAAATCCTACCATCGGCAGCTAGATTTCAGAAACGACTCGATTTCTCGACTCTGAAATATTTTAAGATATGATTAAGCAGATTTGTAGTAGTTACGTTACGAGTTATCCCAAGTTCAATGGGCAGATATAAAGCACAAAGACAGCGCCGTAGTCCGTAGCGCTCGCCGTCGCGGGGCGTAGCTTCCCGGCGCTCGGCGGGCGGCGGGCGCGGGGCGCGGGGGGCGGCGAGCGCCCATTTTTTACGATATACATAAAAGCTGCCGTGAAAGATTTACGCCAAATATATTCCGGCTAATGCCGATTGCCGCTCCGTCCCACTGTGCTAATGTTATTGCCGAATACGCCATTCCGTGGATTATTTGTCCTATGAATTTTTATGCTGATTCGATCGATTCTCGGCTCCGTGATATATCGTCTACGTGGTATTTCAGTCGCTTATTTGTGACTATACATTTAGACTTGTTATGAGTGGCCGAAATCGGATGTATATTACGGACACGCCGCGATCAGGAGCAATAAGAACGGCCGATCAATTTTTTGATAGTGTCACTCGCAGGCGACAAGTCATTTCGCGCGACAACGTTTGATTTGAGTCCCCGCAAATTGAATCTGCGGCACAATGCCGGACCGCGGGCCGAATAAATATTCGCTTAGCAACAATCGAGCTCGCAACTCACACAATTACGGCGAAATGGAAAACCTTAGATAAATAAAATCGGAAGCAACCGCGCCCGCGGCGGAACGCGGAGGGGAGGTTTTTTGCCGAGAAGAGCCGAGGCAGCGAACGCAAACAGCGGGCGATGTAGCGAATTTGGAAACTCAATTCGGTCTATTGGGCCGCGCAGGGGCGGATTCAAATCCCCGCCCGACGGGGCGATTTACAATAAATTTGGAGCGCGGAATATGCTCGCAATATGTCGCGCCGCCCCGGGACGCCGCCGCCGCCGCCGCCGCCGCCCAATTTTAAACACTCGCCGTGGAATGTCGTAAGTTGTTTACAACGTAATCGGCGGGCGAGGGGAACCGGCGGTTTGAATTTTCCATAGAGATCTTTGAATAGGGCCCAAATGGCATGTTAACTTCGTAGGGCGGGTAGGGTTACACAATCGAATTGACACGGAGATTTTGAAAGCACACTTTACAGTCATCCGTTTACGCGGAAGATGTTTTAGGGCGGTTGGATTGAGGGGGAATTCATAAAATATTGTCAAGTCAATTTTGAAATTTGGTAGTTGTTATTTTATTTATAATAAGTTGTACCTCTGAATGATTCACTTAGGATCTTCAGTTTCACTACTCATATTATCGGGTGTGTATTGTTAGTATTGTTTTTACCTCGATATTTCGACGTAGTGAAAGTGTAGTGACTAACCACGAAAGTCTTAAAACCTATATCACTTAGGATCTTGTTCTTGCACTCAGCAATCACTTTTCGATCATTCATTGACTGAACTCTATCTTCACGAGACATATTCGTTGTGACCAACTGAGTTTATCAGCACGGCAACTACGATGCTGTCAGTATTAGCGCATACTGATAGCATCTGCGCCTTCCCGTGCGATGCTGTTGTCGGCCTGTCATCATCAGGTGACTCATATGCTTGCTAGTCGCCCTCCACTAAGCGAAACACAAAGTATTTAAGGAGCTAGTTGTTATAATGTTTAAAGCAATGTAAGAGCGACAGGCGCAAGCGGGTGGGGGAGACGCGGGCACAAAGCAGCCAGCGGCGGGCCTCATTACCCCTCGGGCGAAATTCCACTCTTTATTTATGAAATAAAAATGAAAACATTTCTGCGGAGCGGCGGCTGACGAATGGCCGCCGTGCCACCCCTAGGAGGCGGGGGGGAGGGGGGCTATAACTCATCCACCTTCCCGCCGTCACGTGACAACCCTACTCCTACCAAACTGCATTCTGATCCCCGTCGAAGGCGCGGAACAACCGATACTGCGATCGGACCGACCAACTGTGTGGTATTTATTTCATTTCCCGTCTGTTCTTTTAGGTGTAGCACCACGCTTTTTACATGTACACCTACCAAAGTAAGAATTAAAAATAACTTGCGTTATCCGAACACTTAGAATTTGTTTTTTCGAATTAACGTTCTATACAAAATGTTTCACATAGAATGTTAAGTTGAACACCAACCTGCACATTCAGGTGACTAAATGTGTAAACATGATCGAATCTGATCAGGTTCCACTGATAGCAGGGTCACGTAGGTCAGATGGCAGTCGCTTCACTGCAATTCAACGATCTGCCAAATCCAGGGTGGTTTTTCACCACCACCTAGCAGGTCGCAGCTCTATAATTATCACTAAATCAACAATAATGTAATAGTTAATACTACTATGGCCAGGTCTACCTCCCTAGTCTTGCCTACTCTATGTTGTAATTTGACACATAAAATCGACTTCAATTACCTACTTTAAGCCGCTTGCACCAAATTCTTATACACGTTTAAGAATGATGTTTAACGTTTTTTTGTATGAAGTTATTTGTTAAAGTATCAGCTTAAATACGTTTTAGAATTTGGTGCAAGCCGCCCTTAGTGTAAAATTAAGCTTAAGGCCTTGCTCAACATTAGATAGGTATAGCCTGCCGAAGGCAATCTGGAACTATTCAAGAATTAATTACATTTATACGGCACATTGTAGTTTTATGTGAGTTGATAATTAAGGTTTAATTTGGTGGCATGTCGCCGAGGGGCGGCGCGGGGCCGGAAAGATTTTTCAATTACCAACTTTGTGCCGTTCGCTCCAATCTCGGGGTGCAGAGTAGCGGCAGACAGAGGCTGACTGTCGACTACCGCGAATTAGGAATGTAAGAATTCGATGGGAATGACGAAGGTTGGGAGTTCTATCAGAGCAAAGTGGCGTTCCACAGTATCCCCTGTCTCCATAGGGATAGGCACCTCCTGTGAGTCAACGCGTGAGCTTTATATACGGCAGTAGTTTAGAAGATAGTTACATGAAAGGAAAACTTAAACTTCTGAGTGTCTGCTCAGTTCAAGTAAAAGCTGAATGTCTTATATAAGTCAATATAAGACAAAAAGCATTTTGCTATTCAATCCATATCCCAAAAGGCCAATGCAGACTGGTCAGTCTCTAAAATACAACCATGCACAACTACCACAAGTAAGCCGCTGACATCGCTAAACTGTTGACATAATAGCTATGCGAGCAGTTTTCTTTTGATATTTTGTGGCAGACAAACAGGCAAGCGTGCCACCTGATGGAAAGTGGTCACTGCCGCCTATGGACATCAGCCACACCAGGGGAATCACCAATGCGTTGCCCGCCTCTTAAGAGACCTTTATACATTAATACCTCTTGAACGATCCGATGTCATAGTACAAAGGAAACAATGTAGCTGGAAGCTCATTCCACATCCGAATCATACGAGCGAGAAACGTTCTTTCGAACCTTCGCGTGGTGACCAACAGAGGGTCTGCGGAGTAGTTGTAGCACTATACGCGTTCTCAGGCTGGCTATATTTACTTTAGGCCAAAACTTTGGTTCCATAGTGCTTGCATCTATAGACCCGTGAATAGACGTGACCAAGAGGTCGATAGGACTCTGGGTGGAGGTGGGTTTAGGTTAAGTTAGTGTGTATCTGTGGGAATGTGTGATACGGAACTTGAAAATAGAAGTAAAATCTTTGTCAAGTATCCCTGGCGGGAGTCTCTGTCTCCGGCCCTACTCTGCGCGCTGTGGAATTCTTAATATCAGTGCGCGCTAACTACGCCCGTATAATATTGGCTGCTGGCCGGAGTGGCGGCGGAATGCCCCCCCTCCCGCCCCCACCCCTTGCAATGCTCTTCAAACTGTCTCGCAATAATATTAGCTACTCGTACCTACGTAAAATAAAACTCAAGATAAATGAGCCATTCTCAAGAACAGTCCTTTAAATATATGGCGCGCTTTAACGACAAAAAGAATATTATTATAATCTCTTGACTGTAGGGGGCTATTGTTGTTGTTGTATGGCAAACCATATGTGTGACTGTCATCGTTCATTGCCACAGTACAAATGAAAAGGCATTAAAACGCCAGTTATTATTTGCTAAAGTGCTGCCATACTAATCTAAGGCTGAGCCCGTGGTTGAGCCTCGAGGAGCATTAACAGCTAATAACCGTTGAATTAGCAGATCTAAAGTAAATACAACCAAGAGATTATAATAATGTTTTAGTCGTTAGAGCGCGCCATCTACGGTAATTATTACGAAGGGAGTCTTAAAAGCGGAGCAAATACCAATCAGAAGGACAGTCGTCACAGAAAACTCGTAATAAAATTATAGCTTACGACCGTAAAACTTTTAATCCATCGTGATATTGTGATGGCGTCATGGTTTTTATTATAATTATTATGGTGTTTTGTGATACTAACATGTTTAAGGTGAACCGATGATTTTCGACAACACACATTCATTTAATGCAGATCCATCAGGCAGACCATAAGCTTGTTTGCCTCCTTAGTGGTATAAAAAAATATAAAAAAAATCTGACTTCTAAAAAGGTGAGAAGAACCAAAATAGGCTACTCTAAAAAAATTTAAACTACAGATATTTAGCCTGAAAAGTACTTAGGTGCAAAGGAAGGATGAATATTGAACCCCTAGCATCGCAAACGCCTACAGGCTACCGTAAATGCTACCCATCAGGCGAGTTGTACGCTTGTTTGCCATTGCCATTTCTAAAATTACTGTTTCATCCACATTACTAACATGAACGTTTGTGAAAATCTTGAGATATTGAAGTCAACCAGTGACCTGTTTATGATTAAAATATTTTAATTAAATTTTAATACAGAGATAGCTTAGCTCCTTGTGAACAAAACAGGTAGGCGGCAACGCGTGGGTGATGCCCTATTATTGCAACGTTCATTGGCAGCGGTGACTGCTTTCTATCAGGCAGGCCGTAAGCTTGTTTGCCGCCTTGGTGGTATAAAAAAACAGGCTATATTAATCGAAGTCTACGCGGACGACGTCGCGAAGAAATGCTAGTGTAGAATACAATATGTCATGGGCTCCTCGCACTCCTCGCTCCAGCGATTACACGGCGAACTAAACGCTACTTTTAAATTGGATTCCGGCGACAGCCTTTGTTCTGCGAGCGGCCGCCGTTCAAAGGAAAGCGTAGAGGCTTTATTGGCGACTTTTCCACTGACCGGGCGGCGGCGTCGCGACCATCGGAATCACTATTCGATGGTGTCGGAGATGTCAACTCGCATTCTTGTATACTTGTATTCACGTTCTCCTTGTCCTTCAATGCAAGCTAGCGTCTCACAATCGAATCGTCACAGAATCGAAGCGTCGATCTAAAAGTTAATATAGCGTATTCACCCCTATGTCTGTCGCAGCCGGATGGTTAAATTCGCCGGTTAACTAAACGGCTAGCTTTTTGAGCAATTCTTTAGTTGAAAATTTGCCAGTTTCATAAGATTTTAAAGTGATGTTGAAAGAAGGATATTGCCTCGAGTTTACGCAGCTCTTTCACACATTGTTCCAATGCTAACCTACCCACAATAACTTCAAAGTATAATAATAGTTTGCATTAGGTTTCTATTCGGTTAGTTTAGGTTAGCATTATGACAATGAATGGAAGAGCTCCGTAAACTCGAGGCAATATCGTTCATTTGACTTTACTTTCAAAGTTCATGAATTTGGCCAGATTTTCAATTAAATAACTGCTTAAATAGCTAGCCATTTAATTAACCGGCTAATTTAACCATTTGGCTGCGACATGTCCATAACGTAATGCATATTTACCTATCAGCTCTGATCGCGCGTAGCATCGCAGGTTTCGTGCGAATAAGCGTGTCATTACTTAAATCATTATCAATAACCATGTGGTATTTGAGCCACTGCTCTTCTCATATTTTCTTCATAATAGAGGGAGGCAAACGAGCAAGCGGGCCTCATATAAGTCCGTTACTTTTAGTTATATCACAATTCGGTAGCGATTCGATTACAAGTAGATTACAACTCGAGACAAATTGGGTATTCTGCAAAAACTTGTAGGTAAGCGCAATTAAGTCGTAACTTTTAGGTAATCGTACCGACTGTCAATCGACGCTCTTCTCGGTGTTGCCTTCTAAAATGTACCTACCAAGAGACTAAACAAATTAATGTGTTTGCACGATTGGTTTACTTTAATTTATTAATTTTTCGTTTTTTTACGTAAATTAAATTACCCGGAATGTTTTTTTTCGTATCAAATTACCATTGAGCTGCGGTTTCGATTCAACTACAATTCGATCACGACATTAGTAAATTTGTGGACTCGAGGCCTTGAATTAAGCGATCGTCGCGAATGCGTTGCAGGCCTTTAAGACAGATGAAAGCTCGTTCCTTGAACGCCCCAATGTCGTACCGGCTCGGGAATGCCGCTGCGTGACGCCTAATTTATCAAAAATAGTCCATAACAGTCTCCACAGACTTAACAGAGCCTCCTCCACATCAGTAGAGTTTCTCTACTATGATAGATAATTTCCACGCGCCTGGTAAGTGTCTAGAATACGCAACAAAGCACGCTGCTGCCCATTTTCTGGTCTACGGAGGATCTAGTTGTGCTCTAAACTCTAAACGCCTTAGACACCTGTTAGTCAGAAAGGTTGGCAAAATTGTATATTATAATCGTCATCAAATAAAACGAACGAAATAAATAAATATGGCAGTAAATGGGCTGGTCAAAAGGGACCTTACATTTTAAAGAAAAGTGGTCTAGAGTATCCTAATTCGACGAGTATGTATGAAAATTAATGTGGAGGAAGCGTGGAGTCCTTACCTACCCCTACAGGAAACGGATGTGACGTTAAGTATCTAATATTCAATTTTATATTCAGCCGCGTTGGGTCCTCTGTGAAGGATGTGACAAAGTACCCGTTGTTACAAAGCCGGCTTACGTAGTCAACACTTTGCGAAGTTACAACTTGCGTAGTGATACTAGGACCTAAACAACACAGCACATACTAGAGCCACTAGTCAGAATATAAACAACAGTAAGTAAATGTACCTACACTCGAACATAGCTAATCCCGGCGTCACATGGCAACCCTCTCCCGTTAGGGTATCGATCCGCGTAATGAGCCCGGCTTATGCAAATAACGGTTGTGAGAGGGTGCGCAGGGATGCAGGCTGCATAATGAGTACGCCGTCATTAGCGGAGGGTGGCTGGGGTGGACTCTGCCAAATGGATGCAGCGTTGCCGTTTTGACGACTGCGGGTGCTGCGAGCATGTTTATGGATGTGTCGGTAGAGAACTGAGATGTATTTGGTAGTGGAGAGAGAGAGAAAGGAAAAATGCGTTTGGGGATGTTTGTTTCTTGATTTTAATTAACACAAGATAGTTTTGAAACAATATTATTTTTGAGTATTGTATATCGTGTGTTGTTATTCTTCGTTCCTTTTATTTACCATTTATAAATGCTTTTGAAATTCGGAAATTTAAAGACAACTAAAGTAAATTAAATCTAATTAGCACCTGTCAATGATCCGGACTAATTTATCGCCAATGACAAACTACAAAACTGACAAATAGCCCCAACGAACTTGAATACCTTCCACCATGAAAGCGAATCATAAGTACCCACATTTCAAACTCAGATTTTAACGTTTACAATATAATTACGAGGATGCCATTCCGAAGTACCTGCGCGCCGGGTGACTGCGTCCATTGCGCGGTTTATGCGGTTTACGATTGCATTGAACGGTTATAAAACAGCGTGTAATGTCTGTAATGTGCCTCGATACGAATTTCGTGTTCCCAGACAAATTTTGCGAAAGCGTGGATTATGGGCGGAATAAAAGCGGAAAGATGGGATTTATTTACGGCCCCGTCTTTACGATTTGATGGTGATAAAAGTGATTATGTAGTTTCATTGGCGGTTTGACTGTGCAGCGCTGGCGCGGCGCGGCGCGGGGCCGGCTGCCAACAAGCCGAGCAAATCAACACTTATTACATTTGCAAGTGAATGCTTTTAGTTACTTGGGCAATTGATACCGGTATTTCAATATAAGTACGAGTAGGTATGTTTTATTTATTGACATTATGTTTATTAGTTACTAGATTTTTGGATGCGACTTCGTCCGCGTAAAATTCGGTTACTACGTACCGGAGACGTCCCGTCGAAACCACAAACACAATTTCGTAAAAAACTATGTTAGGTACTATGTTACACGCTGATAATGTAGATTTCAAAAGGTGTTAGAATTTTAAAAATCGGTTGTAGTAGAAAATCGGTCTTCTAATTAATCCATCACAAACAAATAATTAAAACTTTTATATTTATAATATAAAAAATAATCAACTTGGCCTTAATATCCCTTTTGTGATCTCGCGCACGAGGGCCCAGGGTCCGGTTAGAGGATACCAAAGGGTGCAATCCGAAATTTTACAAGTATTTTTTCCTCATCGCCCCCCTTTGCTACACTCCAACCCGGGGTCCGCCTTGACCATGATCCAGGATTTAGCAGATCAGATAATTACATTGGAAAGACTGCCATCTGACCTCCGTGACCCTGCTACCAGGATAAACCGACCAGATTGGATCGGTTACACATTCAGCCGCCTTCCACAGTAAGAGCATCGGTTAGTATTCAACTAATGTAGGTACAGTCGAGTTCATTAAAATGTGAGCATTGCCAAGGTTTCAAATATATATGTACATGGAAGGGTACTTATTTATCTGAGCAGATGTACATATGTT
Source organism: Blastobasis lacticolella (assembly GCA_905147135.1). Classification (NCBI taxonomy): domain Eukaryota; kingdom Metazoa; phylum Arthropoda; class Insecta; order Lepidoptera; family Blastobasidae; genus Blastobasis; species Blastobasis lacticolella. The sequence continues at coordinate 253,697 of LR990041.1, forward strand.
TTATTGATGATACTGCTCAGATATATAAGTACCCTTTCATGTACATTTATATTTGAAGCCTTGGCAATGCTCACATATTAATGAACTCGACTGTACATACCGGCAAGGTTATTGGTAGGTACATGGCGGCAGTGGGATTCGAACCCGGGACCTCCCGCTTACGAGTCGGCATTGCAACTTTGAATTGTACAATTATAACTAAATTTTATTGCTGTTAAACTGTATGGAAATAAATAAAATAAATAAATACCCTAACCACTAGGCCACCGACGCTTCGTTTCTCTTTATAATATTCTTTATTCATAAAACAAACAAAATGAAAGGGTATTTACATTGAAAGAAGAAGAGGAAAAATATAAATAAAATGCACTGTACGCATAAATAATTAAAAATGTCGTCCACACCGCTGCCCTCGGAATTGTGCCCAGAAAGCTGGCTGCGTTACCTCGTTGAATAACAATGCCTATTCTCTGACCGAGGGACGAGACAGCTCTCCGGCCACCTGTGGTGCCTATTAGTCTTTTAGAAATTACTGAAAAGAACTTTTTAGCGCAAGGGCCCCACGGCCCCACCGTCTCGATCCCAAACGGCTGGAATATGAAATCCTGGGCTAGCTAGGCTTTCATATTTCCGTCTCCTTGAGGTCCTCAGCAGTAGAGGCCGCAGCTCCAGAGCAAAAGGCAGTGGCGGCTACATGAGTAGCGCTAGAGTGTGATATTAGTACAGATATAGACCAGTGCCTATATTTTAGTTGTCTGACGCGTTTTTTCTATGGTGCAATGTAATACATATTACCACGTAGGTATTTTAGAAAAAAAAATCCCGATAAGTAGATCATAGATTAATTTACCTCTCTTGATATGTAAGGATTTGAAGGGCAAAATTGGTAAAATAAAATATATAAGCTTTTGCAGTTATCTGATTGTTTTTTATACCATTAAGGTACCAAGCTTACGCATGACTATCGTCCGGAAATTTTGCGTTTATGTCGTTATCAGCACACACCCTGCCGCTTAACCATTACAACGCCACATCCAATACCAAAACCGTCACACACACGCCATGCACATTAGCTGAAATTGACAAACGCAATAATTAAAATGAATTATTACAATAAAAGTCAATAAGTAATTGAAATATATTGTTGAAATACAATAAATACACATGCCATAGCAGCGAATCTAAGGATTTATCTTATTCATAATTATTCTCTCTAAGGTGATGGAGCGTGTTATAAGCACACAGCTCCCTAGAAAAATGTGATCGCCCGAGCGTCCGTCAATATGGTTTCGCTTAACGGGTGATCTTCTAGTGTATCTAACACACCGTTGGGCTTTAGCTGTTGAGAGTTAAGGTGAGGCACTGGCTGTTGGTCTACATATGTCGAAGGGGTTTCATCGGGTCTGGAATAGGGGTATTTCATCGAAGTTACCCTCACATAGGATTCCCGAGGGATTGTGCAAATGAGTAACTAGCTTTTCCAAACCGTAGTCGACGGCTGTTGCTCCGATAGCTTGGATATTAACGGCTCCGCAAGGCACAGTGTTATCTCTAACTCTGTTCCTCTTCCATATCAATGATATGCTGTCCGTTGACGGCATTTATCAGTATGAATGCTGCGATTCATGTATGTATTTCAATACAAATCTTAAATCATAAATAGAATTATGATAAAACATCGTTTGTAAGGAGCGGGCCAGCTTACGGTAATCGACCAATACCTGTTATACGATATACCCGTCATTGGCGTTGAAAAGGTTAAGCCCGGTAATCCTTCGAACTATGTCTGTGACCTTGGTTGCTTACGGATTTCCTTATTCATGGGCTTCAAGTCTGCTAATTTACCAATGTCACAATTGAATCTTATTTGGATCTCAATAGGGAGGTATTCCATTGTATTGCCCTTGGCATATTTGCTAGTCTGACTGTACTGACTGACTGACTGCTCGATTGTGGACTAGAACGGCAGAACGACTAGGTAGGCTTTAAAAGGTAAAACTATACATACAACTGAGATTACGATTCCATTACGACTCTATTGATAAAGGCTTTTGTAGAATATTTCTCTAAAACTTCAATCAATCAAATCAATGAGTTAAAAAATAGCAGAATCACGACCCTAATTCGATCTCTCAATGAGACTCCGACCATAGCCCTAACAAATGCCCTTTAGGTGATAGTGAGCTTTCTTATATAACAGCGAGCGGCCACATCGGCTATGTTCCGTAGGTCATCTGCAACACACATTGGCCAGAGACCCTCAGAGACGTCTTGAGATACTGCGATAATTGGAATGAAAATACTTTTTTTTTTCATACGGTAGGCCAATGCGTTGCCCATGCTGCGATATTCTGTACGGCTCCAATTCGAACGAGATATCCCGCTATGCCCTACCTCTCTTAAAAACATATATGACGTAGCTACCCGAACGCTGCCTAACTGAGTTGTATTCGTCGATTGACCGTTTTAGATCTACCTAGTTGGACTATTTGTTCTAAATTAGACTGTCCGAGAATGATAAACTCAGAGAGAACTCGAACAGAATGGCCAAATAAATGTAAACCTATCCATTCCATTCCTATTCCAACTATATCCAATGTATGAATGAATGTCTCTTTTGCATTCAAACTCCTCTTGCAAAAAAATTATTATTATTATCAATAGGCTTTGATGGAAAGCGACGATAAGATCGAATATGTAGCAGTCTTTCCTATCAGATACTTATTTATTCACTCTCTACTCACTTTCATCTATTTACTCAGGCAGAAAATAGATGCATGACATCCACTGAACGGTCATGTAATGCCCCCGCACGCCTCAAAAGCCGGAACAGTTTCCTGAGGTCTACCATCTCCACTAGTTGCCCAGCACCCAGCGCCTCCTGGATCTATCACACCCTACAGTGGCCAACTTGTAAATCACTTAACCGTTTACGGACGCAGGTTGGCCGCTGCAAAGAATCTCTGACTAAGTGACACAGAAGCGATGCGACTGTGGAGCTACACCCCAAACCATAGAGCATCTGCACTCTTGTCCTCTTTGTCCTGCTGCCTGCACTAGGGAGGAACAATTCCTAAAACATTTACTTAATATCAATATTCTGTGAATATACATCACATCACTCCTTTTTCCCAAATTGTCTCACTTGCTGCAGTCCTGACTACAACTCGCTTCCACATTCATCTTTGAAAAATATTCCTACAAATAACAATATTGAGCTACATATCTCTGAAGCTCGGAAGTGCAATACCGCCGCGTGGCCCCCTTGCCCCCCTGCCCCCCGGCACCCGCTAGGCCGTAATTAAGCCGCGACACTTGCCCCCTCGTTACGGTAGGTCCGGGCCGCCGCCCCCGCCTCCCGCCGATCATTATACTAGCTTCCCGATAATATCACGGACACACGTCCGAGACATCTCTGGTTGTTTTTTTAAGGTCGCGAAGAGGGTAGCGGGAGAACTGTTGGTGAGTAAGCGTAGCTGATATTGATTTAAAAATTTCGGTAAGTAATTAGATAATTTATTTCTTACATACATATTCAACGATGGTACACCATTATGTCACCATATGGGCTGTCTACAACACATTTCCACCGATGTAAAAAAATTATATATTATTGTTTTAAATGGTTAAAACAAAAGTAGTGACCCATACTGCAAATTCACATCTGGTCCTTTTGTTTTTGCCAATTGATAAGTAGGTAGTTTTTTTCTATGCGATTTGTGGTTTGTTTACATCTATGGAAAATTGGGTTGAGACAAAGCTTCAATTATGATATACCACTAAATAAGTATATCGACTCAACTTATGGTAGATCTATAGACACAACTCCGAGAGGTATCACTTGCGTGATCCTGACACCTTAAAAAAAACCTAAAACTCAGAAACCCTATCAAAGATAAAGAAGAAGAGGCTATAGTTTGTGACCCTAATATGGTTTATACCCAAATATTAGATCGTTGTAAATTAACCATTTTATCTTGCCCTCACGTCACGCCACTTCAAAAAATCACACCTTAAAATTATAAAATTACAATAATTATATCCGACGGCGGCGTTAGAGCTTGCTGTTACTTTATATATACAGGATATAATTTTTTATGATTTAAACTTAGATAATTAATTATATAGACCTTCTACACACACTCCAACGTCATACATTGTTTTTTATGCAGTTTATATTACTTATATCTGTCACTTTGCACATTTAATTTTAATGGTTTTAAATAATATGTAAAGTTCAGGTTTTAGCAGAACATAATTGTGATGCTCTTCCAGACTACGCTATGCTGAGTCAAGACCTTTTTGTGCTGCAGCACAACAGATGCGGCTTACCTATAGACTTTTTTATGATGTTAAGTTTCTTCTTCTTATTTTGATATGATATTCTTAGATTAGATACCTTTATATAATTTTTTGGATTTTGTCGCATGAAGTATCAAATAAGGATATATTCTATTCGATGTATCGTAATGGCGGTTAAAATGTTAAATGAGCATACAGCTTTACCACCCGGGTGGTGCTATATCGGCGGCGGTGACCACTTACCTACCATCGGATGAACCGTTCGCCTACAAAAACTAGACACCTACCTACCATAAATAAGGAATTATTTCCATTTGATCTATGAACGCTATAAGAGGCAGTCATGAGCCGCGAGGGGCGCGGGGAGGGGAGGCCGTAATGAGTGCCGCGGATTAGCCTCCGCCGAGAAAATTAACCGGCGGGTAGAGATGGGTGGCTGCAATTCTTCGTGCCAACACTAACTCAGGCACTGAGCTGCACCATCTTTGAGTTAACTCAAAATTCCCATGGCGCAACAATGGAACGCAACGAGCGAGTTTTAATCGCATACCTACCCATCATCCTTGTATTTCTACTAGATGTAACTAACTATATCATAATTTGAAAAAGTGGTTCGTTACAATTTACTAAATTTCACTGCGTTATAATTTTCAGTTTAGAAATGTACAATATTTTTAAAAGAAGCCGTCACGTGGCACCGCAGATGTTGCTGAAACAGCGACATTGATGGCAATGGCGTCACCGCGTCATTTTCTTCACGACATACAAGTCGGTCTTACCCCGAATGCGTGCCAATAAAATTTCACGTTAAAAATCATGCATTAATAATTACTGCGATACTAGGGTAGTGACAGCGTGCTTGCGAGACCGATAACCTGCTTTAAGCATCGCTCGCAGAGTCTGAGACCTGAATGGGTGACTGTTTCGTATTTTGAACTAGTCGAACTTCAGCACCGCAACGAGCTCGTCACACTTTAGGTCTCTTAATCTAATACCGTTGGCGAAGCCAGGTTAACCAATATCTTCCGCTAGGGACCTAGAAACTGGATGAACGGTCTCGGAAGCCGATTAGCGTGACAGTAAATTATTATTGTAATTACTATTTTTTTATGTTATACGGCAGACAAACAGGCGAACGGGTCACTTGATGGGAAGTGGTCACCGCTGCCTATGGACGTCATCAACACGAGCGTTTCCCGTCTCTGAGGAGAGATTTAGACACCTATATTACATGAAAAGCAATACAGATCGAATTAAGCTGCTCCACGAAAAAGTGAGCTAACTCATTTGGCAAACCCACGCGGGCTGCGCTACGTCGGACATCCCTATCGGCAGGACGGCATTGGCTTCCTACAATCGCAGTGGTGCGCATTTATGGCCGATTTCAATTAGAGCAGCGCAGGTGCCGATTGCTACCCTTTATGTGCCCAAGCGACTAACGGCGCGCTGACATCCCGACCGTCTAATTAACGTTAAGATGGTAAAGTCCAATTTTGTGCGACGACAGCCGTGTATCACCTTGATAGACCTTTAGAGTCGCGAAGTTCACCAGTGTGTAAGAAGTAAAATAAAATAACATAAATAGAAGTACTTCTGCATATTGCTGGCAATTGCATAAAATCATCTAATGAGTATTATTTCTGCAATCAAACAGCAAGCGGTGTCGTTGATTCTAGTTTGAAGGTGAGAAGTGTAATTACAGGCTTGAGGAATATCCGAGAGAAACTTCTAAAAAACGACGTCCAATTAACAAAAAGAAAACAATAATAGAATGTAGTTTTCATTTTATATTTAGCTGAAATCATGCATTTAGGTGTGTACATTACCTACTAAAAATGAGCCTGTGTGAGCATAATATTGCATTCGCAAAATCTCACATGAGCAATTAAGTGTTTTTTCACTGTGAGGACTAAGATCACACGTATTTATTCTTACACGTTTTTTGATATGGATCTCGTTATTTTGACACGATATATGAGCAGCTTATTACGTTGGAGCGTCGGTGCCCAGATAGTTAAGGAGTCCAACTCGTAAACAAGAGGTCCCCGGTACGAATCCCAGTGCCGCCATGTATAAATGACTCGTTTCTGAGTGTTGTATATTGATTGAGCACGGAGGTCACGGAGGTCAGATGGCAGCTGCTCCACTGTAAACACCTGATGACCCCGGGCCCTGGAGCGCAACCAGGAGATTATTTATAATTATTATATGAGCTTATTGCGTTCACTTGACCTCTCAAGGACAAACTGTACCGATAATCCGTTCACCAGCTAATTACGTATATCGTAGTCACTTATTCTAATTCGGCGATAATCTGTCTAAGTTGGATGCGAGCCAGCGCAGCGCTGGGAACGATCAATCGCAGCGTTCGCCCCAGCTGGACTCCCCTCGCACTTCATTTATTTATTATGCCCAAGTTGATGTATCGGAATTTGGTGGAACCCTACTCGTTCTAAATTCTCTTTTTTACAAGCTACCAGGGCAGGCGAGTCGGACATTGAACAGGGTGGACATTCGATTTACAAATCTGCACGCAATAAATACAGAACCGCAGGGATAACAAAGTAAGCAAAGCTTGTGTTATCGTTGCCAGAAAACTGATAAACTACTTATATTATATTTTTAAATAAATACTACAAACTTAACCACTTTCAAACACTTCCCTCTACCCTTACTTTGTCCTTTTTCACCAATTAATAGAAAGTGACATTGGAGTCCTTTATTTGCAGAGTCTAACAAAACTAACCCCAATGCTAGATTAGAAAAATAGGCTGCCAACCCGTCCGCTAAGCGTGGAGATTATAACAAAAACCTTCCACTAATGTGGTGGAGGTTAAAGACCAGCAGTAGACAGTTACAGACTGTGTACGTAAATAGTACGGAGTGATTATGAAAACTGAATAGACAAAAATGTGATTCATCCTTCATCCTCATACCACTTCCAAAATATGCCAACTGAAGAAGTATTCTGTTACAAAACGAAAGGTATAAAGACGAAGAAACTATTTCTCGCGATTTATTTTTAGTTTCTGTACCTAACTCTCAGTGCCAATACGAGTTTTCCAAAAGTATGAAGAAGGACTATAGAAACTAATCAGTAAGTAACTGAAATAGCTTTTGGCTTTTATTAATAACTATTAATAGCTTGCATTGTGACTGACTCCATTGTTTTCGTTTAAGTTTATGGCCGTTTTTAGAACACTAAATACTTTTAACAAATGAAATTTATTTTTAATGCCAAGCCATATGATCAACACTAATAATTTTATATGCTATGGTATGTGCGTTAAAAGACACTTATTTTCTTTCTTTTTGTTTATTTATGTTATTAGTAATACGTACTAATCAGTCATTTGATTTATATGTCATGGTGCTTGAATTTTCCATACAACTAAGGTGGTAAAAAAGCTTACGGACTGCCAGATAGAAAGCAGTCACCGGTGCCTAAGCCTGTTCAAAAACAGTCCATCCACTCCAGCCAGTCACTCACTCAGATCTCAGACTAGAAAGGTAAGAAACAACCAATAAACAACCCGCCGCCGTCCCGTAGCCCGATGCATAACGATTGTAGGACTAGGAAGCGACCGTAATCGGGGTAATAGCGGGCGGCGCGGGGGGGTGCAGCGTCGCCATGGCAACCGCCCCCGCCTAATCAATTGCAGAAATATGTACGCGCCGGCCACCCCGCGCCCGCACCCCGCACCCCGCGCCCCGCGCCCGCGCCCGCGCCCGCGCCCGCGCCGGCCACATCTCATGCCGCGACAGCCGCGACACCATTGTGCGGGCTTCGGACGGCTGGAGGGCTAGCTTATGAGCCAAGATATGATTGCCGATATATTTGCTACTTTTGCAGTCGTAAAGGTACGGGTTTTAGACATGTTTATATGTAAGTCGATGGATGAATGATGCTCAACGTAACATATTTCCTGTAACAAAATGCTAAACTTAAGCGTTGTTACTGTGGGGACTAAGTTAGTATTGTAATCTCGTGGCAGAAACGCTTGTCAATTTACAAAAAAGCCTACCAGTTTGACCGCTATCTTTTAGTTGAATAATATGAAAAATAGCACGATATAATTAAGTGAAGTTAGACCCTCAAACGACGTAATTGCATGAGAGATGTATGAATGTGGAAGAGGTGTGCCAGTATCGTAGCTTGTGGCACGCAATAGTTTCTGCCTACCCCTATGGGACACGGGCGTGAGTGTGTATGTATGTTTATAGAAATAACTAGACAGTATTATAAATAGGAACTAGGCAGCAGAACTAGCAGAACGCCCCCCTCCTCGTACCCCTCGCCATTATACGGGCTTTGGAGTTCGGTTAAGTTTTCAGAATTAGGAGACGACGAGAGTTTCGTATATACATCGATTGTTGATATCTTACAATTTGTTTAAGACCTACAACAGGATCGGAACGAGAAACTGTGTCCCGTACTGGACAAATACCTAATGCATATTATGGTAATTTATTCCTAATCGTAGTAAGTAAAAGTAAGTATTTGATAGATTCTTCAAACGCTTTCAAAAGATACTCATGCAAGAATAAAAAATGAAACAACAAAATAATTTATCATTGTCAACCTCTATAATGCAATATTACATGCCACTACAATAGAACGATCATCACACTAAAAACTTCACACAAAAATAAAGATACAAAAAATATGATTTCCTTAACACCTTTAGCGTTGATGTCTTCGGAATGGTCGTAGTGCGGCGTAGGCGCCTACGAGATGCGTAGCTCACGTCCTGGAACGAATTTATAATGTGGTTCCAATGACACTCTGTCTAAAATGCAAATGCATTCATTCGTTTCCCCCGAAATGGTAGGGCAAAGCGAAAAGTTAAAATTCGTAGATGTGCTACGGAGGTGCTACGAAAGTAAGGCTTGGAGATTTGTAGTGATTAAAATTAAAAAAGGTAAAATAAAAATAGCCGTGTGGTGGCCTGCAGAGTTGAATAGCACCAACCCCTTACACTCGTGGGTGTCGTACAAGGCGACTATTGTTTTCGAGACAAAAGATCTAGAGTCTCCGTAGACTGAAAACTGGGAAGCAGCGTTTTCCATTTTTATATTTATAACACTGCGATCTCCAACCCGCCTGCCAAGCGTGGAGATGCCCAAAGTACTGCAGTTAACTGTTATGGGCTTAATTGATGATGAAAATTAAAATGTTAGTTTTCGGTTAATTTTGGGTTACATTTTGTTTAAAATTAATCTCTATAATATTTCTCAGTAAGATTTAGGTATGAGGAATACAAAAATTCAAAGCGGTCAGCACACGAGTCTTACTTACACGTATCATCATAATATTTCATCATACATTTTCCTCCACGCCACGAGCGTCGTTTCGGGGAACCTTGGGAATTGCCGAGGATTGTTTCGGGGAACCAGCGCCTTTTGACAACCATAAGCATAACACCACCATACCAACTCGGGATCGCCTGGAACAGAAAAAGAAATACGGTTTGAACCTTCACCCATAGGCCTTAATAATCATCAGGGTCCGCCTTGACCATGATCCAGGATTTGGTAGATAAGTAATTACAGGTACATTACAATTACGCATTTATATTTGTAGTAAAGTGAATAACCTTAGCTTAGGACTGGAACACATTGCCTGCGAGTGTGTTCCCTAACTATTATAATATGGACGCCTTCAAGGCTAGAGTGAATAGGCTGTTCCTAGACAGTCATGATCCATCTTCGGCTGCATCGTCACTTACCTCCAGGTGTGAAGCCGGTCAAGTGCGTGCTAGTTTGTATCAAAAAACCCTACGGCAACTGTTTAAATCTCAGCGCAATCTTCACATTAAAGGTAAAGGTAAACCCGTGGGAGCATTGCGCCCAACTCTGTCGCCAACAGAACGCATCGTTCATCTCCGCGGAACATTAGCAACACGACCGCAGCCATAAACAATAGTTATTCTTATTGCTATTTACATAAGATATGAGTGCACATGACAGCGGGGTGGGGGCGAGCGGGGGAGAGAAGGGGGCAGAAGGGGGTAAAGGGGGGGCGGATGCAAGCGGGCTCCCGCCGCCCGCAATTAATTGATAATGCCGCGCCCGCGCAATATCGCCACACCTGCGGCTGAAGGCTAAGATTAACATTGTTTATCGCTCCACTATTAATCGTTTGTTTAATCTCGACGCAATGGCGCGAGAAACTAATTATGGCCGCTCAATTATGTTACCCTCACCGTTATGTTACCCCAGTAACTAGAATAACCCTCAAAAATGGAGCACTCTCCATTAGACGACTCAAAAGTCTTATTCAAAATCGCTACGGAAGGCAAACGAGCGTGCCCGCTATTCTATTACCGGCCCCCAGGAATAAATTCCATCGGAGCGCAATAATAATAAAAAAATGTCGAGAGCTTGTCGCGTGCAAAAGACGTGCGGTCACGCGTCCCCTCCCCCGCTGGATATAATATGCATTATGCGAAATCCGGAGCGGGCGCGGGCGCGGGCGCGGCGGGGCGGGGGCGGCGGGGGCGCGGGGGCGGCCTGCACTCTCGAGATAACGCTCGGTATTAATCATAGTATTATCGGCCGGTGGCGGCGTCTTTGTTATGACACCGCGTTATTGCAGTTTTTCTCTATCTACCCTCGCACGGCCGTTTGGAGAGTGAATTTTCCGGGACAGATGTTTTAGCGGTGCGCCCGCGCCAATAAAACATTCAATATCATTATTATGCCCGCCGATGGAGCCATAAGCCGCGGCCGTAAACCCAGCCGCCCCTGCGCCAGGCGTCTTGAATTTAAATAGCGCTTGACTACATCACATTTTATAGTTTAGACAAGCTGTGAAGCTCACACCCTTGTAACTTTGGCTTCAAGTGCTTTTCACATCGATAATGTAGGTACTCCTAAACTAACGCTTTTAGCGTAATTTTAAAGCAAATAGCGACAAGTTCCAGCTTTCTACCGGAACAAAACATACGGAAAAAGCATCCATTGGCAAAAACAAAACTTTTTTGAAAATCAGTTACATACGTAGCTTAGATTAGGAGACGAAAATCGACTTGATGCCGATTAGGTATTTGTTTTCTTCAGTGGACATTCCTTCTGTATTGCCAAAATTGACACAAGAATTTAAAAACCTAAATTTAATTTCGCAATTGTTCCTAACTGAATAGGATATTGACCATCAGATGAAATGGCGTAGTGGCGGAGATAACTGATATGTTCGTAGCATTAGAATCCAGTATAAAGGTAGGGTAGTGCGTCGTGAGCAGGCACCCCGCGATAAGGCGAGGGCGCGTCACTCAGCGGCGCGACGCGCGTTTTCCGCGGAGTTAGTCAGGAGGCCGCGGTGACTGGCTCAATTGGAGGCATCGGAGCTCGTATCTCCCGCCGGCGCAACAATTTGTGTATGATTAATGGCTGGAGCGCCGGAAATCTGGCCGCCCGCCTCCCGGGACCGTTTCAAACTATAAAAGTTAGAGCGGGGCCGACGCGCGCCAGCAGACGTGAGTTATGATGCCGAAACGTACCTACGACTCGTTTACTGACTACTATGTAGGTGTGCAGGTGTATTATTTGGCCGTGTAGTGTCCGGCACCAACCCCTTCTACGCTAAAGGCTAAATCTTAAGCCTTAATAGACTAGGACATGGGCAGCCTGAGTTTTCCATCCGCTAAAACGCGGAGTCTCCAGTCGAAAGTGTACTGTGAACACGCGTTGTTGACCGATAGAAATGAAACAGCTACCGCCTTGCATTACTTATTGCTCGCCAAACGGGCACACTCGAACGTGCTACCCGGCTCGCATAAACTCGACAGCTAGAATTACAGTCCGAAAGGATTATTCACGCATTCCCCTACGCCGGAGGAAAATTGGGCTCTCTTGTACGCACACAGACGCGTCGGGCAGTTAGCGTATCTCCATAGCACGGGTGGGAAGGCGTGCGCTCTGGGATCATTTTTCACGTTTCATGAAGCGCCCGGGCTCGGGGCAGTGGATTAAAATACATTTCGCTCGTCGCCGGTGATGGATGGTGCGCGTCCCGAGGGGGGAAAGGGTTGCCTCCCCCTCGCCCCGCGCTCCTCCCGCCCCGTGAGGGGGCTCCTGCCTCGTAATAAACGACGCCAACCCAACTCTCCTAAACTTATACGTATGAATATCTAATTCCGCGGCCGCCTTGTGTTTCTGGTATATCTTAGATGTGGCAGAGACGTCGGTTATATAACAACGTTGTCTTCGTAACAGCCCGTCACAGTCCACTTTTGAACTTCAGCCTAGTCTAATAAGAGGAAGGTTCTCTTGACTTTGCAGGTAGGTACAGAAGGTACATCACCAATTATGTTAATTATAAACAGTTAATTCTGCTTCCCATAACTAAAATGCTACGGCGAGATTTTAAAACTTTAGTAGGTACCTATACAAATCCATGACTAGAGATGAGAAAAGGAAACTGTTTGAAAAAAATGAAAGAAACTTATGTCTAACTGTTTGTGGAGACAGTGGCAAATAAAACAATATCAACAGCGGGCGAGCTATATATACCACCCATAATTTATATAACCACTTGGTTATTATTTTACGTCTACTTATAATAATTTTCTTCAATGTTAATAATCTACCAGTCTAATGTTGATAATTAAAATATAATATTAGTCTTAATATAAATATTTAATAATAATATAAATATTAAATAATAACCTTAGAACCAGAATGTTGCCTAAGGTTGTCATGAGCTAATTTTATAGAGACTATCCTTATTCAAGTCGAATGTGAAGGGTTATCATAATGAGGTAAACAAGAATAGTGTCAAATATCCAGTGTGATATTTGACACTGTTGGTAGTGACCATCAGCGGGTGAGCAATATATGCCACCCATAATTTATGAATAACCACTTGGAACCAGAATGTCATAATAGAGATTATCCTTTGACATAGATTCTTGACGAGGCGGTATAAACCTTAGTGGCATAAAACATGCTGACTCTGTCAAGAAGCAAAAAATAATACCTCTGCTAATGGCCCGAGTATACATCTCACGATACACGCTGAAATAACGTAACGTCCTCTGAGTGTATACTGTATGTTAGTAATCGGAGCCTCGCCTGAAAAAACACATCAGATAAACACGGTGTAAGTGAAAGTAAATATGCCAAAAATCATATTTGCTTCGTGTTATTTGGCGGGAAAAAACGGCGCCGCTGACATATCCGCTGTTTGCGGTGACGCGGGCGCAGGAGGCGCGGCGGGTACCGGCCAATATACACGGCAATGGCCTATTAGATGCTGTATTTGGTGACCGTGTCACATTGAAAGGATAACTGTTAGCGATGATACTGTTGTTTGTTGAGGTTGGGGTAGTTCTGTACGTAAAACATTCAGGTTAAATGATAAGGTTGGAATGTTGAATGTTAGGTTCTAATCTAAAAGTCTTTTGAAATTTGTCTTAATTCGCATCATGCTAGTTTTTTGGAAGGAGTGAAGGAAATTAATCTCTCATGATCGCGATGATATTGACGCCGAAATTGATAAAATTGGGCTCCAGTGACTTTAATCAGTTTTCAGTACCCCTATCTCGATTTCATCACGCGCGAGAGCCGGGCGCGCTATGCTCCAACCATGATCCAGGATTTGGCAGATCAGGTAATTACAGTGAAGCGACTGCCATCTGACCTCCGTGACCCTGTTAACTTGACCAGATTAGATAATGGGTACACATTTAGCCTCCTGAATGTGCAGGTTTCATCACGATGTTTTCCCACACCGTTGGTACATAGGAACCCAGAAAAGAGTCATTGGTATATGGCGGCGCTGATGTTCGAACCCGGTACCTCTCGCTTACGCGTCGGACCTCCTAATCATTAGGCCACCGACGCGTATAACATTAGTTGTAATTTATATAAACTGGAGCTCACGTGTAGGTGACGACTGCTTCCCTGTTTACATTACCACGTCATCGTCACTTTATATGGTTAGGGCCGGACCACACCATCCGGCCACCATTAGTTGATTGGAAGAGGCCGCTTTGACGCGCGCACCACACCCGCTAGGCAATGTTGACCTTGTCAATGCGTCCGCACAGGAAATTAGCAAAATGTTACGCAAACAGGGTCTATGACACGCACCCGTAATGTCACCTTTTTCCTATAGGTGACAAACAAGGGTTCTGCCTGATCTTAAGCAGTTACTGGCTACACTTGCCTCCTCGTGACTACAACTTTTATACTAGTCGACGTTTATCATCATCAACGTTCCATAAAATTCCACAGCTGGCCTCGTACCTCGACATCAATATAGAGTTCTTAAACCTTCTCCATGCTTGGCAGGCGTGTTGCAGATCGCAGTATTTCAATTATACAACAAGAAATGTAGCTGCCTATTTTCTGGTCTAGAGGTCCAGCTGGTCAACCTCTAAGACTGTACAACGAAGGCCCGTAAGTAGAAGAATATACAATATTCTACCAAGCAACACGCTTCGTCGGTTTGAGTCCTACCTGCGGAACAGGAGTCAGGCGGTTAGGATCGGCTGTTACCAGTCTCGTTTCGCACCCATTCCATCCGGGGTACCACAGGGGTCCCATTTGGGGCCTTTGCTCTTTAATATTTGTCTCTTCGATTACTCGTCCTGCTTCCGTCATGCATTTTACCTCATGTACGCCGACGATACAAAGATATTCATGCCTATAAAAAGTACCGATGATTACGCAAGATTGCAGCAGGATCTAGATAGAGTGTCGGAATATTGTACGCGTAACAGTCTGGATCTAAATCTAATAAAAAATGTACGACCATCACTTCTACGAGACAACCACACGCTGTAAACACAACATACAGGCTGAACAACGAGATAGTGCAACGTACTAATCAGGTTAGGGATTTGGGAATCATTCTCGACTCGAAGCTTACCTTTACCGCCCACTACGAGTCTATTTTTGCAAAAGCAACCAGAATGTTGAGTTTCATTTACAGAACAGTTAAGCCCCTTAACTCAGCGTCAGCTTTCAAAATCTTGTATTACGCCTATGTCAGAAGCGTTCTTGAGTATGCTTCACCTGTCTGGTCCCCAGTCTACGACGTCGGCCGTAATAGATTGGAGTCTGTGCAAAAATCATTTATCAACAGACTAAATTACTTGACTTGCATGGCTCCCGGAGATTACACTACTAGTCTGAAGGCTCACGGGATACTCACATTGGAGGATAGGCGTTTCCTGACTAATGCTAGGCTTCTATATGACATTATTCACTCCCGGGTATACAGTCCACGGCTGTTGTCCCGGGTGTTGCTGAGCGCGGGTGACCCGCGCGCACGACGCAGCGGCCGCTGGCCACGTCTACTCGACCATCGTCGCGCGCGCTTAAATTATGCGTTAGGATCACCGCTCAATAGGGCTATAGATGGATATGAAAAACATTTGTCCAAAACTGTCGATATTTTCCATCTTGACCGCACACCCTTTTTGAGCGGGGTTCTTAAGTTTCTAAAGTCTTGGTAAAGGACGATGATATCATTATTATCAGTGATCACTAGGATAGGTATAGGGATACAAATGAACATTCACACAAACACACATACACACACACACATACACACTCACCCACATATTACAAACGTTACACGATATTACTATGTTCATTTATCATTATTATTTTATCATTGTTATTATTATTTTATCCGTATCATCACTGAACAAATCTATGGGTACTTTGCTGTTTGGTATTCTTAGCTTCACTAATCCCATTTGTAAATTGCAGTTTTGTAATTGGCAGTACCACTTTTATCTGTATCTGATTGTAAACAAATGTACATTGCTGTAAGACTGTGAAATAAATAAATAAAATAAATAAAATTTAGCTCACGTTGTCTAGTTCTATAAACAAGAAATTTCACTTTGCACGATTTTTCCTATTTGCCAGTTTTCCCAAGTTCCAGGTTGTTCCCCAAATATTTATTCGTTCAAGGATATTGGAAAAAATATAAATTTGAATTTCCAATTTGATTGCGAACACAAGAAACACCTTTTTTCTGTTCCATGAAAAAAACAGTATTGAAATCGATCTCATCGTTCTCGTGTTGAGCTTACGTAGTATAGAATAGAAAAAGGCAACGAGCGAGAACTCGAGCGAGTACAATCACCGCCGCCTCGATACAACCGAAGAAGTTGCAGATGAATTGCTGACCTTTGATGAAGGTGTACTACGAAGGTTCGTTTCTTGAAGATTCCACGATTCGCAAATACCACTGCAGGATGTCCGTCTCATAGCGTACACGACGGAAACTTTCTTGCAAAGTTTAAGTACGATGGTAGACCACCACTTATCCAGTGGTTCCATTCAGTTTCCACCTGTGACAGCTCAAAATTAAAAAATAATAATATCTTGTCTATAATCCAAGGCACAACGTATCTCCTCAGTGCCAGAAAACATACACCGTACACACGCGCCTCGAACACAAAAGCAAAACACCAGGTGCAGATAGAAAACGACACTTTAAAAATGCATGTCACAATGCCTATCGCGCAATAGGAGCGCGTCAAAAGCCGCGCGTCGCGTGCCCTCGACTAAACGCAACGCTAAAAAACAGCTGCAACAGCAAAAAGGGTTGCGGAAGGGTTGCACGACCCTCGCGGCGAGATCCTAGCCCTATTCCTAGCGGCACACGCTTATCAAATCGCCGCGTGAGCTACACCCTTTCTATATGCAAAGCGCCAATAAAAAACGGCGGCGCGTGCATGCGCGGTCTGATTTTAAACTGATTTGAATATAGAACATTTACATACGCGTGTGGTCGCGCCGCCATTGGCTGATTTGCGTACGGAGGTGCGCAGTGCGCCGGCGTGGCGGTTTTAAAGTGACACTTTACAGCCGCCGCGTTTGATTCGCTGCCGCCGGTTCCGGCCCTAGCCTGATATAATAACACTCGCCAATACCGGCTCGCGACGTCGAGCCTACTTTTTAGCGGCGGCAGATTTGCATGATATTATCATATTGCTCGTAAGGCCACGATACTGGCTTCTTGATATGCAAGTTTTGTTACTTTTTGTTATACTATTCTCGGATTAGACTCTCTACTCCAGTGCTCAGTTCCACTTAAGTTTTCCAGCTTTAGATTCCCATAAATAAAATTCTTGAATTTAGACAGCAAAATCAGAGATTTAGTTCAAAATCTATAATTTGAATTACTATTCTGTCATGGCTGTAATAGCATACTGCCTAATATTGATTTACGTCATAGATAAAAACTATTGCAATAACTACGAGCATAAATATTATACCTAAAGTTTCATTTTTCAATTTTCTATCCACAACCATTTTTCTCTGAAGTCCTACCTACCTATAAAGATACCTACAAATTATTTAAATAGGTAAGGACCAGACAAGTAACGTAACTCACAACCTTAATATGAGTACCCGTCCAATACATGGTAGATAGGTACACGCGGCTAACTGCCTCTCCACGGCGGAGTTTTAACAATTTCGTTAAGACCAACAAGAGCGACTCGCCTACGGCAAACATTGCTTCAAAGTTCTTTTATTTCAGCCGGGATTGTAGACCTCATTAGGGGAAAGTCCTCCGTCCCTTTGTAGTACAATCAGTCTAGTGGAGCGTGCTGCCCTCCCCCCTCGGCCCCGCGCCGCCCGCGTCGCTCATTATCGAATTGTTTAAAATAACGAGGGATCAGCTTTCGTCTGCCAGCTACCCTCCGCCTCCACGTGTAACGCTAGCACTAACGGGGGTATGAGGAAATAGGTATACGATGAGGGTAGGTACGGTGGCTCATAGGATAATGTCCAAATATATTGTTAGCTTATCTGGATTATTGGTTCTATCATGCCGACGATCATCATTAGCCTATATTTTCTTAGACCTTGATGACTGAGAATTGGGCATTTAATGATAAGTGTATTGTGGCAGATTTAGTGCAATTATTTTACTAACAGTCTTAAATATTCTAGGATACCTATAGGTACACAGCCTTCCTCACAAAAATGTATGGACTGTATCATCTTATCACATATCGTTCTCGTTAAATAAAATGCGATATCGCAAATGCGGTAACGCTGTGAGGCCAAAGTTATGCTAGGTAAGATATGTATTTCTCATACTTTACTCAACCACTTTGTTTGAAAACAATCAACACATCAAAGCAAGTTCGCTTGGCGACAAAACTAGAGAATACGATAGGTACTATTGTGTTCTCGGGGCCTTTTGGGTTCTTATCTATGAAATAAGCATTTTTTTCGCAGGTATACATTTGGCCAAATATTTTTAATTTAAATAATACCTTTATCAATATTATCTAATAATTGATTTCGAAAATAGTGTAAGTTCAGATTCCAGTAAGTCGCTAAAAATAAAAAAAACAATATTTTTCTTAGAACCCCTTTTCGTTTGTCGTCAGTTTTACCACTTTAAACATATGTAATTTTATAGGGTGAACCAGCTGTTATCACAATAAAATTATATTCATCTGTTGGCTTAATGTTGTCTGATTATAGCTACAATGTTTCATTGTAACCGGATTTGAAATTTACAATAATTTTCAAAATTTACTCGTATGACAATTACAGTATCCACCATTCTCGCCATACAAAACGCCAATTTCATATGTAAGGACCTGATAATTTCATATGTAAGGACCTGATAATTTCATATGTAAGGATATGATATTCCGGTGTCCCGAATGATTTAGTTTAGAAAACCATATAACGTTGTTACAGTATCAATCAAGCGTCCGCGGCGGTGGGTCGCAAAAAAACGGTCCATTTCGTAATTAAATTGCGGCCCCGCGCCGCAAACTTAAAGAGCAAACATTGGCCTCCGATGAGCGGACCCGAATAAAATTCTGCTACTTTACGAAATTGCTTGTCTGTCAATAAAATTGGCAATCTATTCTCCCCCTCCCGCGACGTTCAGTATAAAATATAGATTTACTTTGACCTCCAGCTCCACTTGTGTAGCGGGTATCTACATAACTGACCACTTTCAAGTTTTTGCAGAGAACTATGTACGTCCGGATTTTTTGACATTCCGTTCATTTATAACTAGATTATCTAAGACTGAAAAATTAACAATGAAAGACTGGTGTGTGGTTATGATCCTATCGTATGATACACCTATACCAATCAGTCTTTTTGACCACCAGCGCCATTTATGTAAGTTAAATATGTAGATAAGTACTAAACATATTCGTTTTCAAGTTATTGCAGAGAAGATATAAACGTTCGCGTTTTTTAATGTTCCTTGTTGTAACTGATCTACCAAATCCTGTATCATGGTCAAGTAAATCGACCTTGGGGTGAGTACAATGCTAACTCGATTACTTATTATTTATATTCAATAATAGATACCTAAATTTTACTGAGCGTATGCTGCTGTTGCATGTGACTACCTATGCAATTTCAAAAATAAATTGTGCGTTAAAAGTTTTCGTTGGCAAAGCAGTCGGCCCCAAATATTTACAAGATTATAGTTTTACAGTCAAACGCGATAGTAAGGATAGCAATTTGCGCTCGCAACTACCGACTTGGCGAGGGGACGCGATGGTGAGTCCACCCTAGCCACGGATTTAGGTATACTTTGCTTCGTGACCCTTGCTGAGTCCACGGTGAGTTGTCGCCATGGAACACTTGAAATTCCTTTTATTTTTATTACGTTATGTTTCCTACGAAAAAGTAAGTGTTTTTTAACGTGTCTGCTATGGTAGTTTGGATTCGGAGATGGTACTTTATACCTATGGTGTTCTGTACTTTTTGGTCAATGTCGAAAAAAAAAAAACAATTTAAAAAATAAACGTTCTACAAATATAACGCTCTACATCCATTTAATTCCCCATATTTAAATATTCAGTGTAGTGACACGAAGGCACGTACACCCGTGACATATACAAACACACAAGCTGCAAGTACACGCGGTGTCACGCGGGGCAGAAAGGAACAAATCTGAGAGCACGAAAGTACAAACTATTTCGTACATAGTGACGAAGCTGCCACCGCTAAGACAAGTTGAGAACAAAAGCGGCAAGACGAGCCCAAAATACCTTTACTTTTTTCTAAACAGCACTACCTTTTTTCGAAGCATTTTGTCGTATTCTGAAACCATCGTTATTTATTGAAAATTTCTGGGTGGCCCAAAATGGAACCCATGGCCATAGTGTTCCCAATGGATGTTATGGATGTTGTGGAGCTCCGTAATCGTAACCGAAACTATCGGATATGCGAAATAAAAAAATATTCGTAAACGTAATCGAATCCGATATAAAAGTTTCCAATAATTTCGGATAGGGGCGGAGTCGAAATGTTTCAATAATAATTTTGTTTTTGCATTTTTAAGTAAATCACACTTAAAAAAGAGTATTTAATTACATAAGCAACCGGTTACATTAAATTATGGTAGATAATGAATTCCAATTTTACAATGAGAATCAATCATATAGCGTCTTATAGTTTTGTTGATAAAATCAGAACGCATTTTCATTGAAACCCAGTGTCAGAATTGAAGGACATTTTCAAATGCCGCAGTTATTTGGGTTTGAGTAAATGTCAAGCGCCATTAAATATATGCTTTATTACGTTTAACGTAAGGTTTACCCGAGTGTCGAATGACGTCATCACATGCCAAAATTACAGTGTTCTAACGCATTTCTCTGGTTTAAGTCGTGAAAATTTTTCACAGTCATTCATGTGGTGGTGATGACCTGAGTGGTTCAATGGTCAACATCGGCCGGTCTGCCACGCAAGAGGTCCCGGGTTCGATTCCCGGCCGCGCAGAAATTGAAATGATGAATTTTAATTTCTGTTACGGGTCTGGGTATAATAAGTATGTATTTAAAAAACAAAAGTATTTAAGTATTATATCAGTTATCTAGCACCCATAGTACAAGCTTTGCTTAGTTTGGGGCTAGATGGCGCTGTGTGAATTTGTCCACGAATATTTACTTATTATTTATTTATTTAGCTTATGCAAATGGAAAAGTTAATAAATAAAAATCGTACCTGATACTAATTTCTTTAAAAACTAATATCCGTAACCGAACCTGTCGGAAACTAACGGATAATCCAAAATAATTTCACATCCGTGACCGTATCTGAAACCGGTATAATATAAGTGTAATATCCGTATCCGTGTCTAGATGCGAAATAGTATATCCCTAACATCCCTGATTCCGAGTACGTATTAATAGTTAAAGAGCACAGAGGATAGTTTCGTTACACACTAAGCCAAAAACTTTCCCAATAAAATGTCTTGCTAAAACCTCAGATTAGGAAGCTAAAACTATAGAACACTAGCTATGTCGGTAATAATAAAAGAAAACGAAGTGATATTTAAGCCACAACATATCGAAGCGTCTATCGCGCTCAACAACTGCACGCCGCGGGCGACCTGTGTCATTTTGACTCCATTGTAACTGTAATACCAAATTAATTATAATCTCATTATAAGAATAATCGATGCAAGTAAGTAGGCGATCAACGCTTCGGCAGGTGGGACCTCCGACCTTCTGTATAATGAAGGTACTCTATAATTCCTGACTTTCGCTACGCGTTCGCACAGGCGTGCCCTAATGAATGATGACTTGATGCGCACTTGTAACGTTATTCCAGACTTTCTACGACCTTTGAAGGGTTCCGGCGACGCGGTGGTCAGCGAAGGAGGGGACGGGGCGGGGGTAGGGGGAATCCGGCGCGGGCGCAGTCGCTAATAAGGAGAAAGTTGCGCGCAATGGAGTGTTTAGCTCGTTGCAAAAAACGCATAAATATCCATTGTGAGCGGCCTGCACGTAAAGGGCACGGGGATCGCACAAAAATAGTCCAGTTGCCCTTGACACTTCAGAATACTTAATACTTTGCATTAATTGAGCAGCTCAATTATACGTACAGCTAATTTGAACTTATTTTACGAGTAGGCTTTCACACAACAGCGGTGCAATGCACTATACGAAAATTGTATTCATTGGGAACCGTGGCTTTGGCTGTGGAGGAGCCTTATAGCAATTGCCTATTTGCTGCATGTGCAACGTGTCTCAGGGTTTTAGAGGTGATAGAAGGATCCCTAAGGGATCGTATCAGGAACATCGAGGTATATAGATGGGCCAGGTTACGGGTATAGGGAAACGGGTTGCCAGATTGCGGTAGCAGTGAGCAGGTCATGAGGTGCTCGGATGGACGCTGGAGTTAAAAACTACACTATGTGGCGGCCAAGAACTACTATAATAAATCCTGGTAGACCAAATGCAAGGATCCTTTATAATGCGTACGGCTAAGGAATGGAACGCGTTGCCTGCGAATGTGTTCCCTGATCAATATAATTTGTATACCTTCAAGGCTAGAGTGAAAAGACTGTTCCAAGACGGGCAAGCTTCATCTTCGACCGCATCGTCACTTACCAACAGGTGAGATGGCGGTCAAATGCCTGTCTTGTCTAATATTAAAAAAAAAAAGTTATTTCGACGACATCACCAGGACCGCGAAGATGTGGATGGCGGAGACTTCCTGTCGATGAGAATAGAAGGAGCTGGGGGAGGCACATGTCTAAAGTTGGAAAGAGCAATGCTGATGAAGAAGAGAAGAAGATAATTCTGGTGTCGAGTTTCATTCATACACAATTCCTCTAACTCCAAACCTTCGCACAGGTACAATAAAAAGTATTTTATTATTTTAAAGATATAATGATTTATTTAGCACAAAACATGTAAACAGTTTTTACATTAATGATTAATAGAAAACAATTAAGTACCTACATTATCTATTTCTTCAGTACTACACAATGTAAATGATTATGATTGACACAATCAAAAGCCTTGGAAAGGTCACAGAAAATACCAATGGCATTCTGTGAACTTTCCCAGGCATCATAAATATGTTTGATCAATTCGATACCAGCATCAATAGTGGATCTACCCTTTGTAAAACCAAACTGATTGCTGTGAAAAAGTCTATGTTCGGTGAAATGTGCTAAAAGTTGTTGTAGGATAATTTTTTCGAAGATTTTGCTAAAAACTGGTAGGACAGATATGGGTCTAAAATTCGAAGGGTCTTGTTTTTCACCATTTTTGTAAAGAGGGACTATTTTACTAATTTTCATTAAATCAGGAAATGTCCCTTCATCAACACTGTTGTTAAAAATATGTGCGAGTTGTGTAGCTATGTTTTTTATGATGCTTTTAATTACATAGACAGACATACCCCACATATCCTCAGTTCTCTTCATGTTCAGAGAGTTGAAAGCTTTCAGAATATCAATGTCTCCTATATGTCTAAACTTGAAGTCAACCATACATTCAGGGAGACTTTCCATGAGTATTTGTTCAGCTGAATCAGCAGATGAGTTGAGGTTTTGTGTGGTGTTTATAGCGATATTTGAAAAGTACTCATTAAATGTATTCGCTATATCGAGGTCATTTTTGATTATTTTGCCGCTAACTTTCAATTCAAAATTACGATCATTGTTTTTAACTTTACCAGTTTCATGATTAATAACTTGCCATACCTCTTTAGTTTTGTTACTGGCTTTAGAAATTTTAGTTTTAATAAAATTTGCCTTCGCGTTGAGGCACACCCTTTTAAAAATCTTCGAATATGACCTCACATAATTGATAAATGTCTCCGATTTATTGTAAGACTTGATATGGTACAACTCATAAAGTCTTAATCTACTTTTATAAATACCTGCAGTAGCCCAATCACAAAATTTAAGTTTATTACTTTTCTTGAATGTCTTCATTTTAAAAATATTACCAAATTCAGTATTTATTTTATTAAATAGGGTATTGTAATGGTGATTCGGTTCCGTGGTTGCTGGATTTTGTGAGACAAATTTTGTATCTAGCTTTTCTGAAAAAGATTCCAGACGGGCTTTTGTGATTGGTCGACATCTGATTGTGGTGGGATTTTCTACTATTTGATCTTGCATCTCAACACCTAGCCCGTAATGGTCTGACCCAAGACAGTTTAGCATGAACTTACTAGATATCTGACAGTTGCAGAACACATTATCTAGACATGTGGCTGTAGACTCTGTAACTCTTGTGGGTTCTAGAAATATGTTGTTAAGGTGGAATGATTTGAACAAAGACATTAGCCTTCTACATCGACTGGAATCATCTAACATATTGATATTAAAATCTCCACAAACTACAACCGATTTTCTACCACTGGTTAACTTTGTAAGCACCTCCTCCAAAACCTCTTCAAACATTATAAAGTCCCCAGAAGGAGGTCTGTAAAGACACAAGATTATGTATAGTGGCAATTCTACACAGGACATTTCAATTATTTGCTCCACAGATAAACTAATTACATCTTTTCGCTCCTTAAATTTCAAACAATCTTTTATTAAAATTAGCGATCCACCATGAATTGCATTCTCCCTGCTGTATTTGCTAGCTATAATGTAGCTATTGAAATAGGGACATAAATGCGATTTAGTGAGCCAATGCTCAGTAATGCACATTATTTTAACATTACTACCATCTAAAAATAAACTTAATTCTAATTCTTTGCTAGCTAAACCTTGAATATTCTGGTGAATTAGATTAATATTATTCTGTTTTAATTGAAAACAAGGTTTAGCTATTGTCCTACATGTCAGTTTAAAATAGAATCTGTACTTGTCGTACTGTGTGATTTGTCAATAGAATTATAAGAGATGTCAGTAGATTTATAAGATATGTTATTAGAATTATAAGAAATGTCAGATTTTAATATATTATAAGCTAGTAAACTAGCAAAATTATTTTTTTCCTTAATAGGAATATATAAATAATGTCCATAGTGAACTACACGTCTTACAAATCTATTTATGTCAAAGAGTGATATTTTGTCACTACTAATCATTAGTTTATGGAATAAATTATTTTGATATATTATTTTATTATGTTGATTATAGCTAAAGGAGCCAGAATAAGGCAATGTACAGAGTAGTATTTTGCCCACATTCTGTATACAATTTAAAATGTCAAATAGACCAATTATATCATGTCTCTTGTAAAACAAACTATCTCCCAATGCCACAATTAAAGTGTCCATTCTGTTATATTTATATTTACAAATTTTTGAACATAAAGTTGGTAGAGATATGCCAGGATAGCAAAAATTTATCACGTCATTACTGGCGTATTTCGACACCATAGGCCCGAGATTACGACCCAACATGTCACTAAATATAATGGTTGTACTGGTTTTACCATCCACAGTATGCACATCACTCACAGTGGGAGTACACGGTACAGAAAAGCGTGTATTTGCCACAAGTGGCGCTACCGTTTCGCACTCGCACTCGTCCGCCGACTTGTTAATTAGCATTGAGGTGCTCACTAGGGTGCAGTCACAGTTATTGCAAACTTGACGTGCACATAACGAGTTGAATCTTTCTTCGTTATATTTTATGTCATTTATTAATTGAGTCATAGATTCTGAGTACTCACCAATAATTTTCTGAGACATACTATATTGGTATAGAGTATTTTGCAATTCGCTCTCTAAAGCACTGAGTTTCAGTTGTAAAGCAGACATTTCCTGCTCGTACCTGCTCTGGTTTTTAAAAATAATATCAGTACAATTAACCAGCTCATTTTTTGTAATCGACATATTTTTCTTTAATATAAGATTGTTGCGTAAGAGCTTTTTGAAGTTTACACTGGTATTATGAAACCTTTTGCGCTTTTTACGTGGCTTTTTTGTAGTGATATTACTTGACTTTTCAACATTAAATAGTTCATTGTACAGTGATTGTATTTGCGACGCCTGGATTTGTGACTTCTCTGTATGGTACTGGTCAATTGTACGGTGTGCAGCTTGAAGTTCATGCTCGAGGACCGTGATGCGGTCGAGCGTGGCCATGTGCTGATCGCTGCACTCTTGAAACGACGCCAACATGGCTTGCAGCTCGTCGCGTTGCCCTCGCATGTCCTCGAGTTGAATGTCGAGCTCAGCAAGCTGCTCCTTTAGGTCTTGATTTTTGTTGTTCATTATTAAAATCTCGGCCTCGCTGTCCTCTCTCTCTTCTAACAAATTCTGCACTTTTTCCCTAGCAAATTTCAAATCACTTAGTGCCTCCTTCAGTTGGTCTTCTATCTTAATAGTATAAAGTCTACGTGTAGTCATTGTTCTTTAAGTATCAAAAAAAATTGTCAATAAAAAAAAAAAAAAAATAATAATATCACACGAGATTCGAACCCACGTCGTTTATAAAGTAAGTAGTTCCTGAGTAAGCAACACTCTTGAGCTACGATGACTCTTACGTAGATAGTTAAATATTGCTATGACTTTGCAACAACTTGATAAGTAAGCAGATGATGTCTTTGTTGCTTGGATTTATTGTAGTCACGACTTCATTTCGAGGGTATTATGGTGATCCACTTAAACACTTTGTCCTTGTTCAATTTTTTACACTTTTATCAATTAAAATATGTCTGTTTGTAATTGTAACTTATTTAATTCACTTTTGTTTATTGTACTTTATTAATAGTTAACTGTTGCAGCACTGTTTATAAATTAGTTTATGTTTATATATATCAATATTAATAGTCTAGGGACATTAACTTTGTATTCACAATTTCGACGTTTATACTTAATTTCTAGACTAGATAACACTTATACTAATTATTAATACATTTGTTCACTTATTAAACGCATACCTAAGCTAATTTGCTTGTTTAATTATTTTTAAATAAATTTGAAATACGGACACAATGTGTCATCATCATCATCATCATATCAGCCAGAAGACGCCCACTGCTGGGCATAGGCCTCCCCCAGAGATCTCCACAAAGACCGGTCCTGTGCTTTCCGCATCCAGCTGGTACCTGCGATCCTTACCAGGTCGTCGGTCCACCTTGTAGGAGGCCTACCCACGCTGCGTCTACCGGTACGTGGTCGCCACTCGAGAACTTTACTGCCCCATCGGCCATCTGTTCTTCGAGCTATGTGCCCTGCCCACTGCCACTTCAGTCTGGCAATCCTTAGAGCTATGTCGGTGACCTTGGTTCGCTTGCGGATCTCCTCATTTCTGACTCGATCGCGCAAAGAAACTCCGAGCATAGCTCTTTCCATTGCCCTTTGGGCAACAGTGAGCTTTCTTATAAGGCCCATAGTGAGTGGCCACGTTTCAGATCCGTAAGTCATCACTGGCAACACACATTGGTCAAAGACCTTCGTCTTGAGACACTGCGGTAATTGGGACGAAAATATGTGGCGTAGCTTCCCGAACGCTGCCCAACCGAGTTGGATTCGTCGATTGACCTCTTTCTCGAAATTGGACCTACCTAGCCGGACTATTTGTCCTAGGTATGTATAGTCGTCAACAACTTCAAGTGGAGTGCCTCCAACTGTCACTGGAGTAGGCACAACATGGACATTCGACATAATTTTCGTCTTGTCCATGTTCATTTTAAGACCTACTTGTTGAGAGGCACTACAGAGGTCATCGAGCATTTTGCCCAAGTCTTCCAGGGTTTCAGCCATGACTACGATATCGTCAGCAAATCTGAGGTGCGTGAGGTACTCGCCGTTAATATTGATGCCAAGTCCGTCCCAGTCCAGAAGCCTAAAGATATCCTCCAGTGCAGCGGTGAACAACTTCGGTGATATGACATCACCTTGTCTAACACCTCGCTGCAGCTGAATAGGTTCTGTGGTCTTGTCCTGGAGACGAACTGACATAGTGGCGTTTTCGTACAAACACTTCAGTGCTTCGATATATCGATAGTCAATTTGGCACCGCTGTAGAGACTGGAGCACCGCCCAAGTTTCGATCGAATCGAAGGCTTTCTCATAGTCCACAAACGCCAAGCATAATGGCCGGTTATACTCTTCGGTCTTCTGTACAACCTGCCGCAGCGTATGTATGTGGTCTATGGTACTAAAACCTTTTCGGAATCCGGCTTGTTCGGGAGGCTGGAAGTCATCAAACCTGCGTGCGAGACGATTCGTAATGACTCTCGAAAACAGCTTATAGACATGGGTCAGCAGCGATATTGGTCTGAAGTTCTTCAAGAGAGCCTTATCACCTTTCTTGAAGAACAATATGACTATGCTTCTGTGCCATGCTTCCGGCGTTTTGCCCTCGAGGATGACGGAATTGAACAGCTTCTGACACAATGTGTACGAGAGGGTATTAGTAGGATCGACGAGCTAGATATAAGATACGATATGTCTAGTTGCGCACAACCTTCGGAACCTGAAGAACAGCGACCCAGCGTTGCCCCGCCACCACCCGAGTTGGTGGCGGGGCAAATTCGAAAATTTGAGAAAAGTTAGTAACTTAGTTTTAATAAATAGGTACCTATACTAATAAAATATGGGCATGTTTGTATACCTACTATACACTAAGGTATGAAATAAACGTTATATTATTATTCTACACGGATGGCACGTAGGTAGTGAAGTTTACGTGGGTACCTAAAACCTTTATTTAAACAAATTAAAATCGGTACAAACACATAATTAATACGCTGGATAGAGTTTGATATCAACGCGTTCATTACTAAAACTAGAACTTAAACCGAGGCAAAGTCTTATGCCATATCGGGGACCAAGGTGAGAACCGACTGTGAGATTGATCTCGTCAGGCGGAACTGCGGGGCTCTCCGGCGTCTCCTATTAACCTTAGTAGGTTACATTATTATTAGGAGGTGCTGTTTATAAATTATTAGGTATAATAATGGAATGTTTATTCTCTTATTGACTTCTCCCAACTAGCGCACAGAACGCAAGTACATGGTGATGTATCTTGGATGACATGTCAATAGCCCAAGCGTATGACGTATGACGCAACGGCGTCTATGGTGCACAACTACGTTGTCAACGGCATGGCTACGGCTGCCGACGCGTTGCCGTCCGCCGTCTAGCCGTTACTATAACAACGCTTACCGTTGCAGCGTCTACGTCAACTGCCTAGTCCTGCAGCTGCATAATCCTTTGCAGGATAAAATACCTTTGATATTATGTTGGTTGTAAGACGCCACAAACTGCAACTAAATGTCGCCATTTTGAAATGTTATATTGTTGTCAACAACTGCACGCGGACGGCACGGCAACGGGAAATGCCTCTATGTCCAATTTCTTTGGCGACGACATTCCGTTGACAACGTATCGTCCGTATCTATTCACAGTAAACCTTCCTCGTAAATTCTCAATTATGGCAACGGGTAAATTAAACTCTGCCGCGTAGTTTTGAAAAAATAAACATATAGACAGCCATCAATAGCCGCTGTATTGTATGTTGAAGTTAATAAAACGCTCGGGATAATATTAAAATTATAATTGTAATATTATGAAAGGTATTAT
Organism: Blastobasis lacticolella; assembly: GCA_905147135.1. Classification (NCBI taxonomy): domain Eukaryota; kingdom Metazoa; phylum Arthropoda; class Insecta; order Lepidoptera; family Blastobasidae; genus Blastobasis; species Blastobasis lacticolella. The sequence goes on from LR990041.1 coordinate 283,256, forward strand.
AATACTAAGCCCTCTATGTATTTTGACGTATACGTAGAGGGCTAACACCAAATCATCCTGTTGTGCTCTAGCGCTAACACCTTTTGCACCGCATGCTAACACCCAATGTATATGAATTCTACGTGTGTGTCTAATCGTTGTCAGCTAAATGCTGGTGATAAGACAGGCTTATTCGACACACACGTCAATCGTCCCTTAATAAGGCCGATTACTAAAATACTCGTGCAACTAACATACCTCTTAATATTAAGTATTGAGTCAATTTAGTTTACGTTTAATTAGAGGCTGTCATACTGACACTGACGCAAATATAGAAAGTGTTCTAAATCATACCGCTGTCTGCAATAAACCTTTCTGAAAATTCAACTGCAGCGACGAATAATAATAATAATAAATAATATATTTCTTAAATCAACATTGGTAGTGGGTACATAGGTTGAACGCTCCAGGAGACAAGTATTTTTTGTCTGTGTTGGGAACGTCCGCTCCTCCTTAACACTGTCTTACATTTCTATTACGTGCTACAAAGTGTATACAAATAAAAAATAGAAATTAAAATCACAATCAAATCAAATTAATTATACATTATACTTATTAAATTTACAATAAGTTTAATGTGTTTATTAATTAACGTATGACGTACCGGAAGACGCAGCGTGGGTAGGCCTCCTACAAGGTGGACCGACGACCTGGTATGGGAAAGCACAGGACCGACCTTCGTGGACATCTCTGGGGGAGGCCTATGCCCAGCAGTCTTCTGGCTAATATGATGTGATGATGATGACGAAGGACGGCGTCGCTGTAGTTTAAATTTGTATCTATTGCCGCCAAGTGTTATTTCAATTGGCGACACTTAGTTCCAGTTTTGGTCACCGTGTAACATAAGTTTGTGGCACTTTAAGGGCACCACGTTCCATCACTTGCAATACGTGTGATCAGAACTGGCAGAGATAAAATAAATCTTAGGTTCGTCCAGCCAAGTAAGAGAGAGAGCCCACAATCACCATCAGAAAATACATTACTTATTTATGTATTCTTATTAGCATTAATTATCATTACAGGCTTAGAGTAATGTGATAGAGACACATGACAATTTGCACAACCGGTGCATTTTACAGGTACATGTTTCCACCCATAGATTAGGGTTAAGACTGTATATTGTATCACAAAGAGTAAAGACGATGTCGTCCACTTTACTCGACTTTTAACAGAAGGGCCGAAAGATGTTGGTACCAATTTATGATAGGTACATAATTTCCGCGAGCCGTGAAAATTGTGGAAACTACACGTCATTATAATATTGCGACATTCTTCTCCACCGTGGTGATGTTTTTTGCAATATGAAACTCTATGGAATATTTTCATCTCATACATTAGGTAACCATAATAACCTAACCGACAGAAAAAGGATAAGTTTGTCAGCATCGATAAATGTATTACAGATACCTACATATTAATGTCGAGAAACTACACACGTGTACAGTAATCGTGACCATTAAGTAAGCATTTGTCCCGTTATGAGTACTTAATTATAGATGAAAAAGTGCTTCTTTGTCTAGGTTGTCCGACGGTCCATGATTCCTTTGTTATATACTTGGAATAGGTTACACGTAAATAGAACCAGGGTGTTCCTAATATTAGGTAGTAGTAGGTGATACTGATAACTGTCAAAATGTTATTTGATTTTAAAATCTAAGTCATCATCAATATCATCTGAGCGGTCAGTCCCGGCTTCTGCCAAGGTCCGCTTACTGGCTCATTTTCTCTCGCATCTGACTCGGCGATGTCAATCCATCGCTTCTTGGGCCTTCCGCGGCCGCGGATTTTTAAATCTAAGTTTACCTGCTGATATTATAACGAGAAAAGGTTTTATGGTTTGTTTGTTAGTAATGGATAACCTCAAATTTGATGAATATCTAACTATTACTACCGATTCTTTCACTTATAGAAATCTACTTATCTTTAATTCAATGTGGTTCCCACGGGGACAGGTTTGGGCCGTAGTTACCGAATTTTACGCGAACAAGGTCGCGGGCAAAGAGCTAGTATGTTATATAACATCAACCCTATTGTGTGTAAAACCTCATACCGAGTCAACAATAGCAACGAAATAGCTGATCGCCTAGCTACAGAGGCCTGTACGGTAAGTAATAATTGCTCCATTTTCTCCCAAGTTTGGATTGCTTTAAATAATAAAAAAATACAGCTTGGCTTCAATATCCCGGTAGTGCTATCGCGCGCGAGGTCCCGGGGACCGCCTTGACCATGATCCAAGGCCTGGTAGATAAGTTAATTACTGCAAAGCGACTACACTCTGAATTTCGTGACCCTGTTTTCAGGGGAACCTAACCAGTTTGGATTAAGGTCTCCTCACTTTGGATTGCTTTAAGGAACTGGAAAAAATGACAAAAGTGTTGGAAAATTTCAATGTCTATAATAGCCCCCTTGTAGAGCCACCAAGATCCGCAATGACGCAAGTGTAAATTTCACGCACATCTTCGAACTAAGTAGGTACCTATTCAGCAATAGAAAGCTATGACACCTACATGGCTATGGCATAGGTGGCCGGCTGGCCACAGTAAAAACTTGATCACCTTTATCAGGGCCGAAACACTTACTGTCTGAACTTACATTTGTCCAAGTGCAAAATTGAGGTAATCAATCTAAATACCTGCACAAATTTAGGTCATTATATTTTTTGAAAATGACCAAAACAGCGCATCTGATGCATTTCAATCACCGACAGCAGCCTGGCCGCGCCGGCCGGCTCACACGTCCCGCATAATCAGTTGAAAAATTTGCCTCCGCGATCAATTTGTGCCCATTACACGCGGGTCAGAGTTCGGTGCCTGACGATCCTAATGTCTACACATTTTAATCCGGACCGCCCGCCAACTATCCACTTTCGCTCGCCCTGATAAGGTTTAAATTGCAATAGTGGGGATGTTTCGTAATGGATGGTCGTAAAGTACTGCGACGTAAAGATAATGGGCTTTATTGGGAAGGAGTAAAGTCGAAGTCGTGTTGCGAGCGGCGCGCCTTTGACGGGCGCTGAACAAGGCGAATTCGGCGGCTCGGCGGGCAAAGTATGCTAATTCGGGCAATTGGGACCGCGGCGGCGGCATGCTGATGCGGCGGCGCCGACGCACGCGATCTCCGCTTACATCGTTATTAATTGCTTTAATCTAGAGATCTGTGCTAAACGACCTTCGTTTTAAATGTGCATTTAGACAATTACTGGAATCGATTCGAGCGCAATTCATCATGCCTTTGCGGTGCAACAAAAACGGCATTACAACCGCGTGGCCAGCAAGCGTGAACTTGACACACGCATTGTTGCCTACGGATAGTAGAGGCGGCATTCCTCGGCAACGTGCTGCCCATCGGCGGCTAACAAAAGCGGTTTCGCCGCTTCTGTATTCAGAGACGCGTCATTATTAGGCACATGCCATTCTTAGCGAGCCCTTTTTTGCGGTGGCTCGACGACGGCCGACACAGGGCATCCTGATTCCTGACCCGATTTAAATCGGAATGCCGCCGGCGGAGTCTTGTTGCATTCCCGTGCAGAGATACCGTTAAATTTGAATTCGCTTATAGGAGGCGGCAGCCGTGCGCGCATGCGCGGGCGCGTCGCGCGGACTGATGGATGACAGGTGACGGCGGCGCCGCAAAGAGCCGCCCGCCGTTCCCGCGCCACGAATAAATACGGCTATACTTAATCTAGAAACAGCGCGCGCGGAATGTTACATTGCCCTTAATTAGCGCCGCAAACGAGTGCGGTAATGAGTACTGAGCGGCCGCGGCGGCTGCGCCCGCGCACCACTGCCGGCGTGAGCGCCAGATTGACTACGCCGCTAGACTATAACTTCTAACCAGATAACCATTTCAGATTATCCCATAAATAGTATAAAACAGACGCTGTTAAAGTCTATCTGTTCGTTCGCTTATTTCTTCTAATATTTGTAGTGTTTTCGCTAATCAATAGAGCAATTGGAATGATACAACTCTCATTCTCAATACCCTTTATTTTGGTTCAGATTTATGGCATTCAGACAAGTCTACCGGCATCTCAAAGGCCTGTGCCGCATCCGCTCCCCTTAGGTTGCAGATGTCGTGGTCGACTGTGGCTGCGCTCCATCAGGCTGACCGTCTGCCCGTGTGCCACCATAGGCAATAAAATAAAAGATTCAGAGTCGATAGGAACTCCCATGTGAAAATTCAAATTCACTTACGGACAGTTTTGGCACCTTGCACTTAGAGTTTTTAATCTCAATCACAGCAAAGAAAATTAGTTCCAAACACTTCCGATTTCAATCAAAGACATAGCTCACGCATCGCAAAAAGCCCAAGCAATGCAGTGATAATTCGTGATTTGCGGATAGATACTCATCAGCATAAAGTTGTGTCATTAAATAAATGCGAATCCGCCGCCGCCGCGGTCTCTGCACCTCATTTGCCATGCGGCGCGCCGCCGCTCAAAGCCGCGCCGCCCTGCCCACACCGCAGCGCCCGCGCCGCCGCCGCAGCTAGCGCAACATTATGCGATAGGTACATCTCTAATATTCTGTGGTGCATTAATCACAGCGTGTGGTGGTGCAGGTATTATAGACTTCTGAGCGTGCCTAGGTTTTGTGATTGACGTTTGAAGATTTGTCCCAACTGGTTATTTCGTAAGCGATATTGCGACTGTATCGGTTATCGATAGCTGCGTGTTCCTACAAAAACTTAATTTATAAACTCAAATTTTTGTAAGGATCTAAAATATAGGTGGCCCAGTAGTAAAGGTATCTGGACTCGTAGGCGAGAAGTAGCGGGTTTGAATCCAACTCCCGCCATGTACCAATGACTCTTTTCTGAGTTATATACAGTAGGTACTTAGGTACATTAGTTGAACACTCTCTTACGGTGAGGGAAAACATCGTGATGAAACCTGCACAGTCAGGTGACTGAATGTGTAACCATGATTCAATTTTGTTAAGTTTCCCTGATAGCAGGGTCACGGAGCTCAGATGGCAGTTGCTCCACCTGACCTCCCAAATCCCGGAAGGCGGACCCCAAGCCCTTCTGCCCGAGAGCACAACCGGGATATTAACGCCAAAAAAAATTCGAAGTCGCGTGCGTAACCTATTTCGAAAAATGTTTAAGTGATTTGTAGAGCTTCCAATCAACAGAATATTCATTTACCATTTTGTGAATCAAATTTTAATCTCCCTAATATCTTCAATATTATACTCTATTTATAAGCTATTTAAATTTAATTAATATATTAATTTTTTAAAAATTTTTACTTTTATATTATTAAAAATATAATATTAATAATAATAATAATATTCATAAAACAAATCTAAATAAATAAATTTTAAAATTATTTATTTGATAAAAATAATAAAAAATTGAATAATTTTTTAAAATATTATATATTCCTAAACCTCTATAATATTCTCTCCACCCTATATCAATATTTTTTAATATTTTTTGACCAAATAATAAAAATCTATATCTAACCCCATAAGTAGATAAATTCGGTAAAAATCATATTAAACATAAAAAATTTCTTAAATTTCTGATTTGATTTCAAAGGGACTTCTTCAAAACAATATTACTAGGCTCTGCTCAAGATTGGCTCGAAAAGGCCTGAGAGGCAATTTAGCTGAAGGACGGATATATTCGACTCAGCGCAGCGCGTGCATATTGTACGAGGAATTGTCGAAGCGAAAATAATAGTCTCAAAAACTACCCTCAGTCGATAGTCTCAAAAACTACCCTCAGTCGGCAATACGCTCGACCGGCGCTCCGGGGGACTCCAATCGAACACAAGGGTCACTCGTCAATAAAGGGACGAGTGAAACCCGATAATGAAATATATTTACCTCGCCTTTTGTACTTTTCAATCGTTTGAGACTGTACTGCGTAAATATTGCTGTAACATGCGGAGTAGGTATGTTGTACCTACCTAATATTCATGAAAAGATTACGTTTTACATAGGATGTGGTTATTTAATTTATATATCTACCAAGCTGCTGAATCTCTTTCGAAGATATAAGACAAATAACCATTCAGAATGATTAGGTACAATAAACCGCCTCGAAATTCATAAAAACTCTTATTGACCACAAACTTTTATGAACATTTTATGCACATGTACGACGCAACCATACATTTTAATATTATGTCAACTTAGCTTATTTTACGGCGCGCCACCGCGACTTACCCTGATTTACCCAATTGCCAACTTATTACACGTATCGAACCGAATCCGAATTAGGTACCTCCCATTTTTGACTTGCATACTAGTCGGTTTTGGGTACAAAATACGACGGATACGTCTGGGTAGTCTCCTTCAACTCCTGCCACATGTATATTTTTCGTTGATCTCCTTTCAGTCGTTCTCTTTACATGCCCATACCAACTAAGCATTCCTTTCTCTATCCTGGTCTCTACATCGTGTTTCACTAATAATTTATTATTTTGTTGATACTCCTTCCAAACTTCTTAACGCCCTCATTTTTACTTCATTACTTCAATTTTCTGAGACATCTTACTTTCGCATCCATACTATCAGCATGAGCACTCCTTTATTACCTAACGTAACTTAAAATAGAACTTGATCCTAATTATGTAGCCAGGTTGACAATTTGCAAGCCCTATCCGAAGGTGGCAAGACTCAATACTCGTAACAGTTCGCACATCGGTCAGCCAATAAAACGCAACCAGATAATACTTCGCATCGTAAAGTCACAATTGAATAAAAAACAATATAAAATCTCAAGACGGCCAGTTTCTGAACGGAGGGCGAGGCTGGCGCGGGCTTAATTGCGTTTAATACTAATTAAAGTCATAGTTTATAAGCTGCGCGGGCGCACGCACGATCGCACGATACGGTACGCGCCGGGCGGGGGGCTATGGACCACCGTTTGAGCATGCAAAATCACGATCGTATCAAGTGCAACAGCTCAGACGGTGCAAGATTGTACTTAGTATTAAATAAGTTGGTGAATTTTAAATTTTAAGTAACAATTGCCCTGGTGTTGCGAATGTGATCGGTGAGCGGTGATCACTTATCATCAGGAGACCTGCTTGCTTCTTGACTCCCTGCCATGCCAAAAAAAATTGAATTCCAACCTAGAACATACCCATAACTATTACCTACCCTTGTCCTCTCGGCTTGACTAAGGTTATCTAGCTGAAAGAGATCCCGTTATCGGATAAGCTTGCCTTTGCACTGTAACTGTTTACCTGTATAATGTACTATTATACTCGTATTTCAATAAAGAGTTCACATACCTACATACATACATACCTGCCTACATCTAAACCCGTTTTACTATCCGAAAAATGTAAGCAAACTACCTAACCACATAATTTTACCCTATAGGTACGCTTTATAGTATAGTACATGCATTACTTCTGGTAGCGTGGCGATGCCAGAGCGCGGGTGGCATAAATAAAGTAAAACAGATTGATTTACCGGATCGCATTCGCATTACCCGAAGGGACCGCGGACAAGTTTATCTAGCAGCGGGGGCTTGCGCCGCCCGCGGGGCGCAGTATGCTAATAATTGCCTCGTAAAAACAAACTATATTTCACGAGCGAGGGCATTACCGTGATTACAAAGTGGGCTGCGCGCGCGCCGTATCGTACCTATCGCGGTCGCAATAAGCGCGCGCTGCACATAAAACTGCAGGAAAGACATAAAAGCGCCATTCATTATACGTAAACGATGCCGGACGCCGTTAAACCCGCGCGCTCCGCGACGACACGCCATTGTATTGCACTTTCCTTATATATCTGTTGACTTCCCAACTTATTTGGCACACCTACTTTCTTGCTATCTGGCTACGTGGCTCTCCGCGCAATTTTTCAAGGAATATTAGATTCTGGGGGTGTCTTTACTCACAGATATATCTGTAAGTAGAGACACACCTGCAGAATCTTATAATAGACAAACATTTTGAAGACCACTCTCCATGTTATATTTGGCCACCTCGTCATTTATACCAAGTACGAAAGACCCTTTAAGGAGTAAGGAGTTTCTTTCGTCGTTGATATACCCCTGGCATCCGGTGCGATGGTGGTAATACCTACGCCTGGCAAACACATACCTACCTAATGTGTTACCTCTTCCGACCATGAATCCCATATCCTAACGTCTTAGCTTCTTCCACATCGCCTGTCCTTGACACCGTCAACAATATGCTTGGCCCACAACAAAGTAAAAAACAAGAAACGTCCGAGCAGCAAAATTGTAATGAGAGAGCAACCCACGCCGGCTCCCCCAAACGCTGCCCCGTCGAATGCGTGATAAGCGCGCTATGTTGTGAATGCTAAGTCCCCTCCGCGTCCGGTGACGGGTCAAGTGCGACCCCCGTTGCCGTCTTGTCCGTACCTATGAAATGAGATGAGTCATCGCGGGACAAGCGAATACATTGTCGGTGGGAATGGACAATATGGAGAAGAGCCTAGGATGTAATATGAAACTTTGAATTTGAAATGTATTGGTACCTAATCCGGCAGAGTAGAATAGCACCAACCCCTTACGCTCATGGGTGTCGTACAAGGCGACTAATGTTTTCGAGACAAAAGATCAAGAGTCTCCGTAGTCTGTAAAATGGGCAGCAGCATTTTCCATTGTTATATTTAAACACTGCGATCTCCAACCTGCCTGCCAAGCGTGGAGATTATGGCAATAACCTCCCCTTTCGTGGGAGAGGCCCGAAGTCCTGCAGTGGACTGTTACGGGTTGTGATGATGATGGTACCTAATTGTATGAAATAATTGCACCTGCCGCGTAGATGAGATAGATTACTCACTTACTACACAAGTAGGTAGGTCACTATTGTGCGGACATACACAGTCGCTACGCGTGTGTTTCGCTTTGTAATTCTGTCGCACATAGATGCTTGCGTAGTTCTCCTTAGGTACGTAAACATGTATCGGTATGCTTGTTTTTTTTATGCTACTGAGTGACGAACAAGCAGACAGCCCACCTGATGGTAAGTGGTAACTGTCGCCCAAAACATCTACAATTCCCACATTTAAGTTGCAGGTAAAGAAAATACAGTACCGCAGGTGCAGTGTCACTGTGAGGACTAAGATGAAATGCCTCATGCCTGTAATTTCTTTGTATGTCTTTAACTTGCTTTGATATCTACGGAATCATGAAAGTTGGTCTGTAACCAATGGAGTTTCAAATCATACCTAGATTCTCGATCTAGGTATGATTTGAAACTCCTCGTACCTCGAAACCTCTTCGTAAATATTTAATAGGAAGCTACATTATTTTCGAAATGCCATAGGGTACTAACTTGCAAAAGAAAACGCTTCTGACCATGTTCTGGTCTACGAAGGTTCTAAGTCCCGTCGCCTTGTAAGACCCCGCTCTGTGGAAGCGGTTAGTGCAATGATCTACCCTGAGTGGACACCACGGCTCCATTACCTATCCAAAGACGACAATTGATCCGGATTTTACCGGGTCCTCTATCAGCGACAGTGCGGTGGCGACGTGTAGTGGCGCAGTCAGTAGCAAAAAGCCGCGTGATCGATCCGCCTCGCAGCGAGCGGCATCCATAAAACATCTCATACGCTGAGCGCGAGTTAAAAACACGGCCCAGCGAGATAAGTCGCATCAATTTTTTCGGCCGCCGCTCAAAATCCCCCGACGACGGCCGGCCGCTGGTAAAATATTCCCCGGTTTATGCGAGGCATAATAAGCTCGCTGGACCAGAAGCCAGCCACAGAAACGACCCGCCTTTCCCCCGATATGCGATAAATAGGCGGAACGATGGTTTATTTTGAGAATAGGTATGGTAGGCTAGGCGGCATGGAACTTTGCGATAGATGTTGTTTTATGTATGTAAGCTTTTACATTGCATTACATACATTACATTTTACATAGGAACTGTTCGGCTTGCCATCAAAATTATTGTCACATGATAACAGGAAACCATATAGGCGAAAATATAAGAGGTTGATGTTAGGCAGACGCGTCCATTTAAAAACGCATCGTCAAAAGTGCCTGGTAAAATGCCTAGCTAGTAAATAATGCGATTTTAAACTGAATTTATCCAACACGACTACCAAGCGTGTACATTATGGCGAAGGCTGAAGCGTCCAAACAGTGAACTGTATGGTCTCTTGATAAGGATGTTGTAGTAATTTCAGTAATATCTGTTGTTATAAGGTGTCGGGTTCGCATGGGGACAGCTCGGCACGGGGCTCCCGGGCAGGCGCGCAAAAACTCGCGGCGAGAGGGCCTCGTAAAAAGGCTGGGCCGGCCGCGCCGCAAAAACGCGTGCTCGCCCGATGTTTATTGTATGAGTCGCTGAATTTCAAGTGTTTTTCAGCTTAATGGATTGTCCGCCGCGCGCAGAGCCCCCCTCACCCCTGCGCCTGCCAGCGACAACACGATCATGCTTGTTAGCAATTCCAATTACCACAACCACTTTGTGTGGGGATATTAAATTTCAACGGTGCGTGACGATTTCGCTGTCCATTATAATTTGACTAGCGTAATAAAACTGATATTTCTTAATCTATGCCGCCGATGTTGCTTCACGCATAAATACAATACGGAATAAATACAAAAACTTCTAACCGGTCAATGTAAAAAACGGATAATAATTCAGTTATTACCTACCTATCTACTCTGTTTATAAAACAGCACCAATAGGCCACGCCGAGCTCGTTTACCGATAAACTCGATAGATACAGTTGTTAATTTTAACATTAACAAAGGAATACATTATTTGATATCGTTACAAAATAACAAATAATAGTTCGGAGCCATTCAAACAACGATCGCGTCGCTTTTACTTTGTACAGTTTTTAATTAAGTTTTTTTCCTTTATCGGAGCATGGACAATGAGGGCGGCGGTGCGCGCGCGCACGCGTCACCGTGACTCGCGATCTGCGCCGTGATTAATAGCCGCCGAAACTAGATAAATGCTTATAAAATTCTTTTGGAAATTACCGTAAAAGCCTCTCAGGTGGGCACAGAAACGTTGGCGCTCATATTCGAACCAACTTTGATACGTTAAGCGCGTTTGGCCACTTAGCACTACCGATTTCCTACTAACAACCGTTTTAGTTTATTTTCGAGCATCTTCGGGACCAATGACGTAGCCGTGGGAATCTCTTTCATGATCTCACATTGGCGGATAACGAACTAGGTCCTTAAAGTATTATCTTAAGGGGAAAACTTTTATGTCTTTACTGTTTGGTTTACATCATAATCTATTTTTTCTTAGAAAGTAGAAGATGACAATACTTGAATTTGTAAAGTTTTGTTACTTCAGTAGCAAATATTACGGGCTTTTAAAATCAAACCTACAAGTACTTCTAATTTTCTCATCATAATAAAGCTCAGCCACGATTAAATTCTAGAGCTCTGTTACCAATAGTAGGTATACAAGCTAATCTGAATCGAAGATGGGCATCACGATAACAGTGATCAGAATCCCAACCACGCCGCGTGGCGGGCGTTGCGCGTTGGCTGCGCATTCCCTCCGAGCAACCACCTACTTACACATTAATTAAGACCTTTCTTTCTGAGACTTCATTCAATTGCAGTGTTCCATCGTGACTTGAGGATTTTTGTGTCAATATTTCAAATAAGAATCGTTAATAACATGAAATTATTAATGTATACTAGGGCTGTAGTATAGCAATCTAGTATGTGGAGAGAGTACAAGTATTGCCTGGACAATAGTCAGTGGAATACTGTGGTCTTTGCCTAGCCCTACGAGAGAAAGCACGACGTTACGTTTAACGTTGACGTTGCATTTAATTATACTAATGAGTTTGAGAGGTACAACTCGAGAACTTGACATGTTTAATTGCTAAGGTAACGGTCCTTAAGTGACTAACGGACTAAAACGTTTTCTCTAATATTATTATAGATATCATGCAGATCAGTTTGTGTTAATTATTGTTACATGAATATTTTTTTAGTGACGAAACTGAAAAGACTTTCAATACCTGGTTTAGGTATACGTTGTTGATAACACTACACCGCCAAAGGATACCAATCGGCTCCCGAGACAACCAGTCCCAGGGCCCCAGCTGATAACCTTGGTCAACCTCGCTTCGCCAACGACTACTACTATTCAGGGGCAAATGAGCAGATAGCTCCCCCAATACGATTCATAACCAGGCGTCTGTAATTTGGAAGTTGACATGTTTTTTGCAGCCCCGGCTCGATACTCAAGCGGGCGGAAACATCGCCAGTCACACCACAGCGTCTGATAGCGAGGAGCATCGAGGTAGCGAACCAGATAGCGGGGCTCCAGGGCTCCCGTCACCGGCGCCACATTAATCACTACACGGTTTCAGGCCAAATTTCATAAAGCAACTTTATGACAACGCGATTGATGGATCGAGGAGTAGCCAGTCACGCTGACTGGTGCGCCGTGAACGCTGCTACACTCCACTTCACTCGATTTGGGAGGATACGTCTGGGAAAACTACTCGCGGCTTTTTACCTTATTATAATTAGTAGGTATGTAACAGTCGGCCCATCTTGACGTAGCATAGGTATCTATACATTCAGAGGTTAATATTTATGAGTATAGGTAGCTTCTACTTGCGGTTACATCGTGGATCCGTGGGAAGTACGTGTAATTTGAATTTTGAATGTCTATAGGCTACTGTGATCACTTTTTTATATCAGTTTACATTAGGTGACCCGCTTGGACTTAAAAAATTTACGTCGGAATAATAACATTACGAATCACGAGAGTAGTCCCTTTGTGTTGTACTAGAACCTCCGCCTTTAACCATTGTTTGTATTTTATCAATATTTTACTAGCCTGTTCGCTTGTTTAGTCCCAATAATAAATAATGGTACAAAAAAGTCACACCGCGCCATTTAGCTCGTGCCATGGGTGGTAAATAACTGATACCTATATTACTTAAATAATTTTAAATACATACTTAATATACCTACATAGAACATCCAGAACCGTACCAGAAATAAAAATTAGTCATTTCAATTGCTTCCCGGCCAGGAATCGAACCCGAGACCTTTTGCGGTGCTTTTGCGTGGCAGAGCGGCATATTGAGCACTGCACCAATCAGTAGTCGTATTCACAATGATTCAAAACCGTTTCCGAACGATTCGACACGAAATTCGTGAGCGGCGAATCCGTGTCGATCGATTCGAAAACTGTTATTCAGAATCCCGATAGATTCCACAGAAACTCTACTCTCTATAACATATGAAAATTTCATCAAAATTAACTTAAACCACATTTTCCTAAGAACTTTTGCGGGGTCCTTTGTCGATTCCGTATCTGAATCCGATTTCCGAGCCATTGTGAATACGGCTACAGGTCGTAATAATGGGTCTAAATTTTGTTTTACTGTTTTATTACAAGTCAACCATTTGACTGCTATTTCGAGAGATAGAAGGATTTTCAACCGGTCGTAGAGGCCGGGGAAAGCCGCGGGCGGGCGTCGCGGCGCATCGCGACGCCGCTAACGAGCCGATAATGGCAGTATCGGGTCCCCGCGGCCATCCATCACCGCGCGTAATGCGTGCGCGACGCGCTACAACCCTTTCGTTTGCCGCGCCCCGCACCCCGCACCCCGCACCCCACGCCCGCTACCACCATTCATCATATTTACCACTGACACTGAAACGGCGCACTTTGTTTCGCAGACAATCGACTCGCGCGTTGTGTACTAATGCATTATCTCCTCCTATATAGATCCATGGTCAACTACGACTATAACAGGTACAGTCTGGCAGTCAGTCTTAATACTCTGTTTAACAGAAATTCATTGTTGCAAGAGTAGTAGTTCCTCTTCACGAAGTAGGCGTTGAGGTCATGGTGACTGGTCGAATTTCGTCACTCACTTTTTACAAATATAACCAGAGATGGGTCCATTCGGCGGCCATCAGGCGACACTCGTAAGAAAGCTATTTAGCGCGCCATTAGCTGGAACCGCAGGCACCGCCTATGCGGCCGCGGGTATATTGCCCTTACTAAACAAGAATTATAACGCGCCGATGTATACGCGTCGTGAAAAAACAATAAAATATTTAACTACGACACGCCTCGCGGACATTCTGACTATAATAACCGTGAACAATATCTCCCTTACGATTTATAATGTTTCTCCTTTTATTACCATAGGGCGGACGCGCACCAAGACGAAACGACGAGACTCTATAATGCATTGTGAGAAATATTTTATTTGCGATAAAAATAATGATTGGAATTTGGCGATCATCGTTTTTTGCTAGGAACATGCGCCATACAACTTTTAATTTGCCATTGCAATTGTATTATTTATTTGCACTTACTAAAGGAATGCCTATGAGAGTAGGTACATTATGTACCTCCATGTAGAAAAGGTAAGTAAATAGTGGTACTTATTCAGTCATTAAGTTAAAATAAAAGTGTTTCGTTTATTTTATTTTGTTTTCCTTTTTTCAGAACATTAATAGCAAATAACATATGCTTAATATTTACAAAGATTTATATTAGCCAAGTTAATAATAGGTGATTGTATATACAGAATTAATTCAATGATCTATGGTGTACATACTATTAATTATTAATATAATTAAGAAGATATCTTACAAGTACATAGGTTAAACAATAGGTGCCTAAAAACATTTTCAGAATGGAAGAAGATCACAGGTCATAATCGTGAAATACCTAAGCAGGAGAAGATCGCAGGAATTCAGAAATTTTTGACTGTTTGACGCAAATGGCAACCACACGTCGCAAATACTGAATTCTTTAAAAAAAAATTACCAAAGTATCAAGTGGCTGATAATCCTGGTCCGCAGGAAGCAATTATTTTACTTACACATAGAAATTATTATGATTCGGCGAAACGTGTCGACAAGGAATTAAGGGAGGTTCAGCGGGCGGCTGTCGCTTTATGCGCCGCCGGAATGTAGCCGTAATAGTAAAATGATCTTAATGCCGAATAAAGCACTACTTACTTTTGTGTCCGAGTTGACATCCGTCGCAATATTGTGCCATTCCCGGGAGCATCGTAAACCACACTCGAATAACCACAGTGAAATTGTGAGGCCATTTGTGGCGGACACAATGTAGGACGCACGTGTTCTAGACACAGACGGAATGCTAATTTTCTAATAGCATTATTAATCCGTATCGAATGGCCGCAGCTAAACTGACATTTCCGGCTTTTTTGTCCGTGGCGCGGGCGCGGGTGCGTTATTTATTTACAATGGCCACCTGTCACGGCGCGGGCCGCCGCGTGTCACGGCGTAAAACATAATTTTCTTTCTGAGGGTACTTGCGTATTATTCTCCTCTCCACCCACTCCCCTTTCATTCTATTTGCGGGTAAGAATAGTATTTTTAGATGACATTTCATTTTTACTGTAAGTATTGTTAAAATTTCAATTCTGTTAGATATTTCAGCTATGCGGTAATGGAAAACATCATCTTGACGTTAATGTTTCGGTTGTGATCTCGCGCACGAGGGCCTGGGGTCCGCCTTGACTATGATCCGGGATTTGGCAGATCAGAAAATTACAGTGGAGCGACTGCCATCTGGCCTCCGAGATTCTGCTACCAGGGGATCCCGACCAGATTAGATCATGGTTACACATTCAGTCGCCTGGATGTGCAGGTTTCATCACGATGTTTGGCCTCATCTTAAGAGCATCGGTTAGAATACAACTAATGTACCTACCTACATAACTCATACATGGCATTGGCACATGGCACCAGTGGTATTCAAACCAAGTACCTCTCGCTTACAATGGAACTTTGTGATCTTTTAACAATCAAACCCTGGCTTAGTTCAGTTTCAACCACCTACCTATATTTAATTTACCTACTACGTAATTTAAGTTAAAGCTAAGCTTTCCCTGTGAACCACTCTCCATCCGTGCGTGAAAATTGTTATAAAATCTAATGCAACTTAATATAAAAAGGTAGGTAGGTACCTATTTCCTTTACAATATAGTAATTAAACATCCCCATCTACCTACTTATTTCCACAACTAAAACAATGTGTTATTTATTTGCATTCGGATACCAAGCTTTGTTGCGCAGCCGAAGTGACAATAGGTTCGCAAATTACTTTATCGAAAATCGATAAGGTCAGACCCATTGTGAATTTTATGGAGTGGAGTTGTACACAACATGGCAACAGTACGCGGGGGACGTGTGCGAATTTAAACTTCCCCTTTCCATGCAGGATTGCTGTTACTCTTATTACTGCTGTTATACTTATTTATCGTTTTATTATAAGTAAGTGTTGCTAGCTTCTTCGAGACTTCATTGGCGCTAATTTCAATGAACGGTATAATATAGTATAGGTTATATTATATCTAATATCCTTCCGCATGGACCACCACTAGGTACCTACCAAAACTTTTTTATCTAACTACTAGCTAGCAGGCATAAAGATAGAAGAATATTCATCGGAATTTCAATATTGCTCAGGATCCATTTTCACGTGGGTTTTCGTATACCCATCTAAAATACTAAATTAACCTATAACATACTGAGTTTCAAGAACGACAATTACGATAAAAATGAGAGTTAACCATGGCAATAGCCTACTAAACTGAACAAGCCCAAAGCCTAACAAATACACTGTTTTATTATCTCGATTAACCCCATTTTATATTATTTACAGCAATATTTGGTTACTTTTCATTTCACTTACGTGTAAGGGAGGGTTCCCAAGGCATTCCCCGGCGCCGAAATCCCGTCCCGAGCCGCGGGCATGTTAAACACAAAGCATTATAAGCAACACGGGCCCCACTCCCGATAGCTACACCTCCGCAAATCGTAATCCTCTTAGAAAACATTTCCAATTTAAAAAGAATTCCTTCTCTTATCCCTCAGTGAAGGGCGCGTAAAAAATAAAAGGAAAACTCAGCGACACACGGCCGCGCTGGCTTAGGCGGCCGCGGGCCCGAATTCGATTCTTTACAGGTCGCCTCTTCCGCCGAGAAAGCATCTATTGAAACTCCACTCAGGCCGTGTTAGCTATCTATTTAGTATAAAAAGGGTCGAGAATTTCTGCAGATCCTTTTTTATCCGGAGGTGGGAGGTGGGCGGCCCTCCTCGCCCTCCCGCTATATCTATGGTACAAGCGATTTTATAACGACTAATACAACTTTCAGTAAGTAGGTATATCCTACTTGTTTATGTCGGTACAGTGTTTGAAGTACATAAGTAGCCACAAAACCTTTTCCTGCACAACTAGCTAGGTGCTTGTCTCTACAGATAGGCTCTACATGCTTTCTAGTATTTCCTACTCCACCTACTTATATAAATGACTAATGTAAAAACAAGCTGAACAGTACGAGGAAAAATGAACGCGTATACCTATTTGAAATTCTGCTATGTAGATACCCATCGAGATAATGTAGGTACCTACACTATCTACATCCGAGGTCAAAGCCTCACATAATCCGCAACAGCTAACGCAACAAAATGCGCAGACGATAAAAAAATGTTAAAGAAAGACGATACGGCAGCAACATGAGAATAAATTGTTATTTTACGCAGATCGAATAAATCCATCGGGGCTGAGGGGAAATGTGTAAACGTAGAGTGCGGGGGAGGGCTGGGAGGGGGGGAGGGCCCGCGGGCGCGGCAGTTCAAATATTTAAAGGGAGGCTGAATTTGATTTCGTCCGTTTGAAGCGGCTCGAGAGTGCCCCGCAATTGGATCACACAAGCGGTTACTCCGCCGCCAACGCCCGCGGCGCAGACGCCGAAACACCGTACAACTAAATGCGACCCCCAATAGCCCTAGGTAAACTGTAAATGGTTTTAAAATCAAATAACTTGCATCGGTATTGGGTACAATATTTGAGTATACCTAGCGGCGTTTGTGAGGGAAGAGCGACATGATGGCATGTGTAATGGCAGGCATTTGGCATGTACTTACTTGGCGTTTGGGTATGCCTAAGTGGTTAGCAAAGATCTGCCTCTCAGCTTTAGAATACATATCAAAGTACATGTGTAGCTACTAGAAGCCGGAAATAGAAGTATACCTGATGTATGTGATTACGTCCAGCAAAGCAATACTTCTTAGGGTATCAAAAAGCAAGGACAAGCAAGTGAATACTGTTGTTTGTAATGTTTTTTTTTTCGTTTGTAGTAGTTATAATGCAGAAAAGCGTTCGATTATAAGATGATGTGACCTATAATATTTTAATCTGTGTTTATCTGCGAGAATCTGTAATTGGCTTTCTGATACTTAAGTTTACTTCTAATCCATGTTACAACCGCTGTTGATTTTCCGAAGAATAAATAAATAAATAAATAAATACCAAAAGTCTCGCGGTGGCATTGTAACGGCTAAATAAAACATCACACGCGGGGCGGCGCGGCGGCGGCGCGCCTGGGGATCGGTTAACCCGCGTCGCCTCCCGCCGGAGGACTCCGACTTTCCACAAAGAAAATAGCAATCAAAATTTGATTTACCGCCACCCACGGCCATACATCAAACCGCTCTAATCCGCGGAAAGAGAGAAAGCCTGAAATCTAAGGGGATTCGGCGCCGCTGTCGAATTGAAAATCCTAGTGGCACGAGCCGCCTTTAATATTTATGACGGAATAAAAAATACGCGGCCGCCTATGAATAAATATGGGGAGGTTGCGGGCGCGGCGCGGCCCACCGTCTATCCACTATGTACGCGACGCGGCTCTCACGTTTGGGCCGCGGCATTTGAATCCATGTGAAGGTATGTTAACATTGTTGCTTGCAAATCAGCATTACAATGAAGTGGTACCGGCGGCGCGGGCGAAATTAACGGAACGTTATGTGCACACGGGTCTGGCATTCAAACCGCGCCCCGCACCCCACGCCCCGCAGCCGCGGCCGCGTGCAAGCCACCTCCGCATTATACGGCCGGCCGCCGCTCAATATTCAGTGGCATATAAAACGCGATTGGGCTCTTTGATCAGTCATCGATAAACACATATCACGTCCACCTTGCGTAGGTACGCGAATATGGATTTAGAAATCATAGATGGGAGGGTTAGGGTGTCTAAGCACACATTTCGAGATATGTATGGGGTTGACAAGTTGGTACCTACACTCTTCTCTACATAAAGTACAAAACGGTCAATACCAAATTTTAAGACAGGAATTTCTTACGCTGTAGTTTTGAGAAGATAACAATTAATTACATGGTGTAGACTCAGAAAAAGTACCTACATATTATGTACTTATTAAGTAATTGCAGTCTGTCTCAGACAAATTAAATAAGTATGTCAATCGAAATGCAATTATGATCGAAATGCTTCTCGTACACGCGTTACGCGTCCACAAAAAGCAAATAGCACCCAAATACGGATAATTTGCGTCAGGTACCGCGGCGCTACTCGCAGCAATTTTCCCTAAACAATGGTGAAGTATTGGGTCGCCGCATCGCGGGGTGCCGGTGCCTTTGCATGGGATCGATCGGGGGGGCTGCGGGGCGCGGGGCGGTGAGCGATGTCGCGGGGAGTTTGCATGGGGTCGCCGTAAGCCGTTTCCGATAAGGCCCCTCGGACTCCGAGCCGGGATATCTGCGTGCCGCCGCCGCCCGCTGCACCGCGTGACCTGAATAATGCATCCTCCGAGCCGTCTCACTCCCCAAATTGAAATCATTTCGCCATATCTGCACCTACATTATTGATGGTATTCCGAGCACGCCCATAATAACATTCTCGCAGACAAGTTTCTTGTGGGAGTTCGCACGTTTTTCGTCGCGAGTGCAACATCTGCTTAGTTTAACGTCGATTGGAGAGTAGGTACCCGATTGAGCCACTTCAGACGGAAGTCCTGATCGCAAGTAGTAAGAGACAGTGAGATAGAGTTCTTTAGTTAAGAGGTTCTGCTTAATCCCTATCGACGCAATTAAACGAATAGGGTGGTACATATTTCTTTTGGGATTTGGTATTCGTAAGTGAACATGGTGTTCGTAAGTAAACAGATTTTCGGACTAGTTAGTAAAATGAATGTAAGTACGTTAGGTGCAGTAACATTTGGAATTATAATCCGACACTTCATTGGGATAACGTAACCTAGGCAGGCAACGTTTAAAATTATTAGGTTTGCTCAGGGGCTGGTAGAACCCGACGTAGATAGGAGTTGCTAAAGATCCTTTAACACTTCATTAATTGCATACGTCGCATTTAGATAATTCTCATATGATTGATTTAGACCAGGGTCAGCTTTTAGGACCTCTGTTAATTAATTGCTTAGTTAATAGAATGGAGATCTGAAGGATATGTTAAAGAATTTTTTGTTTATGTTACACATCTGTGAAAACCTATGGCACCTTAAAGTGCCATTCATCAGTATTCCCCGGTTGAATCAACCCTAATATCTAAGCAATAGACAAACATACTTTCTTCCACCATAGATAACATAGTAGAATACCTACGACGACGCGTACAATCCACCAGACCCAAATCGCGCCATCCATCCATCCTCGTTGACGCCATAAGTAAGATCTTGATAAGGGCTGAAGAGGCAGTGATCACCTGCAGCGCCCTCCACGCCAAGCCATCACGCAAAAAGCGCGGGAATCGCGACCGCCGCGCCCGCGCCCCGCCGCATGACAAATATACGTTTTCCCGCTTTTTACGCCCGCGCCGAGGGTGTCACGCAAAAAAATGAATAAGGAAATTTACCTAATGGCCCCGATTCTTTATTCTCTATCTCTATTGTCGCGAGGACAATGCTGTAATGGAGGGATGTCGTGAGCGGACTGCAGACCACTCGAGGGCTTTCATTTTATTCTTTTTATTTTCTTGCTTGCGATACGTGGACGGCTCGCGCATTATTCCCGGCGTAGCGGCGTAGACAATAACAAATGAAAATCGGCCCAATCATGAGGGCAGGGGTGGTGGGGTCGAGATCCGCTTGTTGCGGTATTCAAATTAACGACATCATCACTGCGTAATATGTAAGACCTGCCTTTCGTAAGTTTAGAGGCTTCATTAGATAGAGAGCCTATCATAAAAAATACTTTGCGTTAGTAAAAGAAAATATAGACTAGATACAATACATAACAATCAATCAACCAATTAAATCAATCAACAATCTTGCCATAAGGGCGTCGGTTGACGGTTGGCTAATGCTTAAAGGCCTTAAGGGATCCGACTCGCACCCCGAGGTTCGAAACCCAGTGCCGCGTAGTACCGATGACTCTTTTCTGAGTACATTAGCTGAGCTGATGTTCTTATACGGTGAGATGACGAAACCTGCACATTCAGGCGACTGAATGTGTATACATGATCTAATCTGGTCAGGTTCCCCTGTTACCTGATCTGCCAAATCTTAGATCATGGTCAGCCCCTCGCGCGCTAGATTACAACCAGGACATTAACGCCAAGATGAGATAGACACATAACAAGCATACCACATCGACAGCCTATAACAGTCCACTGATAGAGTCATTTGTTTATTACCTTTTAACAATTTAATATGAACAATAAAATTGCTGTTATTTAATTGCGGCGGCGCGCGGCGGTCAGCGTACGAATGCCGAGCCTACAATGAGTAAGAATCGGGCGAGCAGTCAATTCAAATATACGGTTCCATGTATGGTTCTGCATTTTTCCAGGACACGGCCAAAATGATAGCTAAAATACGGGACGTCCTGTAAAATACAGGGTAGTTGGCCAGCCTAGTACCATATCATACTACCCCTTAGGGGCCGTTCATAAAATACGTTCGCACACAACTCTTGCTGAGTGTGACAAAGTGTGACAAGGGGGGACGGATGGTGTACGGCAACGTGACGTTCGCTGTTCATTAAAATATTTTCAATAAGTTTTTTTTTTTTGAATTTTTTTTTTTTTTAATTTTACATCATAATAGAAAGTCATTTATTTTATATTCAGTAAATATATAGACTTTCAAACGTATACAGTTTTATAATAATAAATTGTAACTTGATATACAGGGTGTTACTTAATACATGTATAAAGCCGAAAGGGTGTTAAAGTATAGCTAGCAAAGAGTACACTGGCGACTTCATATTATCCAGACATTGAATTTTAATTTTTATTAAAAAATCTTCGTTTTTAAAGAAAAATAACCATATCGACTACGTTGAAGCGCAGCTCTATTTCAAGTTGATGATCCTAGAAGGAGAAGTTCAATAACCGCGTGCGACCCCTATGAAAGTAGAGCAACCTCCTTAAGCCTAGTACAAGGAGCCTATGAAAAAACTATGAAGGAACCTTTTAAATTAAAATCATAATTGATTACAATATTTTTTTGTACAGAACCCTCAAACCAAAAAATACAAAACGGCTTATTTAGATCTCCTTAATATCCCATTGCGCCTAGTGCTATGAACTTGAGTGACCTTTTACAACTGATTTCTAGAGATGCGGTCTTCCGTTTTCAAAATGTCGATTATCGACATTGAAAAAGAAAAAGTTCGATAGTCATTTTCTCGCTTACTATTTCACGCACGAAAAAAATAATTGTACCTATCGTTTTAATACGTTTAGCACTCTATCCAGTTCACGGCTTTATACATGTATTATGAAACACCCTGTATATTCATTTTTGTTTATTTCTCGATATGAGCGCTGGCCATGGACTTATTCGTTATAAAATATATTTATTACTTTATTTCAATTGTATTATAAAAACTAAATAAATATTTAAATTCTCAAATATCGTGCACTATTAATTAAAATTTACCATATTCAGCCCCCCCCCCCCCCCTTAGGGCTTAGTCTTTGTGACGAAATATTTCGAGAGGGGTCACAGAAAGTGTGACACAGCGTGACAATGGGGGGGAGGGGGTCAGAAAAAGCTGATTTTAGCGTGACGTATTTTATGAACGGCCCCTTATCTAATTCTCCCACCAAGAAACAAACTGTTGTGTCCGGTGAAGGACCAGGTAGCCAGCAACATGACAGGCATAAGCTAGGTGTACCGTACCGGCTTGATGTTCACAGTGGCAATGGATCTGCGGTTCCGCATTTTTATTTGATGAAACCTACATGCATGAATCTTAAGTGTTATGGACGACAGTTGCCATTTTCCATCAGGTGAGCTGGCTGCTCGCTGATACCGAGTTGAAATTAGGTAGTTACTTATAAAACACAAACACGTCGGCTACTACTAGACCACTTTAACAACTGATTTACATAAATAATAATGTTGGCAATCCTCATTACTGGTGATAACCCCGATGCCGCTAATTGTACCATTATACTCCGTAAGGTCGTAATTTTGGTAAATAAATTATTATTTATTATTAATGCCGATAGGCAGCGCCACTTTTTATCGCGTGGCCTGCTTATCTGTTGCTCTACCGACTGACATGAAAAAGGACTGATGCAAGCAACCGCACTCCACAACCACTAGACGGAAGGTCAATATATGAATACTTACTCAATGCATCTAAGTTCTATAGGAAATCAATAGGAACTTATTGGATTTAATCTTACAACTTCGAAGCGTGAACTTTCCGAGTCGCTTTCCGCGTTTGTCTCTGTTTTCCCCTGATTTTGATGCGACTTTTAACATCAGTTAGACTATTGCTATGTGCTCACACAAACTTTCGCATTTATATTATTATTAGTAGGATGTTATTGCACACAAAAACATATCATCGCATTTTTCTAGCGATCTCTTTCCGACTCATTCTTCTCCATTTCGCCCGGTCTAGGGCATCCTCCACAAAAACTAATAATTATATATTACCGATGTCATCACAGATAGGACTATTGTTGCCAATAGACTTGATATCGTGCTCACAAATCGATCGAAGCGCCGAGCAGTGCTCACCATGTCACCATCCCGCGTTACGGTAACTTTATGAAGGCTGAGAAGGACAAACTGTGTTTGTTGTGTTGTCGTGTTGGCTCATGAGGTAGCCGCCATGTGGGATGTTGATTCTCTCACAATGATTGGGTCAAGGGCCAGATATTGAAGGCGGTACTCCTGAAAGCGGGATGCATCATCAGGTGTTTCCTGTCTCTGCAGCCCTACCCACCGGGCATTGGTAGCTTGGGAGCATTGTGCTGGAGGCACTCAGGTTTTTTTATAATATTTATTTTTATTATGTATTGTAGAAATATATTTTTTGTAGCTTTAGGTTTTTTTTGTTTTATATTTATTATAAAAAAAATTATTCACATTTAAAATCATTACCAATAATCAAAAAAATTACACAACTCCTTATGTTATCATAAGGTACCTATTTTTGTGACTAAGTTTTTTAATGAAG
This sequence comes from Blastobasis lacticolella, assembly GCA_905147135.1. Classification (NCBI taxonomy): domain Eukaryota; kingdom Metazoa; phylum Arthropoda; class Insecta; order Lepidoptera; family Blastobasidae; genus Blastobasis; species Blastobasis lacticolella. The sequence continues at coordinate 307,458 of LR990041.1, forward strand.
TAGGTATCTAGTTGTGCTAAAATAAAACTATTGAACATAAATTATTTATAACAGCACTGCTTAATTCCAATACAACAGATTGGTAGATTTATAATCATAAAATTAAGATAAATCTTACCTTCTAACTTTTACATGAACTAGATAATCCATCCAAACTTTTCCAACCACTCCATAAATTTTATTTTACACTGAAGGCACTTAACAATTACTAACAATGGCACAGCAGAAGTACACAGATAAGAACATGAATACATTAGACAGGTTGACACAGAACCAGGCCCGGAGGGAAACTGGCTGGAAAGGGTAACGGAGGCACCACCGCTCGGAGCCCGGGTTTCACTTCGGATGAATACATTCAAAATTCTCAATCCCTGCCCTGTGATTGGACACCAAGCCCCTTACCCTTTTGCGCGTGTGCTAAAAAACTAAAGGGTTGAAAAACTTACCCCTTTTTTAACAACACCCCAGATTTTGCATCTCTTTCCTTCAATACATGCACTCTTCAATTGTTCAAATCTAGGAAAAATTTAACACCGCAGTACGAATTAAGCTTTTTAAGGTTTAAACCATGCCTTATACCCTAAATATAACCAATTTAAAATTAACAAATATAATTTTGTAATACTTAGTGAACTTCTAAAAATAAAAAAAACACAGATGAGCCCCCATGCATCAAGTACATCTGTTGATAAAATTGTTGTTTTTATGGCAAATATAGGTACATGTAATTTATTCACTGATTATAATACAGACTTCAGACTGAATTACAATAAATCAAAATACAAAGTTCTATAGCGCGCCAAAAAACTCACAACAAACAGATCATGAACGTTCCGTCCTACGTATTGTTGACAATTGACTTCAACAATCAACTTTTCTAAAACTAATATTTAAATAAAACTCATATAACACATACGTATATTATTTTATTTGGATTGTATTTATCTTTTTTTTTTAAATAAACATAATTTTTTTAATACCGAAAGTTTCTGTACACTGAAACGTTTCTTTAAACCCCGTTCCATTTTACGATTCGTACAGCGTGAGTACTGACATTGTTGCAAGTACGTAAAGTTATACTAATATTCAATATTTATATTACGTAAAACTTTATTAGCCGTTTTCGAAATTAGATGCGTCAAATGAGACGATATGATTCAACGTCGAATGACAATGACAGTGACATTTTGGATGACAGATAAATGTCCACGCGTTCAAAACACAGTGTCTACGGACAAACTTGAAAAACAATATTTATTTAAAAAAAATATGTTTTGATGATTAATCACAACGCAATAGCTTTAGTTTGATTAATTGTTGTAGAATAGTTATATAATTTAATTTCTTGTTATATCATCTATTCATGAGTCCCTTGACTTTGAAATTATTTCTGTAAATGAAAGCGTGTAATGATTTTTGAACACAATCATCATTCGAGGATTTCACAAGGAAACAATTTGCAAAAATCACTATTAATTTAATTACAGTTTATACGCGTACAACTGAAGCTGATGAATTAAGATGACACTTTATCATTTCGGAAATTGCCTCGCCTTAGTTTATGCGCCTTATCATATGGTGTATAAATATTCCGGAATGTAAGTATTCGGAGGTTATTTTGTTTCACCTATATATTTTTTAGTCTCTTTAACATATCTTATTTTATTCTATGTAATTTTTTAGATCAGAATATGCAACGTTTTCAAAATGCGTGTACGCGGGTGGCCTATACATCTTCACTCAACTGTGCAAAATGTTGCTGCTAGCGACATTCTTCCCAGATTACGATTCGACCCAAACCTCTGGCGAGTACAACGTCATATTGGTAAGCATAAATTTAGGTTACCGTTTTATATCGTAGCCCAATTATCCAGCTACTTTCCATGTGTAGCTGTGGTGCTAGAAGTCACTGATAGTTGTTAGGGTGATCACTAATACTCTGTTCCTCTCTCTGTCCTCTGAATAAATCTATGCCAGAAATCGGACTAATACCTTCTTATTATTGCTTAGGTAGGCACACAATCAGATGGTCCACCTGATGGAAAGCGGCCACCATTGTGTAGAACATCAGGTGGATACGGTGGTGGCCTCTTACTCTGTTTCTGCCTCGTAAAGTATAGGCTAGTGATCGAAAGTTACCACTTACACTTTTTAAAAGATTTCACTTAAACACTACACCCTTGTATTACATAATGGAGAACCAGTTCTCCAAAATTTAAAAAAGTGATTCCACCTCATTATCCACACCCCCTAACAAAATACTCATCGGAAATTAGCATCTCTCATACATATTTTTTATAATACATACACAAGGTATGTTCTGAGTTTCCTACAGCATTAGGAAACATTTGTCTATGAGTGGCTCGCAGCTCTCCAGACGTCCCGTGACCATGATGCATGCAACTTTGTTGAAATATCGGGCCACTCATAAACAAAGGTCAGCAGTAGGAAACCCAGAACATACCTTTAAAATGTGTGATAATAACAGCAACAGTTTAAAACATGATACATACATAAGCCTCTGATACTTAATTTTTCTCTGCATTGTAAAAGATATATCCATGTCTGATTACCTTTTTATTCAATAGGTATGTATAAAACAATGACTTTTAATATTTTTCATATTATGAATCATTTTGGGATATACCATTTCCAGGAAACATTGAAAGCAACTGTAGATGTGGCTGATCTGATTGGGCTATACTTCGCAATGAATGCAGTTCCTGGCAAAGGGCATGCGAAAATTCTGACTGCAGCTATTGGATGGGCCAGTGCTGAGGTATATTTCACTATATTTTGTTTTGTTTATCTCTAGTTCTACTCGACCAAATGAAATGAAACATAAGTCAGACCCCAACCTAGCTATTAAACTGTGGAAACCCCGTAAACATCCGTTAAGCTATTTTTGCGAGATGCACGCACAGATACATTGGCAAAAAGAAAAAATTCAAAACACTTTGCCCATCCTAACTGTTATTTCTTTATTAATCGAATTATTTCTATCTTCTACAGACACAGTTTTTTAGTTTTATAATAATATACAGATTAAAGATACATAATTATTAGTACGACATTGCACAAGCAGAGATATTCCAAGGTTGCTATTCAACTTCTTCATTGATATGGCTTAATACAACTTATAACAATATAATTTTTCTTAACATGTCTGCTTTCCCCTGTTTTCAGGTGCTAGTAACCCGCAGTGTGCCTCTATGGGCCGGGGCGCGCGGCGCCGAGTTCTCGTGGCGCTACGTGCGGTCGTGCGCCGCCGCCAACGTGGCTTTGGTCCAGACCGCTGCCAGCGCTGCACTCGTCTGGCTCTGGGCTCGCAGCGACCTTCCCAGGAGGCTCGCGCCTGCAGTGCTAGTGTTACTAGCCGCAGCGCCCTACCGTGGGTTGTTGGAAGATGCCGCGGCAGCGCTGCTGTCGCTCCCACCCTGGCCGCTGCTGGCACTAAGAGCCGGCCACGCTGCCGCCACCGCGCTCGCCGCGCTAGCGCTCTACGCGGTACACGCCACGCAGATATCGGCTTAAGACACCCATTATTTAAGCAGTAGATCAATTGTGTGGAATTCTGGGACAGATGAAGAATGTTATGTTGTGTAATTAGATCACAGGCAAGGTTGGGCATGTTAGATTACTCAACTGAAAATGCATTATTGTGTAACTGTGCGTGAAACCATTCAGGTTTGCATCAGGTGGGCTATCTACCTGTTATCGTTATCACTCTAAGGCCACAATTAAATAATACCTCTTCAAGTGTGCGCCGGTCTTCAAGCCTTGGCTTGAATTTCCACATTGTTCCATGTTTATTAGAGTCTATAGTTGGTATACCTACCTGTTAAAGTGCATCAGCCTATTTTAGATTCCTCAATTTAGTGTACATAAACATGTATGTTTAGTACATTAAATAAATTGCTGTGAAACTTTAATACGATTTTAAAATAATTGGCTAGCTAGTAATCTATTACAGAACAGAAATGATCATATACTGAATAAAACATGAATAATATTTCTCTACATTATACATTAGGTATTTTTAAGATTATTTCAATTATGCAATTCATTCATTTCAATTAAGAATTTAAAGAAATGTAAGTACCTATAGTAAGTCGTTTTTGTTATTTTAATTTATAAATGTTTATCACAACATTTTCCAATGAACTGAAATGTGTATTAAAACAAAGTCCTTGTGTAAGGTAAATGGTTTATATTTTTATTTTAAGTATCCCTGTTAGGAAAGAACATTTGTTATAAGAAACAAGCTATTATTTAAAATAGAAAAAACTTCAGTGAATGTGCGGCGTTATGCGACTCGACCGAGTCCGTAACGAGTACCGACATCCATATCAGACTTGGCGTGAAAGCCATTGTGCGGTGCTGCGTAATCCCCAGCGATACGTGGAAATGGGTGCCTAAATCAGCCGGTAGGAAAGAGCCTACAGTAGGGTAAGCGAAGGACAAGTCTTCGATTTCGTAAGGATAAACGAGAGATACGTAAGTACAGTAATATAATCTAATGAGAATGGCATTGTGAGGTGTATTATAAAAAATATTTATTAATTGATTTATTTTAAAATCTATGGCGGCATTTTATTTGTATGATGAAGACGTGGCGGTATAAATTTTGCTCTCTGCTATGTTCTATAAAGAAGTAAAAACACATGTTATTCAGTGTTACCAGTATAATGCTGCTAGGGTGGTTTTGAGAGCTTTTCAGAGGATAAATTCTTTAAAAAAATGTAACGGATGTAGAGTATGTATGGCAAAAAACGCAAGAAATAAAAAAATCTTCGTGCGGTATCATTCACTATAACCACAGTACAGAAACAACCAGCAGGTTCTCTTCATAGAAACGGCAGAAACGTACCATACATTTTCAATTTAATGAAATATTCTACTAAAAACACTTAAGTAAAATAAGCCCAAGATTCCTGTCCAGAAATCTCGTGCTGACAGACAGACGACATACTCATACCTAATGTGTAACAAAACAACTTAATTGGTAAACCGATATTTTCAATGAGTACTTAAACTTATTTGTATTTTTATTTATTTATTTAACTATTTATTGTACACAGTAAAACAAACAGGTAAAAACACAATTATAAATGACACAACAGGCACAACTTATTTCTAAAAAGAAATTTCTTCCAACAGGCCTACAGAAGTATGAAGTTTTATCGAACATATTCAAAATAGCATCGTACATTTGGGTCACCACCCACTTTCCGCAATTTCGAAAAAATATCGATTTTGCGGCCACTGATAAAACTTATGCCAATCGATAGGAAACTTTAATATCTAGCGATCACTCTATGTTCAAAAATGTCGAAAGCGGTATATCTTGCGAGATATCGCAATCGTACATTAAGTACCGACACATCCCGAACAAACACCCCGTACTAAGTCTACTCATACTCAAATATCATCTAAGCTACTGAACCGATTTCGATCAAATAACTTACAAAAGCGAGGTTAACCAAGGTGTACCGCTAGGATCCGAAGACTAATTGAACAGTCTCGAGAGCCGAGTGGCATCCCGTGTCGGTATATTTTTATAAAATAAAATATTTTGTGTGTTGGTGAACACATTATCTTACAAAACACTTTAGTTTAATTTGCGTTGTAAGTTTAACGCGTGTATCCGTCTATCTGTAGCTCCCGTACGGATAAACCAATTTTAATGCGGATTTTTTTTATTTTAATCGAAATTATTCGTAGCTATCTTTAACCAAAATCGGTTCAGTAGTTTAGAAGATATTTGAGTATGAGTAGACTTAGTAGGGGGTGTTTGTTCCGGATGTTTGTCGGTACTTAATTTACATCTTTCTTTGACTTGCGATATCTCGCAAGATATACCGCTTTCGACATTTTTGAACATAGAATGATCGCTAGATATTAAAGTTTCCTATCGATTGGCATTTGTTTTATGAGTGTCTACAAAATCGATATTTTTTAAAAATGTAGGAAAGTGGGTGGTGATTTTCTCTATAGTAAATGTTCAATGCTCTTTAATTATAGTAATTTGTGCAGATAAAAAAATGTTTGCTGAGCAAAACGCAATATTTAATCCACTGAAACAAAAATTCTTCGAAATATAGAAAACGTATGGCAACACAACTTCTGACTTCCTGTTTTTGCTTGCTGTCAGCGTTGCCAGATCGTACCTTTTGGTACGATTTACGTACTATTTGGCCGACTGTCGTACCTTTTGCGTACTTTGCTCCACATCATTTGATTTTACAAAATGCTAAATTTTGCTGAGGGGGTTGGTCACTTTGCCTTTTCTGTCCGCAAAATACCGTAAAATAATGAAAGATAGGGTTAATTTTGACGCTTTTTGGCTCACTGGCACCACCACCGAGTAAATAAGGTCTTGTTACGCCGTTAAATTCCCCCCCCACGAAGGCCGATAAAATATAAGAGTAGGTAAACCGTACCACCGTACCTTTTTAGCCATTTTCGTACTGTTTTAGGAGCCCGGACGTACTTTTTTGGAAACTACTGCTGGTAACACTGCTTGCTGTTTATGTAGTGTTTCTTACGTAGCGTAGGTAGCATTTTTATCACAATAACTTTAATTTGTAGTTTTGTTAGTCTATTAGTTTTCTACAGATAGTTAAAAGTCCCGAATCCATTCATCTCGCCAGTTGACGTATGATTTGAAGTGGTCTTGTGCGCGGTCTAGTCGTGATGAGGTGATTACATCGACGTAGTGTCTTACGATGTTGTCGGTGGTGCTGGTGCTAGCAGGAGCTTGTCTGGCGCATGGCGAGTACAATGTTCGCTGCGCCGAAGAGCCACACGAGGGTGTGCAACTGCAACCGGCTATGGACGGCGTGCCTGCGAGATACCTGCTCGAGTACTGCAAACAGGTTGAACCCTTGGCCCAGAATTGGGTCACCATAGTAAACATCTACGAGAGACTTGGCCGCGACCGCTGCACCACGAAATGGACCCAACGCACCCGTCATAAGAAGCATTCCCATAGTGATGAGTTACTCGACTCCAACTGGAAAAGTTTTAACTGCACTCATGTATGTAACTGTCTTTTAGAGATAACCATCGCGATGAACAGCCTTGTACTGTAAAGATTTGTAAAGCATTGCCAATAATCGATTTATAATTCATGAGCTGAGTAAAATATGAGCCTGTGTGTTATTCATTTACTCCAATTATGTATGGCAACCTATTTTATGTCATGTCTGCCTTTATTTATTCAGAAATCAAGTTTACACAAAGAGCTTATTATTTGAAGTTATGTATTTGACGTATTATTTGGAAATGAAATGAATGTTTGTATGATGTATCTACATTACCTATTAATGGAATACCCGAAATCGGAACAATTTTGTACTTGCTTTGATAATCATAATTTTTTTTAGGTGTGCTTCACAAGAAAATTGGATATGATGTACAGCAGCTGCTACATGGTGATAAGCTACTTGACACCTGGGACGAAGGGCACAGCAAATACAATATATTATACAGATAATAACATCACAGCCCAATACTATAATACACCTACATCGTATAAAGACTTTTCAAATGAGTAAGTCCAAACTTATTTTGTTTTACTATTACAAAAAAAAAGGTGGTAGGCACAAAATATGTAGGTACATCAATAATGTCTATCCATTTGAGGTAGTTAAATTAAATGCCTAAATATGCAAAAAAGAATGTAACTTATCAAACTTATTTTGCTGTGTTGTTAAAATGAGATAAGTGATTAGAGGTATAGGCGCTAGTTGTGCTGGCTTTTGACCTTTCTCAATCAATGTTAGTATCACTACTTTAACCCCTATCCTGTACTGTTTTAATATGACTAGCAAAGCAACCTATAGTTGTTTACAATACCAAGGGCATAATTTGCTTATATCATCTTTTCAATCGAAAAAAGTGGAGTGTTATAAGTATGATGTGTGACTATATCTGTATATATGTGGTGTGTGTCAGTCTGTGGTATCGTAGCCCCCGAAGGGATTAACTAATTTCGATGCAGTTCATTAAAATTGGGTCATCAGTTTAGAACATATTTGAGTATTTGTAAATTTGGTCGAGGGTTATCTGGCTTTTTCTGGTTTGGTTAGATTATTCAAGTATTTAGACATGCTCTGTCAGAGCAGTCTCCTGGGAGCTCATTCCACAATATAAGTGTGATGTTCTTGAGAACCACACAGAACACAACTTGGTTCTAAGGTGTGAGGATGAACTTCCTGTCAATAACAGAAAATAAATTTTGAAATACTGGCTAAGGATCTTTATTCTCAAAACAAAATACATTTAACTTAATGAGAACTTAAATGTAAATAGTTAAAATTTTTCTTGCCGGTTGGCGGGTAGTATATAACAAAAAACTAGTGACAAACTAGTGGGTAGTTTGAAATGATCGCTAATATAGTGACACCCAAGTGGAGTGTTAGTCCAGGGTCGAACTCTTACAGTTTTGCGACACATATGTTTAACATAATATTTTAAACTATCACGGTTATTATCACACATTTTAAGGGTATATTCTGGTTTTCCTACCGCTGTCGACGCGTAGCCCCGCCCCGCGCAGTCGTTCCGTGACCATGATGCATGCATTTGCGTCGAAATATCGGGCTACGTGTCAACTAAGGTACGCGGTAGGAAACCCGGAACATACCCTTAAAACACATATGTTTATAAATATCGGAATTGATTAATGAAAGCATCAAAATTTGTCATTGCAGCCAAGAGATGGTGGTGATCCAGATGTACTTGGGACATGTGCCAGTCACCAACTATACAGTTGAAATCTGCCCTGGCACCATTAATAATAATGTAATTTTCTTTACCGTACTTTGGCTATGGACTTATTTGCTGTCTCACTTTGCTTATTTTCATGCATACCACCAAAAGCTTTATTTAAACAGATATTGCGTGTGCTGTACATGTAGGTAGGTATTGTTTTGGCTACATCCTAAAATACAATTTTGATATTTGGGAATTGTTTTTTACACTGTGAGAGTTATACACCAAACAGTGACATTTTGGTGGAATGCATTTTGGTTATTTTGTATGTAACTATAATTTTATAAGAATGACTAGATTAATCATAAATCATCTTAATTTATGGTAATTACTGTAAAACAGAATGAATGCATGCATGTTTTCGACATTTCCTTTCACTTTTCCATTAGGTTTGGTCCTATTTAAGTCAAACAATACATTGCAGTGCTCGGATGTGACAAAGTACTGTATTCCTGACGGCATCAGCGAGGTCCGCTGCCAGCTGGCACAACCCCACGACGGGAACCTCACACTGTACTTGCAACACCAAGCACCGTGGACACATGGTGTATTTTCCCAGCTGGGTACTGTGACTTTCCCTTTGGGTAAGTGTTTGTTATCCGGATTTGTTTTTCTCTCTATGACTAAACTGGTGCCGCCTGGTTATGTGGTGCCTGGTGGAGTGGAATAGCAACGCAACTCTTTACACTTACCTCACCACAAGCTCCTAAATCGATCCTGTTTGAGAAGGTTAGTAGATGTAGAAGAAGCGAGAGAGATCTGTCAGGACGGTAGCAATTAAATAAATAAATAAATATTCGTGGACAAATTCACACAGCGCCATCTAGCCCCAAATTAAGCAAAGCTTGTACTATGGGTGCTAGATAACTGGTGTACCATTTAAATACTTTTAAATATATACTTATTATACATAGAACACCCAGACCCGTAACAGAAATTAAAATTCATCATTTCAATTTCTGCCCGGCCGGGAATCGAACCCGGGAGGAATAACCTCCCCTTTTCCGGGAGAGGCCCAAAGTCCTGTAGTGGACTGTTATGGGCTGTGATGATGATTTCATTTTCTGCCCGGCCGGGAATCGAACCCGGGACCTGTTGCGTGGCAGACCAGATGTTGACCATTGAATCACTCAGGTCGTCCAAGTGGAACGATATGGTCTCTGCCTATCGCAACGGGAAATTAATAAATACGGGAAAAAGGCGTCACATTATGTATGTTTGGGTGGCCTTGGATAGATAATGTTTTTCTGTTCCACATTTTCAAACTTCAGTTTTGAGAGGATATCATGACAAAAGTTTTTGCGGAATACCCAATTTATCTCAATCGTAATGGAGTTGGCGTTGAATCTCAATTGAATATCGATAGCATGTGAGTTGTATAAAAAGTGACCCGCCCCGTTATCACGCGGGTTTTCTCGGAGTTACTCTATAATAATATGTAGTATAAATCAAAGTTGCTTCTCGCTATCTATGTATTTTGTACTACACAACGGCTTTTCATGCGATTTTCAACAACAACAAAAAAGGTTTTGTAGGTAGCGGTAAATGTGTACGCGAACGAAGTCGCGCCGGGTTCACTAGTACATATATAAACCTTCCTTAAGAAATTCTCTAAAATATGACAGTGAAAAACTCAATAAAATCCGTCCAGTAGTTTTTGAGTTTATCGCGAACAGACAGACGCAGCGGAGGACTATGTCTCATAACATGTAGTGCTGGTAGTGATCAGCAGACTGCCCCGGGTCCTGACCTGCAGACAAGTCTGTTCGAGTGCTGGGCGCTAGATCGGTTCAAAAAAAGCGCTCGTCCAGGAGCTCGTTGCTTTATCTCAGTCAGTGGTTTATGTAAGGCACCTATATCATATTCACCAGATATTATGAGCCAAAATTTGACATATTTCGGTATATGTTAGGTATTTAACAACTATTTCGATAAAGCGCTAGATTTTCCGCTAGTAGTCAAATCTTAAGAATGGGCTAGACTTTCCGCTAGATCTAGCGTTGAAAACGCTGTAATGGCAGCCCTGGTCCTGACTCCGGCCTATGTCCCCAGCGTCGGCAACGTCCGTGGGTCCGATCCCGGGCGCTCGCGGCTCCGCGGCGGCGTGGTGGGGCGCGGCGGCGGCGCTGGCGGCGGCCGCGGCCGTTTTGGCGGCATTAGCTGCCCGCGACTCGTGCCTGTTCGCCGCTTTGAAGGCCTCCGCAGGGCGGTACTTCCGCGAGAGGGAGGGCGTTGGGTAAGTGTTGCCTGGAATTCAGCTAAATGTGTGCCGTTTGGGGTCCGAAGTGGAAGTGGCAAGAATAAGGGATATGCAATCTGCATCTGCAATTTATAATGAGATTGTCTTGGCCTAATGGTTAAGGAAAGGTAAGCAAGAGGAACCGAGTTCGATTCCTGCTGCATTCGATGTACCGAACACTTGAACACTAACCGATGCTCCTGCGGTGAGGGGAAACATTGTGATGAAACCTGCACGTTTGGGCGACTGAATTTGTAACCATGATCTGCCAAATCTTGGGTCATAGACCCCGGGCCCTGGGATTTTGACACCAAGATGATTATTTTGTGTGTGCCGTATCATCATCATCTCAGACACCGGACATGAGACGTCCACTATTGGACATAGGCCTCCTCTGAAGCAATCCGCACTCTGTGCCTCTTGCAATCCATACACCGATCGATCGGCATTACTGGCGCATGAAATATATCATACTATTTAGCAAAATGATACACAAAGTTTTAAATGATCTCCCTAATGTATGAAAGCTCGGAGAGATCAAGCTGTATCTCTGGTTCTACCCAACCGAATTAAATGAAACATGGCCTAGATTTTAAGTTGGACCCCAAACTACCAAACTGAAAATATCATATAAACCCGTTAGGCGTCATTTCAATATTTCTTATAGTTGGTCTATTATGGTTCTACATCAGATGTTCGAGTTTCCAAAATCAATTATACCCTATACGTTGCCCAGGCTTAATAGCTACATAACAAAAAATGTTTAATTCAAATCCGTCCAGTAGTTCCGGAGGTTAGCGTTTACAAACTGATAGACAAAAATAATAATAAATGTTTTTTTTATTCCTGTTCGGATAATTACTATTTCTTCATAGTACTAAATTATTTTTTTGTAAATATATTCAATGTACAGACACACTTTTTTATTGTTTTAATATATGTATTAATTTATTGTAATATACTATGTTTAGATTTCATTTTTTAAATATATGTATATATTTTAAATCATTATAACAAAAGGCCATTCAATCAAATTAGCATACAAGATTGTTTATGGAGACCTTGGCATTTTGTGTTCTCAAGAAAAAACTAAGCGGTTTCTCGAAGAACACAGCACAGTCTATATGTATGATGTTTCTCTATGTATTTTACTGTGTGCAATAAAATGTTAAATAAATAAATAAAAATGGTTTTTGGCGAGTTCGAAAAAGGTCGATGCACGGAGAGAGCGACTTCTAATTCTCGAGATATGTAGATAATTCAGGATTCCCTCACTCACTAATTTATCAACTTCTAATTGGAAAAAGTATATTATTTTCAATTATAGGTCTGATAGCATACAAGTCAATACTTGTAGTAACTATGTTAAAATGTCATTGACGTGATGCCTGCTGACCGTGGCATGAATTTCGAATTCCTAATTAGAATGCTTACTGCGTCCCACATAAAACTTTAACGTAACACATAAACTTACATATTGTTCGTAATGTAATTTAACCTGCCCGTTTTAATCGTAAGTGGTTCTGACCAACATTGTAATCATCGTCTAACTAACACGACTAAACGACTCGAGTCTCGAAGCGAACCGGTATCTTGAATGTGCGAAACAGAAATAACCTAAAACCTTTTCAAAACAAGATTTCGCCCGGTCAAAATACACTAACGTGAGAGTGGATGATTCAAAACTTCGAGTGAAGTTAGTCGACGGCCCGTCCTATTGAAATTTTAAGGGCAAAATAGCTAGTAGATATTCATGTAAATGTTTTTATCTGTGTATAAAGGACTATTGTGACACAACGGTCATCTTGGCGTTAATGTTTCGGTTATGCTCTCGTGCGCGAGGGCCCGGAGTCCGCCTTCACCATGACTGTCACCTGAGCTACAGAGCTCACAGAGGACCCTTTTAACAAGGAAACCTGACCAGATTAGATCAGTTACACTGATGTGCAGGTTTCATCACGATGTCTTCCCTCGCCGTAAGAGCAACGGTTAGCATTCAACTAATGTACATAACATAATGTTTTAAACCATCGCGGTTATTATCACACATTTTAAAGGTAAGTTCCGGGTTTCCGGAAATTTTGACGCAGTTTCATGCAACAAGGTCACGGGACGACCCGTCGTCAGTCGTCAAAATATCGGGCTACTCGTCAACAAAGGTACGCGACAAGAAACCCGGAACACACCTTTAAATTGTGTAATATACAAAACTCAGAAAAGAGTCATTGGTATGTACCAATGACTCTTTTCTGAGTTTTGTATATTTTGTCTGCCATGTGGCAGCAGGAGGATTCGAACCCGATTCGATTCGAGGCTTCGATACCTCTCGCAATGCGAGTCGGATACCGTTACCACTAGGCCTACACTCACCATTGTGTCACAATATCGCATTTTAAATAGACTATTGATTATCCCGTCGTGTAATGGGCTGTGCCTTATTAATTATTAGGAATCTCGAAACGTATTCTAATGAATTATAATTTATTATATTATTATTGCTATAGCTTAAAGGTAATGTTGTAGATGTAATCTTTGCAATTAGCATTTATACATATGTTTAATATTATGTACGTATAGCAAATTTCATATCGACCTACCAAAAACCAGTATAAGATGAACTAACATTGCTATGCGCGTCTATAGAGACGCTAGCTCATCTTATACTGATTTTGGGTAGGTCGCGATATCCTGTCTTCTGTACCTTCTGTCGTGTATACGTCCTCATTGTACTGATTTTATTAAGACATATTACCCCCTATTCCATTGATCTCCATATATTTCCGCTAAAATAAAACGCATGTTTTTTTATGGTGATAGTACAAATTCAAATATTTTAATGAAAGGTAAATAAAAAGTGCAAAGTGTTTTATAGATTGTGACGGGTACTGCGAGCTATATGAGAGGCCAAGGCGTAGATATTTGAGTAAGGAAGATACTAAGTAGGTACAGTACAAGGCAGTAAAAAATGCACATCAGCTGTTTTCATATATTATGTAGTTAGCTACATTTAATGTTTCCAGTGTTTCTCGAGAAGACGGAAAACCAACGCTACACGTACTTTACCCCTACCTACAGTTATTTTCATGCTTATAACCTATGATGCTTTTTATCAGGAACATCAAACTCAATTCTTGATAACGAAAAGCTAATTGATAGTATCGTGTTTTCCCCAGAGCATTTGGCACGACGCATCGCGACGCTTTGTTATTCTATCCAATACTTTACCCTTAATACTCCGAACGCGGATACACGCAACGTACTGTGATAGATAGTATAATACGGGGAATAGAACTATTATCGGCGGAGTTTGGCGCTATTTTATCCTCAATGTAAAATTTTAACAAGTTCGGGTACAAAACGTGTGGTTCTGTTATTCCGCACTACAGCCTGCCAAGGTCCGCTGTTCTCTGCTCTCAATTACACCTGATCTGGCGCATCCTGACATTCTTACGCTTACGCAGGCATTTCTGCAGGCATCTCAAAGGCCGGCAGCGCATCCGATCCCTTTAGGCTGCGGATGTCCTGTCGACGGTGGCCACCAACGCAGCACCAGCACTTAATGAAGCCAAACTAAAACGTGTCCGTCTTATGGAAAAGTTGCCGCGCGGTGTCGTGTTCCCAGTTTAATAAAACCAATAACATGATTTTCTTCAACGCCTTCCACACACCGGTATCGAGATAGACAAGCAGGACTGAATGTAAACAAGATTGAAATGTTGAAAGCCTGCGAATTCATCGGCTTGTAAGACATAAGAAACAAAATTTATAAAAGAGTTTAGTTACATACATACATAACATACATAAAGCTCACGCCTATGTCCCACAGGTGGGGTAGGCAGAGACTATGGACCGCCACTTTGCTCTGACCTGACACAATTCCCTAGCCTCGCATATATCCACAACTCTTTTCATACATCTCCTTTTATTCTTACCACTTCGGACCCCAGATTTTTTGAGAACATTACTGATCTGATCAGCGAATGTTAGGAAGTTGAAGAATGTTGAAGAGGATGTTAGAGGATATAAAATAAAGCTAGGGCCTAGGTTTTGTAAACCCTCATAGTAATTCATAGGCATGCAACCGCCGGTATCTACCAAGCCTGGAGACACATCATGCGGAATGGGCTCAAGACTCGAGTCCAACAGTGAACATGATAATTGATGAAAATAAAGATTGTTCGTGCAAAACGAATGTGGCATTAAAAAATCATTGTATAAGTACGTAGCTCGCAGATTTGTAAATCTCAAGAGACCTCTGACACCGTTATCTTTGGCATGGCGTACCACGCTCTGACGTGCGTCTTTTACAATATGCGCGCGGGAGTTTACCGCTATTCTATATTGTTGTTATTGTAGTGTTATCTATACTGTTTGTATTTATCGTTTACCTCAAGTGTAGACGATAACCGATTTTGAGTGCGCACAAAAATTCTTCAAATACTTATCGATTACGTTAATCGAGCTTACGATATTCCAGTCATTTTATTTCGTATTTTGTATGAAATCTTGAACAGCGCCTCTAGCGAAAAGTATTTGTAACAACATTTTACTATTAGTTCACTTAGACAATTAGTACCAGTTTTTGCCGCCGAGTCAGGTATGTTTGTGACACTGTGCTTACAGTGTTACTAACTTATCATTTCAGTAGTTAAAATCAGAACTATAGACTTAATTTAGTAAATGTCATTCTACTTGCCTCACTAGCGCCGCCGGTTGTGGAACTGTACCCAACACGCCGTACTTATAAATTCTTTCATTTCATACTTCTTCACAACTAACAAGGCAAACGATATTTGTCTGAGGATGTGTTCGCATATGAAACCAATAACTAAACTATTACAACACTTAGCCATTGTTCTAAACAGCTTAGCGCGAACCATTTTCCTGGAATTTTTCAGCCCGGAATGTTTTGTATATCTCGAAATGGATGTCGCAAGGTCGCAATATACATACGGAATGAATCATTATTATTTAGTTTATTCTTTTGGCTGTATGGTATTGAAATATTTATCTTCATTTCGATGCAATTTATTTTAGATCTAATATTTCGACGAGTTTTTTTATATTAGTACTCCTAGGGGCTCAACTTTAGAATGGTAGCACTTTTCCAAATAATATCTGGTGTTTTAATGCTGTTTAATTTATTCTTGGGCACTGAATAATAACAAGCCATAAAACAACAATAATAATACAGCGAAAAATTATGCCTACTAATGTCTTAGAGCGCCCATCTATGACAAATTTTGCCTAATTACCGTATTTGAGCACTACATTTTTCACACACATACGGAAGTTTCGTGAAAAATTTACGCTGAATTTTGCGCAATTTACGTTAAAAACAATTTTTTCTTCATTTTGCGCAAACAAATTCCCGAAAGTAGATAGATGAGCATAAATTTATGTATCAATACTGTTTATTGGCCGGTGTTCGGCAGAGTAGAATAGCACCAACCCCGTACACTCGTGGGTGTCGTACAAGACGACTACTGTTACCGAGACAAAAGATCTTAGTGTCTCCGTAGGCTGGAAAATGGGCAGCAGCGTTTTCCATTCTAATATTTATAACACTGC
Organism: Blastobasis lacticolella; assembly: GCA_905147135.1. Taxonomy (NCBI): domain Eukaryota; kingdom Metazoa; phylum Arthropoda; class Insecta; order Lepidoptera; family Blastobasidae; genus Blastobasis; species Blastobasis lacticolella. Next base: position 324,046 of record LR990041.1, read on the forward strand.
GATCTCCAATCCGCCTGCCAAGCGCGGAGATTATGGCAAGAACCTCCCCGTTCATGGGTGAGGCCCTAAATCCTGCAGTGGACTGTTAATGGCTGAGATGACTGTTTATTGACGACAAGAATGCCAATTATTTCCTTATTTTTTTTCTACTATTAGCATGTCCTTTCGACATTAGTATATGTAACTCTCCCTGGACACCCATTGCAGTGAGCTAGCCGAAGTGTCGTCGGCGCCGCCGTCCCCCCGGGACCGCCCGCCGGGCCGCGTGGTGCTGGTGTACGCGCGGGACTGCGCGCCCGCCGGGAGGCTCGTGGAGGCGCTCACGGCACTCATTGAGGAGGTGGCGCCGGATACGGTGAGCATACACACTCATACACACATACATACATGTTTATACATTCACAGTGTGTCCTTTGGACTATGACATGGGATCGTTCAAGAGGTATATTTCATTAGAGGTAGGCCTCCCGCCGCAAGGCTCGTGAACGCGCTCACGGCGCTCATTGAGGAGGTGGCGCCGGATACGGTGAGCGTACACACACACACATATACAGGGTGTCCCGTAAGGTAACGATAAGTTTGAATAGGGTGATCGAGGAAGTCACTAGGGTCACCAGAAAAATATAAAAAAAAATCGCTCTTGGATATTTTTAAAATTATGTCAATTTTTTTTTATCAAAAATTGAACACCCGTTGAGCCTATTTCAATAACTGTGACTACAAATATTGCTTCAGAAAATAACTTAAATAACTTATTACCTGTCTCACTCCCTCTATTAACAATGTATTGTCCTTAAAACCGGTTTCGTCAAACTCGCTTGTCTCTTGATTTTGGGGTGCATTTCTCGGAATTTATTTTTAGCTGTCGTATTATGAATTAACTAAATAAGTGTAATACTATTTTAGAATGGTGATAAAATAAGCTAACTTTTTAGGAAACTTGCCAGAGTTGCATTGTACATTTTTTTTTCAGGACACTGATAAAGTTGAGTGAAATCGTAATTGTTAAGTCCTTGGCAAGGGACAAACATGATTTTCTTTATGATCTTGGTCAGATATGTATTGTTTTTTTTTTATTTCAGATTGTAGAAAGGTTATTAACGTTTACATAACAGTTTTTTATTTTTTTCTAAAGCAATATTTGTAGTCATAGTTAATGAAATAGGCTCAACGGGTGTTCAATTTTCGATAAAAAACAAAAATTGCCATAATTTTCAAAATATCCAAGAGCGATTTTTTTTTTTCTGGTGACCCTAGTGACTTCCTCGATCACCCTATCCCAACTTATCGTAACCTTACGGGACACCCTGTATACATACATACATATTTATAAATTCACACAGATTGGACTATGACATGGGATCGTTCAAGAGGTATATTAGAGGTGTCCTCGGTCCGCATCCCACAGGGATACGCAGAGAATTGAGTGTCACAAGCTACGTCTTTTTTTGCCAAAGAAGGGCACACGATCGGATGATTTACCGTAGCGGCGATGCGGCCGAAGAAGAAATATCTTTTTTACAAGATTTTTTTTTTTTCAATTTTAACACACAATTTTACAAAGTTATGCAATTATAAGCAGGTATCACTAACATTAATTTCATTTTATTAGTTGAACATGCTCCTACGGTGCGGGAAAACATCGTGATGAAACGATGATGACGATGAAACGAGATGTTAGAGAATATGACTCGTAAGCCAGAAGTCCCGGGTTCGAATTCCGCTCCGGCCATGTTCTAATGACTGTTTTCTGAGTTATGTACATTAGTTGAATACTAATCAATGCTCTTACGGTGAGGGAAAACATCGTGATGAAACCTGCACATTCAGGCGACTGAATGTGTAGCCATGATCCAATCTGGTCAGGCTCCCCTGGTAGCAGGGTCACGGAGGTCAGATGGCAGTCGCTCCACTGTAATTAGCTGACCTGCCAAATCCTGGATCATGGTCAAGGCGGACCCCGGGCCCTCGTACGCGAGAGCACTACCGGGACATTAACGCCAAGATGATTATTAGTTTCACTAGTCCTAGTGTGTGTGTGCCTGTAATCAAATCTTACAAGTTAAATTTTACCCCGGTTTCCGATTGAGCTGAAATTTTGCATATTTAGATATGTAATTTCAGTGACCATGCAATGTAATGGTACTATCGACCATGCAATGTAATAGAATGGCTGATCTGATGATAAAGACGGAAGGTCCAAAACTATACATCACGAGCCATTCTCAGCGCCTTTCATCCGCGCGGAGCTCGGACCTCTGTGAACAATCAACTTTCCCGCGGCAACTTATTATTTCTTATTTTATCATTTACTTGTTAGAACTTATTATAGGCTATGTTACTCAGTGATAATTTAGCATTCTATTAGTGAAATAATTTTTAAAATCGGTTCTTTAATTTTGAGTTTATAAAGTATAAACAAAATGACAAAAATAGAAATCTTTCTTCTTAATATTGGTGGCACTAAGGTGGCAAACAAGCTTATGACCTGCCTGATGGTAAGCAGTCATCACAGCCTATCGATGGTATAACTCACGCGCTGCCGACCCCGTAAAAACCTTTTCATTAATTTCTTGAAGAATTCCATGACGTACTTTCCTCCTGCTATCCTTTCTACATGGGGAAAACCTCTCCAGGGAGCTCATTCCACAACTAATACAGAAAAATAAGACAAAAAATTGTCCAAACCCGGACATTTGAAATAACAAGCTGAAAACTGGTTAAAACGTAGAGAATATTGTCCTGATTGATATCCCAAGAGTCCCAGAAAATCTATCCTGGAGAAAGTCCAATTTTATTCGGCTTTGTTTTAAATTCAGAATGCTTTAAAAATGCTGAAATCAATGAATTTACGCCAATTTTAGTCCTTGAGGAAAAACAATACCTCATTATTCAAATTCAACACATGAATTTTGTTCTACAACTATTAGACCAGTCTATTAATAGACGAGTTACAATTCTAGCGGCCTTTTTCGTAACATCTGGCCAACCGTGTTTTTTGTACTAATTCGGACCTGCTGAACACGAATTTTGATATCGGCACGCACCATTTTGGACCGGATGCCTAGAATTTAAGATGGCGGACGTGCTAAAAATTTTTTTACTGAAGTCTATCGTGTGGGGTATCAAATGAGACGATTCTAAAAATATACCACATCATTACATTTTAGATATTTGTTTTAATTAAAAACGAAATCATCATCATGTCAAACGGTTCCTCAGAACAAACACCGTTGTACAAGCAGTGGAACACGCAAAGGGGGGCCAAATCCCTCCGCAGACTAGTATAAAACAAAACTCGCGTTCCTTACACATATTATTATACTAAACGGGACTCGCAACGTACCTTTTCGATTTGTTTTCCCGACGTTTCGCTAGGGTTACACCCACCGTGGTCATAGGAAAACAATTGGACTAGGTCCCGTTTAAGTGTGCGCCAACTGGATCTGGACTAACATTTTATATCAAATGGGAACACGTAAGAACGTCTTTGTAACATCGTTACGTCGAATAAAGATATTTTCTTTCTTTCTAGTACAATAATATGTATAGTATAACACATACTGACCACTCCCCATGCCTCCATTTTAGGTGGTAGACCTCCACAGCCCCGAAATGATGGCGGGGTCGGGCGGCGCCGCGCTCACCACCGCCCGCGCCGTGCTGGCCGACCCGGACACCACGGCCTTAGTGCTGCAAACCCCGGCCATGGTGGCCTTGCATCGCCCGGCCTTGGACGCCCAAGCACCGCTCAATGAGCCTACACGTGAGTGTTGTACTTACTCACTGCTCTGGCTCAGCGATCCAAAGTGGATCTTGGCCTCGGACACCAGAGATCGCCACCTCTTTTATTTTTTTACTATTTAACTAGCCAGGCATTTGACCGCCATCTCACCTGGTGGTATGCGACCATGCGGCCGATGATGGAGCATGCCTGTCTAATTCACTCTTGCCTTGAAGGCGTCTAGATTATAATGATCCTCTTCCTATCCTGCGCCATCTCCTGCCAATCGAGGAGTGAGTGAGTGTTATAGATCTGTTTTATTACCTAGGCACTCAATCGTCAAGGGTACCTAGGCTCCCACGTCTGTGAGCTAAATAGTAACCTCGCATTTTCGAGAAAAACTAATACTACCATAGATGAAACATTTATTATAGAGCCATATAGTGATCTCTGTTCTATCATAGTTGAATAATTTAATTCAGAACCATCTATTGACCTGTTGTAGAAAAAAAATATCTTTTATTACATCTATCTTACACATGGCACAGTACATTAGGTCATAATACAGCTTACAAGAAACTTCGTTACCTGTGCCATAAGGAGCCGTGCAACGGGGCCACACTCAGCATAAGCCACGGCTAACGCCATGGCGCTGGTTTTCAGTGTGCCCCTCAGTGAAGCACGGACGTAAGTGATTACACTGATGACACAATCACGGTCAACAGATGACAAACTGACTTGTGGCCTGTAGTACCCGCGGATGGTACACTTCCCGTAAACGTGTAGGTGGCTAGGGAGGTAAACGGACGACCGGTCCGCCTGATGGTTCGCGGCCACCGTCGGCGAGGACATCTACAACCTAAAACTAGTAACAGACGCTCCGTTTTGGCTGAAGCCGACCAACCGTCAGTTGCAGTTGATACTAATCCTTACATAGTATGAAATAGTCGCTTTTGGGTGCGGGGGGCGTGGTCGGACGTCCGGCCAAGGTCGGCTCGCCCGCGCATTCGAACTAATCCAAATACGACTTTATTGTACGTACATTGTAAGAATTAATATCGACTGCAACAACTGACGGTTGGTCGGCTCCAGTCAAAACGAAACGTCTGTTACTAGTTTAAGGGCCAGGCCACCCTGCGGCCCGACGACGTATCGTCAAAATAGTCGCACGACGCGTTGTGGAATTACCCATTACGCTGCTGCACCGTACAAATTGCAATGCGACGTCGCGCTACCGTTCAGTCAGTGTCCACACTTCGAACAGACATGTAATTCAGTTTAAGATGACTAATTAGGATACCAATTGTTTAGTTTTTTTAATTGGGAAACGTGACGTGTCTCACTGGAAACTGATGTCATGATCGTTGTCTTCTAGTACGATGCTTTTGAGTTGACATTTTTTGCGTTGCGTTGCCGCATCGCATTGTTGTGGCCTCGCCGTAAGGGGAGCGCATGCGGTGCCGGCCTTTAAGTACCTGTATACATGCCTTTGGAAGAACATTATTTCGATGCTGTCCAGGCTGAATTTCTGTGTCGACGCAACACAATCACTAGTGATAAGTATAATTGCGATCGGAACTTGACGACTACATTCGGCCAGCGCCACTAGATTAGCGCAGGCTCTTTCTTTCTATATGTCCATACACTGCCGTCGTGGCATACCTCCACAGCGCGAGATAAACGCAGCGAATAGTGGTTTCCAGAAAACTAAAAAAATAATTATCTACAGTTTTTATTAGGCTGATTTTCGAAAGCTAGCAATTTAGGTTTTTCTAATGTTAGCCAAGTTGATAATAGGTTGATTCTCTGACCCGATGTTTGCACGCTTTTCTATATTGCAAACGATGGTTCGTCGAAGAAGGTATTAGTCGCATATGTGGAATGGATTTCGCTCGAGAGTTGTTTCTATAATTTTATGCTATCAATCGTTGAGGTTGACTCCCGAAGTCTTTCCTTTGCTCTTCAAAAGGAATGTCTTCAGGTACCTCAAAGGCCAACACCGCATCCGCTCCCCATAGGTTCAGATATCCTGGACGACAGTGGCCGCTTTCTATCGGATAGAACGTTCGTCCGTGTGCCTCCTTATTTAAATTATGTACCTATAGTATTTTGTAGATAGGTATTTTTATTTATTACTGGAATAAGAAACCGCCTACGTCCGTGCACTGAAAACCAGCATGACAGAGACATTGCGTGTCTCTTATAGCACAGGTGATGAAGTAAATATAGTGTTGTTCCTTTCTCATAATTTCTTGTCTACTGTGCTTTATGCCATATTGTGCCCAAATGTACTGTGTTATGTGCGAGATAGGTGTAATAAACGGTTTTTATTTCTTTATTTTATTATTATCATATGTAACACAGGCCGTGTGGTGTCCGGCAGAGTAGAATAGCACCAACCCCTTACACTCGTGGGTGTCGTACAAGGCGACTAATGTTTAGAGGAATAAATCAAAGTCTCCGTAGGCTGGAAAATGGGCAGCAGCGTTTTCCATTGTTATATTTATAATACTGCGATCTCCAACCCGCCTGCCAAGCGTGGAGATTACGGCAATAACCTCACCGTTCGTCGGAGAGGCCCTTAGTCCTGCAGTGGACTGTTTATGGGCTGTGATGATGATGATGATCATCATCATCATATCAGCCAGAAGACGCCCACTGCTGGGCATAGGCCTCCCCCAGAGATCTCCACAAAGACCGGTCCTGTGCTTTTCGCATCCAGCTGGTACCTGCGATCCTTACCAGGTCGTCGGTCCACCTTGTAGGAGGCCTACCCACGCTGCGTCTACCGGTACGTGGTCGCCACTCGAGAACTTTACTGCCCCATCGGCCATCTGTTCTTCGAGCTATGTGCCCTGCCCACTGCCACTTCAGTCTGGCAATCCTTAGAGCTATGTCGGTGACCTTGGTTCGCTTGCGGATCTCCTCATTTCTGACTCGATCGCGCAAAGAAACTCCGAGCATAGCTCTTTCCATTGCCCTTTGGGCAACAGTGAGCTTTCTTATAAGGCCCATAGTGAGTGGCCACGTTTCAGATCCGTAAGTCATCACTGGCAACACACATTGGTCAAAGACCTTCGTCTTGAGACACTGCGGTAATTGGGACGAAAATATGTGGCGTAGCTTCCCGAACGCTGCCCAACCGAGCTGGATTCGTCGATTGACCTCTTTCTCGAAATTGGACCTACCTAGCCGGACTATTTGTCCTAGGTATGTATAGTCGTCAACAACTTCAAGTGGAGTGCCTCCAACTGTCACTGGAGTAGGCACAACATGGACATTCGACATAATTTTCGTCTTGTCCATGCTCATTTTAAGACCTACTTGTTGAGAGGCACTACAGAGGTCATCGAGCATTTTGCCCAAGTCTTCCAGGGTTTCAGCCATGACTACGATATCGTCAGCAAATCTGAGGTGCGTGAGGTACTCGCCGTTAATATTGATGCCAAGTCCGTCCCAGTCCAGAAGCCTAAAGATATCCTCCAGTGCAGCGGTGAACAACTTCGGTGATATGACATCACCTTGTCTAACACCTCGCTGCAGCTGAATAGGTTCTGTGGTCTTATCCTGGAGACGAACTGACATAGTGGCGTTTTCGTACAAACACTTCAGTGCTTCGATATATCGATAGTCAATTTGGCACCGCTGTAGAGACTGGAGCACCGCCCAAGTTTCGATCGAATCGAAGGCTTTCTCATAGTCCACAAACGCCAAGCATAATGGCCGGTTATACTCTTCGGTCTTCTGTACAACCTGCCGCAGCGTATGTATGTGGTCTATGGTACTAAAACCTTTTCGGAATCCGGCTTGTTCGGGAGGCTGGAAGTCATCAAACCTGCGTGCGAGACGATTCGTAATGACTCTCGAAAACAGCTTATAGACATGGGTCAGCAGCGATATTGGTCTGAAGTTCTTCAAGAGAGCCTTATCACCTTTCTTGAAGAACAATATGACTATGCTTCTGTGCCATGCTTCCGGCGTTTTGCCCTCGAGGATGACGGAATTGAACAGCTTCTGAAGGGTCTTAAGCACAGGTTTGCCACCAGCTTTCAGAAGCTCAGCCGTAAGTCCATCATCACCCGGCGCCTTGTTGTTCTTAAGCTGTTTGAAAGCCATACTAATCTCGTACAGGCTGATGTCCGGGATATCTTCGGTGTAGTGTCGGGTCAACTTGGCTCTGGGGTCTTTTGCCATACTGGTAACAGGTGCCCGTGTTGTCGTGTATAACAACTGTCCATAGAACCTCTCGACTTCCCTCAAAACCTCGGACTTGGTCAAAACAACTCTGCCGTCATCCGTTTTCAGTCTCGTCAACTGGCTCTGTCCAATCGACAGATCTCTCGCAAAGACTTTAGAGCCCTTGTTCCGCTCAATCGCCGCCTCAATATTGGTAGTATTGAAGCGGCGTATGTCGCGAGTCAGAGACTTGGAGATCTGTCGATTAAGTCGCCTAAATTGAGAGACATCATCAGGGGATTGCAGAGTCATTCCGCGTCTTTCTTCGATGAGTTTGAGGGTATCGTCAGAGATTTTGTTTGTTCTGTTTGTACGGCAGGCCTTATAAAACTTTGACCCAACCGTATAGACAGTTTCCACGAACCTGTTATTATAGTCGTCCACGTCGACGCACTCTCCTAGGCACTCGAAGCGATTTTGTAATTCGAGTTGAAAGCTCTCGGGGTTTTGGATTTGGATGGGTACAGGCCGGAGCGTGGACCTCATCAATCTCGATCTTTCCAGCTGGGGATTAATATTCAATGTGCCTCTTACCAAGCGGTGATCACTGCCAATTTTAACGCTATTGATCACCGAGACATCATTGAATATATGCCGTTTCGTAGATAGGATGAAGTCAATCTCATTTTTTGTGACACCATCGGGACTAACCCACGTCCATCTGCGATGATCCGGCTTCCTGAAAAATGAGTTCATCATAAAGAGTCCCTCCTTCTCCATAAAGCCGGCCAGCATCTGGCCACGGGCGTTCCGACTTCCAACTCCAAATTGCCCCACTCTCAACTCGTCTCCGCCTCGTTTGCCCAGTTTCGCGTTGAAATCCCCCATGACAACGGTATAGTGTGTCTTGGAGGTATGCATGGCTGTAGAAATATCCTCATACATAGCCTCCACTTCATCGTCGGAGTGAGTCGAAGTCGGTGCGTAGACCTGTATGACCTTTAACGAATACCGCTTGGTAATTCTGAGTATAAGGTACGCTACCCTAGACGACACACTCTCGATTTTGACTATGTTGTTCACGAGGGATTTGTGGACGAGGAACCCGACACCACCTAGGGACAGTTGGTCGCCCTCCCGGAAGTAAAGCAGATTTCCGGACTTTAGGATTATCGAGTCCTCCCCCTTTCTTCGGACTTCAGATAACCCTATAATATCCCAATTTAATCTGCTTACCACTTCCTCCAGTTCCACGAGCTTTTCGTCGGTCCGCAGTGTCTGGACATTGTATGTAGCCAGGGCCAGTGGTCGTGCTTTGTGGTAGCCTGGTCGCATCCGGTGATTCTTCGCACCCCCTGCCCCGCCGTTACCGTGACCGCTACCATAGTCCGGAATAGCGGGGCCGCCGGGTACTGGGGGCCGTGGCCTGTGTGTGCTTGTCATCAGGGGGGGGGGTTGCCATAATCGCCACGCTTGGCAGGCGGGTTGGCGATCGCAGTGAAGTAGATGTAAATGTACCCGAAAGATGCTGCTGCCCATCTTCCGGGTTATTCCCTTAGTCGCCTCTTACGACACCCACGGGAAGAGATGGGGTGGTGCTATTCTTTTAAGTGGTGGCACCACACACCACATACCACATCATGATGATGATGATGATATGTAACACATAGAATGCGAAATAAAGAAAAATTTACTGAAATTAAACGAAGCTGGAGCGCAAGTTGTCTATTGCAGCAAATGGGCATAACTTAAAAATGCCTACCATATGAGCACAACCAAACGAACCGTACCCGTTGCCGTTCCAGTGGCGGTGCCCCTGCTGGGCCGCGGGGTGGTGTACCGCAGCCCGCAGAACTCCGACGCCGTCGCCGCAGACGTCTTGCGGCTGCTGGACGAGACCGCGCACGCGCCCGGACAGACTTCTAGCTACAGGAAATACTATATCGCTACGTGAGTACGCCACACATACGTAACAATGAGCAGTTTTCCAATAGGGATCTAAAGCATTCTCAACCACTCACTAGATGGCGCACCGACAATTTTGGTAATTGATAATCGCTTGAAATAGGTTCTTAGCAAAAAGGATATAAACACTGGGTACGTTGTATTGGATATTATAGTATTTGTCAATAGTTTTCAACCATTTTAGTGGTTGTAATTATAATGAAACATAGTGCCAACTTTTATAAATATTTCTTTGTACAGTTCGTTCAACCTTTAACAGTTATGTTTATATTAATAAACATTTTATTTTTAAGTTTAGTATTAGTTGGCTGCATGAAATCACTGCCACCATCATACAGATTAAATAAAGATTACCAAAATTGTAGGAGCGCCATCTATTGATGCTTTTTGAAACAAACTGACAATACCTAGGTACTGGAAAACTCCTCATTACAGCAGCGGTACCGCCTATCTCCACACGCCGCCATTTTGAACCAATCGCAGTAAGACTGCTCTGGCTCTGCCTTGCTGCGATTGGTCCTTATTCAGTTGGCACAAGATGGCGGCGTTAGTACGCCATCCGCCATTCGGCGTGCGTCGGAGATCGGCGGTACGGCTGCAGGCATGAGGATGAAGCATTTCATGTTAGTCATCATAGTGTCAACGCACCTGCAACCGAAATACATGAATGAATCGTGAATGTTATGGGCAGCCGTTATCGTTTACCATCAGGTGGGATGTCTGCCCAGTTGTCACTGCGTAAAATACAAAAATTTCACCCCTTTTTTCCCTTAAGAGTAGGGCAGACTACATCGTTCCACTCGCTACGGTCGTGATAGATCTCTCGCTTCTTCCACGTTCAACAATATTTTCATACGTGAACTTCGGTTTGGAGAACTCTCGATCTGACCTTTATTTAAAATGGCTACGTCATCATCATCTCATCGGCCAAAGAATCCAGTATAATCATAGAGCGGGCCTAGCAGATGGCATTGCGAAGATTCTATTGCGATTGGCGATGGAACTTGTCGGCTACGATCGTAGATTATCAAAAACTATTGAACACGTATTTTTTCTTTCGTTATCTTAACAAAAAATAACGTCGATAGAAGAGACATTACGAGCCCCCACTTATAAGTTTTATCTTTGTTATTTTTGATAGATTTGATTTTTTTTACTAGACAGGCATTTGACCGCCACCTCACCTGGTGGTAAGTGACGATAAACAACAAATTGTTGATAAAATATTTTTTTATAATCTGACGGACAAATTAGAATTTTAAATGTTGACCCAGCCATCATCCCTATTCTTAACGAGACTGCACACGTTTCGGGACAACCTCCACCTCTCATTCTCATTGCTGAACTCCAGTGTAGCCAGGATACAGCGGCGACTCCAAAGAGCTGAGTTTTGACACCCAGGTTCGGCCGAGGACATGCTAATACTGTCTCGGGACCCGCCACAGATTCGATTATGAAGAAACAGGTAGATGTAGGAAAAGTCATTGGTACACGGCAGCACTGGGGATCGAACTCGATAGGTTTCTCTTGCTTACGAGTCACACCCGCGAGCCATTAGGCCACTGACGGTCCATATAACATTCATCAATATACAGTAGAGTAATTTCAAATTCATGATACTAAGGGGTATCGTATATGCATGTGCTCGTGATAACAAACTATAATATGGCACAAACTCTGAAATCGCAAAAAAACATCACAGTTTCATACATTTTTGCATAATTCGTTTACGATTTTGTAAGATACACAAAATTTTTTGCCATGGTAAAAGTTGTTTGTTATCACCAACACGTACATACAGTACCCGTTGCTACCACAAATTTAAAGTCACCCTATCGCAACAAAAGTAGCCCCACTAACACCACCACTCCTCCAGGGTGACCGGGGTGGAAGCGGAATCTCTATCCGCCATCAACCCGTTCCGTCGCTACGAGCTCCCCGGCGCGGCCGCCGAGCTCGTCGCCGACATCACCGGCCCCAACCCCAGCTGGGCGACCCCGCCCCGCGCCGCCGACCCCAACACACCGCCCGCCAACCCCAACCTGGCCGCGGTGTGGGCCGCCACAAGGGACCTAGCCGACTACGTGAGAAACAATCCGGACTACCTCACCGAGCTGTTCTACGTGTGAAGACCGGACGGTTATTATGGATTTTCCTTATTTTGCCGTAGGTGTAGTGTAGATACATTCGTCGGTGGTTTGTAGAAAGGATGAACGCGCCATTTCTATATTTTTACAGCAGAGCAGGTTTTTAGTTTCAAAGACAGTTTAAGTTATTGTTGTTTTACTTATTAACTTCTTTTTGTTGTTTATGGTAAAGGGTTATTTTAGTTGTTGTTTACCGAATAATACTTTCGATACCAATTATCTGTAAGAAGATAGCTAAACACAAAAATGTATTTGCAAAAAAATGCCATATTCAGCCTTTCTACAAACCGGAGTGCGGAGTGATGTGGTTGTTGTGGACTGTTTTTAATATCGTATCGGATGAGTGCGATCGACTGTGTTGATGGTTTTCGCTGTTAACTGCAAACGATGTGTACCGATAAAATAATGTTCGCTGCGCAAGCAGTACCCATAATTGTTTAAGTAAATCTCTACAACCTGCTGTGCTTTGCACAGGTCCAAACTGACTGACTTAACAAACAGTGTAGCTAGCGATAACTGCTGGTGAAACTAAGGAACTCGAATATTATGTAGTCAAATTTAATGTAGACTAGCTTCGTTCATGTGGCAACCTATCCTTACCCTACCCTATCGTACACCTACCCTACACCTATTTTACTATTACCTTCCCTTTTCTACCCTACTTACACATACTTTACCACTACCTCTCCTTTTTTCTTGCCTATAAGTCTTCCTCTTGAATCACTTACTATTGTTCAAAACCGCATTAAAATCCGATGATCTATGCGTCCATAAATGGAAACAGAGACGGCGGGAAACTACTTGTTTTATACTATACAAAGTATTGTTTTATATTACGCATACCTGTCATGAAAGGCAACTAGCATGCTTTATTTAGCAATTAACTCAAAATACACGAAACCAATCTCTGCAAAATAAAATAAGATCAAATTATTGACGTAACGTAAAATTGTTTGTCGATTTCTTTATTAAGTTTTAAATGTCGTAAGTTGTTTGTTTGTAATACTAGATTTTATGTTAATGTGTCATGCTGTCAAGTGAGATTGTCATTAGTTTCCTAAGCGTTTTTGCATTTCCATAGACAAAGAAACAAGTTTTAATTAAAATTGTTACCGAAATGAAATTACCAAAATGTGCTTTTCAATCATAAGATAACAACTAACTACATAAGATTTTTATTGAAGCAAGGGTTAGATGTTGCATGTTTATGTAAAACGAAACAAGCTAAGCAAGTCATATTGAAATATACAAATCCACGAGAAAGTTGTAGGTAAACCTGGAAGCCACACTGAAAACTGAAGAACAGAAGATTATATTTGCTATTAAGGTTGTATGTGACCAAAATATGCTGTTTTTCTTGTCTTCACAGTGGCTTACTGTTCCTATTTCATGTCCATACTTCTAAGTACTTCTTCATTCGTAGTTCTAGTCGTCCAATATATTCTCCAATTTCGTCCAATATAGTCTGCACTTTACGAAACTTATCTTCATTATGATTTCTGATCATCTCTTAAACACGGAAGTACTACGGTTTTGGGATGTCGTAGCAAGTTCTTATGTATGACCACCTACCCACTTTACTATAACAATTCCTGAGAACCGCTGATACTGTGTGGTTTCCCTTCCTTATCGATTGCTGAACATTGTCATAGGCAAATCCCCTAGTGTCAAATGTGGCCTTCAGCCACTTGGAAGGATCAGTTTTGTCCTGGCGTTTCACTCCCAATTCAAATGCATCTATTAAATTATTCAAGTTGTTATCGGATTTTATAACCTGTGGAACTTTAACCTCGGGAGGCTTAATTGGTTCACTTTTTTGTCCCCCATTTTTTAGGAAGCATAGAGAATTAGGGGCCTCTCTCTATTTGGAGATTGGACCCTGAGTAACTATTTATACAAGAAACCAATGATTCTAACATCTCAAAATTGCCTTGAGGTCCAGATTGGTTTCTCAATCCATGCACTTCCAAATCGCACCCTCTGGCCAGGTCGGTTCGCTGTTGTCTGCTTCTCATTTACAGCTGATGACATTTGGTCTAAGATGGACTGAATTTCATCCCCTGCAGGATCTATCAAAGATCCGTGATCTGAGTTGTCATCCGGTTCCTCAATAATTGGCATGTCGTGATCTGGTCGGTATCTGGGCTGATCGGTTAGTGGGTGTAGTAGGTCTTTATTTGCTGATGTGGAGGCTTTACCCCGGTATCCGTCATCTTCTCTGCAGCATCTTTGAGGGATAATTTTTCAACATGTTTTGCTGTTCCTTCTTTCAAAAAACAATCAAAGCGGTCCATCATAGCTCCTCTGTTAGCTCTCACAACTGGATTGTCCATTTCTTCTAGGTTGTGATATATTTCTGAGGATTGTCTGATATTGTCGAAGTGTGGCTTCCAGCTCTACCCACAACTTCCTCGCAAACATTGTAACCTAATAGTTGTATTTTGTTCTGCCTCATGATATTTGTAAGTTGTTGAATCGATAAATAAGCGAAATATATGTAAATAATTATGTACTTTATACTTAGTCACGTGTTTGTATAAATTTATATAACATCGCGAGGTTCGCGGACCACGTGTGCGTGTGTCAAATACATTAATCTATGCAGTGCCTTTGAACGGTCTATTATCAATATTTATATGCGTTTATGCCGTTTTTTATTAGACAGGCTTTTACGACGCGCTTGTATGCATTCACACGTTCTCGGTATTCAGTGGACGAGTTGCCTGCTATATTGAATTCATGCAGTCACCGTGGCTGGTTTTGTTATTTTTATACTTGTATTTTTATACGTGTTGTTGAAGAGTACAAAAATAAGCTATGCTATGTATTTTTCTATGTATTTACCCCTGGCCATGGACCAGTATAACTCGCGAGAAGACTTTTGTTAAACGTCTTTTGTTAGACTTTGAAAAAAAAACGGTCGATTGTAAAAGTTCTAGTATGAATTGCAAAGGACTGGGTTATTGGAATCTTATTTAATTTTGATCGGTTTTTATTACGTTAATATCATTAGGTTGGTAGCTTCTCGATAGTATATGAAATAGATACGAAGAGAAGCTATATCGAACCTGAAACAAATAGTATTATCTTATCATCATATACAAGCGGAAAACTCCGCAAATTCGCTCTCTCATAATTAGGGTAATATTTCTTAGATTCCAATGATCCATTACTTGTATCGTACATGGATTTCGACATGTTGAAACCGTGCTGTTTTTCGGAATGTTATTCCTAAATATGGCTTCAAGATTCACTCGTATTTAACTATTCTTTATATTGGTCGTCAAAACATGTTCTTGTTTTCCAGCCAGTGTATTGGTCCATGCGTCTTATTACATTAAGATTCGTAAAACAGTCGTAAGACTGGAATGTTCAGCCATCTGTCGTCATATGTAGTAGCAATGTATGTACACAGGGAATATTTTTATTTCCCATGGATTAATGTTTTCCACAGATATAAATGCTGGGGTACAACAATTTTCAATGTAAAAAATCGCCACTCAAATTACATCATCCGTATTTTGTGGATCTTCCAGTTATCCACAAAAACCGCTTTGGTTCAACCTTTACCATGCGTACGACTTCGGAATGTAATACGTTGCCTGCCAGTGTGTTCCCTGATCATTATAATCTGGACGCCTTCAAGGCTAGAGTGAATACTGAATAAGTTATTCCTTGACAGGCATGCTCCAACTTCCACCGTCACTTACCACCAGGTAAGATGGCGGTGAATGAATAGCTAGTCTAAAAAATAAATATGATGCAAGTGGCTTAACATTAAAATCTCTGTTCGTTTAAGAAATACTGTAAATAGATATTGATTAGTCTGTATGCTAGATTAAGTTATATAGCTTGTAGTTTAGTTGTAGAACTCATGTGGGCAGTGTAAAGGGCATGCTTGAAGCATGTTCTTTGAATCAACAGAAAAGTTACCCACACACCCCACGCTGTACATTTATTTGTATTATGAATTTGAAATTATGTATGAATCGCTGTCGTTATGAAATTGACATAACTTATGAATTTGATATTGGACACTACGAATTTCGACCGCGCCTTACGTATAGCCTTTTCACGTGTAAGTACGGAAACCCAAAATTTTGATGATAATGAAATTCATTGCTCAAAATATTGCTTCTTACTAAGAGTGATGAACTAAGTCATAGGAACTAAGGTAACAGATGAGATGGCGGACAATTGCTTGCTTATATTGGGGTTTTTTTAGAGGCTGATTTTATGGCATTTATGTTTGAATACGATTTCAGTCATGTGGCCATTGTGTAATTATTAACTTAATCATTCGAAAAAGTGAGCTTCATCGCCGAATATCATTTTGTATGGGGAAAGAAACTATTAATTTCACGTTGGCTACCGAGATTGTTTGTTTTGACTCCATTACATCATTTTCTTTAAAGACTTGGTGAGTTATTAGCGAAATACGGCCGCAATTGTTGCGAAAAATGAATGAAAATAGGATATCCAGATTGGGCCATCTACGCGCCAGGCACGGCACCTACATTGCTGAAATGATATTCAAAAATAAATGGCATAAAATTATCTTTCCAATATAGCTAGTTTCCTTGATACTAAATACTATTTTCTTTGTTTTATTTCAATTTTAAGTTGTCCGCCTCTAAAAAAACACCTATTACCTACATAAAAAAATTATGATGAGTACATATAAAAAATATCAAATGCAATGTCCATAGTAGTACTTAAAAGGCGAACAGGTTATGTAAATCCTTTACAGGACAAAAATAATTAAATGCAATGTTTTAACATTAGTTAGAGTTTAAGGTAGTGTAAGGAACGCATACGTCTGAGCGGTGCTATTTTGTAACGAGTTTTTCTATCCGTATTGTAAGTGCGAACTTTTCGCTTTGTTGCTGCTGTGTGATGGATGAATATACGTCTCTCAACGGTTCGTGTGGCGATTGCGATTTATTACACCCTTACTACACTCCTTACACACCCTTATAACACTCCTTGCACACCCACAATCTGCTGTATACTAATATATCATTTCCTTATAGATAACTGTAGGACTGATAACTGTAGTATACTGGAGGAAACAAAATCACAGATAAAAGTTATCTGGCCATGTTTATCTCCAAGACACAAAGGGAAAAGTAAATACCCTTTAGTGTGTTTGTTTGTAATGAGTAACCTCAAAAACTACTTGACCGATTATAAACATTCTTTCACAATCGAATGTTACATTATCACTGAGTAACATAGGCTTCCTTTTCTTCCAGGAAAACGATAGGTTCCCAAGGGACAATTGACTGTTTACAGAGATTCGGACTGCGCGCGGATGAAAGCCGCTGAGAACGGCTAGACTTAGTGTAGAAAAGAGACACGGCTCTCTTAGCTGACCCGACCTAGTGATTTTGTAGATTTCTTTTCAGTTTAGAAAGATTTCCTCTGAAATCTAAACCATGTCTTAAATCTGAATTCAAGGATCCCGTATCCATCAAAGGAATTGCTTCAAAATGGATTAAGAATGAATTTCTCGGTAAATTTCGCCACATATGTATAGAACGTTTCGTACGTTGCACAATATTTAACAACTTTTGTTACTTGATCCTATCGCATCGATTAACTCTCGATATCTATCTATCGGTCGATAGAGTTAAAAAGGGACTTCTTTGTTCGCTGTACCTACAATGATTTGAACATTACGCTATGAGTGTAGATAAACTACTATTATATATCAATTTACCTAGTCTATAACACTTGCACTTAAAAAATCGTTGACAGAATAAGAAATTGTATTGGCAGAATAGGTTGCAATTGTAGACCCTGGCTGAATAAGAGATGCAGCGGCTGCAATGAATGAGGTAAGTATTGATCTTTAATGAGGATTCATTGATGTCTTACAATTGTTTTACTTACCACGGAAATCTAAGGACAGCTTTTGGTTCTCTTTGGCTTCCATAGAAACGTCTGTGATAGTAGTAGGTGGGTGTATGAAAAGGCGGAGTACCTCATCCTTGACTGGCTTGAAGGATGAAGTGCGGTGAATAATGCAGATCGGATAGTTCGGCGTCGTTGAGGGTCGTCTCTGTCGCACGAGGGCCTGGGGTCCGCCTTGACCATGATCGAGGCTTTGACAGATCAGATAATTACTTACAGGAAGCGACTGCCATCTGACCTCCGTGACCCTGCTACCAGGAGAACCTAACCAGGTTGGATCATGGTTACACATTCAGTCTCCTGAATGTGCAGGTTTTATCACGATGTTTTCCGTCACCGTAAGAGCATCGGTCAGCATTCAACTAGTCTACATAACTCAAAAAATAGTCATTGGTATTGACCGCGGTGGGATTCCCGGGGACCCGGAACCTCTCGCTTACCAGTCGGATACCTTAACCACTAGGCTACCGGCACTCCGTCGAAATTAGCCAATTTGTGTTATTTACCGTAGACTACGGTGCGGGGTCATGAGTGGTCATGGCCTCAGGCAAGTCAAAGGCGGACGAAATGCAACTTTACCTAAGTTGCGGGCAAGTTATGGGCAACAGTTTTTGCTTTCCGGCAGGTGGAACGTCTGCTCCTTTGTCCCAACTTGTTTTTGTGTTGTATAAAAAAAACTTGACGTTTATTTTCTAAAGGTCCGTTTCACGAAAGTAATACAATAGACCATTTATAGCTTCCAGTCCAGGAAAGTTTCACAGCCACAGTATCCGAAGTATAGCGACAACTCTTATGAGTCTCTAACTCTTATGAGGTTTCGTTAAACGAACTCTCGTAATTGTGAGTGTCACGTTTTGAATCACGTTGTTACGGTGACTCCAACTTACCTGTTTTGTAGATGGGGGCGCTCGTGGGGCTAGTTGAGTGACGTTTAATAAATGGCGTCTATAGTTCTGATTTTGTCCAGAGAACGGATAAGTTGGAGCCACTGTACTCATCTGCGGTTTGAATTTGGCGCGCAGTCGCGGTAGACGCGGCGGCGCCGCGCGTATTGATTCGCGAGGACGCTATAGTGAGCTCTCCTGACTTTGTCTGCTTAAGCGGGAATAGAAAAACTGATTTTAAGGGCTAAGCATAGTCTTTGATATAGTCCTGAATCGTACAATTGACCAGGATGTCGCTCTAACCATTTGCTTTCGAAGAAACTTTGATCGAACTGCTTGGCATATATTTTATTTTTCAACAACAGGTTTTAGAGGCTCAAATCAGTAATGGATGGTAAGGTCTGTGGATGATAAGATAAGGTTTTAGGGCATCACCTGTATAGTGGTAAGGAGCCGGTCCATATTATGCTTCTCGCAATGAAAGGGCGAGAAATGTAGTACGAAGGGAGCGAACAAAGAATTATGGAAACTTTGACTAAATAAATATGCTGTCTAAACGCGCGAAGAGGTGGAGTTGGGTTTCGAAGCTTGTTTAGGCTACGATATAGCTAAGGAATTGCTGATATATTATGTGGATCTAGGTAGAATACTTGCAATACAATACCTGCCTATACATATACTTACCTACTGTACAGTATGTTTGTATAGACACTATAAAGTCAGTAACGCCTGCGTGCGAATTAGAACGTCTAAAACTATTACCATCAATCAACGGCAATGGAAATGTGTCGTTTTCATTTCATATTAGCAATAGGAAGAGCGCTAGGCCATACCAGCGTCGTGGATTAGAGCCTCATCAACGATATTCGTTGTAGAAGCTTGCTTTAAAAGCGAGAGGGTTATACCTAATATACACGTAAACGAAGCGCTAGACGTCGGTATACGAAAAATGCCCGAGTACATCTAATCTAGCTTATAGTCATCACCATCAGGTACCGATCAACCCGAAGACCGGCATATCCATAGCGTTTCGCCGTTTGGCACCGACATTTTATCAGCGATTTATTATCAGGCGGGCGTTACGTAACCCGATGTCGGCGTCCCGCTCGCACGCCGCCGGCGCGGCCGCTCGGCTCGTTCCGGCTCTTTGTCATCAATGGGCCGCCGCCGCCGGCCGCCGACGTACTCCGCGTCTCCGTAAACATTATCGCGATATTGCATCGCCCGGTCCGCGTCCAGGGCCCGCGACGGGAAGAAGACAGTTGCCTCCCATCGGAAGACCAGAATTGGTGCTCGCGTGTGATTGATAGGGCGCAGTCGGCGCTTAGGTCGTTTCGTTCCGCGTCGCGCCAGCTGACCGTGTGTACGCACAGCAGTCGCCGGCCGGCCGCCGCCCGCAGCGCCAGCGCGGTGTCATGCGCGCCTAGCCTCGCGCCTCGCGCCCCAGCCCCGCGTCTCGAACGCCCGGTTTCATATAACAATGCTCAAGTTTTTAACGCACAAGCTGCGGACGCACTCGTTGAATGAGGACCTCTCGAAGGTGGGTGCGGCCGATGCGGCGGACGAGGCGGCCGCGGCGCCGCCTCGCGACGACAGGGACTCGGGAACCGAGTCCGACGACGAGGGAGCGACCGACGGTGAGTCGATAGGGCTATCTTAGGCTACTACGGCTACCTTGCCGGCTTACACCTACACGCTACACCTGACGGGCTGACGACCCGAACCCTCGTCAATCGCTGTTTCTATACGCTAGGGGAGACCGTTTCGAAATCCATCGCGTACGCTAACAATAAACGAGTGAAATAGGTGCGCCTGTTTTACAACTCAGAGAAGGTAGCAATGGCAACCGGCAAGCGTATGCCGGCCGGTGAGCAGTCATCGTATAATCACCTATGAACGTTTGCAACGCCGGGTGAATATTACAGCGCGCGTGTTGCCGTGCCGACCCCGGCGAAACCTTTCCACTCGATCGTGGAATACAGTCGGAAACGGAGGCCTGACGTGTTCGGTTTCATTTCGTATGGTTAGAAACTAAGCACTCGCGTGTCGCTAGACTCCACAATTGTGTTTCTACCCGTTCTAGCTATAGGAACCGGGTGTGCTCCACGCAACGCACAGTAGTTAGTGTAGTAGCTCCCGCGCCCCCCGCCCCGCCGGCTTACACCGAACAAAAAACAACAATACAGCTCACTCGCCGCGACTCGATCATACGTATTATTAGAATGCGATTAGCATACTCAGCGGCTAGGGGCCGGTCCCTTTGTTCGTCCTGCCGACTGCCGTGACCTTGAGCCGTACCGCGTGACCTTGGGTGGCGGAGCCCTGCCCGAAATCGTAGTGTCCCGTGACGCATCGATCGGAACCATCGCCATTGATAGGAGTTGTACGCGGTCCCACGTACGGTGCGGTTGCAACCCTGTGCTCGTAGGTATGTATAATGGTGTTTTGTGTAGTATGTCTGGCCGCGAGTATGGATCGTTCTAGAGTCTGCCTAGCCTATGTATAGTGCGGTGCAGGCCGCGTTTGAGCCCCGGAGCCGTGACCTTGAAATCGGTGGCATTTCAACCGGTGCCGCGCCTCTGTTATGTCGCCGTGTTGATGTTGGTGCGATTATCGGCTCTTTTTGTACGAAAACGCGATCGACCCATCCGAAGGGCTCTTCTTCCGCGGATTACAAATTCTTACTATCATTACATAACGGGGCAAACACAAGTCGCTCGTGATACAAACGTATTTACAATAGTAATAATAACGCAAATATGATTCCGCAATCGAAAAGTGCTCTCTTTATCAGTCAATGTCGAGATCTGAAAGAAGTTCGATAACGAAGATTTATAGCGTAGTATTTTTATTAAAGAGAATACGATACCTATCTATGTACGAGTGTACAGTGAGTAGTTATTTGTCGTTCTATCCGCATAGGTTACCGGTGTGTTTGGGCGTGGAGTTTATAATAATATTTACACCGTGACGTAATATTATTTGCGCACACTGTAAACAAATACATTAAACAGATAGAATACATGGTTCGCGCAACGAACGTTCGCGGCGGCGTGTTGTGGATAGAGTTGGCTAGGTGTATTATAATTATGTAAATTAAACGATTTGGAATCGGACCGCCACAACTGGTTACACTGGCAATCGAATTGATCCCATTTACAACTGTTTTATTCCAATTTTATTACGCTATAACGCCTTGTATACCGTTTTTAGAACAGGCCTATTTGTCTTTTTTTTCTTGTTGCAAGATTTTAATTTAATATATTATTAATATTGATGAAGGTTAACTTAATTTTGTATGGTTCACGCTTTATTTTTTCGATGTAAGTATTGTTATTTAAAATTGTTTGTGTTGCAACCTAATTGAGAAATATTTTATGGCATAACTAATAGATTTACTGGTTAAGCCAAACCACAGAATATTAAAACTAAAAAGATTACTAATTAATACCAAGAATAATTTTATAAATAAACAAATCATTTTATATCAGATACCTAAAATTCATACTGTATACACACTCACGTTCGTATCCCACAGGGATAGGTAAAGACTATCGATTCATTTAGCTGCATTATATATTACCATTATGGAACTTTGGCATCTGAGAGCCCAACCTTGCGTTTCGAAGCCTTTGAAACGTTCGGTCAAGAGAAAACTTTGAATCAAGCAGAGGTGGTTCCAATTTTTTTTAAATGGTAGACAAAAACAAGTTTAATAACAAATAAAAGAAAAGAAAAGTCTGCAGAAATGTAGGATACTATTTTTTTTCCATTTGATGATACTTAGGTAGGTTAACTCAAACTACATTATTAAAAAAGAAACCTAATTACCTAATGATCAATATACAACTAATTAAAATTGCAATTAGCTAAAGTTACTTATTTCCGATTGCATCTTTTATAAATTGTATAGAATTGTGATGTAGACCACCATCTTTCTTTGAACCACAACTGATATTATATTTCATTTCATGATGAAGTGGAGATTATCGCTGCCGTCTCCCCGTCTACTGTTACAGGTTAGGGTAGAGTTGTTATAGTGGCCTATCACAAGAGACCGGTGTCCGCCTTGAGCATGATACAGGATTTGGCAAATCAGGTAATAACAGTGGAGCGACTGCCATCTGACCTCCGTGACTCTACTACTACATGCTACTATACTATCATGCTCACACATTCAGTTGCCTGAATTTACAGGTATCATCACAATGTTTTCCCTCACCGTGAATGCGGTCACCGCCGCCTATGGATATCAGCAACACCAGGGGCGCCAATGCTTTGCCTTCCTCTAGCGCGACCTCTAACATCATCATCATCAACGTCCTAGCTTTTATCCCGGCCTTTGCGAGACCTCTAACATACCTTTAGCTAACCTATCTCATAGTCCAAAGGAAACACTGTGGCCACTGCGTTATGCAGAGGCATGATCTAGTTCCGCCCCGGGCCATATAAATCGTTTTTATAGAATTTAGACCAAGAGGACTGGGCGAGGTAGCCTGGGCCGCCCCCCCTAAATAGACCTGGGCCCTAGCCCATTGCCCATAAGGTAAATACGAGTATGCCACAATGTGTCACGGGCCGTGCCGCCTAGCACCGCTCACCGGCGGGCGCCGCGGCGCGCAGTCTGCGCCGCGCTATCGCCACGTCACCGCAATCATCGCTCCTACAATTTTTCCACAACAAAACAATGATAACTACAAATACACGTGCGGATTTAAACAACGAACGCTTGCGGGCAAGCAGTTTCGTGTAGGCCTAAGCTTGATAATCGGAGAATTTAAGTCAACTCGTCGACTCGGGCGGTGTATTGGAGACGTCTTGATACTTGAAAGTTTGGGTATCTTCTGTGTTCGTATCGTCAGCCTCTGAATCTCGTTATCGTTCGTGGATATAAATTATTAGTTACTATCGCCCTGAACGTGTAATGTGAGGAATCTGAAAATTACTCCTATAATAATAACTATACCTAAGTAGGTAAAGACTATAATTATGCCTCTTGCCTGTTAGGTAGTTAACTGAAAAAAGTAAGAAGGAAAACACTTCTAGGTAGAAACAATGAGTATATCACACGAACCTGTTTTGTATTGTAATGTAAGCATTGTCGACTGACTGCTGAACTAGGGCCAGTGATCTAGCTAGACTGACTCCATTCTACTAAGTTTGTACGGACGGAGAATTTTTACTCGTTCACGCAAAAACTATTGAACGGATTTTGAGGAAATTTGGCAGAAATATAGCTTATAAGCTGTACCTAATAATATCCCAAAATTCAATGTGGTTCCCGCTGGAACAGGTCTGGAACGGTATAACGAAGTCGCGACCTAAAGCTAGTGGGCTTTAAAGTAAACTCGTTTTACCTCAGTGCCCCAGCATTCAGAGTCGAAAGTCTCATTATGCTGATGTAAGCCATCTCATTCACATGCGCTATGCGTGACCTTGGGCCATGATGGCTTGTCTCTGCGACTGTGTGGGCGATCGTTAACCCAGTAGGTACCTAGATACTTATGTAGGCGATGCCATCATTTGCCTCGTGGAGAGATTATTGTGCTAGCGGCGTGACGGAACACGCCCGAAAACATGCTCTTAGTAGTAAAGGATATGAAGACTTGTTTGAAAACGTTGTTTCGTAGATGTGTTGAGTAGTCTTGTGGCTACTTTGACCGTGTAGTGCCCCGTTGAGTGGGATGTAGAATCAGCCCTTTGTAGCACTGTGGGCTTCGATAGACCATTTTCTACTAGTTTTTCGGACTTTCTGTGATAACCAATCCGTGATTATGGCAAATCCCTCTACTAACGTGGAGGGGATCAAACTGGACGTAGACCAGGCTCTGATGACTAGATATGCACTTTCCACACGCCTTATTCATAGAATCTTGGCACCCCTGGAAGACTCATGCTTTCCACACATGCTTGACT
The DNA here is from genome assembly GCA_905147135.1 of Blastobasis lacticolella. NCBI lineage: Eukaryota > Metazoa > Arthropoda > Insecta > Lepidoptera > Blastobasidae > Blastobasis > Blastobasis lacticolella. Next base: position 348,774 of record LR990041.1, read on the forward strand.
GCCATTGACTGTAGTGTCTTTTTTTCCATGTGGGATGGGATTATTTTACCCTACAGTTTTAACGATTTGTAGCAACATATTTATACCGTTTTAAGCGTGGCTCGACCCCCGGACGCTTCATAGTTTAAAAATATATTGTTATTGACAGCGTCTATCGTTCGTTTCGCTATATTTAGCCAATGACAATTAACATATCTGCAGTTCTGATTGATTGGTGACTAAGGTCTTCGGCTTTAGGTCAGACTATTGGCTGTCCGACCGGGAACCAGGAACCGCTTACTGCCAAATCGGCACAGTCACCTTGCACCTCCCTCCGAAAACAAACATTGATATTATAACGATTAACAAGGCGGTCACGCGCACCGACCTTCGATTACTCGTGGAGTGGTTATCGGGCCATATATTCCAAAAGCGGGCGAAGCCACGCTATCTAGTACGGTCAGAGCACGCCTTTATTTCTTTTTTTAACTACTCGGTGATGAACGAGAAGACTGCTCACCTTAGCATACTTTGTGCCTATGAGGACTAGGTTGGAATGCCTAGTGCCTGCCATTGCGCTGGCTACCTTATCCTTCAAACTAGACGATAAAAACACAGGCACGCAATCACGCTCGCCATGTTATCCTTAAAACGAAACCGGCGGCGGAATTATATGAGGTTTGTAGTGCGTGTGAGTAGGCCGAGACCATATTGTTCCATTAGCTGCGGTCCTGACAAAATCTCTTTCGCTTCTTCCACAGTCAATATTCATCTACCTTTTCCTATCGATTTAGGGCAGGTACTCTTGCTATCTGGCCCGGCCGAAACCTAGCTTTATTCCGCAGGTTATCCAATGTTTATTTAGTATAAGTAGGTACTGATAAGCTTCTATACACTTCCTATGCCTACATGTTGACTATCGGTTTCTTTGACGTCAAGGTTTGCTAGTAGAAAACTCAACTGTTCAGTTAAGCTCTCTTTTGTACTCAAGTTACCTTCTGAATTGCATTTATTATTTTGTGTACAAGCAATAATAACTATATGAAATTTCCTACACTCTTGTCGGTATAGTGTTCCTAGGTCCTCTTGCTACCAGGCCCAACCTGGCTATATTCAGCAGGTCATCCAATGTGAAGTTTCCTACATGCTCGTCGGTTTAGGACAGGCACTCTGGCCCGGCCCAAGCCCGTCTTTATTCCACAGGTTGTCCAACGTCAAATTTCCTACACGCTCGTCGCTTTAGGCCAGACACTTTTGCTATCGGCCCGGCCGAAGCCCGTCTTTATTCCGCAGGTTATCCAATGTGAAGTAAATAAGCGTCATTCGACTGTTTAGGTTTCGCTATCACCTAGCCGATAACCTCCGGCGGCGGGTGACCGCGGCCGCTTATCGCGCTGCACATTGCCACCTTCGGTTTCAGCCGTATTTTCGTTCGCGTCGAGTTTTATACAGTTCCACGGAGCCGTTTCTGGCCTGTGCGTAGGCGAAATCTCTGGAAGGCGTCGATGGATTACTTTTAAAAATCAAAGGCAAAGCCCCACCCTGACTCTCACTGCTGCAACTCATGTTTAACCAGGGCCTACAACGGCGACCCAACACAGTGCTGAATTTCGACGTTAAGGCACTCCCTGAGCTAATACTGTTTTTGTCTTGTAGGAGACTTTTGTGACCGGGAATAGTGTAAGCGATAGGAATGGATGGCCAATACTGGTCGCTTCCGTAGGTTTAACCTTCGTCGCCCCAGTCAAATAAGTGGCTAGTCGCTGTCACAGCACCTAAGTAGGTAGGTATGTCTAAAAATTGCATTGCAGAATTTTGCTTAAGAAACGTCTCAAAGCTCTTCTATGTTATACCGTTAAGGTGTACCAAACAGCTCCCGAGATTTCAAACAGTCAGGGTCCCCAGCGGAAGACCTAGGGTCAACCTCGCTTTGCCAACAGTATTAGGAGGCACACCTAACGACTGGTGAGCTGGTTGCAGTGCTAAAGTTCACTAGTCTCAAAGTACGGACGGTCACCTGTCTGTACCCGGACTCTGCAAGCATTGCTTAACTTTGGTTATCGCTCGTGTAAGCACGCTCACACTAAACCGCTGCAGCTCTTTACATCGTAGTTCCAATCGAACAGTGGACTATTTCGGGCAGTTGAATTGTGATGATAACGAATGCCACCTCTCCTGTCTATGGGCTGGTGATGTAGTGCAACATGGAGTTCTTTAAGAAAAGGGTGAGGCCCCTGGTATTGTAAACGTCCATAGGTTGCGGTGACTGCTTACCATCAGGCAGGTCGTAAGCTTGTTTAACACCTTAGTGGTATAAAAAATATTGATATATAGCCGACCGAATAATCACGTTATGTAGGGTTAACATGTTTCGGCGCGTCGAAAAGCCACGTTTGGCCCGCCTCGTGACACCGCGAGTGTGAGTTCTTGGGCCGTAGTGTGCCCAGCTGCGTTACAACAAATATTTGCAGAGCTCTCGAGACTCGAGTACCTCGTTTACGTCCGTATGTATCGAGGAGCCATTTCATATTTTAAATGGAAACTCACCCCCTTATTCAGTAGGAAAGCAAATAATTTTCAAGGCCAAATTCTGAAATTTGTAGTAAAATATTTGCTTTCCTTTTAAAATATGAAGTGGCTCCTCTATCCATACGAACATCTTCGTTTGGGACCACCGTCTTCTGGTCGTATTCGCGTCTATATTGATGCTAGCTCATTTTGTACTGGTCGTGGGAGCGTTGACGTGATGCCTTCTGGAGCCCTATTTTTGAACCCCTCGCCTCATGTTGAAGTTTCCAATTTTCATTTTCGGCATGATGCTGCTGCTGAGGATCACTGCTCATTAAGCGGATCGCGCTGTTGGACATCTTGCTTTGGACCTTCTGTTCAGGATACCGTCAGGATACCTGGCAAAGAATACGAATTATTATTTTGTCGAAATGTAGAGCTTTCATATGATTTTTTTTTATTTTCTTTCTTGAAGAACTCCATGTACAACATGGAGTTCTTCAAGAAAGCGGTTAAAAGGTTTTTACGGGGTCGGCAACGCGTGGGTGATGCCCCTGGTATTGCAAACGTCCATAGGCTGCGGTGACTGCTTACCATCAGGCAGGCCGCAAGCTTGTTTGCCACATCAGAAGTAAAAAAAAAAAATTAGTTCTGTTTAGAATTTCGCAGGTAGATTCTGCGCTGCTGAACATTTTATTCATTTACTTTTCTCTTATCTACATCCGTAATTTGTGTTTTGTGTAATATAATTTACGGCTGAGAAATTATCTTCTCTCTCTGTTACCGGGTTTTGTAGATACCGCAGCGACATGTCAGATGTATGTATACGTTAAATAGAGTGATATCCATCATGGTCGTTGGACACGTCAAGAATTATCAGACTCCTACCTACTCCTTTCTTTAACGGTTGACCGGGCTGTGGTGTCGTGCACCGTTCTGTTTGACATAGCATTGTGAGTTAGACTAAGACCTTCCCACACCAGAAAGTACCTCTATACCTCTATACCCTCTCGCGATATGGCAAATCCTTTCAATCATGCTGAGTACATTTCACAAGACAAAACATGTCCATGCCCTGATATGGACACGAGCATACAACGATGTAATGTATAATGGACTCTAAACCGTCGAAATAAATCAGTCGAGCATTCGCTAGATAATCTGCGACCGCGATATCGGCCGGCTCCATCTTCGCATTAAACGTCTTTAACAATATACGCGGCTGTGCTCCACTGGACTCGCTGCAGCCGATCTGTAGTGCGCTGTGCACTGAATACAAAGTCTCGTATCGCAGCCATCACAAGTCGCGTCGCCATTAAGCGACAACGTATGAATTAAACAACATGTCGCCAAAAGCGGACAAGTTAATTGATGCCATTTCTCGGAAGCCTCCGCTGCAAACCGACGGTTTAGATGCGTCGTCAATGAGAATTGACGACCGAAATGGCGAAAATCGAAATAAAAGCAAGGAGAAACACTAATAACGCCTGTCTGGGCGCGGCGGCGGACATGTGTATCGCTGCGAGTGTAAAAAACGGTGCTGTCGAAATTTAACGCTATGCGTTTTTGGTTTTTGTAAATTGCGCTCTGACTTCGTCAATGGATTGTTGTAGAGTTGTTAATAAAATGAGAGAGCCAATGGGGGCTAAACGACATCAACATTCGACTAGGCGTACCTATGCCCGTATTACATTGGTCAAGTGTTTAGCGAAGTAGGTAAGTATGGTGTAAACCGTTTGGACAGTAGCGTGTCAACTTGGCTTGCAAGCTGCCTTGCAACTAGATCCAAATTTAATGGCATCGCTTTCTTTTTTTATGGCAGATGTACCCAAATTCAAATTGAGTACAGTGTATAGTGGCCGGCCGTGTTGCCGGTAGATTGAAGAGAATTTTGCTCAAAATGGCACGTATTTATTGACGTTGCTCGTCCATATCAACAACAGAGAAACGGAACTGGTCTTGCTATAGTGTAAACAGCGCTCGCCACTGTACCTGTACAATGTAATCCGGGCATTAGACACAATTCCAGTAGGGCCACCTACTGGAGCCTGAGGCCCTGTTGTTAGCGTTTATCGTGCTATTGGTCAGAATCAAATGCTCAATATTAACAGTGGGATTTTTGTCTATAAAACAATGACTAGACCTCATTCGCCAATGTCGTCAACTGGAAAGCAAAAATGCCCTTGAAAAGTCCTCATAGCGATTCTTTCGAATGGAGCATGTTGCGCTGTTAACTCATGGAGAATTCGAATTCGATGTAGGCAAGAGTGAGCGCGGCAATATAATCCGCAGTTACGAGTACAGGCAGGTCCTGCTACATCAAATAGCTCGCTGTGAATGACACGGCAAAAACCACTACAAGCTGTCCGGTCACAGCGTCGCAATGTACGAGTAATTACATCTGACATGCTGCCGAGAGTGCCGGGAAATGCGTACCTAGTCTGTTACCAACTGAATCATTATTGTTGGTGTACGTACAAGCATTTACTGTGTGGTCTCCGGAAGAGCAGAGCGGGTACAAATTCCTATGAAGTTTGAAGGCGTCTAAAACAGTGGCGTCATTTTGTCCTGACCCTGCGATCTCTAACTCGCCTGCCAAGTGTGGAGATTATGGCAAAACCCATCTACTCATTAGGAGGTTCAATCGAGCACTCGCACGCGAGGGCCATGGCTAAACATTCAGTCGCCTGAACGTGCAGGTTTCATCACGATATTTTCCATCACCGTAAGAGCATCGGTTAGTGTTCAACTAAGTACCTACCTACATAATTTAGAAAAGAGTAATTCGTACATGGTGACATTGGTTTCGAAGCCGGTACATACCTCTGGATACGAGATGGACCCCTTAACCATTAGGCCACCGACACTCCCAAATTCCAATAGTGGGTTGTCACCGGCCGTTGATGTTGTTAAATAATGTGTCTGTTGTGTTGCGAATTGGTTCCTATGGATAAGAAATCTATCTCGCATTGAACAGTCCTCGCAACTAAGTACCATCGAGGGAGCAGTTTCAAAGTTTTGAAATATCACTGTCCAAGCCATATCGAATCGCGCATTGTTATGTGATACATTCGTGATGTTCGTTTGACATAATCGAGCAGCAATGTTGGTTTATGTTGCCAATATAAATGGTCGCAGACGCGTTGGATGCTGAATGAGATGGCATGTCGGCGTCGTGTGCCTATAATTACACCCAGCGCATCGGTCTGATCCATTCAGCTGCAAGGTTGCGTTGCGTCGTGCATTCAATTCGCTATTAATTGAGACATGACAATGATACCTACTACGAGCTGTCTGAATACCAGTTTGAGTACTACATTTAGACGAAAGTGAGTCGTCTATTGATGAGATGCCTGGGTTGTTTTTTGTTGGCAATTTCTTGACGCTTATCATTTTTCTTTTATCACCTTAAATGGTTATGGTGTAGGAATTATCTTAAAAAGAAAGGTTCGCAATTTTTATAATGGATATACTGTAACAGGGTGTGTACCATAAAGAGTTTGTATGAACGAGCAAACGACCAAACCCAGGACATCGGTCGTAAGTCGTAAGACTGAAATTAAGGCTGTGATACCGATCTTCTGGTGTTCGACAGAGCTTTGATAATCCCTATGGACAACCTTTAACATTGTTATTCAGTGTTTAAATTAGCTAAAGTGTTCAATGTCGGCCCATATCGGCTTACCGAGATCAATATCTAGTCTTGAGTATCTAGTAGATAAGTGGTATTGATACAGCCGGGTACGAGCGCGCAGGCGCGGCGGCAAGCCATGTGTTTGCGCTGTTTGGTCCGAGATTGGTTCCACATTCCGCGACATTACCAGTTTGCGAGAACTTGCGAAAGCAAGGCATTTGGATTTTAATCTTCGCTTAGTAGGTAGGTGTATTTTACCGGGAGCGTCGGTGGTCTACTGTTACCCCGAACTGCCAGTACCAATAACTCTTTTTTTAAATTATATGTAGGGGAAGGTGGCCTAAAATGGGTGCCCCGCCTAAGACGGGTAAGCGCTCGTACGCTGCCATGTCAATAAGTAGTGCAGACGAGAGTAGCCTAATATTGACGAGTTTTGATCCGTTTTGCTCAGGCACCGGAGCCGCTTAATGGCGAATGTATGTTTAACGAAAGTTTTTTGGTGCTTTTATTAAAAAAAATTAAGATATGTGTTCCTTGATTAGTCGGAAACAATTTTAATTAGCACATTGTTGATACTGCGCTTATATTTTAGCGTTATCTAGCTTTAAATTAAGACAAAGAGTTATCTCGGATCACTTTTCATTTTGAAGTCCGTAATTACTTTAAGAAATATGTACTCTTGGGCAAAACGGGTATGGTTTTGAGTGATAAATTTAATACAAAATGGATTACATGAAGAACTTGTTATTTCAATCTATATTGTAAAAATACCTCAAAGGAGAATGATTATTTTGATTTACAACTCCTGTAGCTTAAATATTACATCAATAGAAAGGTTGATTTTGTTAGGTGGTTGAGGTTTTTAAGTTTGAACATTTTAACAGTAAACATAATGTTAAACGCTTGCAGTCTATATTATAAAATATAGTCGGTAGGTACAGTGATTTTTCCTACTTGTTAGATTTTAAGTTTGATTTATCTATCTATCAGATACCCGTTTTAGGCTCATATGCGGGCAAAACGGGTTTTTCTAGAGTTTTCTTATTTTGTCTATTTATAAAATATTTGATAGAAAATGCTTTAAAATTGTGTTTTATATTCAAGTTTAATAAACATCCTATCTTATAAACTAAATCAAGCTAAGATAAACATCACATTTTTAGTTTATTTTGTCCTTGCGCGAAACTTACCCGTTCTAGGCCACCTTCCCCTACATTAGTTGAACACTAATCGATGCTTTACGGTGAGGGAAAACATATCTGACTGAATGTGTAACCATGATACAATCTAGTCATGTTCCCTTGTTAACAGAGTCGTGGAGGTCAGATGGCAGTCGCTCCACTGTGATTGCACTGTCGCTCCATTGTCAAGGCGGACCCCGGGCCCTTAAGCGCAAGTGCACAACCGGGATATTAACGCCAAGATGACCCACATTGTACTTCTTCTTCTTATCGAGTCGATGGACTAAACTCTGACTTATACTTTATTCGCCCAGTATTCGGCGACGCATACAGCGTTTGAACTGGCCTCGAACAAGTCCTCCATTGTACAAGCATGAAACTGGTGCGGTGGGAGTCTGTCTAGCATGAGGAATCCGTATAGATGGATAGGTTGCCACATAATAATAATAATAATAATAATAATAAAATTCTTTATTTATCAAATAGAGTACATTTTATCTTAAATCTATAAGTACATAATTAGTGGTATTAGAATGAGGTGTGGGGTTGACATAAGATTATAATATCCTGATTTCTAAACTAGGAAAATCCTGTATTTTAGAAATCAGTAAATGCTCGTGCGTTGTTTAAATATTTGATAATTTACACATAACTTTTACTAAAATACAAAAGGCAATTTATCAAAAGCATGTTACCAAGAACAAAAATTTATCTAGCCATGGATTACATCATATCAGTATGTGTGTGTGTGTGTGTGTGAGTGTGTGAGTGTGTGAGTGTGTGTGTGTGTGTGTGTGTGTGTGTGAGTGTGTGAGTGTATGTGTGTGTGTGTGTTTGTAAGCGCGCGTGTTTGCGTTAGAGAGTGTGTATGAGTCGGTATAAGTTGAATGTTAAATGATTAACTCGTTAATAATTGTTCAGTTTCCTTGTAAGTTAACGCTTGCAGCCAGGGCTGGATCTTATTTTTAATTTCATGTTTGGTTAGGGAATTTATATTAAGTATTATGTTCATTCTATTGTAAAGAATCGAATTAATTATATAATAGTGACGCGAAGCAAATGTAGTTTTATGCGAATCGACTAAACAGATATTTCTAGTTTTTCTCTTACTGTTATCGATTGTGGGGCTATTATGTGTATGTCGACGAAGGACAGTGCGAAGGATAAAAAGTTGTCTTACAGTTAATACTTTAGAAAGAGAATACAGTTCAATGGTCGGAAATCTAAAAGGTTTCACATACATAACTTTTAGGATCGCTCTTTGAGCCCTCTCAAGCTGTAATATGAAACTCTTTGCGGAACCACCCCAGGCTGGAATGCAATACAGAAGCAGTGACTGACATAGGGCGGTATATACTAATCTTAGCGTTTCAAGGTCAGCTGCCTTCCTAAGAGACTTAAAGATAAATATAAGTCGACGCACTCGAGATGAAAGAGCCTTCAATTGCACACTCCAGTTCATTCGGGCATCTAAATGGACACCCAAATATTTTATTTCAGAAGCGCGTGGTAAGGTAGGGCAGCGGCAGTCTGTGGAAGAGATATGGCACGAGTGCACTCTAATATTTTTCGTAGTGGAAGGCTGGTCATTTGCTCTGATTGAGAAAACAATATATTTGGATTTCTCGATGTTTAGTGTAAGAAGATTGGCTGTTAACCAACTGCCAACCACTCGCACCGCATGTTCTGCACTATTTACAACATCACACCAGTTCGTCCCCCGAATAATTAAAGCTGTATCATCAGCGTATGTAAAAATATCACAATTTGGAACAGATAGGTTACAAAGATGGTTTATGTAGATGTTAAATAATGTTGAGCCCAAAATTGAGCCTTGTGGCACACCGTACTTGATGGGTACCTCTGTACTTATATAATTACCTATTTTTACTCGTTGAGTGCGGTTAGATAAATAATTTCTAAATAAATCCAATGCGACACCACGAACACCGATATTTTCTAACTTAGTACACAGGGTAGGGATATGGACCGTGTCGAACGCTTTGGACAGGTCCAGGAATATTCCAATACATTTGTTGTTGCTGTCCAAGGTCCTGACAACTTTCTCCACCAAATCAACAACTGCGTCTTCTGTTGAAACACCCGCGCGAAAACCATATTGGTGTTTAGATAATAATGCTTGCGTTGTTATATCTAAAGAATAAGGTAGACAAGAGCACGATTTCTCGAATCGTAGATGTTGTTTTTACAATCAAAGTGGCAAACGAGTAAGCTGGTCACCTGATGGGGCGTCATCATTACCGTGATATTGCGGATGTCAATGGAGCCGCTGCTCATGGACATCCGCATCACCAGCAGGCGCAAAAGATTGTTCCATTTCTTGAACTGCTCAATATCTTACCAGCCCGTGAATACCGCGGCAGGAAGATCGTTGCATAGATTGGTCGTACCCGGCAAGAAGTTTCTCCAAACACTTACGGTCGTTGACCGCCGCTCATCCAGGGTGGTATGGACGGATATTGTAAGTGATATAGTGACGCGTCGCCGGCTCGTGTGTAGCCGGCTAGGTTGTAAAAAGGAGATTTATTGCGTCCTGCGCACGTCCAGAACTGTGGTGCCCCAATGACCGCGGCCCGCGGACGATTCATAATTAGGTACAATGCACTGTACAGTACCACCAACTTATCTGACCGGTGTAGAAAATCGGAACTAACGCATTACTGTACTAAAAGGAAAATTGGAAACGCTACATCTTCACCACTGGCGACGCCCGCCGTCGCGAAGTGAACAGATAAGTTGCGCACAATGCGCCGACGCCAACGACGTAAACTTGTTTTCTTTATTACCAGCAGTCGTCTGGCGACTTAGCTCGCGGCGTATTCGCCCCCCACCCTCTTTACCCCTTTTTCATTCATAAATCTTCGTAGTATATTGTGTCTTTAGCGCATGCTCAGCAATGTACAATGCAAGAGCGTAAATGCAGTAGGTACAATTTTTTTTATCAAATGCTTGCATTTGGCCATCTTAGGAATGATATTCTAGTGGTAACAAATAATATTTTGCTAGGTAGGGGAGAAAGTAGAAGGTGTAGATAAAGTCATCATATCAGCGTCCTCCACCGCTGAACATGAGCTAAAAGTAATCTTCTTCTTCCTCCTGCCCTTGTCCAAGATTAGCTGGGGTAAGGCCTCCTTGTGCACTTGCGCCAGGACCTTCTATCCCGGATTGCCATCGGTGCCAGGTTATCGGTTTTTAGGGTCTTTGCAATAGTTAATCACCATAAAGCTGGTGGGTTGCCTGTTACTAATGTTAAGAACTATCTTCACGTAGTAGTTATCGCCGCGGCGCATTACATGTCTGTACCGGCGGAGCTGAGCTGACCGGAGCAGAGGTTGAAAGTAGTATATTTGTAATATTTTTTATCAGGCAAATTATGTCTTGAAAACATTGGGGCGCGATGCGAGCGCTGCGCGTTTGTTTACAAATAATGAAATAAGCTTTCATTATGATTTCAGTACAGATACTAAAAATGCATAAACATTTATGAGAAAATCGTGCTGAAATCGTGCTCTACGATTTGTACTCTTGGAAAATGAAAGGCTTCCGGTGTCTGGTGGTTGGTCATTTTTAGACAAACCTCTTATGACAGACGAAAGGCCAGCCCATGCCTCGTCCCTGACATGGCCCATAAACTCAGTTGTACAGTGAAGACATAATTGGCAAGCATCATCAGCTTAAGTATGTATAATGCACCGGTACCTTTGTTATGTATGTATATGCCTAATATTCGAATGTGGGCGGATATCATCAGATGATCCCATGATCTATTATTTAAAAATATAAATTTAATAAAATATGGTGGTGGTTATGCTCCTCTTGGAAAGAGTCCTTCCATTAGTTAGTATATTGTTGTCTTTCAAAACGGGTAATTAGCGCTTCTTTCATATTATTTTCGTCATTTATTGGCGTCAAAGTGTCAGATGATACGATCTTTCGTTCGTTTCCGTTATCGTCTGTAGCACGTTTATTGTATGCAGCCAAGCATGCATCACTATAATTACTGTCTCATTTTTGGCATTCTTTGCCAATTGGAGAGACGTTTGAAACAATATAATCATCATCTTGGCGTTAGTATCCCGGCTGTATTCTCGCACGCGAGGGCCCGGGGTCAAATTAGACCATGGTCCAGAATTTGGCAGATCAGGTCATTACAGTGGAGCGAAAGCGTTAAATGATTCGTACATACTTTTATTATCTATTTTCTGAACACTTAATGTACATCATTACTTCGAGATTCAGTATTACACTGTCTTACCTCCGTTATATAACAAGCGATGTTTTTGTTCACCGTAAAAGCATCGGTTAGTTTAGTTAGATACAACTTAGGTATGTACATAACTCAGTAAAAGTCATTGGTACATGTCACTGGGGACGGGATGCTTGAAACATGTAGGTACGTTCTCAGGTTGTTGTAATAAGTGTTAAACCTCAGTCACTTCGTCGCTGTAGGTCGCTAGCTCGCTAGTGAATGATCTCTTGGCCGGACCACACGGACTGTTTGTACCCACCACATTAGCGTAAACTTATTGTCAGTCTTTCTTAACGATCGCTCATCTCTCAAAGCAGCTGCCAAATAGCCTCGGTGACCGCGGAGACCGCTAGATTGTCGTTCGGTTTCGCTTCAAAGCGTTTTACGCCTCTCTGGTTGCCTTTCTTTTGTGGATTACGTTGAGATGACACTTTTATGTAATGCGATGACGGGTTTTGTTGGAAACGGGCGTTCGCGGTATCTGTGTCAACGATCTGCGGTGTGATTATCATCTCTATACTGTGCAACAAACTTATCTGGCCCAATGACGGTGTCGCTTGACGCCGATTTAGTATTGACGCTAAATGAGTTTTCAAGTGGCGACACTTAGTTCCAGTTTTGGCCACCGGGTCTAGTAAGTTTGTAGCACTAGTAATTGGAGCCTTCAGTGTGTTTTTGATTTGTTTTCCGGTGGTTGTTCCGCCATTTTGTTATCGGATCTTTATCTCTCGATAACGTAACGTGAATAATAAGGCACTTAAATCTTACTTCTAGGATTTCTTTTCAAAATCAACAGCCCATAACAGGTCACTGCTGTACTTGAGCCTCCTCCGCATTATGGGAGTGAAGGGCATTGCCGTAATCTCCACATTTTCTACGCTTGGCAGGCGGGAATAATGATTTATAGGATTACTGTACTATGCAAAAAAAAATGGGTAACAGCGTTTTCTGTTGGTTTTTGGAACCCGCCTGACAAGATGATGTCTCCAAGTCCAGCAGTGGACTGTGTACCTATGGGCCGCTGTTGAGGATCGCAATCATCGCTATAAAATCTAAATGGAATGGTAAAGACAGAAAAATGTTTAGATTTTCGCAGAGGTAGTCGTAAGACTGATATTGTGTTCACTACTTTGTTGTTATACACTCGAGAATGAGTGACTTGAAATACCTATCATAAAGTACGATTAAGTTTCTCCTATACCAGAGCGCTTTGCATACTAAGGAAAGTTGTGTACCTAGATACTAGCCATTCAAACACTGCATTTCAAGTTTGAATTGGTGTATGAATGTCGTGATTTTGATTGATGGTGTGAAAGTAGTGCCATAGCTGGGTATCTACTACTTATAAGCAAAAACCCTTAGGAAGGCCAGATTAAGTCAGTCCGTAGATACAAATGGCCGTGTGGTGTCCGGCAGAGTAGAATAGCACCAACCCCTTACACTCATGGGTGTCGTACAAGGCGACTAATGTTTTCAAGGCCAAAGATCAAAAGTCTCCGTAGTCTGGAAAATGAGCAGCAGCATTTTCCATTGTAATATTTAAACACTGCGATCTCCAACCCGCCTGCCAAGCGTGGAGATTATGGCAATAACCTCCCCTTTCTTGGGAGAGGCCCGAAGTCCTGCAGTGGACTGTTACGGGCTGTGAAGATGTAGATACAAAGTGGAGGGGTATGATACAAAAGGTTGTCTATTCGTTTTTATCTTACTTGTAGTCATATGGTGCAACTGAGTAAAAATATGAAAAATGGTAACACGACATATATTTTGATAGATAGATACTGAACTTTGAAATTGTGATTCATTTTTACACAGTTGAACACATAGCTATATCTACAGGATAAAAAAATTAAAACTATTGCACCACCTTTGCAACAGTTTGTAACCTTTTGTAGGTATTACATGTTGTTCCTGTCTTGTCGGTTGCACCAAACATGACGACCGAATTACCCCTCCTCACCACCTGACCACCAAACTCATCAATGTGGTTGCCCGCCAATTGAAACAAAGACATCCACTGGCATAGGCTGTTGATGTTATGTCAGGGTTTTCGTCCCAAAAATTTAGCTTCGGTACTCTTGACTTTAATAAATAAATAATCGTGAACAAATTCACACAGCGCCATCTAGCCCCAAACTAAGCAAAGCTTGTACTATGGGTGCTAGCTAACTGATATACTACTTATATACTTTTTAAATACATACTTATTATACATAGAACACCCAGACCCGTAACCGAACCCGGCCGGGAATCGAACCCGGGACCTCTTGCGTGGCTGACTGGCATACTGACCACTGAACCACTCAGGTCGTCAAACTTTACTTTACATTCTCCGTTCATTGAGAACATCGCATACAGTCCTCCCCTTCCGCTCCCAACTAGTCCTGTCACAGCACTGTAAGCGATGTAGTAATAGTGAGCGTGGATTTCCGTCAACACGTTGTGGCTCAGTGGTGTGCGCGGCCGGTCGCACCGGTCCGGAGCCAGTTTGCGCTCGAATGTTTTTACGTGCCCCCGCGCCGCGCCCCGGTCGCCCCGCGCCCCGCGCCCCGCAGCACGAGACGAGCCTCATTGTGGGCGCTCCCGACTGCTTTGAGACGCCTTTTTGAGAAGCCTGTGCTTTTTTCTTTGCGAATTCGGTATGAGTAGCCTTATGAACGAGTAGGTATTTAGTTGGCCGTGTGGTCTCCGACTGAGAAGAATATAGCACCAACCCCTTAGACTCGTGGGTGTCGTACAAGGCGAGTAATGTTTTCGAGGCAAAACTTCTAGCTAGTCTCCGTAGGCTGGAAAATGGGCAGCAGCATTTTCAATTGTTATATTTATAATACTGCGATCTCCAACCCGCCTGCCAAGCGTGGACAGTATGGAAATAACCTCTCCTTTCGTGGAAGAGGGCTGTGATGAGTTGCCCAGGAAGCTTTTACTTAGTGAGTATTTATAAAGGTAATAAGAGTCTGTCTTTGTCTGTCCAAACCTGGGCTGGTAGCTGCTGAGCTTTGTCCCGCAGGATAGTTCAGGGACACTAGAGTGATACGTGACATCGAATCACGCGACGTCGAAAGTTCACGTGCTAATTACGTTACATCGAATGCACGTTATGTCGAATCACGCGTCGTCGTCGTTTTGTGATTATTTATTTTTAAGCGTTTTGTGATTGATAATAGAGAGGTGCTTATGTCTATCCACTCATTTGAAAGTGCCCATCTCATTTTGTAGATATCCTGCCCCTCGAGAGATTCACATGAGTGTTTTAATCTAACATCGTACACACACATACTTGCCAATTAATTTTCAGAGCATCTTTCTTTATGTTTGTATGGGTCATATAACGACGGGACGTGTAGTGGAGTGAGTTCGCTGAAGAGGTTTTTATTGGTCACCATGGAGTTTTATAGATGTTTCTGCGGAATCGGCAACTCGCAATAATATCTTTGGTTTTGCCATCGTTCAGCTGCGGTAACTCTACCAATGATCTGGGTCGTATACATATATTTGCAATTCGTATAAAATCTCAAAACTGTAGTGGCGTGCAGCTCTAATTAAAATAAAGCCCGTCTGTTTTAGATCCTTAGGTTATATTTGATTTGACGAGCAAGTTGAGCGTTTATTGATTAAACGGCAATGTATTATTTCGATATTCCCACTTCCCACATATCTTTTTACATACAAGCGATAATGCGGTTATTTATTGTAAGGGTAATACGTCGCATAGTATCCTAGATTCCACGGCGTGTGTATCAGCTGTTTATAGGCGGTGCGCGACGCCGGCTGCGCCCGCGCAGGGGTCGCCAACCTGCACTGCCACTATCTTATCTGGCCCGGTGGCCAGAACTGGAACTATGTATTGCCATTTCGAAATGTCAAATCAACGGCAACAACAGCGCCGCTGTCGCCGTACATAACGAACGAACGCACGTTATCTGTACTGCGCTACGCATACCGCGCACTATTAGTTGCTATTTTGTTTACTGAAACTCTGCGAACTGGTTCCGGTGGTGTTGACATAGAATTCGTTGCTAGGTGGAGTGGAGAACAGCATACGCAGTTACACATGCAAATGAAAATATGAAAACTAACACGCTTTTTTCACAATGAACATACGCATGCTTGTATGTGTACACATTTGCTCAAAAATAGCATGCGTTCGTGCTTGAAATTAGCAATTGTATCTGGGGCTTTAGAGACAGAGCTGCTATAGTTCGTGAAAATGGATTAGCAATAGCGGACAATTGATCTTTCGGACTAATTTGTAATTGATCACTGCGATAGTTGTGAGGATTGAAATGGTCGTATTCATTACAATTAGATAAATATGTAGAACAGTTCATAACAGTTTTCATATATTTTCATGAGACAGTGCTGGTTCATGAGCGAGAGGTCAAATCATGCTCTTGCCAATACATTTGACACGAACTATACTTAGTAGCTTCGAGGACCAGAAAATGGGCAGCAGCGTTCCATGATTATTGTCAGCACTGCGATCTTCTGCCCCCTGCCAAGCAAGCAAATGGGTATATGGAAAACCCTCTACAAATATTGAGGTGGTTCAAGGCTAACAGTGAACTGTAATGGGCTATTTCTGGGATGAATACGTAGATATAGCTTTATTTATAGGTCTACTGGTGAAAGATAACCCATCGAAATGTCTGTTTACGTGTTGTTTGTTATTTGTAACGTTCGTTGCATCTGCCCCGGGTTGCGATAGTTCTAGTTTTATCTTATCAGCTTTATAATCGTGTCGTTGACTCCATTAATTGCTATAAGGGTGACGAAACTTTGTTTTAGAAGGTGTAGAACTTCTACCTATCTATGTATATGATTTGGAATAGTAGTCATATAAAAGGGGGTATTAAAACATGATAATATGTAGTTTGACACGAGTGTTTTAATACCTAATTATATGCAGTTGCATACACTACTTTATCTACACCCATATTTTTATGTTAAAATATCTTACCAATAATTTTCTCAACTTTGCTGGAAGTAAGCTGCGAGTCAGTTTTGTTGTATCTACGCGTCCAGGACATTCACATAAAGCGGCGCGAAATGTACTTTACTACTTTCACATTTATCTATTTATTTGCTTCAAATAAGGAAAAACATTCACAAACACAAATTACAACTATTAGAGTAAATATTCTGTTTAGCGGGAAAATAATTACACAGAAATATAAACAGGAAAATTTAAATTTTGAATTTGAATTTGTTAAAGACATCTAGGTATTCAGCCTACATTACGCCGTGTCCCGGAGCCCGACAAAAAAAAAAAAAAGTGTTGCATAATGATTAAAAAGTTATTTTACGATACAGCTGTCATGAAAATAGTATGGGAAATGCTGTATCGAAAAGTAATTTTTTAAAATATTATAGTCTGGCGTGAAAAAAGTGTACCCTTAAACGACTGTTTTCGAATATGTTATTGGAAAGTTACGCTATGAGTGTAGATAAAGTAATTTTTTATAATTTTATAGGCTGGCGTGAAAAAAGTGTATACTTAAACGACTGTTTTCGAATATGTAATTGGAACATTACGATATGAGTGTAGATAAATTATATTATGTTATTAAGTTATGATACATCAATGTAGGTACGTAGGCTTAAAGAAATCTTAAAAATAATTATGCTCTGAGTCTTATGCCCGATTGCACTGGCGACATTAAAATCGATTTAATATATTCCTAACAAGAAAAGGCATTACACCAACACCTACCACCACTATAAGTGAAAACTATACTCGTTATGTTACTCTTAACTATATGAAACCGGTTTTATAACTCCTAAATGCTTAGGAATAACTTAAGGTGCCAACTTAAGAGTCGCCTAAGTTTTGCAACCTCTCTTTTTTTGGTTTCTCTTGGTATATTTGTAAATACCTAACCCCAGAAAACATTTAGATCCGAGTTCAAAGTAAATTTCTGAAGAAAAGCTCACGTGTTTTTCGGCGAATTTTTTCCATAGACAGACTAAGCCATTCTGACTCCACAAAACACTAGGCTAGTTCGCCATAAGTGCCACAGCAGCAGTCCACAGTAGCACATAGCGATCGCAGATAAAGATAATCCTCGCCAGCATTAAGATACACAGCTAAGTTTGACCAAAAAGAGTATCTAGAAACCATATGAGCCCTCCACTTTCCCAACACACCAACAAATCGGCACCACCTTCCTGTAATCTTTCCATGCTGTGCTAGCTGCTGCAGCGCTGCACCGGCCGCCGAACTCTGACTCAGTCTAGCCTAGAGCGGTTGAAAGGTGTTTGGCGAGGGGGGGCCGCGGGAGGGAGTTCGTTCACCTCTGAACCGAATCCAGGTCGAGAAGGTTAGCGAGCGAACTTCTGCAGCACACGACCCGCTGTGATTGCAACCTTATGCTTTATTATTACTATTAGGTAGGTATTATTAAGTATTATTAAGCGTAGTGGCGAACAGGAAACCACTCGTTACGATGATAGATATATGTAGACTCGTTTGATTGATTGTGTTGTGGTTTTGATATGACGACGTCACGCGTTGTTTAATGAACTCTGTAATTGAAATCGTCTTTGTATACAATCTAATTCGTGCAGCAATTTAGATATTATTTGTAGGTGCCTAATGTCAATGATTGACCGAAAGGGATTGTGGAGCGCGAATACTTCCGAAAGTAGATCAGGGTGCTTTAGGGCTTTCTAAAAGTTGGAACACGTCTGCAAGTGTGTTCCCTGATCATTATAATCTGGATGACTTCAAGGCTAGAGTGAATAGGCTGTTCCTAGACAGGCATGCTCCATCTTCGGTCGCATCGTCACTTACCACCAGGTGAGGAGGCGGTTGGTGACTTATAAAAAAAGTACTGCCGTCTAACTAAGTAAGAGTTGACCTCAAAAGTCTCTATTTTTGCGGTGCGTCGTACTTAGGAGAAAAGATCGGAGGCACGTGGTGCCCTCTATGTCTGGTACCTAAGAGTAGGTACCTTAACAAAAGCAATTCCTCAATAAAATTCTCTCCAACTCTGTCAGGTACTCAATATTCTTTTTTAAATTTCCTGTCGTTCTCAAGCTACACGCTCCCCGAAAGCACAAAATCAAAAAACGGCTCTCTATTTTGTGTCCAAAATTTTTTTCTTGTTGTCACACTTTGATAGTCACAAAACTCCTATAACTTTATCAGACGTTATAGAAGTTTTACCGATAGGAAACCTACAATAAATTAAGAATCAGATTTAATTTAGCTACCTACTACTAAATCTAAGACACCTAATCTAATCTGACCTACAACAAACTGAGCACCAGATTAGATTTATTTCTGAACTGAAACCACTTAAATCTAATCTGAGTAAGGGCAGGTCGATAGCAGATATTCCTAATAAGCACCTAATAAGCACCTGCTACCCTGTAGTATAGCGCTACTTTATTATTTCTTTTGCTAATCTGGCATTTTGATATTCTGCAAATCTGACATAAGACGTCAAAACGACATTGTCCGATTGTTCCCCACACAGTTCCTGTCACTCGCTTTCATTGACCCAACACCGTCGCAAGTCGAGCGTAACCATAACTCAATGGTGATTCCGCGCTCAATGGAACGCAACCGAGGGAAATAAACAGTGCTCTGTTAGGGATAAACAAGCATACCTCTCTCTAGCTATACCTAGGTAAAGGCTAGCACTAATAAGTCCTAGCGGGGTCTTTGGCCGCGATTAGCGATTCGTTCTGTGAAACTAGGCCGACGGCGCGCGGCCCTGCGGCTCGTGGCTGCACGATGCACTTTTTAGTTTTTACTCGCCTTGTGTTGTGCCTTAGTTGCGAGACGCGTTCAGTGTATGGAGTGGCGTTTATGCGTGTGGAGGATTTGGGTGCAGCTGGTGGATGATAGTTGGTATCATAACACCTCTACATCTTGTCTATACCTACCCTATATCTACGCTTCACCTCTTTTTTTTATTTCGCTACACCTATCCTACAACTGGGTATGTACGACTGGAAATAAACTTCCCAGTTGCACCTAGAGGGTACGACCGGGAATAAAAGGATAACACGACCGTAACTAGTAATGATCAGAGACATTTTAAAAATAAAATTAGGTTTATTCAAATTAGGTTTTTACAAACACTTATGAACGTCATTCCTACATAGGTAACATTAAATAAAAACTATTAACATTTTAAAATGCTAGGCGCCGCGGCTTCCTCGAGCGCATTTCCTTGGCCATGCTGAGACCGACCGACCAGTCAAAACAGCCGGAAGGCACGGCCACAGAAAAAATAAAATAAACCGCCACTCCACCGCCGCCACCGGCCACCTATCACTGTGACACTGCACCGAGCACATCAACGATGCCGTTCGCAACATCAACGGTGCCGTTTCGTTTCTTGTAGTCTCGTAGAAGTTACAACAATTTGGAATGGGGTTGATATTGTTTAGAATTTTTGACCTAGTTGTTAAGGTTTCCGCATGTACAGTAGGTATGCTGTGTGTGGATTGTTATCATATCCATACCCGTGTAACCGATAAATATAGATAATAGTCAACTTAGGTAGTACCTATCAGAAATTTCATTGTTTTTAACGTCCTTGTTTTAGTGTCCGCGCATTCTAATGGGCAGACGTTCTTAATATTAGCGAGAGACGAGCAGATACCACACCTGATGAGAAAGAGTAGATACTTAGGTACTTAAATTTGCTTTCTATATAGCTAACACTACTATATAGAAACACCCGCAGACTGGCTTGCGAATTTACCTACCTTCCAATCCGGAAACAACTGAACCATGTTGCTTGGCGGCAGGTTTTCAGACAAAGGTGGTAGTGATACCCATTCAGGCGAATTTCCCAGACTTGAGCATCTTCCCTACTTACCTGAATACGATTCAGTTCAAGTGAGCTTGCACGATAACTGATGCCAACAACAACAAACAGCCCCAAGAGCCTCTAGAGGACGAAATGAAAAATCCAATATTTTTATTTATTTATTTAACATTTTATTGCACACAGTAAAGTACATAGAGAAACATCATACATATAGACGACACAACAGGCACTACTTATTTCTAAAAGAAATTTCTTCCAGCAGGCCTACAGAAGAGAGATGAGATAAGTAAAGCAGATCGACGTGCGCGATATAGAATACATACTAAAATACTTAAACATACTTTTTTATGCATGACGCTGATTTTCCTTGTTTTTAAACCGTTCGCTTTCGGTGGTGCCAATGTAATTTAAAAAATATTGAATCTCTGACTGAACATCAAAATTGAAAACTGTTCGACTCGCGAGCAGTTTAAAAATACCCAGTTGAGTTTGAGGTAGCTTAAGCTGCAAACTAGTGGAGGCTTTGCCGTCCGCCAGCTGGGACCGATGCATTCGGGATGGGCTCATAACATAACACTAACAGTTTAGACTTTAGCTGCATTCGGAATTAGTCGTTACGGTTGACGAGCGCATACGTGCGGCGACGTAACTTTGGCGTATCGCAGATTGACCCTATTTGTGGGCTACGCTACAAGAGCATAAGTCCATTACCGTTACCTGAAGAAAATGTTCCTTTGCCGCTACTGCAACATACAGAGTATTTGGTGCATGTATAGCCAAAATCAGTTTGCTACAAGAAGGGGATATTAGCTGCCCTTTACCCCCAGGGTATAAATAACAATTTAAATTATAAATGCTCCATGGTTTTCAAAAATAGACAACCACATTGAAATCGGTCCATCTGTTCGGAAGCTATGACAGATACACACGTTAAACTTATAGCTGATAATTCCTCTTTCGTCGGCAGTTATAAATAATCAAACACCGTCCCACGGAGCGCGTACACGCGTACACTCACTCATGCGACATTGTTAGCACGTTTTTTTCACCGACGGCCAATTGTTCGCCACTTCGCTCGATTCCAATTAAAGGAGGCGTTCGCGAACAGTTTCCCATTCTCACGGAGGCTTGTAGTTGTGTGTTAATTGTTGTGCGATTGTGAGGCGAGCGACGTAACGGGACCCCGGACCCCGCCACGATGCGTCAGCTTCGAATATTGCGAATCCGACGGTTTGCATGGCTTTGCTACATCTTGGTTAAGAGCTTTGGTGAAATACACCAATTGGCTAAGGCCACTCCTAAATATAAGGGTTACCCAAGGAATGCTTAATTCGAGTTTAGTTAAAGGGGTCTAATGGCAGATGGAGTAAATGTGCTTTTAATCAAAAAAATGTAAGCAGCTATTTGTGGCAAGTACACTGCCACTAGACCAGCGGTGGTTTGAGAGTGTTCAGTTTCGGAGTAAACGTTTAGTCGGTTGTCCTACTAATGTTATAAATGAGAAAGTTTGTAAGGATGTTTGGTTGTTTGTTGCTCCTTCACGCGAAAACTACTGAACGGATTTTGATGAAATTTGACAGTAATGAAGCTTATAGTCCAGAATAACGCATAGGCTATAATTTTTGCCGAAATTCAATGTGGATCTCGCGACAACGGGTCCGGAAAGTAAGAACAAAATTTTAGGCGGAAGAAGTTGTGAGCTAAAGCTACTTACCTCTAAATCAGTAGTAGATATTTAGCCTACAACATGCTAATACGCTTCATTATGGTCAAGTCTACGTCAATGGGTCCACGTGTAAGCAAATGACTCATGGACTCACCGGTGGGATATCGTGATAGAATCACGAGTCCTGAGTGCTAATAAGTAATAACTGAGTTGACTTGCGTGAGCTCTAGCTTCGCGGCTCGCGATTGCTTGTTGTTGTTATTATTTATCAAACTATATACTCGCTACCTAAACCATCGGTAGTCTATAGCTGGCGGGTTCGATTCGTAAATGTGAGGTACCGGGTTCGTTCCCTAGGGCCGCTATACCAATGACCTTTTTCCTTTTTTTAATGTAGTTTTTTTAATTAGTCTAGCTAGTGTGGTAAGTGACGATGCGGCCGACGTGGAGCATGCCTGTCTAGGAACAGCCTATTCACTCTAGTCTAGCCACATTATTTGAACACTAACCGAAACTCTATCGATGAGGGAATACATAGTGATGAAACCTGCACCATGATCCAATTTGGTCAATTTTCCCTGTTAACGGGCTCACGGAGGTCAGATGTCAGTCGCTCCGCTGTAATTACCTGATCTGCCAAATCCTGGATCGTGCAAGGCGGCCTCCGGGCCCTCGCTCGAGAGCACGACCGGAACATTGACGCCAGCCATGATGATTATTTTTCTATTACTGTACCTAACACCGTCGTGTTTCTGTTGCAGGCGACTTCACGGACGTCATAATGAAGTGGAACGACGTGACTGATATCAGTGAGTACACTGTACACTCTATTGCAGACATTGCACTGCGTTTGTAACTTGTACAGGGCTGTGTAGCTTGGAAACCAACGTTTTGGATGACACAATACGTTTGTCTTACAAATGTCGACGGCAACTTGCACATCGGCTAGTTCTCGGACGCGTCGTGGAGAGATCGCTTTTGCACGCACGCGTAAACTTAAAAGCTTATTCTGATAACAAGTTACACATGCAGGCAAATATGAATATCTTAGCACAAATCTTTTAAAATAATTTAGAAATATATGTTTCTACTAGAGACCCGCTCGGACATGTCAGTGAATGTCAGTGAAAACCGCATCAAAATCCGTTGCCTGGTTTAGGAGCAGTTAGCGATTTACAGATAGATCTTTCTCCAATGCACACTAAGGTTGTGGAATGAGCTCCCTGGAGAGTGCAACTTAGAGTTCTTTCAAGAAAGGGGTGAAAAGGTTTTTTACGGGGTTTGCAGAACGTGGATGATGGCTCTGGTATTGCAAACGTTTATAGGGTGCGGTGACTGCGTACCATCAGGCGGGCTGTAAGCTTGTTAGCCACCTTAGTGGTATTAAAAAGACATTTAATCCAGGCGACTAATGTCTTAATTAGAGGCAGACCATGACTGTAGACCAGGGCAGCAGCGTTTTCTGACACGTGTTTTCAGCACCTTTGGTGCGCAGCATGACTGTCTAGGAACAGTTTATTCACTCTAGTCTTAAAGGCGTCCAGATTATAATGATCAGGGAACACACTCACAGACAACGCGTTCCATTCCTTAGCCGTTGGTACTTACGCTTTATAAAAGTCCAAGCTTCACCTTCATGGAGGAGGTTTAAGTCCAGCAGTGGACTATTGGAGAGAGTCTTGCTGGCCTGTTGGGAATCTGCATATGTATCTGTATTCAATGAAATAATTGATTATTATAGTCATCCGTCATTGATGAGATGAATAAATCGAACAAAGTAGTAATGAAGTGGAACGTGTTGACTGATGCCTACCGGTAGACCGTATGGTGCGGCGTTTGGCGCGAGCCCCGCTGCTCGGTGTAAAAATAATTACACCACCTATGTGCTACGGTGCTACAATGTTGTCGTGTCGCTGGCGCGCTGGCTGCCAGCGTTGCATGTAGTGGGTATACTGTATACGTGCTATGAGTAACCGATTATAGCGGCTCATAGACAAAAAATAGTCATACACTACGCCAGCTCATGATTCTGCTAACCTAATAGTCAAAATTACTCCGTTTAAGGCGTATTGTCATACGCTGTACACGTGCAGTCAATTATTCGCAGATCGCGTTCAACGCACTCCGAGTACAATATAATAATGGGTTTAAGGTGTTGTTGTTAAACTCTTTTATAATAGACTAGACACTTTCAAAGTTGGACACTTTATTAATAGTGTTGAGTTTTTTCAATTAGTTACTGTCTACCTATATCTCTATGTTGTAAACTGTAATGTATTCGGCTGATGGGTCATTTTGGATATAATTTGGCTCACTTATTATGTTAGAGCTGATCTTTTTCCTTAGAATTTATCTACTAGACATCTCCACTTACCTATTCTTCGGATTTATCTATTCTAGATTAGGTCTACGAAATTAAAATCTTTCGTGTACCGAAATAGTTTCTGCAGCATTTCTTGACAAGACAATCATGTAGAACTTGTAGATGAAGATCTATTAAGAATTACTGGGACGAAAATTAAAAGTACCCACTTAATTAGTTTTGACACTAGGGCGTACCTAACCTCATTTACAATAAATAGTCCGTAACATCGACATTTAGACCACTGATTGCGCTCAGAAAAGGCATTCTATACCTGAGCCGTATCCATATCCTCACACATTAACGTAGAGTACCTATTGTAGATCTGGCTTTTGGCAAGATCAAAGCATAGGCAATCTCCACGCTTGTATCAGCGTGACAATTGCAGCGAAACGCGTGCCACGGCACTCGTCTCGCTATAGATAGCCGCGGCCGGCGTTGGCAGAGAGTCCAGGAAGCCGCGGCGGGCATGCGTCGTGCGTGTAGTATGTAGTAGCACTATCCGCGGTGTAGTGCGGAGTGCCATTCACTCGGAAATAGTGCGGAAGGGATGGCCGTTTAGCGGCTGGCGGCGGGTTGGATCGGCTTTTAGCGGAGTGCTGGGTCAGCTCGGAAAAGCACTGGACGGAAGAGGATAAAAGGCGCTACATACGACACTGCGGCAGGGCCGATCTTGTTCGATTCCGATCGGTAGTATAAAATAAAGCCGCTTTTCGGTGCCCGGGCGAGCTGACGTTGGTCGGACGTCCGACCACGCCCCGTATCCGATAAGCGACTTCGTTTTATACTACGTAAGGATTATTATCAACTCTCTAACTGCCTCCTAAAAGTGTCGTAAGTAGAAGGATGGACGGATTATTAACAGACGGATTTTGTAACAAAGTTTTTCAATTCAGTAGTGCCCAAAACCAGTATAAGATGAGCAAGCCTTTATGGCCGCTCATAGCAACGCTAGCTCCTATATACTGGTTTTAGTTAGGTTGATGCCTACCTAAAACCAGTATATAGTACCCTCTGTATCTCACTAAAAGGAAGTAAAGGAAGTCAAAATTTACAAAATGTTGATTTTGCAACCGACGCCTATAACCTGGAAGCCTTCAAGGCTAGAGTGAATAGGCTGTTCCTAGACAGGCATGCTCCATCATCGGCCGCATCGTCACTTACCACCAGGTGAGATGCCTGGATAAAATATAGATTGTGACAAGCTACTAAGGAAATTCGTATTCCAGTGGTTTAACCCCCGACCAATCTACTACCGGACCGACCGATTACTATACTGAACTGTACTGAACCGATTTCAATAAAACAATCGATCTCGATTAAACTGGCTTTCAAACAAAGCAATCGGCATCGAAATCGGTCCATCCGTTCGGGAGTTACGAAACCCACAGACAATCATAGCCACAGATACACTACATAAGTCGATTATAACACCCCTCTTTTTTAGTCTGGGCCTCAAAAGAGAGCGCTAGATAAACCAACAAGTACTAGATTAAGCTCCGAAAGCGCTAACTTCTAGCTGGCAAAGTTCAGCCGCCTTGCTGATAAATTACTACCCACCGCGTACCGACCGACAACGCGTCCCGCCCGCGTTCTATTTTGAACCATAAAGTTACTATATTTTGAACTCAATTTGACGCCCACTGTCATGGGAAAAGACTTCCGGGCTTCAAAGTATTGGAGTCTCTCTGCTAGGTACTGTCGGGAGTTGTCGTGCCGAGAATATTTTCTCGTCTTGTAGATACCGAGACATACGTAACATAATATGGACGAGAGCGTCGGTGGCCTAATGGTTAAGGGGTCCGACTCGTACCCCGAGGTACCGGGTTCGAACCCTAGAATCAGAATCAGAATTATCTTTATTGTTGATAGTACTACATTATACATACATTATATTTTCGTGCTTATCTTCGTTAGGTGATCACTTGTGAACCCCTTAGATTATTTACCCTTTCACTGAAGGGTTTCAACGTTATCAAAACAAACTGGCGACCATTCGATGCTAACAACAGACTTAGGACAGAAGTTAAGACTATACTTACTGACTAGTTTGCCGTCAATTAGGTCAACCTGAACGACGACCTCATATTCCTTTCATATGCGTCTCCGAACCTAGATTTTCCCGGATAATATATGGATGACATTCTCTACCTGCGAAATACTGCGAATTATTCCTTTCATATGCGTTCTCCGCCTCCGACTTCAGATTTTCCAGGATAAAGAGTAGATGGCATTCTCTACCAGCGAATATCATGACCACAACTTAAACCCACAGTTGAATTGAAAAGACTGTCTCTCCATGCTATGTATGTGTAGGCTATCCAACCGCATTATCGGGTAAATGTTTGCCAATTTCACACTGCAAAGCAGACGTTGACTGCAGCCCATCCGAAACACTTGCGCGTGCGCCGCTTCACGTGCAATCCGCGGGGCGTCGCCGCGCCCGCGCCCGCGCCCGCGCCGCCGCGCGACGGCAATATTTATCCGAGCGTGACGGGCTGCGCCGGGCCGCCATGTTCCGCACGCCGAATTGCAGATTACATCACTGTTGTGGGCAAAAAATCGCGTGCTTGGTGAGGCGGGGGGCGCGGGCGGCGCGGGCGCAGCGAGCAAGGCCAAGGTCAGCCCCTCCCCCCCTCTCGGCTCCCGCGCCCCGCGCCCACCACAAGGTGAACTCTCCGTCGCAATTACGCTACGTGTGTGTACGCGCACAAGAATTGGCAGGGTGAGATTGGGATAAGCTCGGAGGCGGTGGTGTCTCGTGTCGGTCCTTAGACTACAACACTGAGGAGGTATCCTTCATCCATCGCCTGTGGTTACCTACATCA
Source organism: Blastobasis lacticolella (assembly GCA_905147135.1). NCBI lineage: Eukaryota > Metazoa > Arthropoda > Insecta > Lepidoptera > Blastobasidae > Blastobasis > Blastobasis lacticolella. Next base: position 375,991 of record LR990041.1, read on the forward strand.
TCATCTTAGCGTACCGTCTATCCCGGCCATTCCCGGCCTGTGCCAGTTTTCGACATTTTTTCTTCCACTTCGTCCGGTCTTCAGCATCCTCACGTCGTATGCCATTTGCTTTCGCATCCGACTCAGCTATCGCTCAACCCATCGATTTCTGGGCGTCCCGCGTGATCTCATTCCTGATACCGGCGGGATTAGTTAGACACCGATTTCCCACGTATCCCTTATGCAGCACGTGGCCAAACAAGCGCAGGCGAGCCTCCTCCATCTTATCCGCAATGTCTCTCACGCCAAGTCTGCCACGAACGTACTCGTTACGAACCCGGTCGAATCCTGTAACGCCTCACATCCACTGCAGCATTTTCATTTCCTAACATTGGTTGGTAATTCAGAGCGTTGGATGGAGTGGTAGGTGTCGCATGAAATCCGGAATCACATACGCATAATTCACTCCCTTGTTGTGTTTCTACTTGCATAGTTGCACTAGCTTCGTCAAGCTTGTGCCTTTATGGTAAAATGACGCCGACCGAAGACGATGAGCATGATACCTGACTACCACTGTCTACACACTGGCCTTGAAGGTAGTCAGATAATAATGTGACACTATTTACTTTACGCTTCACATCATCCATATTGTATAGCTGCACCACGCCCGTGCTAGCACTTAGTGCCTCCTTACCAACTGGCTGAGCAAACAGTGTGCGTTTTTACACCTTTCCACAGTTCACTTACAGCACTCGAGTCGACACAATAGTCTCGGAACTGGTTCTCAATTGCCCATTTGAGCGAGAGCGGAGCCTAGGAGTCGTTGCCTGTAGGTACTCACTTCACTAATATAATGAATTGGTTACGTGACGGCCATTGTGCCACCGTGTGGTTTCTTCCTTCACGTCAATTTTAAATTTGATTAATAATACCTTAGTCGTAGGGAGGTGGTGCAAGAGGGGCATATTGCGGCTGACATTTTAATCGAATTGAATGACATGATGATGAGGCCAGAGGTTGCTGCCAGAGCAACGTGTTATGGAGGTGGGTAACGCATTGATAATGCCCCTGGTGTTGCTAATGTATATAGGCAGCGGTGATCGAACATAGAAAAATAAAAGAATTGAATTGAATTTTATTGCATAACAGAGACAATCAACAATGTGAGTGTAAAATACACTTGAACTATACAAAAAAAATATTACAAATAAACTAAATCAAATCAAATCAAATCAAATTATTTTATTCCACACAAACACATAATTTCAAAAATCAACAAAAATGTACTTAATTCTATAAACTTATCACTAATCAAAATATATACATAAGTGTGGAAGGGCACAATCTCAGTATACGCTGAGGGCTGAAGCCCTGCAGCACTGTTTTTCAGATTGCCCCTGATCATCTTAGCCTTGTCCATATTTTGCGTAGGGCATAAGTGCAGTGCTGTGCATAACTAGGAATTGCTGTGCTGTGGCGCTCCCTGCCAACAAAAGGACCTCACACAGCATGTGCCACGCTCATCCGTCATTTTGATCGCTTTCCTTCCATCAGGTGATACTTAATCTTTTGCCTACCTCTTTTATAAAAAAGAAATTTAAAAAAATCTTTAAATTAGACTCCAACTAAGACGCCCTCGCCTCCCCGGGAAGCTAGACGGAATCAATGACCGTAGGCCCGTATAGCTACATCAGCTAAGCGGCTAGGTGGCGGCGCGTGCGGCCTGCCGCCGCCGCCGCCGCCGCCGCCGCGGGCGCCCACGGCCCAGCGACTCACGTGCCGCACTCGCATTACCATAATCCACCGTTTGACTCGCGGAACAACATGGGATTGAGAGCCATCGCTTATGTGGGTAATCGCACGTGAGACAGGCGGTTGTTTAAAAAAATTACTAATGTTGTGGGTACAGTCGGCACCGCCATAACTTACCTGACTGAATGTGCATTATATCGATCAATGTAGAAAAAGCAGGGAACAATGTGGTCTCTTCCTACCCCTACGGGAAAGATTCTTAGCATTCTGTATCATCGTCATTATTTTAGCGTCAATATTCCGATCGTGCGAGAGCCCGCGGTCCGCCTTGACCATGATCCAGGTTTTGCCAGGTCAGCTACAGTAATTATAGTAGACCGACTGCCGACTGACCTTCGTAACAGAGGAACCTGACCAGATTGTATCATGGTTACACATTTAGTAGCCCGATGAATTTGAAAGGTGGCATTCTGAATGTAAGTGTAAAGTACGGTCGCGGAAACTGAATCATGAATGACCCACCTCGACGCCTTGGAAAAGTTTGTCACTGTAAATGTGTATAAAATCATGTGACTGATAATCCATATGACGGATGATATGCTTGTTTAAAGTGGGTCATGTTTCAGTTTCCCTAAGCGTAGATACGATATGAGATTATACCATGTATTACGACACACAACATAGCATGCTTATGATTGTGACGGACTGTGGTGTCTCCGGTTTGTAACGCACACCGTGATGCTAGCTCATTTTATACTGGTGGTGGGTAGGTTGGTGTGCTGCCTTTTGTACTAATCTGTAGGTGTAGGCGTTTTGTTTATGTTTGTCGGGTTATCGCAGCCGGTTTTGTAAACGCGCGCGTGTGACGTTTTAGAAAACTTCTTTGCTTGAAAAGGGCAAGACCATACTGGCTTGTGCAAGCCACTTAGTCCGAGTAAAATTCCATGACTGTGATGCAGAATTTAGCAGATAGTGGGGCGACTGCCATATGACATCCGTGGCCTTGTGGAACCTGGCCAGATTGGATTATGGCCCGGGGTCCGCCTTCCTTTTTTTTTATACCACTAAGGTGGCAAACAGGCTTGCGGCCTGCCTGATGGTAAGCAGTAACCGCACCCTATGGACGTTTGCAATACCAGGGGCATCACCCATGCATTGCCGACCCCATAAAAACCTTTTAACCCCTTTCTTGAAGAACTCCATGTTGTACTCTCCAGGTAAACCTCTCCAGTAGTTCATTCCACAACCTTAGTGTGCGTGGGAGAAAGTATTCCTACTCCTCTTGGTCCACTTCACTCGGTCTTCGGCATCCTTGGTGGTGAGGAGGTGAAGTGGATCCTCTCCTTGCAGTGCCTGGCGGGGCTGGCATGGGCAGACTGTAACTTATTGTAGAGCTCGTCTAATTTAAAATGACGCGCCCCACTATCGCATTAACGCACACAAGCAAGTTTAAAATATGGACGCAATACATATACAAATGCCGTTGTAATTGGTCATTCAGTTGCCGGTAAGATTCAAACGTCGGAGCACGCGTCGTTCATTGGCTCCCACACAGATGAAGTGTCGTTATTAATATTTGCACTCACACATCGAAATCAACTAACTAAGTAGTGGGGCGCGTCATTTTAGACTAGACGAGCTCTACACTAGTGGACGCGGCGCGACTTTGTTCGCATACACCTACTTTGCCCCTACCTACCCTTTTTTTCATGCTTATAAATCTTCTTGAATCACTCTATTGTTGAGAACCGCATTAAAATCCCTACCGTAGTTTAAAATATCTAAGCGAACATAGATACATCGGCAAGCGACTTTGTTTTATAATATTTAAGATAATTAATTCTCAAAAACATAATACTTAGCATGTGGTGGAGTCCGTAACCACAAACATAAATTATACCACTAAATTCTGTTATAATGTGCGTGTTGGTGTGTGCGTGACCTTCACGGCTTGTGGAGTGAGCATTAGATTGTGCCTCGGGCGGGGCCCACGCGTCGGCTGGCTTCGACATCATACATTTATATTCATACACACAACTCGTATTAAGTCATTTATTAGTTAAGTACATACAGTCGGTCGTCAATATCAGATGACGAACATTTATTTCGATTCAATGAATAGGTTAATATCCCACCGAAAACAAGAATAAATAAATTGGTAAAGTCTCGTAAGCTCTTAATGGTTTCACTGAGAAAAAAGTTTAACTTTTTCTTAAAATTAGATTTCAACATTTTAACATAGAAAAGAAACAATAAACATAATTTTCGATAAGCTCGTATTAGAGCTTACTTAAATTACATTCCATTGTTTGAATCTATGAAACGGCCTTTCTGACTAGGTTTTGTAGAGTTAGGAGCTTGGCTCTTTAAGAGATCTGAATCTCCTCTAACTTCCTAACTTAACTCTTTTGTATTTAACAAAGCTTAATAGGAGCTTATTGAAAACTATGTTTATTGTTTCTTTTCTATGTTAAAATGTTGAAATCAAATTTTTCTTATTATCCATCCAAGTTCATTAACGCTCTGTGAATAAGCACCTTTAAGTTGTTTTCTTATATTCTGCGAACTATAATTTATGTATAGTACCTAATCTCTCCAGTAATATAGTTATATTTATAGGTACGACGCACGTACAGTAAAATAAAATATAGGGTATGTGGGTCCGTTCACTTTGCAGCTGACTGTACCTACCTAGGCGCACGAAGTCGGCAGTTAGACCGGCCGAGCGCCCGCCTGGCCCTATGCAGCGGCGTGACGTTTCGTGACTTGTCACGTCAGCATCGCATCCGATCTTGATCTGGCGATACACGATGGTGCTCACTCCTGCTTCGCCAATTGCAACCTTATCTCCTACATGATAAGATCGCGTTGATAGTGCAACTCGGGAACGTTGTCCGAACCTTTCAATTATTCAAAGCAGAATACTGTTATAGGACACGTTTAGGCCATCCAGGGGGCGACCACGGATTATACAGGCCGTCCTGCTTTCTCTTACCTTGAATTGTTCTTGAGTGAAGAGCGCAACATATTTGGAATCGGAGTAGCCTTCATCCTTGCACTGACACTGGCTATCGAATCTCGTTGAAAGATGAAACAAATTTTATGACCAGATATTGAGCAATCTGCTTACACCATAAAAACCTCCAATTTGTATGACACTCTTGTCAAATTCAATGCTAGTCTACCGGATCACATGATAACATGGTAAACTTTTTTAAACAATGTAGATGGCTACTTTTTATTGAAGGAAAAAGCGTAGATATTTTTTATTGTATTTAAAGCTGAAGAGTATTGCTGAAATATAGTAGCTCTGGCTAATATATATTTTTCCAATAGTATACCTCCCCATTAGTATATTGACGAAAACAATAGTAGGATAGAGCTCGTCTAATCTAAAATGACGCGCCCCACTATCGCATTAACGCACACAAGCAAGTTTAAAATATGGACGCAATACATATACAAATGCCGTTGTAATTGGTCATTCAGTTGCCGGTGAGACACCAACGTAGGAGCTCGTGTCGATCGATTGGAGCAGTCGACGCTCCCACACAGATGAAGTGTCGTTATTAATATTTGCACTCACACATCGAAATCAACTAACTAAGTAGTGGGGCGCGTCATTTTAGACTAGACTATATTTTTTGTACTATATTACATGTATAGTATATTTGGCAACCCTAGGCGTCAGCCTTAGCTAGCTTTTACACTTATTTGCCATTTTCAATACTAATCTTCTTGGATCGCCGCTGTAGATCCTGATTGAAGAAGAATGCAGCGTCGGGAATAAATAATCTTTTGGGGCTGAAATGATGGAATTCAGATTTGTAACTATATGGAGTTTATATAGTTACAAATCTGAATTCAATGATCGTATTATCAGACAGATCCGTGTTCTAAGCACAAGGACTATCCTTTGCTTTCCGTAGCAAACGAAACTAAGATTACAGGATTTCATCTTAGTCCTCACAGTGACAACGCACCTTCGGTTCTGCATTTTTGTTACCTGCAACCTAAACGTACGAATTGTAGATGTTGTCAGCGACAGTTACCACTTACTCTCAGGTGGGATGTCTGCGCGTTTGTCATTGAAACGCAAAAAAAAAGATTACAACGTGCTAAACGCCCGTGTTGCTGTGTCGGGCACACGTACAGTCTGCTGCGCAAGTTCAAGAGCACCGCACTCCGCCCACCCCCCACCCCCTGCACCCGGGGGTTGCAACACTAATTTTACTTCACCCGCCACCCGTTGCTATGCGCTTTCTGACACAGACTAGCCGACTGTTACCACGCCAGGCCGTCTCTGTGACGGGAATAACTCGGGTTTCACTCGGCTGTGGGGGCGGGATCGATGCACTTACACAGATTTAAAGGCAGTCTAACTGAAGGGTTTCAGTCGTTGGTTGTTGGCGTTTGTTTTGTTACTTCGGGTACAAAACATTTGTTAGAAATGTGTTTACAATGTCAAACGTTTGCACAGACTTCTAACTTAACTTGTCTATTTTTCCCGGGATAAAAAAGAGCCTATGTCACTCGGGAATAATGTAGCGTCATATTAGTGAAAGAATTTTCGGCGTGAGGATGAACGCCTCCCTGTCGATGGCAAGCGGTACTACCTACCTGTTTACATATAAATTATCGTATCTCAACCCATCTGATCACCCTCCGCAGGCATGGCGAGCGCTCCCACGGACGCGGCGCTGCCCTGCGACGGCCGCCGCGCGCCCGAGCCCGACCACCTGTACGACCACCACTCGTCGGAGGAGGAGCTGGAGGTAAGCCGACAGGGACAGCGGTCTCTTGCTGTCTAAAAGGCTTATTACTCTTGGCTAAATTCAGAAGCAAAAGGCTGAATTTAGCCAAGTGTAATAAGCCTTTGAGTCTGTGATTCGTGACTATGGATGTAAGTGCCGCTGTTTTGAAATCTTACATTATTGTCAACAACAGCGACGCCGTCACCGGTTCAGATAGAGCTCTAGAGTCCTTTAAAGTCTAATACCGACTTGCAGTTTGGTTAAGGTTTTGCTGTAGTTGCCAACATTCCATTAGGAGATAATTATACTTATAAGTATTCCACTACAAACATTAGAAGTGTGTGACAATGCGTAGAACATAGTCCTTACATTAAAGCGATTCACCATGATCTCACATTCGTACCTAAGCAGAGATCAACAGAGCGATGTGTAGTTTCGAAAGACCTTCAGAGGGCACTTAAAATATTTCCGGAAATTAAATTAAGTAAGTATTTACTTAGATGTTTTGAAGCTTCTACATGAGTGAGCGTCATCGAGCGCGTTCGTTTGCCGCCCTGTAGAAGCTGGGAAACGGCACTGCTCAAGTAACGCTCGCAGAGTTCGGGAACTGGATGGGTGGGCTTCCTTTCGTACTTTGACGCTAGTGGAACTTCAGCACCGCAACTCGCCACTGGTAAGGTGTGACTCCTAATGCCGTTGGCGAAGCGAGGTTGACCAAGGTCTTCCGCTGGAGACCTTGAGAATTGTGTCGATAGCTGATACGCCCCGCGGCAGTATACTTACCTAAATTATAGTATAAATTATCGCTTTCCCCTAACGATTTCGAAGCACTCATAAAGTCTTTCTTCTTTACTCCACAATCGAATCCAATCCAATCCAATACTACCCTTTACAGCAAAGTTCAATTTACGTAATATCCGTAAGGGCTGAGGGCTGGTGGGTCGCGCGGGGGGAGGAGGGTTGCAATCGGAAGCGGCAATTTGATGCCATCGAGAATCCCTGATGCCGTAATTGGCCGGTCGGCAGCGTAATTGCAGCCACTTTGCTTTTGCATGCCCTTTACCGGGCACATGCATTTAAATCAAATCCTTACCAGACATATTAGGTACAGGGTACAACTCAGACCAGCGTTGTAAGTGTTGGATCGCCTCTTCTGCAAATGGTACAGCCAAAGCACCTAACCATATAAATGCAGACTTTAGCGTTTATGTGGCTCTCTCGACTGATCAGACACTGACAAACAGGACTAATGGCGTCTTGGCGTTAATATCCCGGTTGTGCTCACGCGCGCGAGGGCCCGGTGTTCGCCTAGACCATGATCAAGGATTTGACTCTGTTACCAGGGGAATTTGAACAGATTGGATCATTTTTACGCATTCAGTCGCCTGAATGAGCAGGTTTCATCGCGATGTTATCCCTCACCGTATGAGCATCGGTTAGTATTCAGCTAATGTGCATAGCTCAGAAAAGAGTCATTGGTGGCAGTTGGATTCGAACCTGGTACCTCTCGCTTACGACTCGTATTCCTTAACCACTAGACCACCGACGCTCCAGGAGTTAGAATTCGCTAGCATTAAGGTACACAATTTGACGAATGGGCGCGCTCATGGCCTGTCACCACCACAGAAAATAGACCATACAGGCAGGCCCTGTCCTCCTTTTGGAGCAAGGGGTTGTTACGTCATTGTCACGAATAGACTTGTTATATTGACTTACTTAGAACTGAATGCGTGCCGTATTAATTCGTAACGCAACCACAATTAAATTTATAGCATTCCTTGCTAGGCGATAACGCAAATGAATTGAACGGTGGCAAGTTAGTAGTCGGTCGGGCCGTCGCGCGCCGCGGCGCCGGTTTCGAATGCTAGGTAGGTCTGATTTGGACCCAGAACCAGAAAATAGTATGGCGCTCTTTGGCCTTGTTTCGGCTTAAATTAGTAAATCATATCCCGGTGGTGCGGTTATTATCCGCCTTGATGATGATCCGGGATCTAGTGCTAGTATTAAACGCCCGACGAAAAAAGAGGGGTGTTATAAGTTTAATGAGTGTAACGATATCTATCTGTCTGTGGCATCGTAGCTTCCGAACGTATGAACCGTTTTCAACGCGGCTTTCTTTGTTTAAGAGCCGGTTTAATCGAGATGGTGCTTAGCTTTGTTTAATTAAATTCGGTTCAGTAGTTAAGGAAACATTGAAGTATATGTGTTCTTGGTCCGGCGTTATCCGACTTTTACTGTCGGGTAAGTTGTATAGGAGTACTCCTTAGCTACCAGCTGCATGCGGAAGGCACAGGCCCGGCATTTGCGGATATCTCTGGGGGAAGCCTATGCCCAGCGTCCGGCGTCCTCCGGCTGATATGATGAGGTTATAGCCCATCGCATACGTTGTCAATCTGTCAAGTGTTACGCAACCGCGGCGGGTGAACGGCCTCCGCGGCCGCGTTTCAATTTACTACCATTTACCCACTTATGAATAATTGAACGGATGATCCCGAGGCTCTGCGCAGCACCTCACTGGGTATAGTGATAGGGCGCTAAAAACTCTCACTATAGTGCGATTCATACCGCTGTTAAGTTTGGAGTGGGATTTTTGGAGCGGCTGTCTTAGTAACAAGTAATTAGGTACTTGCGTTGTTTCTTACGGATAAGGTAGATCACCTTATCGAATAGAGATTGTAAGAATACTAGTCCTAACTGGCAACGTCTGCTCTTCTGACACTGAGAAAATGAAGTTATGCCAATCGGGAATTCGGGACCTTTTTGTATACGATATCGTTAATTGAAGTGATCTTAAATCATCAGGCTGTACGTAACAGAAGGTTCCCAACACAAAAGTCGTGCGAATCCGCCGCGTGCAAGGTTTAAAGCTTAGAACAGTGTAGGGAATAAAAGCGCGACTTTTTATCCGTTTTTGCGCCGGCCGCGCGGGCGTAACATTTGTTTATCTTGCGCTTCGCTTCAAATTAAAAATTCTTTTGTGTCCGTTATTTTTAATTGCAAAAAGAAAGACGGCTTTTAGCGGGAGAAAAATGCTGTAGCTATTTTTAAATTTGCAAGATAATGAACGCGCCGCGACCGCTCGCCGCTCGATAGTTACCGTCGCGTAATTATATTCTCTATTGTTCACTTTGAAGTCGAACGGTAGAGGACGACATTTGTTATGTTTGTAGTTTCGTAGTGTTCCCAGAACCGAAGCGGTCGCGGTGTCGGCGTTGATACGTAAATTGCAATTTTTAGGTCGGAACTAAATCGGCGGAGATGGGCGGCCGCTTTGTAGTGCGGTGTGCCGTGAAATCCGCCCTCGGTTACGTCCAATGCAGCTGGGACGCGGGCTAGATCTATACTCGCCTATTAGCCTAAGGTCGGATGATAGGACTAATAAACCAGAGGAGACTGCCTGGATCGGGTATTTTTCGAGCGTTCTATCCCGGCTTCTGCCTGGATCCGTTTTCCTGCGCTCTTTCCTGTTTAGTAGTGTCTGGACACTTGACCGCAATTTTGAAGAAGTCTAGATTGATCTGTTCGGGGAACACGTTTGCAGGCAAAACCCTAGAGACAAAGTTACGAGGGCGTTGTTCATATCCTACCGGTTTCCATCAGGCGTTCCATTTTTCACTAGGATAACAGAGAAGGGGGCCACTCTCGTACCTTTTGGGCTGCTCGTTAAGAAGAAGCAAGGAAGGCATTCTTTCGTGGTAGTTCGTCGACCCTATGGAAAGTGTCAGAGTGCGCAGGTCAGCGGGCTCCCGCGCCGGAGCGGGCTTGGGCATGCGCATCCATAAAGTATGAGCGACGGGGCAACGACCCGCGAGGAAATCAGTATCAGTGCCAGTGTGCTTAGACGCGACGGCGATTCGCGAGCGGGATTGGCAAAGCTTGGCGATTGGCGAGATTGGCAATGAAGGTTTTCGCGGCCAGATCATCTATCAGATGCTACTGAGAGGTCTGCTGTCAAAATTAAGCCGTGTCATTGACTAGATTGGTAACAATTTAAGCCGCAGTTGCGCCATCTGGTGGGATTGGTCTGGTCGAGAAACTCTTATTTCGTATTGGTCATCAGCATGATCAAGGGTGTAGAACGTCTACTGCCTGATATAAGCCGTAACTAAGTCCTAGCCGTAGACCTTTCACTGCCGGTCTCTCTCCGAGGTGTTCACGCAGTTTCATGCCGCGTTCATCCATTATCCTCCCTATGAATGTCTCTTAATCTCTCAAGACAGCTCTTTCAAATGTCTGGGACCTCTTGATGTATGGCAGTCACCAAGGACCTCCATCCGTTTTACTTAACTAATTCCGGCCGTCGTATACTATGTTGTTTTATCGAGTTAGAGAAAATGAATCAACCTCAACCTAACTTAGACACCTAACGTGTAGCGAGCTCGTTGTGCTGCCTTCGGCTGGGCGACCCTGAGACTGGTACCAATTGGCACCTCGTGATGGTAGAAAATGAATTTATTGCTTAACTAAGCTTTTCCAAACAAAAAGCAAAATTAATGGAAGTCAGAGGGAAATTGATCAAGCCTCAAGGATTAGGTCAGGTCTACACATAGGTTAGGTCTCGAATGCTTGTTATCGTGCATCCTACATCTGGCATCTCACCGCCTCACGCACGCCTCCACAACCCGCCAGGTGATAAACGCGAGCGGCGCCACCGGCGGGGCGGAGTCCCGGCGTCGCGGGGCGTCGTCGCCGCCGCGCGGGGCGCCCGAGAAGCGACGATGGCCGCTTTCGGAGGCAACCGAAGACACGATGGACGCTGAGCCCGCGCCGCCGCCGCCGCACGACACCGACGACGACGACGACACCAAGGTACGACTAACGAGAGCGCCACATGCCATCGTACCACTAGTTGTGTGACCCTTTTTTACTAACTTGTTTCTGATTTCTTCAGTGTTATGTTACTGCTACCACTGTGTAAACTCGTAAAGGTGGCATTTGCAAAGCACTTCCATTACCAATGTCTATAGGGGTGGTTCTGGAAGTTCAATATTTCACTGTGGCATAGAAGTGTTACGGAAGCTGATGCGATGCTCGCAAAAGCATTGTGACACCATATTCCATCTCCTTTTCGTCCCGATCCGTAACCACAGAAACCAGCTCTGTTACCTGAGAAACTAAATGGGTACCTTCTCCGGATTCCTATCTGACCAACCAGTTGATCGGTTCAGTTGGTCAGAATGGAATGCCTGCTTTTGTATGCGATCCGTATAACTGATCGGGTCTGGGATATGGACGGATGGTACCTGTCTGTGCTATCGACACCACGTTGTTCTTCCGCTTAGACACAACTCTCCCCACTGCGGGTGTTCCAGTGGCATCTTGGTCCGACCTGCTGCATGGTGACTCAGCGACCGCGTCTATCCATTCCAGGTGGAGACCCCGGTCCGATTCCGCACGTCGCCGCCCCTCGAGGCGCTGAAGCCCCGCAGGAGCGGCGCGGCGTGCGGGGGCTGCGGGGCGGGCGCGGGGCTGGCCACCGCGGGGTCGACCGCGGGGGCGGGGGCGGGGGCGGGGGGCGGCTCCCCGCGCCGCCGCCGCGCGCCGCCCCCGCGCCGGCACCGACCGGCGCTGGACTTCGATAAGATGCAGCAGGTATGTAGACGATCCCACATTATCATAGGTATCTGCACATGACCTCTTACACGACCGCTGTCATGAGAAGTACTCTCCACAACCCACACCGACCCACCGTCGCCACCGTAGATTGAATGGGTTCCAAAACCGGCCAAAGATAAAATAAATCCTTAAACAACTTTAAGTCCTATTTATAAAAAAAGACCAGTAGGTAAACGAAGGGCACCAAACAGGGGTCAACAACATTGACCGACCAGATAATTACTTGGTCGAGAAAATGAGGTAGAAGACCCGCGGCGACGACTTCCATCTTAATAAGAGGCAGAGAAGATACAGATATGTTAGAATTTGTTTCCTGCCTGCCTACTAGCCAGCCCTTTGTGGGGACAGTGGTGGGAGAATAGGAAGACAGAGTGCAAGAATGGCACTTATAGCGGTGTGGAAGTTAGCTAGGTGATGGGAAAGAAAGATGTTCGTGCTGCAGACTTAACCCATAAAAGGGCTGTCATGTAAAGGGACTGGCTGTAGATTTCGTAGGGACGCAATAAATGCACGAATAATGAAGAGCCATAAGCAAGGAGCATCGGTGACCTAATTGTTAAGGAGTCCGACTCGTACTCGGTATCGGGTTCGAACTTCAGTGCCGCCATGTACCAATGACTTTTTTCTGAATTATTTACACTACTTGAACACTAATCGACGCTCTTACGATAAGGGAGTACATCCTGATGAAACCTGCACATTCATGCGACTCCCCTGTTAACAGGGTCGTGGAGGTCAGTTTATTAAATACCAATTATCAAAACCTGGAACATGTCTAACATATCAAAGACGCCACGTGACTGGCGGAAATTACTTACAATCAACTAAAGTCTGACCAGGACTTTTGTCTGGATTTTTTTGAAGTTATTTCTTACACTGGCAACAGCAAGTAACAGGAACAGTAGCTCCCTCCTTGCACTCTTGACCTGACAGACCTCATATGTTCCTGATCAGGCTGGTAACCCGCTCGTATGTCCTCTAACGTCTGTCTAGTGTAACAGAACTTGGCAAAGGAACGTAGTTACCATATACAAGGATGTCCTTAGCCAGGCCCGCTTTGAACGATAATTTTTATTCTTCAGTATTGATTGCCTTTGTCTTTGTCGAACTCAATGCTGTAGTCTCTAGCAAAATAAAAGCTCAAGTTTCACTCCAAATGAGTACGATCAGTAATATTGTTTCATGCTCAGTAATATTGGATTACGGACAAGGGGCTCTATTTTTTAATCGAGCGCTTCGATTCGAACGGATTTCAATTTTGATTTTCGTAATAAAAGTTCGATATTTTTAAATTACATTGGCAACACCGTAAGAGTACGGTTAAAAGGTAAAATTAGCATTTTTATTCCGTAAATCAAAATTGAAAACCGTTTGAATCGAAGCAAGCTATTCAAAAATAGAGACCCTGGTTATTCACTACACTTTCACTACAGAGACCCTGGTGTCCTATTTTTGAAACCGCTCGCATCTACGCGAGCGCTCGCGTGCGCTACCTATCTCTTTCATACTCGGGCAATTGCTAGAGATAAAAAAAATAAGAATTTGAAGGCGAGCGCTTGTGTGCGCTAGCTAGATAGTGTAAAAGGGATCTATCACACTCATGGTCAGTTGATAGAGATTGAAAAGATAAGCATTAAAAGGCGAGTGCTCGCGTAGATGCGAGCGGTTTCAAAAACAGGGCCACAGATAGGATACTAGACCCTCAGCCACAGCTTGAAACCACCGAGAAAGTTCCGCGTAAACCCCGCACCTACCGCGGTACTCTCTTTTCTTGCCCCGTTAAAAGTTGCTTGGGTTTCCTGGAGTTTCAAGTAATGTCATGTTTAGTCATGAGCCGGCCGTTGCGGGCGCGCCGCGTTTTTATACCGACGTATGAATGGCTGCGTTGAATGGACGTAATCTCGACGCGGCTTGTGTAGGGATGGTTATATTACTTCATTATGCTTAGGTACCTCCTCTTTTTTCTATAATCTAAGGGTTACCTCACACGGCCGATAGATGTCAGTGATTAGTTTTTTACTCGCCGTGGTAAGTTTTTCGGTTTTTGTGACGCTTTTCTTTCTTTCGTCGTGTATCTCAGGTATCAACGTATTTCGAACTTTGAGTTTCGCTCACTTGGCAGGAATATTTTTAGCGTTGTTTGTTTCTACGGTACTGAATGCATATGTACATCATAAAATCTGTCTGTAGTCTCAAATCTGTTGCTGCCGTTTTTATGTCTTGTTTTGATTATGTTTCTTCTCTACAGCGCAATCTAGAATTTTCACGTTATTTACTTCAACTCTTATAATCGAAGGCACCGTCGTTTCTATAGATAGATTTATGCTGGGACTAGCAAACATAAGTTGGTACATATTTGTATGTAGTCGTTCCACGTTTGCCAAACCGACTTTTTGATTGCCGTTCTTATTGGATACACTTTTCGCATAACTCCTCAATAAAAACTCGACTCAACTGTATTCTGTCCGATGAAATCACATCTGAATTCCTGGCGGCCGGATGCGGCCATCAAGTTACAGCGTTATTATACACACAACACTTTTTGCTGAGGATCTCCTTAAAAGTGGAGACGACAATTATGGATCGTGAATGCCCGCCGATACTGGTTGTGAATTGGCCGGGGCGAGTCGAGTTCGTTGGTGAATCAACGGACATACGTAATATTTCTGTTGAATCAATGCCGTCCCTGGAAGTGGCTACATTCCACAGGGAGGCTCGAGTTCCTTTCCTTGTGTGACAATTCATTGAAATTTGAAAACCTCTAATCCCAACGTAAAATATAGTAGCTTGACCATACGCGGCGATTTTAAGGTGTACCAGTTTCACACTCGTCATCGTTTGATACTGCCAATTACCTCTTTGCGTTAGCATTTTATCACTTCTTTTATTTATATTTGATTATATTTTCTTCGTTGTTATATATTCCTTGCTATTATTTCTATTTTGGTCACTTATTGTTGTGCGGACTTATTTATTCGCGATAGCTTTATGATTTTATCTCGCTCACTCCATTCGGCCTTTCGATAGCGGGCGAGATGACAAGTCATAATGTTATTAGTGACAGCGTTTGAGTAAAGCGGTCGGAAGCGCTAGGAATGGGCAGCAGCGTTTTTTCAAGTACCAAGCGTATAGAATATCGTCAATACATTCCCGATGCTAACTTAAACATCAAAGTGATCGGCGCAGTGGTAATTAACGTGCCGCCGATTTCACAACTATGGACCTGTAGCCGTATTCACAATGGCTCGGAAGTAGAGTTTCCGTGGAATCTATCGGGATTCTTAATAACAGTTTTCGAATCGATCGACACGGATTCGCCGCTCACGAATTTCGCGTGGAATAGTTCGGAAACGGTTTCGAATCATTGTGAATAAGGCTACTGTAGGAGAGTCGCATAGTGCCAATTATAACTCAACTGCGTAGACCGCCGCAGCCTTATTTCGCAATCGAGTTTGCAGGTTATCTGATGGTGAGTTATTACCATCGCCTATGGACATTTGCTACACCAGTGGCGTCGTGAATGCGTTGCTGGCCTGAGAGTAGTAGGGTGTCGAATAGTTTCTTGAAAGATCAAATGTCGTACCGGCGGAACAGCGTTGCAGGAAGATCATTCTATAGAATAGGCGTAGACGGCAGGAAATTTGTCTGCTGAAAGGAGGGATCACAACTATCCCTCCTGACTATTGTAATAATAAAAATCATCTTGGCGTTAATGTCCCGGGCGCGAGGGCCCGGGGTCCGCCTTGTTTATGATCCAGGATTTGGCAAATCAAGTAATTACATTGGAGCCACTGCCATCTGACCTCTGTGACCCTGTTAACATGGGGACCTGACCAGATTGGATCATGGTTTCGAATTCCGTCGCCTGAATGTGCAGGCTGCATCACGATGTTTCCCCTCACCGTAAAAGTATCGGCTAGTGTTCAACACGCACATACTCAGAAAAGAGAGCCATTGGTACACGAAAACACTGGGATTCGAACACGGGACCTCTCGCTACGAGTCGGTCTCCTCAACCTTTAAGCCACCGACGCTCCTATCTCTATCCCTTCTGTCTATTCTGAATTCTCATATGGTATGTTTCCCTTCCCCAGTTGCGCGTAGGCGTGGGCGCGGGCGGGTCGCGGTCGGTGCGCTGGCGCGCGGCGGGCGGCGGCGCGGGCGAGCTCTCCGTCTTCTGCTGGTGATGGCCGCCCTAGCGCCTACTGCCAGTGTGATCTCACTGCGGGTGAGATCACACTGCCCTAGCTTCAATAGCCATCAACTTTATAGAACCGTCCAAGTTTCGCACAGTTCAGTTGGGAACGTGAGAGGCTTATGTGACGCGTATAGCGCCGTCTCGGTCTAAGCAGGGCACTTCTGTTTAGGTCCTGCTATAAGAGCTCATGGTAAGCCCCCTGAACGGTACTCCTACGCCTGGTGTTGAGAGACGCTTAAAAAAGCCGCTATGGGAGTACCAGAAACTTTGTACATATCAAAAGATTGGCCCTCCGGCCAAATGGAGTGACGATTCGCGAAAGGTTGCGGGTCGATGCAGGATGCAGCAAGCCGAGGGTTGGGGGAGGCCTATGTCCAGCAGTGGACTGGTACAGGCTGATGATGATAATACAAAAGTCCACGTTATACAGTAAACACATCACATACTTTAAGCATTGTTTTCAATGGTAATTATATAGATCTTAAGTTTGTTAAACCGGGGCTCTATCCAGCTAGCGTTGTTCCTCGCTACCATAGCGATATTCGGAAAGGCAATACGGAAGCTCGGTACAAAGACATGAGTTGTCAAACATAGCACATCATCAACTAATAATAATGCATGGTGTAAGCAGTCCGACATCATGCTATCGTGTTATGTGCAGTAATGGTGGAGTTTGTTCTTGACCTGACCTCTTGACTTCATATTTTCGTTTTTTACGTCATTCTGCAGTTGTAGGCTTAAGACATTTCATCTTAGTCCTCACAGTGACAACTCATCTGTGGTTCTGCACTTTTGTTGCCTGCTAAATTAATGAATCGTAAATGTTATGGGCGACAGTTACCGCATCAGATGGGCTGTCTGCTCGTTTCAGCACTGTATAGCATAAAAAGAAAATCTGAGCAATGTTATCCTTTAACTTATTACGTTTATATTTCCGTTCCAGATCAGCGTGTAGGGGCTCCCCGCCCCGCCCTCCGGCCTCGACGGCCGCCTGTCGGCTCCCGCGCGAGTCCCACGCCCACGGCTGGGCACCCACGCCCACGCCCACGCCCGCGCCCCTTCGGCCCACGGACGGCCCTGTCGCTATGACAGCGATGATCGCGATTCGATCAGATAACCCGCTGGTTATCGGACAGATTATCGCATCTGTTTTTCCAATTTTAGGCGTTATTAATATTACTTACTTATTATTATATATTGTGTATTGTATATATTTTTGTTATCGATAGAATTTGGACGTGTTATGTATTTGATATTATTGTTTAGTGTTTCGGCCGCCGCGTGGTGCGGCCGCGGCCGGCGCGGAGGCGGCGCCCGAGGGCCGCGCCCGGTCCGGACATATTACATTCACGTTTATTCAATCATCCAAATCACAGACAGACAGAGTCTGTCTCTCCTGTTTGTACGACCAGACTGAACTGAAATCCCAAGCGCATGTCATTACATACCGTATTCATGAAACAAAGTATGGGTGTAACTGATCCGATGCGATGGACTGCAAGCCAGCTTCCAAATAGGGACTAACGTGGATCGAAATTCCGATAGATGGCGCAACTGGAGCGAAAGATGTAATAATTCGTCGTGCCATTGGTCAGAACCAAACGGTCAAAGTTGACGGTTGGATTTTAGCCAATAACGTGGCGTTATTTTGACAGTGATAAGATCTTACTTTAGTCGCCAGTACCGCCATCTGGTGAGCAAAAATACTTCAGCCCACATTAGGAGCCCGTGCCCCTGTTAGTATCCGACCATGGTAATATCTATAGTAGTAGCCCTCATCTGTTGTTCAGAAATACCATGCGGTACTATCATCAAATTCGATTGTTGTCGATTTGTTTTTGAGTCGCTCTATCGACCTACCCAAAACCAGTACAAGATGATCTAGCGTCTCTATAGACGCGCATAGCTTTGTAATAGCAATAAAGAGCAATTTTATACTGGTTTTGAGTAGGTCGTTATGGCATCTTCTGTACTGAACTAGTCCACTGTCAGATGAAATGGTAAAGGTGTTCCCTCGCCCGTGATGAGTT
Organism: Blastobasis lacticolella; assembly: GCA_905147135.1. NCBI lineage: Eukaryota > Metazoa > Arthropoda > Insecta > Lepidoptera > Blastobasidae > Blastobasis > Blastobasis lacticolella. Next base: position 394,320 of record LR990041.1, read on the forward strand.
CTTTTTACCTTAGACACATCCGGTGTGGGAGCAGTTAAACAAAGTTTCGAAACGTTTCAGATACAATTTGTAATGTTTTATTGTAAAAGTTATTTTTATTAATTTAAAAAGAAACTTTTTGGAACATTTGTATACTCCAGTGTCATCTAGAGAAGTTTTTTTATTACGAGCTTTTATTTACTTTCACATGTCCCCATGTACGTAATAAATCTTAAAGTTAAACTTAACCCATTTCCCGGTTTCCGACTCGAGTAGAAATTTCGCACACTCATATAAAGTACACACTTATGATACCATCGACCTGATCTGTTGATGGAGACGGAAGATGGCTATAGAAACTCCTAAACTACGTATGGTGAACCCATCGAGTTTGGGCTCATTTAATTAGTCTTGACAAGTACTTTGACTGATCATAGAGAACGCGCGATAAAAACTTGCCATAAAAAATATTTTTCATTTGAGAACTTGTTTCATCAACAAAAGCGAAACTTTAGAATTAGAAATGTCCTATGATCACAGTGACCCTGCATTAGTGGCAACGCGTGATGGATTTCAGTTCTAACTAGTGAACAGCATTCACTAGTCACTAGATACCTAGTGAATAGTGTTCACTAGCGTTAATTCAGTGAATAGTGCATATGTCTGGGCTCCGGCGAGTGGCGGTCAGACGGCGGCCTTTGATCTCGAGTCGCTTCGCCGCGATTCTTCATAGCTGTATGTTATCAGTTTAACGTCAATTGATTCGAAAGGCGACCCTCGCCTCTGTACAAGTGTTGGTTGTATAATTACATAGTCGTTTAATTATGTTAGGTAGTCGTAGCGTTCACGCGAGGCCGCGCGGTGACATAATAACGTGGAAGGTGCGAGTGGTTCCAGTGAATCTTACGAAAGACATTTAACAAATTTTTCAAATTAATACAATGATAAAGTACTAAGACTTTTTTTTAAATCGCTTGGAGACATGTACATAGCGGTAAGCTGTAGCGTAAGCAGACTTAGATTTAGTAGGTATAACAAATTGTATGAGCCGGCGGCCCGCCGCCGGCCCACGTGGTGATATTTTAAAAATATGTTTTTGATATGAATTAACAAGCGTAATAAAGAGTGAGCAAGGCACATCTTGATACCACTGTTTTATTGTGACACCCTTATTTTACCCGTTTCTAGGTGATCGCTGGTCAATTGGCATAGGTGCCTGAACCTGCCAGTATCAGGAAAGAGGCCCCGTGGGCTATAAGCGCTAGGACGATGATGATGAATCCGCATAGTGCCTACCATGTAACCTACAGTGTAAGCCGTAGTGATTATCTTCTCTCTAGTACGGAAGATAGCAAATCCCAGTTGTGCTAACGCGCAACACTCGGGGCCCGGGGTCCGTCTTCCTGCTCGTCGTAGTCCAATTTGCTTCGGCATCCTTAGCGGTGGGTCCGTTGGCGCGCATGCCTCTCTTAATGACGTTCAGCCATCGTTTCTTGGGCCGGCCTCTCCTTCCCATACCATTTACTCCATACTACCATATACTTTTGTAGCTATCAGCGACGTCACGGACGTGAAGGTTTCGAAGGTCTTTGCTGTGGCCCTAGCACAAGTGTGTCCGCGGCAAAGCTCGCGCCGCCAGAGAGCGTTTGTCCCTTTCTCTCAATACTGAGACGAAAGAGATAGCAATACCTGTGTCGCGCTTTTTTGCTTGTTTGCTTATCGCGCGCGAGAGCAACATGTGCTAGGCTTACTGGAAATCCCACACGTTCCTTATTACATCTCATGCTCATTAGGTTGCAGGCAACAAAAATGTGCAGGTGCGTTGTCACTGTGAGGATTAAGATGTAATGCATGATGCCTGTAATGGCGCTGGCTACCTTATCCTTTCCACCGGAACACAACAATACGTGCAGAAATAGATAAGGCGTACTTTTTAGGTTCTAGGACCTGACAAAATACAGGCAGTTGGGTAAAAATCGAGTTCTAAATGAAATAGAAGACGCTGCTTCCCAAATTAGGTCTGCGGGATACTTAAAGGAGGCTTCATATAAAAAGGAGAACATTGGACATGGAGGAAATCCAAAGATTTTTTTGCAAAGATTATGGACATAGAGCAGCAAAATCTTTGATCCTGTGGTGTCAATGTCAAAGTAACTACATTTTATTTTCTCTTTGGTGACAAGACAACATAAAACAGCACCTCACTTATGTACATATCCGCGTGAAATAATAATAATTCCACTTAAAGTAGCTAGTATTAAATTCTCTTTGTACTCGACAACTATGATAAACAGAAACATCAACAGAATGGACAACATTTTTGCGGTTACCAGCTTCCAACAATATAGTCAAAGAGCGAAGCTAGTGGAGCGGAGTGAGAGTGGGGGCGATGGGTACCCATACCCAGTGTCAGTCCGCAGTGCGAACGAAGCGTCCTTGCTTCGTTTGTACCGCGAGCTGTGTCAGCGCAGGGGGGGTCCCACGCCCCGTGGCCGGAGGCTGTACAGGGAATTGACGCAGCAGTTTGTGTACTACCCTGAAGATTTTAAGGGTAAAGATAGTTATGTGTATTTATGTCGCACGATAGACAAACAGGCCAGCGGGTTACCTGATGGAGAGTGGTCATTGCTGACCACAGACATTAGCATCACTTTTTATGGCATCGGTAGGTAGGTACGATAGACTAGGCAAGCGGGCCACCTGATGGCGAGTGGTCACTGCTGCCTATAGATAGAAATAAGCATCACCACGTATCGTCAATGCCTTGCCTACCTCTAAAATCCCGAGACACGTTGCTCTCTCGGCAAGAAGGAAAACTCCCCTTCCTTGCCAAATCTCCACTCCATGGAGCAATGCCTTAGGTACATACTCATTTGCAGGAATACAGTACTATTGAATAGTTAGAGCGTCAGTGGCCTAATGGTTATGGGGTCCGACTCAAAAGCAGAGGTAGGTACAAGGGTGAATCAAAAAGTTCTTAGAATCGCTATAAAAATACAAGAAAACTTGAACAAAATTATTTTATTTTTCAACGTAATCTCCTTCTAATTCAATATATTTAGAATACCGCTTTTCTAACTTTCTAATTCCTTCCGCAAAAAAAACATTTTCTTGGCTCTCAAAAAATTCGTTGACGGCAGTTGACTGCGTCATCGTCCTCAAATTTTGTGCCACGGAGATGTTCCTTTAATTTGGGGAATAGGTGAAAATCACTAGGGGCCAAGTCCGGAGAATATGGTGGGTGCTCAAGAATTTCAAAGCCAGCATTCCGGATTGCCTTCAGCGCAACTTCCGACCGATGTGCAGGAGCGTTATCGTGAAGAAACAACACACCCAATGCCAGTTTTCCACGACGTTTTTCTTTAACTGCATCACGCACTTTTGGGATTAAACCTGCATAATACAGTCCAGTAATCGTCTGCCCTTTCGGCATGTAATCAATAAAAATAATTCCTTCATTATCACAAAACACAGAGGCCATAACCTTGCCAGCGGTAGGAGCCGCTCGAAATTTCCTCATAGGCGGTGAGGATGGTCGTTTCCAAGACATGCTTTGCTTTTTTGTTTCGGGATCAAAATGGTGGACCCATGTCTCATCCATAGTAATAATACAACGGAAAAATTGATCCGGATCGGACTGTAACATTTCGAGATTGCGCCTTGAAATTTCCAAACGACGTTTTTTGTTTTCTTCGGTTAGCATTCGTGGAACCCACCTTGCTGACACCTTTTTGAAACCCAGTGAATCGGTTAAAATGGATTGAATGCTGCCAAATGATATCTTTAGGATCTCTGCTAAATGTTTTATGGTTATTCTTCTGTCTTCCAAAACCAATTTTATAATTTTCTTGACATTTTCTTCCGTAACAGAAGTTGAAGGCCGCCCGGAACGAGGTTCATCTTCACAGCTCGATCTACCTCTTCTAAATTCAGCAACCCAGTAAGCGACGGTAGAATATGGCAAATCATTATCCCCTAATGTCTGCTGGATATCCAAAAAAATTTCTTTAGTGGACATTTTTTTCAAGCACAGATACTTTATCACTGCACGTAACCCATGCTTCTCCATATTTAAGGATTTTTAGAAACGCCTTGTACTAAATAATTTATTACTTGCAAACGGTACGATCAAATCGAGTGTTATTACGCATAAATATTGTGTGCTTGGCACACTTTAAAGTAAATATTAAACTACCCACAAAAATATTATATTCATGTGCACTTCTAAGAACTTTTTGATTCACCCTCGTAGGTACAGAGTTAATAACCCGCTGTGCCACCCAATGACTCTTTTCTGAGTGAATGTACATTAGTTGAACACTGGAGAACATCGTGATGAAACCGGCACATTAAGGCGACTAAATGTTTGATCCAATCTTGGTCGGAGGTCAGATGGCAGCCGCTCGCCACTGCTCGGACATTAACGTCAAAATTATTATTAAGTATTGTTTGGCTGTGGTATTCTTTAAGGTGGAGGTACTATACTATTGTATACATTCTGAATCACGTAAAAGAAACACAGACAAATAATACTTGTCTACTGGGAGTGTTCAACCTGATGTACTCACTACAAATTTTGATTTAAAAAATAAAGATGATAAAATATTAAAATTCGACTTACCTTGTGAGGCGGCTCTATTTTGAATGGGATAACTATCCCGCGGTGCCCTACTTACCTGTCTACAATCCATCGCTTCTTGGGGACTTCTTTCCTTACACCGGCAGTCCACACACTAAGCAATAAAGGTTACATTCCAGTGCAGAGCCGCCGCCAACGGCCTGGAGTGCCCGCGCCTCACAACACCCCGCTGGGGACCGTGTCGCTGGCGTCCCTCGACGCACCATCCGCTCTTCCTTCGTGCCAGACCGACTATGAATCCTCCTACCTCGTGCCAGACCGAATATGAACTCTTCTACCTCGTGCCAGACAGACTAGGTAGGGCTCGGTATTGTGCGAAAAGTATATGGCAATAGACTGGCGGGAAATATGTATGTAATTAAGAATGATTAAACCACAGTATGCAAAAATAAATTTTGACTCCAAAAATATTTTTTCTCTGCTTTAATTATGCAAAGGGGAATTCTATTACAATGTGGACAGTGAAATAAGCTGTTTATTACCATTATCTGGATAAGTAACGTACTATTCGATTCTCTATTATTAAAGGACAAACATAGAAATCATACAAAATATTAATATAGAAAATGGTTTAAATATTAAAAAATGTGTGCTCCGGATTGTCTAGAAGATAACCTACAATACAAGTGGTAGGTAATAAGTCCTGTCGGGTATTTAATCAAAACAAATAAAAAAGCCGTAATAATTCGTCCACGTAGTATGTAATAATTATAGTGATAACCCGATTGGTGTAGTTACAAGGTTTAGGTATTACTAAAATTCCCTTAATGTAAAATCACAGATAATTACCGCAACTTTGGTTTGCGATTTAAGTTATGTACTAAATAACAAATAATATGGTGTAATCGTTCTCAATCATCCTACTTATACCTTCCAGTAGTGCCAGTGTATTTCGATTCGAATACAGCTTTTATTTGCAAGACCACAATACTTAGCGAGTTCTGGTACGAATATTATGTGGCGTCTGTTTTGTCCGAATTTTGATTTAAAACAAAATTATGACCGTCAAATTATATAAACTTTGACCAGTTTGATATATTCGATTTGTTTGATTGTAGTTCTGGTTAGTTATCCTAGTATGTAATAGAATAACAAATAAAGTGTGAGCGGGTACAGAGCCACTAAATCTAGACAGTCTACATGATGCTACAACAACAACAACGTGATTCGCCTAGGCGTGTCCGGTGTCTCGCCGGAGTGAGCCCTCGTACGCGCTGATCGGTCTGCATGCGTCGCCCCCTACCGGGATGACTTTCCCTTTGCTTTGCGTTACATTTTTGACGTTTGAAAAGAGATGAATTAACGTAATCCTAATTCAATAAATACTTTTTCATTTTCATTTTCACTATAGACGCCATTTTGTAAATGTCCTTCTGAACAGATAACTTAGGAGTTCTAGCTTTTACATATCCCACAGCCCAATGTGAATTTTACAAATTTTTTATACAGATTTCAAATCAAAAATAATTTGTACAGATAAGTTGGTTTACACAAATTGTGTATAAGCGTCCTATACCGGGCGTACTATCTCGCGACGCCCCAGGCCGTCGTGACCCACGGTTTAGCCATACAAATGACTCATTTTCAATAATAATTACTACAGGTTTAGTGCTTAACTGCGGCATGACGACCGATCGCCTCCCACGCACGCCGATCCACTTATTGACTTAAGCTCTATTAGAGACCTGCACGGCGATATCTCTTCCAACTTAGTATTGAAACCAGGAAACTATGCGGCGCAAGCTATGTTGCCCACTTGTGCTAACCATGCTCTATGTATTTTACATCATCTAGCTTTGCCACAGTTTTGCAAGGATGATTATTCATAAATAATTGTTAATCAGATAAATAAAAACCGGTTTTCCTTGTGTTACGATTTTATTCACAAAACTTGTAAAAGAAAGTAAAATAAGAGTTGAATGGTAAAATTTTAATGTGGATGTTCATTCTATTCTTCATTACTTACAATATAATTTGAAGAAAATAATTAACTACCACATCCACAATATGTCAGCTTAATAGCGTTTTAATAAACGTAACATTTGTTTTTACTTTATAGGAACATCTTAAACTTAATGATATGGCGAGGCTCGCGTCGCGACGCGCTCTCAAGGAATCTGACTCATGGGGGTCAATGTCCTACTTAGTCCTTCTGTAAAATAAATCTTATGATTAAAGAAATAAATTAAATGAATCATGAACTAAACCTCTGAAGACTTCTGATGATGATCGATATACAATATAACTCCATATATTATTATATAGAATCGCCTGACGGCAGCAGCTTATAGACCGCAACATACCTTCTAAAATATATAAAATTATTTACTAAAGAAATGCATATCGCAGAATTTAAATGGGCCGTGTGGTGACTGGCACAGCAGAGTGCAGCACCAACCCGTCTGCCAAGTGTGGCAAAGATTATGGCAATGCCCTGCATTAATGTGGAGGAAGCGCAAGTCCAGTACAGGAGTGCTACGAGGTGTGGATGTCATGTGGTGGGGAACCAGCGGCGCGACGACTGGATTTAATTTGCGGTCAACAGTCTGCCGCCATCGGCGGTTCCTCATTTTGGAACTACCATTTAATTACTACTTACACTTAAAATATAGTATTAGATATAGAGGCGGGCATGGTGCCTACCAAAAATGCAATACACGGGGCAATGTGACTGCGTGGTATACCAGTCACAGAACTCCCAATTCACAGATCACTTTTTCTCCGTTCATACACCATCAATACACATATACACATCACTTTTCCCTATTCGACACACTGAAGTACTTGAGTAGAGTCCTCGTGTTTTTCGCCCGCGGCGTCTTCTCCGACACTGAGCTGCGGCGGACCGGGACGTTCTCTTTGGGGCTGAGCGGCGCGAGCGGGATTGGGGCCGGCTTGTCCTCGGGCACTCTCTTCTTCTCCAGCACCATGCGCGTGAGCCAGTCCGTCGTGCATCGCTTCTTGGCCGGAGACATCAGCCGGAGGTGGGGGGCCTCGCCGCGCAGCGCGAAGTCCGGGAGATCACGCGTGGGGGGGGAGCGCGGGCTGTTGGGCGATATCACGCGACACGCGCGCCGCTCGTAGTTCTTCGTGGGGGACATGAACGACCCCCCCGGCCGGGCCTCGTACCGCCACGTCGGCTCGGGACCGACGCACTCCCGAGGGCGTTTGGTCCCGGCCGGCAGCAGCGGGGGCTCGTTCTCCGGAACGGGGGGCAGGGGGTCCATGCGTGGGCGCTTCGGCTCGTCGTCGTCGCGCGATGCGTTGAGCAAGTCCGTGAGGCAGCGCTTGGTTTTTCTGATGGCCGGCCCCTCCTGGCGGGCTCGCTTCCCGGTGTAGGACTGCGGCGTGGCGGGCCGGCGCTTCAGCGAGCTCGGGGTCCGGTCCAGGGCGCCGCCCCAGCGCGGGAGGACAGCTAGTTCCCCGCGGGGGATGCCCTCGGCCCGGCCGGAGTGGGGTCCGCTGTCGTCCTCGGGCCCGATGCGCCACAGCTTGTGGCGAGCATCGTCGCTGCAGGTGACTATGGCGGTGGGCGCGGCTCGCCTCCAAGCCGCACAGGTGACCTCCGCCCAGTGCCCGGCGAGCCTCGCCACCGGCTGGGAGTACTTCACGTTCCATATGTAGGCGTTCTTGTCGCTGCTCCCGCTGACGAGGTAGCTCCCGTCGGGGCTGAGGCCGGTCTTGATGTAGAAGGTGCGGTTCTCGTGGCCCACGTAGCGCTGCTCCGGCAGAGCGTTGTACGTCGATATGTTGAAGCAGTAGATCACGTCGTCCATGCAGCTCGCGTACAGCTTGATTCGGGAATCGTCGATTATGAGGTTCGTGTAGCCGTTCTTGGTTGAGCTCCCGCAGTACGGTATCGAGTGTTTGGGGAGTGGTTCCCGGGTGTACGCGCTGTAGTTCTTCCGGAGGTCCCAGACTTTGATGTTGCCGTCGCATTCCCCGCAGGAGAGAAGCGTCGAGTCGTCCTGGAAGGCGAGGCCCGTGATGCTGATGGCCCGTTGGTTGTCGATGCGGGGCCGCTTGCTGTGGGATCCCGGAGTCTTCGGGGTGAAACTGGAGTGGCAATTCATCAGGGAGTTGTCGGGTTTCAGGACGACGGACGGCTGACTGCTGGCTCTGATGTCCCAGATGAGTATGTGCCCGTCCCTGGCGCCTGTAGCAAACACGGACGGCTCCGTCGGCCTGAACACGGCCGTCTTCACGGACTTTGAGTGACTAGTGAACGTTAAAACTCGCTTTGGGGCGCCGTCCGCTACGTCCCACAAGCAGGCCGTGTGGTCACCTGAAAATTAGTGAAACAAGTTAAATACTGGAATTATTTACAAATCCATTTATAGGTCTAGTTAGTGAAGAGTAGTCGGGCGATAATGCCTATTCATTATCATCATCATTTTGGCGTCTCATCATCATCATCACCATCTTAGCGTCTATCCCGGCTTCTGCCAGGGTACACTTTCTTACTCATTCGTCTCCTCTTCGCCCGGTCTTCGAGATCCTCGTGTCGTAAGCCGTTGGCTCCGGTATCCGACTTAACGATGTCAATCCATTGTACGCTTGCACCCATGTATCCCTGGGGTGACCAGACCAGCGCAGATCAGTATCCTCAACCTTATTCGCAATATTCCTTACGCCAAGGCTGCCATGGATATATGAGTAGATGAGTACTCGTTACGTTATCGGTCTAATCGCGTAACTACGCACGTTTTATTCTGTTGGCGTGAAGTTAGGCTCGCCTGTGCTGGTTTAGTCACGTGTTGCACTAGCCCCACAGATAAATAGGTGCCTAAACCTGCCGGTATTAGAAAAGTGGTTCCAAGAAGCGATGGATTAACATCGCTGAATCGAATACGAGAGCCAACAGATTGCGACGCCAGGATGCCGAAAACCAAGCGAAGTGGAGAAGAAAAAGTCAAAACGGTCCCTGAAATAAACTAGGATTGACCCCTATGATGATGATGATGACTTATGAAGACTACAAACATGATTCTCTAACGACACTAGAGACATTAATGCAATAACAGAGTAGCTCAAAAAGAAGTGTACAACAATGAACATCAACCATTTTAAGTTAATAAAGATAATAATACAAAGCATACCTGAGACGGTGACAAAATTCATATTTGCAGGCATCCATGCCAGATCAAATACAGCATTGTTGTGGCATTGAAATCCTTCCAGGGAACTGGCATTGTTTACTTTAGATGTATCCTGTAATGGAACAATAACATAGTTTATTTCTAACATTGAAACTTATATTACTTATAAATTAATACTTCAATAACAATAGTGAATAACCACAAAAGTTTTATAACCAAAATTAATACTTCATATCACATATCATCCATCTAGATGCACACTGCTGGGTATAGGCCTTCCCCAGAGATCTTCACAAAGGCTGATCCTGTGCCATCTGTATCCAGCCAGTACCTGTGACCTTTACCATGTATTACTTAACCCTTTCCCCGCCAGGAGTTTTCGTCAAAAACGTTCACTACACGCCACGACAATAAAGTATAAACTGTCTGAAAACTGTATGCATGTGTCGTCAGGTACTATAACGATAAAAAAAATAGAGTTAAATTGGTAAGATTTATTTGTCTGATATAATCGACATTGGCGGCGAGGGCACGAAACTTAAATGTCTGATATATCAGACTTTGGGGCTGAAAAGGTTAAACTATTATTCAAAACAAACTATATATTGGAACAAGTTACCTGAGCAAGTTGTATCAGCACCGGTTAACAACGCCTTTAAGAATTGATTGGATGAACATTTAAAACCAATTAATTGAGAATGTCAATGGGTTGAGGATAGTGAGATACAGACATATCAGTTGTTCCAACTGCCTGTCTGTTCAGGGATAATAATAATAAAAAAAAAAAAGCAAAGTATGTGGTTCAGCTTGTCACAAAAATCACCCAGGTTGCAGAGTGACGTGTCAAACATACACAACAGAAAACACTGCTACCCAATCCAATAGGTACTTATTATTATGCAAATATGCATCCAGATATGTAACTGTCCAACTCTGCCTGGTTCATCACTTACTTCTACAAACCTATCTAATTTAAAATGTATGGAAGAGTAAGATTCATGAAGAATATTTCACTAGGTACAGTTTTGACACGTGGCCGCTCACTGTGGGCCTTATAAGAAAGCTCACTGTTACCCAAAGGGCAATGGAAAGAGCTTGGAGTCTCTTTGCACAATTGAGTCAGAAATGAGGAGATCCGCAAGCGAACCAAGGTCACCAACATCGCTCTAAGCATTGCCAGACTGAAGTGGCAGTGGGCAGGGCACATAGCTCAAAGAACAGATGGGACAGTAAAGTTCTCGAGTGGTGACCACATACCCAAAGAGGCATCATGGGAGGCCTGCCCACAAGGTGGTAAAGATCGCAGAAAACAGCTGGATGCGGAAAGCACAGGACCGGCCTTTGTGGAGATATCTGGGGGAGGATAATGCCCAGCAGTCTTCTAGCTGATATGATGATGATGACAGTTTTGACAGAACCAAGCTGTTACAATGAGGATAAGGTGGTAACTAAACACTACATGCTTTGATAGACTTGCCAAGAACCGGTAACAGTCCGCAGTTAGACCTAAAACTTAGTGGTAAATCAATATTAATATAATCAGTAAACACACCTGTATAACAACCCGTCCATCCTCATTGGCAAGGGCTAGGAGGTGCTCGTAGCCACGACTCTCGGCAAAGCGGCACGCAAAGATAGGTGGGTCGTGTTCCAGGCCCGCTGCCGCAGCCTCGCCGCCTTGCAGACCATAATATGACTCCTCTGGGCGTACCACAAGACGACGCAGAATGTGGTCATAATCGTAACGGCAATCTACAATTGTTACAACATTAATGCAGCTTTAGATTAGGTATACGTAAGCCAATTTCAATAGCGAGTCTAGATAATTCGATGTGGTTGGGTTCATGCAAGCAAGTGCCTATACTTACAAGTACCGAGCTGGCGATCGATCAGATATTGTATTGTGTGATTCATTTTGCAGTCTTACATTTCACTCAATTAGGATTACTTTACTTTATTGTTTAAACTCACTTATTATAGGTACTAGGTACCACAAAAACAATAACAACAAAAATCGAGCGCGAAAAAAGCAGCACGCAGCACGTCCGATACTATTTGACAGTGACAAATGTAACAATAATAGTTTTTTATTATTGGCCTCTGGCATCTTGTCTTATCAAATCCTGTGCTAAATTGGAAGCTGAAATTGAGTTGTCAGTAGAGGCCTTTATCAGAAAGGTGTTTTTTTTTCCTGTCTATGGCAACATTGCCGTCCGTAGACAATATAAATGTTCTTCGTTTCCGCCATCTTCAATCCGATTTGGGATTTTATGTATTTCGTTTTTTTACAAGTTATTTCATAATAATTAGTAAATAACTTAGAAATTTATACTTTATATTTGTACTTTGTACTATCTATTTATATTTTACATGAGCTAGTTTGATATCCATCTCTAAAAGACCCCGGTAAGCTGTGTTCCAAGTGTCCATTTTTAACGATTGCTATTAGACAGTTTTGCCAAGATATCGTACGTTTTTCTTTATTTATAACTATAGGCAGAGTTACACAACACGCAATACAGTTGTACTAATAAGTGCGTTTTGGAATTAAAGGTGCATGGAATGTGAGAGACCTGGCTATGGACAATGTTTTGAACGGCGGCGGTTGGATGATGCGGCGTTGGTCCAGGGGCTCGGCGTGCAGTTGCCGGTCAAGCGCAAGCACGAGCCACTTGGCATGGGCGCCCGCGTGCTGCGTGGCGGCGCCGCTGCTGTGCGTCACGCGCTGGCTCTCCCAGCTGACCGGAGCGACCGGCCCGCGAAACGCAGCGCGCCAGCGGACCCGCCCAGCCTACCTCCTGCCCCGCTCCCAAATTGTGATCCTGCCACTCCCTTTATAAGTGACATGGACGAGATTACTTATTGGATCTACACCAAACGGGCTCCGTGCCTCATGAACTATGATAACATGATAAAGAAGCAGAATATGGCATTGGATTTCGTTGCTCCACGGCCGTGTGAGGACGACGTCAGTTCACCCAAGAAAAAGAAAAGGAGAAAACTTTCAATATTGGACGATGAATCTGACTCCATAGACAAACAGCAAAATGTTTATTTTGAAAGCGGCAATAATCATAAAACAGTTCTGAGCAGCTGCAAGTCTGCCACTTTTGATTCAGATATTGATTTTAATATTAGAAATACATCAATTCAAAACAATGCTAAAAGAAAGAATAAATCTCATAAGCATAAAAGGACTGTGCTACACAAAAAGAACAAGTTAACAACTTCCACTCCAAATCAAAAAATGAATTCAGCTGTTCGACGTAGTCTGAGAAAGACTCCAAACTGTGTTAACAATAAAAGTAATCAATTTGCTGTATCCTTCGATGTGTATACTGTGCAGACAAATAATGATTGTATGCAGGAAGTAAAGAAGGAGGAAACTAATGTCTCATGTAGAGAGGCTTTGATTAGTAGTAATACTAAAATGGAGGCAAAGGATCCTGTAAGGCCTAATGATGATGCTGTGGTTAAAGGACAGTTTGAGGACGATAGTGACGTGTCTGGTTTTACTGCAAACTACATAAGGTCTACCAAAATTCACTCATCGAAAAACCCAAAGACATTAAGGACCAAGAACAGTAGACTGACCTTGGTTAAGGAAACTAAGCAAGAGAATGAAAGAAATGGAAATGCTCCACTAGTTTGCGTTAACAAATCTGTTAATACTGGCAGTCCAGCAGCCAAAGACACACTGAATTGCAGTACAGATTCTTCACAGAACATTATCAACTTGGTTACAGTAGAGAGCAATGATAACTCTCCCTGTGTAAATAAATCAACATCCCTGCTAAAGTTTATTGATGCTAAGCCATCAAAATCAAATAATAAAAAGCAGACATCATCCAAAATTGATAATAATATTTCCAATACTTCTTTCAATAGCGGCACAGTAAGGTATCCAAAGAGACAGAAGGCAGTTGCTACTGCTGTGACATGTACACCCCAACAGAGGAGCAGTACCCGACAAAGGGTGACCAGGAATTCAAGTGGCCTTGATACGTCTGACAGAAAAGAAAATTCAGATCTACACATTTCCAGGACAAGAAGTGGGAGGCGTATAGGACTGGCATTGCAAAAAGCTGACAGTTCTGTTCAGGTACTAAGTATGTCGGATCAGATCAGCTCGCCTGCTACTCTTAACGTAGTGGTTGCGACCCAAGCAAGCACGAGGAAGAAGAAGCGGTCATCTAATGTAAAAACTGTGAAGCAGAGGGACTCTATACGGAGCAAAAGTGGCTTTGCAGCTTGCTTCTCTGACAGTGACGATGATGATAGTGAACTATTGAAGCAGCGGAAATTTTTTGACACATAATTTATTTATATATCTCACAGGAAATTTGTGGTTTCTATAAAATTTATTAGATTGAAAATCTTCTGATTTAATTGATGAACAACACTTTGCAAATGTTGTTAAATCCTGTACCTATTTAATATGCAATAATATTGTCTTATGTTATAGGAACACTCTTTTTCCATTGGCTGATATAAGTAACTTGTAATAAACCTTCTCTTTAGTTATATATATCATTGTGTATGGTTTTGCTTTTTGTTGTTTGTGCATCGGGTAATTTTATATACTGCTCAAGGTATGGAGAAGGCAATGCAGAGCATGTGGATTGGGCTCTTATAGTTCCATAATTTTAATTTTTTCTTGTAATGTTTTGTCTTGAGTATTCCTATAACATATTAATTTTATATGACTTATGAATATTGTGATATTCATACACCTCAATTTTATATTCAAAATCAATTGATAATGGTGTAAATTAATTCAGATAATTAATTTTGTAAATTAATATTTTTGGTTTTATTCCATTGAATGGTTGGTTATTATTTTAATTAAAAATGTTATTGTTTCAGAAACATGGTTTTAAGCTCTCCATTCAAGTCTATTATTTTATAAATTACACTGTTATGTATTCATTTTTTGTTTTAAAATATTTATTTATGATTCTGACTGCTTCCTAAGACTGTAATTTATAATTGGATAATTGCTTGTATATTGTGATATGATGTAGCCACGTATTTACACTTATTAAACTTTGTATAATCAAAGACACAAATACAATTTGTGTTGAGGTTAGAGTGCTATCCATACATATCTGGATTTGGCGGGGGGTACTTGTGACCTCGCATATCATGCTATCACTGCTTTCACAGAGGTCATGCCTCGCTGGTTAAACTCAAGAAGGTCACTCTCATGAATTTACCTTAACGCTAATATCCTATCTGTGTGGATAGACCTTAAGGGACAAATCGGACAGATTACATTTGAACTACAAAATTGCAGTATGGATGCAGTTTCTTTGGCGATCAGTTGGTTCCACTGCAACAGTAGTGCAGTTGAAATGCAGTCCGTCTGTTTAGATCCTATAGATTAGTGCCATTGAATGAAGAACACTGATTATTAGAGCATGGTTTGATATCGTAAACAATCATCAGGGGCAGTGTCAAATACTATTCGCATATCTCTGAATGTTACTGGATGTCCACCCTGCTTACTAGAGGTATACATAGATTCCAGTCCTATTTCTCTGACCATTTCATTGCCGCCACAATGCTCTGCCAAGGTCAAATGCGGTGACAGATGCCTAATTTACTGTGTGTTTGATATCAAGCCAGACAAATCTGCTTTTAGTCTTCAGTGCAGTCGTAATTGCATTGTATAAATAATACTAATACGAATGGTAGTATGCTGGCCACAGAGCTGCAGTCTCATGTAAAATGGTTCGATAAATTACGTAGATATTATAATAGAACGGTGTTGTCTCCATGACATTTCCTTTTTAGCATCACAAGTAACAGGAGAGCGACTGTGAAGTTCGAAATCTGGATGTTTCGGTTTCAAACCACCACCACTAATGTTGAAACTTAATTTTTGTATGCAATCGAACAGAGAAATACCTAGTTCGTGCGAAATTGAAATGTTTCGAGTTTGATAGTGCCTCCGAGAATAACGTAATGTGTATCTGTACATAATTATATTAAAATCTATGATGTTATCCCATAAGAACGAAGTTTTATTTGCATATAGTGTTTTATCTATTGAACAGTCTCAGGACAATCGCATCAACCCGGACCCTAAACATATGCTTTATTTAGTCCTACCTACTAGTAATAGAACGATTCATCATCCCCTGTCGTGATTTAGGGGCCTAGCTGGAACTTCCGTATACCGAAATGGGCTGCAGCGTATTAGACATTTTTGATCGTTTTTCATAGGTATATTAGAGGTCTCCTTAGAGACTGGCAACGCATTGGTAGCGCCCGTGTTATTGCGTCCATAGGCGGCGGTGATCACTTTCCATCACCATACTATTTACAAAAGAATAAAAAAGCTACTGAGAGGAAGATCACAGGTTTGGCGAGTATGTTCAAGTGATAAATAATTCGGATACGCTACAAATAGCAAATTGTAGCACATCGCCATCTTCTAAATGAAAGGAAAACTACAAAAACTTTCCCAACTCGGATTTTAGTACTGCTATTGCCCGCTAGGTGTCATACGCGTGTGGTACTGATTATACTACTCGAAAATAGATGGCGTTGGGTGCGAAAGTGGCAACGGTTATTTATTTTCCGTGGTTGCAACTACAATCTACATGATTATTTAATTTTTTTGTTTCTCTGTAAAGCGGTACGTATTCTCAACGACCTCATAAATAACAAACAAGTTAAATCCACTGGCTCTTGGAAAGGACTTTGGCTCCCTGACTGTGATTACCGGCTGTATACTTTGTCTAAAATAGGATGATAATTTTGACAGCTCACAAATTGTTGGTCTTTGGCGCACGCCTATGAAGTTTCGTGTTTTTTTTTCGGTAAATGTACTACGGAAAATGTCGTACTTCATAGACAGGCCCCGCCCCTTTAGTGAAGTGTCACGAATAACGAATAACAACAGACATTCGAAAATCGGTATTGATATAATATAATCGAGTATTTAAAATTAATATTTAGGTAACCTTATTATTTTTTGTAACTAAACTCTTATTCCTTGTTTGGATTTCACCCTAAGAGACCTTTTACAACAACGAATTCGAGTCGCGCGTATTCAACGTAATAGGATGACTGACCGAATAGTGATACGCACGGGTCGAAATCGTCGTTGTGGAAGGGTTTTTAATGTCGTATTAATAAATTATTATTTCAAAATAAAATAAATAGTTTATTTTGTATAACATGTACTGAATACCCATGCAACTATCGATTCCAAGTTCTATGAGAATGATAATCGATAATCGAATAGATTCATTAACGATTTTACATTACCCCATCCTTACTGTGAATTGTCAAAATTATCATCCTATTTTAGACAAGGTATAGGTTAGTACAACGGAGAATGTTCTTACGAACTTTTTGACCTAGTGCTGGCAGTACATGATAAACTAAAAACTTTGTTGCTGAATTTCTCCTGTTCTATTATAGATTCCTTTGATTTAAATCATTAATCGAGAAGAAAATTGGGACAAGTTACGATCAGTATTATTATTATGTAAGTAGGTACTTATTCCGCGCGTAATACAGCCGAGGGCCCCGCTGGATAGATGATGCGGTTATCGTGATTTCTTTCAAAATGGGTTAGGTACAGTGGACCTTATTCATAAATGCGAGAGGTACATTGAACAAGCACATTGTCACTAGCTTTTTTGCGTGCGAGAGCACAACCAGGACATTAACGCCAAGATATTTATTTCATTTTATTGCTACTTTTCGTAAGCCGTTTTTCATCTATCCTCCCATAGATATGTCCAGTCCAAACCATCTAAGTAACTACATAGGATATATAGATACATAGGAAAAAGATATAGATCTTTTTCAATCCTAGTCCCCACATCATCGTTCAGCTTACAACGTACACTTATTTCAATTAATAATGGGATAATAAGCCTGTTATGTTAAAAAAATATTAGTGCTCTATTTTCGTGTAAGTTCTTTCAGAAACAGTCGCTACACGTCAATCTACGTCAAGCTATGTCAGATCGGCACTTGCTCGCACATTCCCACGTCACCGGAGTCAGTGGCTCGGAAATCTCGGAATGACTTGTTGACGACCCCATTGTCCTATTGTCGCAAATCACTTGTGTTGTAAGCCGAAAAGCTGCTAACTATTTCAAATTTCAAATGCACATTGACAGACACGTGTACCTATGAGGTTTTTGTTGAAGTGTTAAAATTATTTGCAAGGTGTGCATAAAGAAATTTCGCACGGTATCTGTCCACTTATATTTTTATTTTATGCATTTCTTGCCCGTTTGTAAGTAGCCAGGTAACTTTAACACACAAGGGTAACAGGGATTGAAAAATATTAACGAACTATACTTAGTCCGAATTAAAATTCAATGGTATTAACTTTATCACTAGGTAAATAAATGAACATTATTAAAAAATATTTTGAATAAGTTATCAGAACTTTAACTCAATTTGAGAAGACTTAAAGATTCATCAGTTTGAGTCCGGGGAACTTTTCGCTATCTAGAATGTAGGTACTGTGGGTAAGTACCTACCATAGTTATCACAGGGCGTGAAAAAGTTTTTTCGGCACACACACATATGGCCAGAGCGTCTTCGTGGCCTAATGGTTAAGGGCTCCGACTGGGACCCCGAGGTATCGGGTGCCGCTAAATACTAATGAATCTTTTCTGAGTTAAGTACATTAGTTGAACACTATGCTTTTACCGTGAGGTAAAGCATGGTGATGACAACTGCACATTCAGGCGACTGAATGTGTCATAATCCAATCATGTCAGGTTCCCCTGTTAAACGGGTCTCGGAGGTCAGATGGCAGTCGCTCTACTGTAATTACCTGATCTGCCCAATCTTGGATCATGGTCAAGGCGGGCCCCAAAACCTCGCGTGCAAGAGCACAACCGTGACGTTATCGTATGAAAATGAAATAAAAAATTGGAAAAAAATAATTTTTTTTTTAAGACGCACTTTGGTAAAAAAGCTAATTTAGTAAAAAAGTGAAAAGTAAACGAAATCATCCCTCTAATATTGTTATCAAGCAGCCTCTCCGTGTCACTTGAAGAGTGTTTTGTGTCAGTTCTTTCGAGCTCGCTTCGTTATAACAACAAGGTATCGCTTACTGTCACTCCAAATCCGCTCGAGCTGGGCCCCGCTGTGTACCTATCGACTTTCAAAAGTTTAAACTTGGAGATAACCTCTCATAGTAAGATTTATTTGTTTCATTTGTACCATTGGCTCTCGCCTAAACTGGGTTCCTAGCGAGAGACCTTGGTCAAACTACGATTGGTCTACTAAGATTCTAAAGAAAGTTCAGTGACCATCATAGGTACCTACTCCTTTAGGTATTTTTCAAGATATTATTCAGTCAAGCAAAGTTTTAAAACGTCTAAAGTTTTAGATCTAGAGCTGCTGTCCGTTAGATTCAAATTTATTAGGAGATATTGGCCATTGAAGATTTGTCAACGAAAAACCTCGCTAATATTAAAAACACGTAAGTTTTATCTTGAAATTGATGAAATTTCATAAATTGTCATCTATTCCTATGACAGTCCTGTGAATCATGATGATACAGTCATAGACAGGATAACCCAATTAGTGTCAAACGAGATTTTTCCAAAACTTAATTTAATGTTGTACTTACAGTAGCACCACATGCGGCATTTCATTATTTCTTTCTATTTATACAAGTGGCCGGCCTCTTGCCGCCCTCTCGTATCGATACAGTTTTTGAAAAAGATATCTTTTTACGGCTTTTAAAAATACAGAGTGTGTTTCGTCACTCATGATATCTGATACGTCTTACGATTGTTTCAGATGTTACAACGCCTTGGTGGGTATAATTTCTCGTCTGATTGCCTTGTTAGGTTTATTTCTTACACGTTGTGCCTTTGATGAATAAATAACAACAATGTGAACGTTTTTGTAGTCACAAAACAGAGCACAAGATATCTATACTAATATTATAAAGAGACAAAGAGTACTTCTACCGGAAAAATAACAGGCTCCAGTGGAATAGCTGAATGTTTACAGAGATTCGAATAGAGTGCTGTTGAAAGCGGCGGGGAACGGCTAATTAATAATAAGTTTATTAAATCACTGTCCAATGTCAGCGGCCTTCACCTGCGCGCAGTTCGAATCTGTTAACAATAAAATTTCCCGCGCGAACCTTTTATATTAAATATAAAAAATAGTATATGTTAGTCAGTGAGAATGTAGCAATCTATTAGTGAATGAATTTATAAAATCGGGTTTGTAGTTTTTGAGTATATTCATCTTACAAATAAAAATACTAATCTTTTCTCTTTATAAAATTGATATGTATAGAAAATACCTGCTTGGTGATTAATTGGTATTGATAAAGAATGACTATTTAAATCAAATCTCACTAATCTTATAAATGCAAGTGTGTTTGTTTTTACCTATTCACGCTTAACGGATAAAAAATGGATTTCGATGTAATTTGGTATTTAGCTCTAGATTGAAGCGCGTTGATGTCTCTTGTATGTTAAATCATAACGTCTTTGAAAAGATATCAACGAGCTCAACTCAGTAATACTCATTAACAATAGCTATTTATTTAATTTCAGTGTTTAGTCTAACTAATTACTTATACAGAGATAAAATGTTTAAAAATAAGGTTATTTTAAATATGTAGTATTTTGATTTACTGTAGGTAAAACAGCGTTTTATAACAATTTCAGGCTTCAGCGGCAATAACGCAAGAAAACGTTAGATTGAACTGTTACTAGTTATTTTATCACCTACGAGCCCAAAACAGCTACAAAATTACATACACTACATTTTTTAAAGTAAATTTCCTTATTCAGCGAATCTACACTTGCATGAAAATATTATGTATCAGCCAAAACTAAATTAAATTAAACTTGAAATAATTTATTTCAGACATTTTCCATAAAATTACATCAAATAATAATTACATAGTATAGGTATTAATAACCAATGTCAGTTAATAAAAATATAATAAAAATTGCGGAAAATTTAAATTCTAAAATATAAGTAAAATTGAATTGAAATAAAAATATAAAATTAGCATAAAATAAAAAGGATTTGTAATAGTTTTAGTTTTTTAAGATTTCAGTATTGTTTAGTTTTTGTCGTGTTCTGTTATTTGACGATCTGGTTCAGTGGTCAACATGCCGGTGTGCCACGCAAGAGGTCCCGGGTTTGATTCCCGGGCCGGGCAGAAATTGAAATGATGAATTTTAATTTCTGTTACGGGTCTGGGTGTTCTATGTATAAACAGGTATGTATTTAAATAAGTATATAAGTAGTTTATCAGTTATCTAGTATCCATAACACAAGCTTTGCCTACAATGGGGCTAGATGGCGCTGTGAGAATTTGTCCACGATTATTTATTTATTTATTATTTATTTAAATAAAATAAACCTGATATAAAATTAAAACTCGACATCCTTACTACCGCCACTTCCGCGGCTTACGCAACCATAATCTTCTCGCCTACCCACTACTCGATACACAGGAAGAGCTACCTCCACTAAGGAGGGCTAGGGACCTCCGACAATACAGCCTCGGATCGAGTAACCACTCGACACCCGACACCGGCTGCGTTCAACAAAGCAAATTCCTTATTTTAACCCCCCGCCAAAGAAAGGGGTGTTAACAAAGTTTTTCGTAAAGGCTCGCCGCTGCTGCCGGTGGATCTTTGTCTCGAGTCTGAGGGTTGAGAGCAAAAATTTTGACGTGCACATTGATTGGGGCACTTTGTTATGACAGGACGGAGTCTAATGACTAATTTGTGAATAAATTCTAACTCTTTAAATCGTTACTTTGTAGAAAGGCGGATAGAATTACGTTGCGCCATCAAAAAGTAGCCTTATGAAATTAATAAATGAAGAGTCGACAAAACTGAATGTCTACCAAGTTGACATAAAAATGGCCGTGTTACTATTTTCGGCGTGTAGTTGTCATTTTGCGATATTTCGCGTAATAGTACAGACGAGTAAACAGCAACTACATTTAGTTTCCTCGACTGTACTACCTAGAGAAACCTAGCTCAATAAATTATCTAGCTTTGCAAGTAATTTTTCCACGCGATTGAATTTTTTTCTACTTATATACGTAATAAATGTGAAACTTTGTAAGGGTGCGTTTAGATCTGGCGCAAACGCCACGAAATTCGAAACTTACCGCGCGCGAGTAGCATCTAGACAACTCATTAGACTGAAATAAATAAACAACAGTCTGGCAAGAAAATCGCGAAAAATTACAGACCGCTACTTCACAGCACAGGTACGTCAGTACCCAGTCTGACAGAAATATGTACATTGTTGCAAGAACAGTAGTTCCTTTTCAAGACTTTCTTACCAGACTGTATCTATAACAAACCACAACGATGATCGATTAAAAGTTACCGATTAAAAAACTTAGCAACGGTCTTTACTAACCGCAGCGGTCGACACCCACAATATTTTCCATACTTTAAACGAATGTCCGACTAATTTGTAAGGGGACCTGTCCGATTCTTAAATTAAAGCTATCAAATTGTGCAGGCACGTTAATGCGGCGGGAGAGGTGTTTATGCGCGGGGCGCGGGGTGCGGGGCGCGGGGCGAGGGCGGGTGCGGGACAAACTGCGCGCGCAGCCGCCATGTGACAACTAAATTAGCCGGACGTTGCGCTCTACAGGCTGATGCGTTTTGAATGCAACTTGGTCATCATTATCTTGGCAAATCCCGGTTGGGCTCTCGCAAAATCATTTTCTTGCCGAATACCGAGCAGTAGCACGAGGGCCCGGGGTCCGCCTACCTAACAGTTCCAAAAACATAGTAAAAAACGAGACGAAAAGATTAAATAAACGAACAGAGTGATTTCGGTTTGTTTTCAATTTCAATTTATTTCATTCAGACAACATGAACAAGCTCAGCAATTTTGCGGGCTCAGTACGTCCAGGGTGTTCCCAAGGGTAGGTGAACTAGGAACGGGTTATCAATGAAACCAGTCGAAGTCCACATTCAAAAAAGGTATATTAAAAATTTACATCATAAAGTATATGGCAATCTGCACGGAACATATCGCTACCGCGATGTAAAAGGTAGGCAGCGCCATCTAGTGACATCAAGCGGAACTATATATAAAATGACGACTAAAACAGTGTGATGTTAAAATACGTTCAACATTCTCGCCTACCAAGGACGAAGTGAACCTTTGTCCTTAAACAAATAAACCATAACAATTATGCAACAATAACTATTACTAATAAAATATGTGTAGATTAATAAATAAATTAATTAAAATATTAAAAATAACATAAAACCAAACAAATGTAACAATCTACCATAATTCATTTTCACAAAAATATGAAAAATCTATAGTTAAAATCCATTATTATAAAAAATCAAACAATTCATAATTAACATTCAGTATTATAAAAACATAAAACCACAAATAATTGAAATTCATTGAGCAATTGGTAACAAACATAGCTTAGTTATCGCACGTTTTATGGAGCTATTTTTGGTTTTTAATGTTACCACTCGAACTAAGCCATCTTTTCCAGGGTGGGTGGCGATCACTCTGCCATATAACCAACGTCATGGAGGCAAGTCGTCCTCCTTTACAAGAACCACATCTCCAATGTTAAAATTTGGAGTTTGAGATGCCCAACGATACCTATGAAAGAATTTCAAAAGATATTCTCGTGACCATACCCGCCAGAAGTCTTGCAACATCCTTTGGGTGTACTGCCAGCGTCTCAATGAACCTACACTTGATGTTTCATAGTTTCGGTCAGGTGGTAATATGAGAGGTTCTCCCACAAGAAAGTGACCCGCAGTCAAAACCGATGCACCATCTGTATCATCTGTAAGCGCCGATATTGGACGTGAGTTAAGGCAAGCCTCTACTTGCACCAAAACCGTAGCCAATTCTTCGTAGGTTAATGTCGATTGACCTACAATCCGTTTTAAATGGTGCTTGACCGATTTAACGCCCGCTTCCCATAATCCACCAAAGTTTGGTGATCTTGCGGGAATGAAATGCCAGTTGCAACCCTTCGTCGCTAATTGCTCCGCAACCTCATCCAGCATGGCCCTCTGTTCATCCAGCTGTAGCCTCCTCAGTTCGTTGGACGCGCCCACAAAGTTCGTAGCGTTGTCGCTCCAAAGATCCGAGCAATGTCCACGCCGCGCCACGAAGCGTTTGAATGCCTGTAGAAATCCGTCAGACGTAAGGTCGGTAACAACCTCCAAATGGATGGCACGTGTAGACAAACACACAAAAAGGCATATATAACCTTTATAGGATTTATGGCCTCTACCCTTGGCAGTTCGTATTTGTAGTGGACCTGCATAGTCCACTCCGCTGAGTTTGAATGGTCGCATTGGCGTCACTCTTTCCGAAGGAAGTTGTCCCATTAATTGATTGCTAACAACAGCTGAATTTTTAGCGCAAATTACACACTTTCTGTAATAGGCTTTAATCTTTTGTTTGCCTCCTAAAATCCAGTACTTTGAAAGTATGTAACGCATCATCAGTTGAGGACCACCGTGCAAGGTCTGCTTGTGAGAATCTGAGACTATAAGATCCGTCAGGTGACTATTTTTGGGCAATATGATGGGATGCTTTTGACCGAAACTCAACTGCGAATGTTCCAGTCTACCACCGATTCTTAGCAGCTGGTCTTCATCTACATAAGGGTTCAGCGATCGGAGACAGTTCCGTTTCGGTAAGTTTTTATTTTGCATTACCATCGCTCTCTCCTCGCTGAAGTTATCCACTTGACATTGTAGTATAACCTGATTCAATGCATAATTTAATTCATTAGTCGTGAGATGTCCATTGCTCTTATTGATGTCTCTGATATTATGAACAAATCGCCTACAATATGCCAGGACTCTCACCATTCTTGTTAGAGAAGAAAATCTATTTATTACATCGTCCACTACTGTAGTGGCACAAAGAACTCGAACTTCTTCAATGTCGGTACTAATATCTTTGGGCTTCTGGTATCTAATAGTGTCTTCGCGCAAGAAATCTGGACCTTGAAACCAATTAGCGTTGTCTATTAGCTGCGATGGAGGTAAGCCACGAGACGCGCCGTCAGCAGGATTTTGCTTCGAAGTCACATGAGACCAATTATGAGGATCCAAACTCGTTTGTATTTCGGACACCCTGTTGGCTACGAAAACCTTCCATCGACATGAATGGCTATTTAACCACGCCAGCACAACAGTGGAGTCAGTCCAAGCATGGATGTTTATCTTGCTGACTTGAAGAATCCTTGCAACTTCCACTAACAATCTCGTTAGCAGAACAGCACCACATAATTCCAGCCTCGGAATTGACACCTGCTTGACAGGAGCCACCTTGGTTTTGGCAGATATTAAAGCTGTACGTACTGTGTTATCAAATGCAGTTGCTCTGACGTAAACTACAGCAGCGTAAGCCACCTTTGATGCATCGCAAAAACCATGAAGCTCTACCAACGCATCGCTACTCCTCACACCAGTCCACCTGGGGATTTGTATGTTAACCAGCAGTTTCAATTCCTGACGATAGGTAAGCCACTCCTCTAATATATTTTTTGGGACGACTTCATCCCAGTCGATTCCAGCCAACCATAGTTTCTGGATGATACATTTTGAAACAATAATACTGGGTCCGACCCAACCTAAAGGATCGTAAAACCGAGAAATAACGGAAATAATTTTCCTTTTCGTTACAGGTTCTTCTAGTGCAGGTAGTTGTACTACATAATGAAATGAGTCGTCGCTGCGGTTCCAGGTAAGTCCTACAATTTTGATAATTTCATCTGTTTTTATTTTCAGGGTTCCCGGTACAGTTTCATATGTAATTTCTTCCTTTACCTCTTTTCCTATTTCAGGTTTAACCATATAGTTTTGAATATCCTGCAGCAACTCGTCAGAATTACTGGACCACTTCTGTAACTCGAAACCAGCTCGTGCTAAAAGGTCAGTCATTTCCCGATAAACAGCTAACCCTTCCTCCTTAGATTGACAACCCGACAGCAAGTCATCCATATAAAAATCGGTAAGTACACGCTCAGATACCATGGGATGCTCACCATCATCATCCAGAGATGTTTGCTGTAAAGCCTTCACTGCCAGGTAAGGAGCGCTCGCCGTACCAAAGGTAACTCGCAGTAAACGATAGTGTTTGATTTCAGCAGCAGTGTTGTCTCGCCAAAGAATCCTCTGATAATCAATATCTCGCTCATCGATCTTTATTTGACGATACATCTTAACAATATCTGCTGTGAGGCATATTGGATGAACTCTCCAGCGCATAATTATATGCCTCAAGTCAGACTGCAACGTAGGGCCGACCAAAGAGTTATCATTTAGAGACTTGCCATTGGATCCTTTACAAGATGCATCAAACACTACTCTGACCTTCGAAGTTTCCTTGTCCTCGCGTATCACTGCATGGTGCGGTAAATAAATTGCCTTTGGATTGTCTTTTTCCGTATCAGGTACTAGCTCCATGTGGTTCAATTCGAGGTACTCGTTGATAACTTCTGAATATGTATGCTTTAGGCGTTCATTCTTACTCAGCCTATATTCCAGTGAACGAAGCCGCTTTTCCGCAATCTTATACGAATCGGTAACCTGAGGTTTATCTTGATTAAACGGAAGGCGCACAATGTACCTACCTTCAGCGTCTTTTCGAGTTGTTGCAGCAAAGTACTCTTCACAGCGCCTTTCATCATCCCTTAGAACCCTTTCCAGAGACTCAAAATTATCTGATTCCAGTTCCCAGAAGCGCTTTAATAAATCATTGTCATCTACGCGACAATGCATAACCTTGATATCTCTATCATTATTATTAGTTGATGTCTTCACGACACCCGACAATATCCATCCCAAAGTCGTAGACTGGGCGATAGGTGAACCAAGTGATGCTTTTCTTACGCCATCCTGTATAACCTCTCCGTATACCTCAGCTCCTAACAGCACATCTATGCGGTTTGGTGTGTGGTATTTTGGATCAGCCAACACTAAGTTGTTAAATTCCGTCCAACATATTGAATCCACCTTTGTTGCAGGCAGAAGAGTCGTTATGGACTTTAAGACGTAAGCATTCACTTTAATGACACACCTCGAATCAATACGTGAAGTAATTTCCATCGAAACCATCGCCTTGGAGATTAAACTATTATCTCCACCAATGCCTGTAATTTTTCCTCTTACAGGTATCTTTTTCAACCCCAGTTGCTGTACTACTGATTCTGTCACAAACGATGATTGTGACCCCTGATCCAGTAACGCGCGAATCATAAAGCTTTCACCGTTTTTCGACAAAGTTTTGACTAACGCCGTCGCCAGCAAAACTTGATCACATACCCTACCTGTCGAAAAACAGGAAATAATTGGATCGTCAGTCAACTTGGCAGTTGCTATATTAGACACGTTGGTGTCTCCTGTATTACTCCCATCTTTGTTGATACCATCTGGATTATTACCTATACCCTTAGGATGTAACAGAGAGTGATGCTTCCGTTTACAAATCCTACATGTAAAATTAGTTCGACAAAACTTAGCAGAGTGATTGCCACCCAGGCAAACGAAACATAACTTATTTTTGAGAACGTACTCACGACGTGACTCGACGCTATCTTTAATAAACTCCTTGCAAGAACTAAGTCTATGATCGCCTTGACAAAATATACATTTTAAATTCGCTGTGACATGCAGAGATTTAACCCTATTTACAGGGGGATGATTGTTACTATTCTGTGACCTATTGCTTGCATTGGACCTCGGATCCAGAAACTCTATAGCACGATATCTATTAGTAATGAATTCTGAAAACTGTTTATATGTAGGCAAAGTATTAGGACTCGTGCTATTCATTACGGTAAATTCCCATTGCCTTCTAGATTCGTGGTCCAATCGCGTGGTCAACAGATGTATGATGATAACATCCCAACTCTCAGTTTCAACACACAAATTTGACAAAGCAGACAGACAATCGTTGGTAGTGTCAATTAAAACTTTCAACGCAACAGCTGATTCATTAGTTAAACTTTTTAGTCCAAAAAGTCTACTAAGAATATGGTGGCAAATATACTTCTTATTATTATACCTCTCCTCTAGTATTTGCCAACACCTGCCATAATTATCGTCAGCAATAGGTATATTTCTCAAAAGTTGTTCAGCCTCACCTTGTAAATAACCCTTTAAATAATGTAACTTTTGAACCCCATCTAAATCCTGATTACAGTGCACTAATGATCGAAACAAATCCCTAAATGTTGGCCATTCGGAATATTTACCACTAAAAACAGGAATGTTAATTTTAGGCAACATTACTCGAGACGATGACGTACTAGATGTCTTAGCTGTGCATTCAACACTACCACTGCTTTCAACACTATCAAATGCCAACATTGCCGATTTAAGTGCACATTTATAATCCATATAAGCCTCTTCGGTAGTATCATATGTCTCATTTGTTACATACTTTGTCTTCCGCAAGTCTTCGGATAATACACTACGCAATAATTCCTTATGGCCAGTTAAAAATTCTAGCCACAGTTGATCAATACTCTCTGAACGCGTCTCAATGTACTGTTTAGTAATGCGATCTTTCGGGCTTTTCTTAAAATTAGAATAAGCTTTCAAAATACGTGCAGATAAATCTGCCTGAAAGTTGAGTATAAGATCCATGATTTATAATAAATAATTATGAGACACGCGACGAGAGAAGTGAACAACAAACTACTTTAACTTTATATCAACTTATACCAAGAAGCACACAATACTTAAAATATTCTAAGTGTTTGGGATACAACTTATTTCTTGCGGAAATCCGGCATGGATTCCCCGTACCTCCGTTATTTTTCAAATTATTCTAAGTCCCAACACCAACTAGAATATTTTCTAAGTCCAAAACAGTTATAAATTTTCTAAGTTACAATCTTCCTGATAATAAAGTCCATATTTGTTCAACAAAATAAAAAATAAAATCTTCAAAACACTAAGTTTAAATCCTCTTGAAGTTAAAGTTGAAATTCCTCTGGCAAAATATCACAAAAGTACTCACAGTTTATGCGCACGTCACACTTCACCACACTCGCACCGTTACCCTGATGACGTATTGTAGCCGCCCTGCACCGCCTGATAGTCGACGTCCACCTCCTCAACCAGACACCTTCACTCCCGGCTGCATCAAAGTACTCCTGGTAGCTTACTCGCACTTGCCTCCACGTAATCCTGACAGTACCCTTGTACTGTCTGAAGCCCAGCGTTTCTGCAGCTGGCTCCTGGTCTACTACGTTTGCAATAGCGATCCACTATCCGCAGTAGGAGTAGGTAGGTATGTAGTGTTCAAAAAAGCCGACTAAGTAGGCTAGTGCTCGGACCTGATCCAATATGACCAAAATCCGGCTTCCGAAGGACCATGAACAAGCTCAGCAATTTTGCGGGCTCAGTACGTCCAGGGTGTTCCCAAGGGTAGGTGAACTAGGAACGGGTTATCAATGAAACCAGTCGAAGTCCACATTCAAAAAAGGTATATTAAAAATTTACATCATAAAGTATATGGCAATCTGCACGGAACATATCGCTACCGCGATGTAAAAGGTAGGCAGCGCCATCTAGTGACATCAAGCGGAACTATATATAAAATGACGACTAAAACAGTGTGATGTTAAAATACGTTCAACACAACAGATATCCATTTTGTATTTACCAATCTAATTGGTAAATATTATTAGTTTTAAAATGTTTACGACGTAATGTTTTAAACTATCGCGGTTATTACTACACATTTTAAGGGTATGTTCCGGGTTTCCGACCGCGTACCTTTGTTGACGGGTAGCCCGATATGCATCATGGTCACGGGACGACTTATCGGAAACTAGGCCTCGAAATATCGGGCTTATTTATGTAAATAATTTATTATAAAAGTATCAGCAGTTAGCATTAAATAAGTCAGCAAAAAAGTTTATCAGAAAGCACCCGAAAACACCACAGATAATAATTTTAGGGCTCAGAATATGCAGTCTATTTGGGTGTCTGGATGGAAGATTGTAACAATACAATGGAGAGCCGCAATGGTGGCAGAGTAAAAAGAGAAGAAGCCCTGTTTCATTCACGAGGTCACATAAGAAATTATAGACTCTAGAGGCGGACCAGCTAGGAGTCTAGGCTCTCCGGAGACCAGATAAACGCAGCAGCGTTGTTTGTCGTTTGTATTCACCACTGTCTTGGAACCCGCAACAAAGAAAAGACTGTGAATTGTCAGAATTATCATCTTTGACCATTGAATAGCTTTGGAATCAGCCTGTACAGGCGATGTGCGCATGCGCATATTTATTGTCGTCGCAATCACGCGCGCAGCGGGCCGCGGCGCGCTTGCACCTCCGTTTGAGCTGTGAGCGCCCGACAGCAAGGATAAAGCGCTGGATGGTACTGGACGGACAACAATTAAAGCGATAGATTTTGAAACAAAATCGCTAGTCGCTTATTCGGAGACGAATTAGGAGATATTAGCCCATGAAGTACACGAGTTTGTTGAACATCGAACCATCGAAATGGTTTTCACGGGGTCGGCAACGCGTGGGTGATGCCTTGGTATTGTATACCTACGTCCATAGGCTGCGGTGACTGCTCCATCCATCAGGCGGGCCGTAAGCTTTACCACCTTAGTGGTATAAAAAAAAAGACGAAATCTCTACTCGGATGCAACATGGCGTCAAATGCTTGCCAAATCTAATGTACAAAAATTAAGGAAGAAAAAGAAAGAAAGCTCTTAAATTCATTATGCAGTTTTACATTCTACACATTCAGTAGGTACTACACGCGGTCCGTATGAGCGAGAAGTTGATCTTACCCTGGGTAAAGGAGGGTTTATTTCTACATCCTAGCTTCCTAGAAATATGTACACCTACTTTACCTCTACCTTGTTTTGTACTATGTGTAGATGTAGATATTTGTAAAAAGTGTAATTTTGTGAAGTCTCCGCTCAGCACAGTGTCGCAAGCTTCACACGACACGGGCAGCTATGGCGCTGGTAATAGTAGATACCTATCCACTTCTACAGTACTACAAGGATCATTTGGCACTTGGTTGAGGGTATGGGTGTGAAACAACATGGAGTTCTTCAAGAAAGGGGTTAAAAGGTTTTTACGGGGTCGGCAACGCGTGGGCGATACCCCTGGTATTGCAAACGTCCATAGGCTGCGGTGACTGCTTACCATCAGGCAGGCCGCAAGCTTGTTTGCCACATTAGTGGTACAAAAAAAAAAACATCAACTCTAGCTGTCAAGATGGTGGCATTAGTTCTAATTTCGGCCACGTGTCAAATGATCCTTGTAGCTCTGTTTTCAAAGCCTTAAATTCAAAGGTACCCAATCTAGCTTTGAAAGCGCTGAAGCCATCCTCCGGGGCGTCGATAGAGTTGTCACGGTATAAATTGTCGCTAAGACGGCCCGCGCGTATTTCACGCGGTGTTTACGCCCTGCGCACGCGGCGCACTGCGCTAGGACCTGAACGTTGCGTTTATTTTTTGTCAAAAATAAGTATCTTTTTTTACCCGACTGCCAAGAAAGGCTAATGTTTACCTCGTATCTTCCAAACGGCTGGATGGATTTCGAGCGTTAAAGTATTGTTAGTTTCTTGTCAAATACCCAAGTGCCCTTCGCTTGGTGTTGAGCAAAAAAATGAAAATGACGGATTTAATATGAACGTCTTTTGTTGTGTATTTTAATATTGCTATTTGGAATCCGCCTTATTTAATTTCCGTCTATTGGTAGAGGCTCAAGCCCTTAATTTTGAGGCTTAATTGACAACGATATTACAAGGGCGCGCATATCCCGTAGGTGATTTCTTTCCGCCAACCGTTGTGATATTGAAATGTCTGAAGTGAAAACTCCACGCACTGCACGATTTTTGTAATAGAGGGACGCAAACGAGCAGAAAATCTGGGCCTAAACCGGCCTAAACTGGATAAAGTGTAGACTTAAAGGTATAGTTATAATAGAATCGAATCTATTCCTATGAACACGCCGCGTCCCCGCGCCGCCGAGTGAGCGCCGACCCCCACCGCATTAGCGGCGAATCAAAGAGGATTATTGGCCGCAATAAATATGACCGGCGAGATTATAATAATTTGAATAATGACATTAAAATAATAATAATGGCTGTGTGATCGCCGCCGCTGTCAGCGCCCGGCTCATCTGTTTGCACGTGTGGACATGAGATATTGGTTAGCGAAAACATTTAAGTAGACACCTAACTAGTTTTTAATTTCGCTATTTTCGTCCACTACATCGTAAATAACTGCATCCTTATTGTTATTGCATTAAGGCATTTTTGGCATCCAATTTAGATCGATACGAAAATCTACCAAATAATAATTTGTATCGTCGACAACTGTATGCTGAGTTGTGGCGTTATTTTGCAAATATTAATAATGTAAAGGTGACATTTCGCATTCAAATGTGTTGTGACAGCGGCAAGCCTGACTGCACTCTAATTAAAATGTAAAGGTCACCGGTTTACGGAGCTTTTTGTTCGAGTGTAGGTCTGTCTGAGACTTTAAACGTTGGATAAGATGGCGGTTGACGTCGACCACGCTTCACACAAAAGGAAGCTACGTTTTTGTAAAAGTTTCTGAGGGTAATGTGGAGGAATCATTCTTATCCCTACGTAGTATATATTAAAGTAGTTTTCCGCGTCAGCCTGTCTGAATATCTGCTAAATCCCCCTGAACCACTCAACGGATTTTGATGCGGCTTTCACTATTATGTAGAGAATTTCTTCCAGAAGAAGGTTTGTATATATACATAGATATCTTTGTTTGTGTGTATGATAAACCCGAAAAGACCCGCGCGAAGCCGAGGCAGGTCGCTAGCTAAGCTTCAGGGAGCTGTGTGTTTAAAAAAACCTGAAATTCCGATTATTGGGTATAGAAACCCGGATTAATGGGTTCGACAGACTGTTTAACACTTTCAGGCAGAGATTAAGTCAGATACCTGTCGCAGACTTTGACCTACCTATAACTACTTACTGATAAAGTATTATTTGCTGGCATGGGTTAAAACACCCTAGAATAATTTACGATTGGGTAAAAAAGGCTAACCATCTCGCTAACTGGTAACTAATACTTTAGTTAGCTACTATGCCCCAAACAACAGACATCCCTTCAGTCTTACTTACACCCTTTTTAACCTCCGACGACAAATGGGGGTGTCATACGTTTGACGTGTGTATCTGTGGCTTTGTATGTCTGTCTGTGGCATAGTAGCTCTCGAAAGGATGACTCGATTTTGATGCAGTTTTCTCTATTTGAAAGTCAGTTTAATCGAGATGGTTCTTAGCTTTGTTTCATTAAAATCGGTTTTGTAGTTTAGAAAATATATGAGTTTAAGTTAACTTGGTCGGGGGCATAGAGAAAATATTTACTAACGTAATAGAGCAGCCATCACAAACAAAAATATTGTACCAACCTGTCACGTGCGGGAGTGCGAGGGGAGGCTGCTAAGTCATAGAATGACCGATGAAATGTTATCATTTTCTTTATTTTTGGCTCTCGAATGGTTCGTACAGTTTTTAATGCACAAGATGGCGTTTTTTTGAATATCCAAGCCACTGTCAGATTGGTCTGCGTCGCGCAGTCTCAGTACTGACTGCGGCCACTGTTGTCCATGGACCGCAAAGCGTGGTTCAAAGAAAATACTTGCGGTGTCTCCTCTATTACTTTAGTAAATATTTTCTCTATGGTCGGGGGTTATCCGACTTTTTCTGTCGGTTAGGTTATTTCGTCGGAGGTTTAAATGACCTTGGCGTTATTTGAACGTCAGATCAAATAACGCCCTTTGTTTCATCTTCTAACCTCAACCTTATATCCATAATGAATCGGGCGTCAGTCCTGTGATATATTGGTCGTTCTGTAACAGCGTGACAGAGTACCCAATCTGTCACAAGGTGTCTTTGTACCGTCGCAGCACATGTCTGCGCCTCAAATGCGGTACAAAGCATGCTGTGACCGCTCCTATAAAGTCATACTAATATCGTACACGTGTCGTCTCACAATGGTTAGCCACATTTCAGGTTATTGTGTGTACATCAACACAACATAATAATAATAGGTATAATCTTTATTTCAGGCAACAAGTAAACTTAACTAAGTGTACATTAGCCCATATATTGTTAGTAGTAAAGTTAAGACTAAGGATTAGTAGAATTTATTTTACAACTTTCGGAGTTTCCCCTCGTTCTGGTCGCAGTGATATCCTGGTGGAATTGTTACCACAGGAATCCGTGGTGGCGGCGTAGGGGCGACACTGGCTCGGTGCTCGCCAGGCTCCGACGGTGTGCTGGACATCTTGGTCTATGGTTAAGGCATGGTTCCCTGAATATTATAGTCTGGACAGCTTGAATGGCAGATTAAATTGACTGATTCTAGATAGGTGTGCTGCAGCTTTGGTCGCATCGTATTGATAGACTCACCAACAGCCAACTATACCTTCGTCTCCCGCTCGCTTACAAATCAAAAGAGCGGGCTCGTGGGTTATATTTGGTGACTGGATGAGCAAATGACTAGCCATGTAATTAAAAACATCACGTTTCATGTTTTGTTCTTCAATCACACAAATATTAATCACGAATCGATGAGATTATGCAAATGCTGCGCTCCCAATCCGGCAAATTCGAGATAAATCACAGTGTTTATACTTCAAGTTCCACAATTAAATACCATTTGTATACAATTTATTAATTTCAAGATTCAGATTGAGACGTTTCGTAAGACGGACGACTAAAATATGCATAATTAACTATGGTTCTGTAAGAGCGTCGGTGGCCTAGTGGTTAACGGGTCGGCCTCATGAGGGACAGGTACCGTTTGATCCTCAGTGCCGCCAAACTAATGTACCAATGACTTTTTCTGTTATATTTGATACTTTGTGTTGTCACTTCGTGATGGAACTCTATTATTATGAATTAAATCACTTTTTGTACACTAGTTGCACTTGGAACTAGTGTACAAAAAGTGGTTTAATTAATTTTTCTGTGTTATTAGCTAAACACATACATGCTGTGTTTCTGGGTTGAACACGAACCGATGCCGTAGCGGTGAAGGAAAACATCGTAAGGAAACCTGCATACTCAGGCGACCGAATATGTTACCATGATCCAATCCGGACAGGTTCCCCTGTCAACAGGATCACGGAGGTCAATGGCAGTCGCTCCACTGTAATTACCTGATCTTCTATATCCTGGATCATGGTCAAGGCGGATCCCCGGAACTTGCGCGCGAGAGCACAACTAGGATATTGACCAACGACAAGGTTATTATTGAACGAATATTCAAATTTTCAAAAAGGGAACGGCTGTTTTTTTCATCACAAAACTAAACATTGCGTAGAAGGGACATAAATTATGCAGCCAGCCAATGCAAGTATTATAGGAAGTGTAACAACAAGTTTGCAGTTGGGGTTCCGAAGTTCCTTGAATTTGTTGTGAGGGCACAATGCGCTTGCGACGCGGCGCTGGGATGGCGTTTCATTGTCTTATCGGCTGCGTGCGCGCAGGCTACTGCGCGGTTTACGCTCGCGCCTTTTTAACGCTTCCCGTTACGATTATTTAGTTGCATTGTGCGATGGATGTATAAGTAAGATTTCTTTGCTTTTTTTGTAGGTAAGCAAAATTGCGTTCTATTGGGATGATTTGTTTTGGACGGTGTTTTTAGCAGATTTTGTTTTTTTAAATAAAAATTTATTTAGTTCCAATTTGTTGTAGAGATCGGTCCAAATATTAAGTATATCAACATTAGTGGTGAATATGCGAACAGAGGGCCGAAGGAACAAGTGGAAAAACCATATGCTAATTTAACATTAGTTTATTAACAAGCATGCAAATATATAGGTATAGGTATGCATAAATTCACAATAGGTAATTAGCAATCACAAAACCGGGCGAAGTGGAGGTAGAAAAGTTTGAAAGCGGACCCTGGCATAAGCCGTGATAAACGCCAGAATGAGCAATTGCAATCAATGAAATAACTGCATGTAAGTACTCCACAACTGTAAGTAAAGCTTGTGTTTCGTACAATACGATTCCGGAAGTAGATAAAACCTCTGTGGTTCAGAAGAAAATGTGCAGAAGCGTTTTCTGATGACTATTTTCAATACAGCGATCTCCATCCTTGCCAAGCGTGGAGAGTATTGCAAAACCCTTTAATATGCTTCTTTTCTTATTTATAAATTGGCAAGAGAGAGGTTTTAAATTATTCCAGTATATTGACCTATGGGGTTGGTTGGAGGATCGCACATTATGCGTTCCTTCACGATTAAGAAGGTACCTTGGCACTGATCTAGTGGCAGCGTGCTTGCTAGATAACCAAGGTTAAGCAACACTCTCAGAGCCCGGGAATTGGATGAGTGACTGTATCGTATTTTGAGACTAGACTAACTGTAGCACCGCAATGAGGTCGCCACTGTTAGGTAGGCCACCTACGAGGCGCAGTTGACCAATGTCTTTCGCTGGGGACCGGTGGTACAGTCTCGCGAGCCGATTGGCCCCATGACGGTATAATACTCATTTTTATCAATCTTCATTTTTACAGTGAGATTCAAGACTGCGATCAGCATTCAAGACGAGCGACCACTCGGGCGCCGAGGCACCACAGTTTCAAAGACATCCCTTTATTTCTCTTTCGAAACTGTACGTAACTCAGTTCTGCCTCCCCAATCAATCACCGACTCGCTCCTGACTCCTACTGAGTTCGAGAAATGTTTTCTCGTTCGTGGAAGGTGGCAAAGGAAGCCAGCATACAGCCACGCGCGAATTTTTTTTTTTTAAACAATGCAACGGACACTGCGCCACTGTGCGCCCGACCCCACGCTGTGTGCTGAGACAGCCATAATGACAGATTTGTGATTTAGAAAACAGAAACACAAATGCAAAGTTCTTGATGTATTAAGTTCAAGTTTCTATTATGGTCACTGGAATCAAATGATTTATAGATTCAATACTTACTCATTTATTAATAATCATTTATTGTTATAATACCTAGTATACACATGTTCCATTTAAAATGAGACCAGTTCACAATGGCTCGGAAATCGGATTCGGATATGGAATCGACAAAGGACCCCGCAAAAGTTCTTAGGAAAATGTGGTTTCAGTTAATTTTGATGAAATATTAATATGTTATAGAGAGTAGAGTTTCCGTGGAATCTATCGGGAATCTGAATAACAGTTTTCGAATCTATCGACACGGATTCGCCGCTCACGAATTTCGTGTCGAATCGTTCGGAAACGGTTTCGAATCATTGTGAATACGGCTACTGATACCTATTTTGAGACACAGATTTTTGTGACTTTACTTTCATGGTGACGGAAAGTATCATGAAAACCCCTCAGAGCAAGTTGAAGGATTTTTATTTACTTATTTACTGTTTGTTTGAGTATAGCCAATATAGGTAGGCCACCTTACAATTAAGAAGTCAGTATTTGTTTGCGTGGATATCCTGTTACTTCTACTTTTATTTATTCGTATGGCATATTCATATGAAAATAAAGACCTAGGTAGGCCTAGGACCATTAGGTAAAATTTTTTTTTTATGACATACGGTAGGCAAACAGGCAAGGGGGCCACCTGATGGAAAGTGGTCACCACTGCCTATAGACATTAGCAACACCAAGACTATCGCTAATGCGTTGCCCACCTCTATAACACGTTGCTCTGGCAGCAAAAAGCAAATGCCACTCCACTGCCAAAGCCACGGTTCCCCAAATCCCCACCCCATGGAGCACTGGAAACCTTACTCACCGCCAGAAACACAAAATTAAATCTACAGATCTATTTTACAAGACTTGAGCCACATAATAGCTTCGTCACTTAGGCCGGTCAGGTCATCGGGCGGGCCTCCGGTGTACCTACTACTTCATATTATTACCTAATGCCAAAGTTTTGTACGAATGAATGTTAGGATGGATATTTATTTAGCTGATTTTGTTTAGATGTTAGTTACTCTTTGACGCAAAAAGTACTGGACAGTTTGATGAAATTCCCAAAATTCAATGTGATTCCCTCAGGAACACGACATTACTTTTACGCGGACGTCGTCGTGGAATAATTTTCATTTAGCCGACACCCTAAATCCGCAAGCGTCTACTTAAATACGAAATAGCATGTTTTATGCTTTTATAAATAAATTACGAAATCAATTAACTCTCAAATTACCTAGTAATAAAGATGAGTTCATTCATTAGCATTATTACAGATTAGTGGTGGTCCTGTTCTAATAAAAAGCGAGTTTTCTGGGAAAAAATAGAACGAAAGTATTACCTACAGGGAGGAATAAATCAAATATCACATAAACCAAGATGGTACAGTGCCATTAATATATCTCTTCAGTAGACCGCGGCGCTAGTTAGTATAGTAGAATGACATTTACTAAATGGCGTCCATAGTTCTGATTTAGTCATCCGAAACTGGTAACTTGGTGGCGCTGTAGATTCAACCTGCGCTTGGCTTTATTGGACCCATTAAATTTTTTAACATCTCATGCCAGTCGTTAAACAAAATGGATTTTGTCATTGTATCATTGTAAAAAGTTACGATCACCGTGCTCTATGTCCCATAACATTGGCTTTGGGAATGTCGTTTCAAATATATTCTTAATCTAATAACTCAAAACAAGATTTTAAACAGTTTGACCAGCGCTGGTCTTAGCGCGACTAATTGGCTATGTAGCTGGATTTATGGATTAGACTTTTAAAATCCGGGATTTTATTATAAACAACCTAATATACTTAAGTAGTGAATGCCGAGATGACGAGTGGTGGGATTAAATGGAGGGGAAAGGGGAAAGATGGAAATTGCGAAAAGTAAATATTTCTTTTGCCATTTCCTATTTATTTACTTATAAAAAAAAATACTATGAGTAGACACAGTTAAGCCAATTATAGGCATTCACTGATAACCACAGGCTAAAAATACACATATTGCAGATTGCAAAAATAATCATGTGGTACCAATGTATCTTACTATCTGGCTAGATTACAGTAACATTAAACATACACATTATCAATACATAATTGCACATCTATTTCATGCACCGCTTTAGGAAATCTTCGAAAACAACTGAGTCAGCCGCCTCCTCAACGACTCGCATTTTGTGTTAAATAAATCGACGCCATTGTCCTTGCACAATTCATTATATGCACTACACACACGCCACATGAACGTGTTGCGTCTTAATTGAAATGCTATATTTTGAGATATCAAACTTTAGTTTATGAGCAACTCTCTCTATTATAACAAAAACGGGAAAATCACCCAAAAACATTTATTGTAATGCAAAACACAACATTACACGACAACAACTGTGAAATCTTTGTACACAACAATAAATCACCCGAGTTGCACGCTCATTACGCCACTATCGTCCGGCGTAAACACGACGATCGCATTTGAAATAAAACAAAACACAGACGATACAATGAAAGCTATAAGAAATTCGCTTCAAGCCCAAGACCAACCCCCGTCGATTCCCTATTCGGGGACAAAATGCGCGATCGTGGTAGTAAATTTTGTAGACAAAACGTCAATTCGTATAAACCAAAACAAATTAAGGAGGCAATTGTATGGAGGCTTTGTGCGTACGGTGGACAGTTTGGTGGCCATTCAGCAGCTCTCTAGCTCACCGTGAAGCCTGCTATGGGGCTGTAAACCGGACAACGCAGTATTTGTATGGTATTTCATGTGGCCATTGTCCGCTGTAAGCAGGGTGTAATGGTTGCAGGGTTCCTTGGGATAGGTTCAAAAGTGTAGTGAGTTGGTGGTATTGTTTTGACTGGGTTTCTACTTTGGTTTTTGTAGGTATGTTGCTTTATGTGCTATTTTTGCCCGAAATGTGGCCATTGAGGCTGATAATGATGGAGTTGTTAACTTTTTACGAAACGACTTTGCATTTGATGAATTTCATTACGAACTCATTGTGTTTTCAAAGTTTCATCGTTTTTTATAGTTGTGCTTTATTTAGAAGCAACGAATACTTCCCAATATATATTTAAGAAGATTTATGCAGACCCCTTCGTCCCCGGTCATAGTTATTGCGAGGATGGTAGCGAGCGAGTGGTCTGGCGGTCACAATGCTCGCCAACGCTGACAAACAATAAAGCGAAGAAAAAAAAATTAACAAAAAAAAGTCAAACGTAAACAATAATTTACGATCACGAAACTAGCCCAACGACTTGTTTATGAGTCATATTCTCACACAATGAAATGTCCAAAGGATTGAATGACCAGTTTTATACTTACTCTCAGATCTATTAATGCAGATCATAAATAAAGGCTTTTTTATGCTGGTTTCGTGTATTTTTTTTTTGCGATTATAAATTTTATTATTTTAATGTTGTTTTGACAAGAAATAACTGCTCAATGGAGGGTTTTCCCAAACAATTCAATAATCCCTGAAGGTTGTAAAAAAGAATCCGCAAGTTGATAAGTATGTCAAGATGCGCGCTGCATTCCCTTTGGCCGCAATGTAGAACAAAACACATTATAATTGCAAATTTCTTGAAATTCATCAATGTTATCATCATCAACTGCTTTTACAATAAAATGCAGGATTTGTGAGTGGATATTTGAGAATGGTTTTGAAAATTCATATAAGCTACTGTTGCATAAACACGGTTGGCACGTTGCATTGACTCACTTGTTACTGAATAAAATATGTTTGTAACAGGCTTGAAATTCTGGACACGTCTATTTTGGTGACAAATAAAAGAAATATTTATGAAATAAAAAATTTCAACTCAAAGGAACGTGATAAGTGCCAGTAAAAGACACAGAGTCGTCGACAAAACGGCATTAATATTAACATCTTGAAATACATGGATGAACTGCAAGTGTCCCCAGTCTTGCGGCTAGAGTTCGGTCGCACCTGCGGCGTCTGAGTAGGTTCAGGTCGGTTTCCGCACTTGTTCCTTCCTTATCTACGAGTCTATCATAGATGGAGCCTACTCGCAACGGCTGCCGGCGTCTGCAGTCGCATTGCCGTCCGCGTGCAGTCGACTTGTCGGACCGCAGCCGTCAACATGCCCTTGCCAACATGCCATCCATACATAAACATGCCTATCTATCCCTCATTAAAACTATCGAATGCGCTAACCCGCCGTCAATAACGAGGGAGGACTCAATTTGTGCGCGCGCGCCGCCCCACGCTGCGCTGGCCCGCTGACTCCGATCCGTTGATCCGTCGTCGCCGGCGCACATAAATCACAACCGATCGTGCCACTATAATTATGATGTCGGCTGAGAGGATCATATTTTTTAATGTTATGATATTTTAAATGATACCTCTCTTTAATTGTTGCGGCTACGGCTACTTAATGATTGGGCTTGTTGAGGGTTGGGGTTTTGGCTAGAGTGTAGGTGATCGCTAAGTTTCTAGACGTAAATGTATCTATCCTTTATTATATAAACATATACTTACATTGGCCGATGAAAACGGTAATGGTATATCCCGTGACAGTACCTATAAGTACCTACATACCTTAAATACCCATCATTCACCTACATTGTTTTATGATTGTTTTTGACGACCTGAGTGGTGCAATGGTCTGCCACGCAAGAGGTCCCGGGTTCGATTCCCGGCCGGGCAGAAATTGGAATGATGAATTTTAATTTCTGTGACGGGTCTGGGTGTTCTATGTAT
The DNA here is from genome assembly GCA_905147135.1 of Blastobasis lacticolella. Lineage (NCBI taxonomy): Eukaryota > Metazoa > Arthropoda > Insecta > Lepidoptera > Blastobasidae > Blastobasis > Blastobasis lacticolella. Next base: position 435,688 of record LR990041.1, read on the forward strand.
AATAAGTATGTATTAAAAAAAAAAAAAAGTATTTAATTAGTATATCAGTTATCTAGCACCCATAGTACAAGCTTTGCTTAGTTTGGGGCTAGATGGCGCTGTGTGAATTTGTCCACGAATATTTATTTATTATTATGTATTTATTTATTATGATATCTTCACGCCCTATCTTTTTAGAAGAGAGTTTTATGATCTCCATTCACCCTTGTTGGTGATACCAATATCGAAATAGCCAACGTAAAGCGTTGTTTCTCATGATTCATTTACTCGTCTTTAGATGTTATGAAAAAGATTTAAATAATACCCATGAATGAAAGGGGTCGGTGCTACTCTACTGGGCATCACACAGATACCGCTCTGTATAATGTACCTTACATGAATGAAATTCCTGGACAATAGTTTATCGATAGCACGTCGATAGTTAACTCTGATAAAGCCCTGGGAAACAAAAGCGAACATCTGATGGTATACATTGATCGCATTCTTAACGTCGTTAAAACCGGGTCATCAAGAATGATTTGCGTTATACTGATCTAAGTATTAATTCAATAGTATCTATGCATCTGGATATTTATGTTGTGTATGCCAGTTTGTTTCGAGGGGATTATTGAAGGGTGCTTTAAAAATATTCTGTAAATAATTAGCTACACCGTGTATGGCCTAGAACCGGGGCGAATATTAAAAACGGAGCACCTAGGTCACTGAATCATTATGGTCCCATCTAATTGAAATCAAAACTTAACTTTATGTTTGTACTACCTGATGTAAAGTGGTCACTGTTGCCTATAAACATTAGCAACACCAGGGGCATCACCAATACGTTGCCCACCTCTATAACTCGTTGCTCTGGCAGCAAAAAGGCAAATCCCCCTAACTGCCAAAGCCACTGTTCCCCAAATCCCCACGCCCTGAGGCAGTGGAGACCTTACTCACCGGCAGGAACCCAATACTATTTAAATTAGTATTGTTTGGCTGCTGTATTCTGTACGGTGGAGGTGCTTCCCCAGTCGGGCAGTCCCAGTCGAATGGGATACCCCGTTATAACCTTGGTACCTCTTCATACAATTAAACTGTAAAATAACTTACGGAGAGCTATGGCGAACTCCAAACAAAACATACAGGAAATACGAAAGAAGCATGCAGGAAAGAAAAAAATTGAAGCCTGCACATGCAAGCAATAACCATAACATAATTAAGTTATCATATTAATTACGCTTAATTCATGCAAACGGTCTTCCCAGTGTTACCCGCATTGAAACAAAGCTTGGTTTCCATACGAATGTTTAGGGCTCCGCCCCCCGGGGCTTTGGACAAAAGATCCCTGTATTAGGGCAGGTGTGGACGCCTCGCCGTGACGTAATAATATAAGTTGTAACGTTAATATTAATGTTTTATTTTGGCAAGCGAAGACACGGCTCCGGTATGTGGGAGAGGCGCGGTTCAAGCGACCCGCGGGAGCGTTTGCTTTAGCTACTCACATTTACTACGGGCTTTTTATTATTAAATATATATCATGGAGAGCTCTGCATCAGAATCAGAATTAAGGAATAAATTTCGGAAATAAATAAAATAAATAAATAAATAATCATTTATTTCAGAATTTACAATTCCATATCTATTTAAATTCATTACCAAAAATATAAAAATAATAACAATGTCAAATTCCATACTTATGTCAATTAACTAAAAATATAAATGTCGAACAATTACACTAATAGACTATTTTCGAAATATGTAATAATGTTATGTCCCTCAGCTGCTAAAGCCACGGTATTGTGCCACCGTTCCCCGGAGCAGGTAAGGACGTTCCTAGTCGGGCGACTCCAGGTCCAATAGGATATTAACTCTCCCACTATTAGCGCTACACCCTATCTATCTTAAAACTCTATACTACTAAGCCCGCTCTAGCTTCTCAGGTTTTCTCTATCATAATATGCATGTAAACGTTTCGGAAGAAATTCTGTAATTGACAGTGCAAACCGAATAAAAATTCGTTGCGTAAACCAGGAGGAGTTAGCGTATATACAGACAGACAGACGCACAAAGAGACTTTATTTTATACGAACTACGTAAGGAATTACTGTAGGTTATTGCTTCTATTTCCACGTTTGTAGGCGGGGATCTGGAGAAAACTCTGCTGCCTATTTTCCAGCCTACGGAGACTCCAGAACTCTTGCCTAGAAAACTTTCGTCGCCTTGCACCCACGCGTGTAAAAGTGGTTAAATCTATTTTACTCTGCCGGACACCACACGACCAATTGATGTTTGCCTTTAATAAAATGTGTAGGAAACTATAACTATTCACCGCCGCCGCCGCTTGCCACTTGCGCTTGCGCAGCCGCCGGCGGGGGTCCGGCTGCTCCTCATCAATAACCTCGGCAGGACCTCGTCACCGCGACAGGTGCCTGACGGCCGGCCGCGGCTGGCAGTGACACATTCCTGGCAGACAGATATCAAATAAAATTTAACTTTTAAGTACACATAATAAATAAAATAATTAACTTGGCGTTAATGTCTCGGTTGTGCTCTCGTCCACAAGGGCCCGGAGTTCACCATGACCATGACACAGAGTTTAGTAGATCAGGGAATTACAGTGGAGCGACTGCCATCTGACCTCCATGACTTTGTTAACAGCGTAACCTGACCAGATTGGATCACGATTACACATGCTATCGCCTGAATGTGCAGATTTCATTACGATGTTTTACTCACTAAGAGTACTGTGCATAACTCAGACAAGAGAGCCTTTTGTTTGTCCTAATGTTGATAGTCCTAAATTAGATTTTCCTAATGTTCTTGATCCTAAATTTGAATGTTCTAATATCGATCCTCCGAAAAATGATTAATCCTAATATTAGTCAAAACGGGTGTCGGTGGCCGAGTGATTAAGGTATTCGACTCGTAAACGAGTAGTACCGGGTTCGAACCCCAGTGCCGTCATGTGGCACTGGGGTTCAAACTCGATGCCTCTCGTTAACGAGGTCTACCCCTTAGGCCTAAACCAATAGCCGACGCTCTTAAACTGCTTTATAAGTAAGATCAAATAATAAGTATGCTGATAAAGTTGACTTTGATATTACATGCGCCCACAGTTGGTATTTCACGTCTAGCATAGTGAATGATTAAACAAAGCCGAGTTTCATTTAGCGGACAAGGCCTCGGTACCCCTCGCAAGCTCATGGCACATACGACCCGATCGCTATCTGAACGCTAACAAACACGTACACAATTGTTAACAACTTTGTATTTGTATAATAAAGACATCTTGCTATTGCCAGGATAACGGTTTGCAGTCACAACGACCTTTATAACAATCTAAATAGGGTTGAAAGCCGTTTGTTGGGCTGTGTAGGTCGGGTGGTAGGGTATCAGGCGCCCCGCGGCGCGACCCGCGCTTTGTAACGCTGTATCGCCGAGTAATGGCGCTCGAGCTCATTAGACATTGTATGCGTTAGTTTGGAAGTAATTGGTCTCTTTCCTCGATAATTTGTGTAAAAAGAGAACCGTTTTCTATGAGGCGGGAGCGATGGAGCGCTCCGTGCGTGCGCTGATCGATATCTCGCGATTTGATGGGTGCGTTCACGCATTGTTTGGTGTACAATAAATGTAATGTTTTTATGACCATTATTTTATTTTACTAGTACCTATCCAGTTTGTTCAACTTGGGGCTGTCACGGCGCTTCTTACCAACGGAAACTCATCATCACAGCCCATAACGGTCCACTACGAGACTTAGGGCCTCTTCCGCAAAAAGGGTAAGTTATTGTCATAATCTCCTCGCTTGGCAGGTGGGAGGGAGATCGCAGTGTTATAAAAATAACAATGGAAAACCCTGCTGCCCATTTTCCAGCCTACGCAGACTTTAGAGGTTTTTAATCGAAAACATCAGTCGCTTTGTAGTCGTACCACTTACGAGTGTAAGGGGTTGGTTCTATTCTTCTCTGCCGGGCACCAAACGGCAACGAAATAATTGAATAGGCGAAATGGGAAAAGTCACCCGGATGGTTTGAATATTCAAGGCCGGCACCACATCCGCCTTAGTATTCAGATATCCTGGATGCCGGTGACTACTTTCCGTCAGATGGACCGCCAGTGCGTAGGCTTCCTTAAGCAATAAAATATCATTTTTAACCCTCGACGAAAAGATAGATGTATCTGTGGTTTTGTGTGTCCGTCTGTAGATTCATGGCTCTTGAACGAATGTCCCAATTTGGATGCGGCTTTCTATTTGAAAGCCAGGTTTATCGAGATCGTTTTTTGCTTTGTTTCATTAAAATCGGCATAGTAGTTTAAAAAATATTCGAGCATGTAAACTTGGTAAGAGGCTTTTCTACTTTTTCTGTCGGTTAGGTTCTTCCACGGGTTGTTACATGAAGATGTGACAACGCTTTGCCGGACTACCTACACCCACTTTCTTGTCATAAATTGTAATTTCTCCAACCCCAGCAACAGTTGGGTGGCAGCGTCGTGTAAACACTTATCAGTGGTGGCGCAATCAAATCCAAGGGGTCCATTAAATTTTTTACCCACCCCACCTGCGCACGATTCGATAACTTTTACTGCGCAGTATATCACTAGTAGCGCGCGGACGCGGCGTAACGTGGTAGTTTCAAGTACCTACAAACAGACAAACACACAACTGTATCTGTTTTCTTATGAAGCATTCCACATAAAACACCCGTGGGCCGCTATGGGAATATAGTTCTTCGCGCATCGATTTAAACATGATTTAAAGATGGCCGCTCCTAGGTGATAAACGTCAAAAACTGAAGCTGTGTTCTAAAACTACGGTGACATTCGGTAATTGATGGCCCCATAATATTTTTAATGGCAATGCACAAGAAGCGCGTCGCTTTCCCACTGGTCCTCTGTTTTTATTTGTACAAGCGCTTTGTTGGGCCGTTTTATTGCGGTTTTAAACTCGATAAAGTGGACGCATAGCGCGGTATCAATTATTTGGATCGTTTCCGCCGGCTATCGGCCGTATTTTACGCATATGACGCGAGACGCCACTCGATATCAGTTTATTTTCATTTAATTTGGACAGACCGCGGCTGCCTGACGTTGGATTCCGTTGCCTTCTCTTGTTGGCTCTTTGGAACACTCATGGAGAATAGTTAAAGGGATAGCCACAATCAAAGTAGGCAATCGACAAATTAAAATAATCATCTTGGCTTTAATGTCCCGGTTGTGTCCTCGCACATGAGAGCCCGGGTCCTCCTTGACCATGATCCAGGATTTGGTAGATCAGGTAATCACAGTGGAGCGGCTGTTATCTGACCTCCGTGACCCTGCTACTAGGGGGACCTGACCAGATTGGACCATAGTTACACATTCAGTCGTTTGAATGTGCAGATTTCTTCACGATGTTTTCCCTCACCGGATTAGTGCTTTAACCGTAGTCTCCAAACCGGAACACAACAATGCAAAAATTATTGCTTGGCGATAGAAACAGATATGGCGGTGGTTCTCACCCAGCGGAATCTTCAGGCAAGACTGAGTCCTATTGTGCTCTCGCTTACGAGGGCCTGGGATCCGCCTTGACCAAGATCCACCCATTTGGTTGGTTAGTATTAACCTAATTGATGTGTATAACTCAGAAAAGAGTCATTGGAACACGGCGGTAGTGGAATTCGGACCCAGTACCTCACATTTACAAGTCAGATACCTTAACCACTAGGTCACCGACGCTCCAATAAGCAATGGACATAAATCCTGCTAAATTGGAGGTCCTCGTCTTCAGAGTGATTGACAGTTGCAATATGAGGTGTAGGCGTGTGACATAGCGCAGCTTTACAGGGCCAGCGATTTAACTAGCCCTAAAGAATGCTCAATAATCAATTCATGTCTAAAGGTGACTGGCCATACTGGTCACTGTTTAACAAAGCTGACACTGTCACCAGCTTCGACCCATCGCTTATTATCTGCTTCTTTCGTGAAGATACTTTCTTAATTAGCCATCCATACACCACATAAAGCTTGTAACAATCTACTAAATGTAATTGATATAAAAGCTATTCAACTATCTGAAATAGACACATTCCCTTATTTTTATGGGTTATAAAGTTTTTATCACGTGGCCCGCGCCCGCGCCCCGCGCCTGTTCCAATGTTTATTGCTAACTGGTTAATTTTTATGGCACTCGTGCGTCATGGAACCGACTAATAAACGCCATCGACAATCGTATAAGACAATACCCCATTTATGCTTTTGGGTTACCTATGTCAAATTTAATAATACCATCTAACAGCCCGCTGTTGAGCAACGGGCCTTCTTCTCAAACATGAATGATAATGTTTTTTTAAGCTTTTAATACACGTATTCGAATGGAGTTAGAACATCCGCGATCTTCATCCAAAGTAAATCTATCAACTCTTCCGCTGGGAGATTTATCACTACTACTATCACTTTCTTTATATCTCTCTAGTGAATCACACATCAACCGTCCGTAGAACTTCACCGTCCCCTACATTGGAGAATTTTGACAACATGGTCACGCAGGCCAGGTGGCAGTCGCACCACCATGATTAATTACCTGATCTACCAAATTTTGGACCTTGTATTTATTATAGGACTCAGTCTTGCTTGATTTCACTGGGTGATAACCACCGTCTTATCTATTTCTATCATCATCATTATCATTGAAAGACCCCTTCTGCAGGCCATAGGTCGCCCCTAGAGATCTCTACCAAAGGCGGTCCTATGACTTCCATATCCTGCTGGTACCTCTGATTTTCATCAGGCCGTCGGCCCGCCTTGTAGGAGTGCTACCCTCGATGCGTCTTCCGGTACGTGGTCGCCACTCGAGAACTTTATTACCCCATCGGCAATCTGTTTTTCCAGCTATGTGCCCTATTCTATCGTCAAGCAATAATTTTTGCATTATTATGTTCCGGTTTGAAGAATAAAGTAGCCAGCACTAATAGCGCAATCTTTCTCTGAGCAATACGCATTGATTAGCCACGCCGGCGCTGCGCACGCGCCGGACAGCTGCCCAGCTTCCTCTGATCTTTGACACGGCCAATTGCGCGCATCTTTTCCTTCATAGTTAACCTTGCATTTGAATCAAGAGTAAAAAAGAAAGAAAGTATAGGTCGTTTAACGAAAGTTAGTGCGGTCTATACAAACGATATTTCATCATAATTTCTATATTCACTAAACAAAGCCAATGAAATTTTGCAACATATTTACAAAGATCCATTTTACAATGCAAATCTTAAATCCCATTAACTTTGAACGAAAATTTCTGACAAAGCACAGACGTATATATTGGTTTAAAAAATGTACAAAATTTGATAGGCTTTGATTGGTTAATATGGCGAACCCTGGGCCCTCGGGCACAACCGGGACATAACGCCAAGATGATGAAATTATGATGTGAATATGGTGTGTTTCCTGATCAATATAATCTGGATGCCTTCAAGGCTAGAGTGAATAGGCTGTTCCAAGACAGGCATGCTCCATCTTCGGCCGCATCGTTACTTACCAACAGGTGAGATGGCGGTCAAATGCCTGTCTTGTATAATATAAAGAAAAAGCTTAAGTTTAATTTCTTTGGCTACCTTCACGGCAAGAGCGCTAAATTGTTTTCCAATCTCTGTGGTAAGTACAATACTAAATAACAAGCACTGATCCAATACCAATCTCTCCAAAATCCAAGTCTCCAACAGCAAATATCACTGTCAGCAATGTGCAGTAATTAGCCTCGTCGGCTAGCACGCGCCAGCCAGCTGCCCAGCTTCCTCTGATCTTTGACACTACCAATTGCGCGCGCGCATCTGCCAAGACGCTGCGCTCCGGCGGTGAACAGTGCCACAAAGTTATCTGGCCCAGCGGGTAAAACTGGAACTATGTGACGCTACTTTGAAATGTCATGTCGTTGTCAACTACAACGACACCGTCACCGGGTCGGAGAAGTTTGTGACACTGTAACCTGGGTAAGGCTGCTGGTATAGAGGTGATGGTGGTTGGTAGAGGTGTTATCGTCGGTTTCTGTTTTGATCTTTACGCTATATTTGTAGGTGGTAATGTTAGTTGGTTGCCACTGCATCTTGCTCTATATTACTACAGATTTCATCATCATCATCACAGCTCGTAACAGTCCACTGCAGGACTTAGGGCCTCTCCCACGAAAGGGGAGGTTATTGCCATAATCTCCACGCTTGGCCGGCGGGTTGGAGATCGCAGAGTTTAAATATAACAATGGAAAATGCTGCTGCCCATTTTCCAGGCTACGGAGACTTTTGTTCTTTTGCCTCAAAAACATTAGTCGCCTTGTACGACACCCATGAGCGTAAGGGCTTAGTGCTATTCTACTCTGCCGGACACCACACAGCCAATTACTACAGCTACAGATTTGCTTCACTACAAACTGCAATTTTGGCTACATCGTGCTCAAAAAGCAATCTGACTAGATAAAGTTCTGTTGTGCTTTGCTGGCACAAGAGATATTTGGATAAGCGCAGTTTTTTAATAATACTTTGATACGATTTGCACTTCTTCGCTAAATCCTGTAAAGCATATTTCACAAAAAAAATTGTTGAAGCTCGAAAGCGATTTTGCTTTTTTCAAAATTGTCGTATTACATCTTTAAAATTCTCATCAGTATCTCTCTGTCATACAAAAATATTCACGTGTAGTTCTCCGACATATTATGTGCCTACATCCTTATTTGAGAGAGACTCGGAGCTCGCGACATGGCCTGTGGACTCTTATTATCCATTTACAAAGTTATGTTTGCTGCTGATCCCCTCAGCTCACTTCACTGTTCCACGGCATTGTCGTCGCCGCGACCGCAAAGCCAAACTTGTAAGGAGACGTTAGTCAATCCATGTTGTCACAAGGTTATGAACTGAAGTGGTTCGCGATCAACTAGGTGTTTCCGTCGCGTCAGCTGTTTGGGAGCGGGTGGGTTGGTATATATGACGATTTGTTACGCAACTTTATTGTTTAAGGAGTACTGCTTTGGGTTATTTATGTTTAGGTACTATGATGACGCAGTTACCTAAATCTTAAACTTTGATACTGAGATAGGTAGGTACTTCAGCCTCGTCTGGGGACTTACGGTGAGCTCTTATAGCAGGATCTAAGCAGTAGCCTTGCTTAGAACGAGACAAGTTACGGAGACAAGTGACACGTAGCGCTGTGTTCTGGCCCCTGGCCTGTGATAAGTGCCAATTGCTGCCAAGAATCTTCTGGTTCCTTTTATTGCATCCTTTTAGCGGACTCTAAAACGTCCGACACCGACGATTCTATTAACTATAAATTACATATCTTAACATCTCCAATATTGAATTCTGGGAAAAGATTACGTCCCGTCTGCGACTCGTCCGCGTAGTGTGAATTTTATTTAAAGGAGATTAAGAATTACTGAATTATTAATGTCTACGAGCGGCTCCAATGGTCATCTGCTCTACATTTACGAGTTTCTGATATCTTTCTCTTAGCACCATGGCGAAAAAAATTAGATAGAATCACCAAAATTCTACATCTTTCATCTGTGGATCGCTTTTGTGTTTCTGTGTCAAATAGGTGTCAAAGAGATTTATTTTCTGTGTCCCTTTGTTGTTGTTTTGCCAGAAATGCCATCACCCAAAAAAATATTTAAATGCAGACTATAGTTAAGTTTAGTGACTTGAAGATTACGCAATACAATGAAAACTTAATAGAGACGAGTGATAAAAAATGCTGAGTAGTGATTGCGACGCGAGATGCGGTTGCTGCCGGCAGCGACGGCGGCCCTCGCTCTCTGGGCGGCTGGTGTTGCCCAGCAGTATGAACGAGCAGAAGCTGGACGTAGCCAGGCAGCGCGCCAGGCTCGCGCGGATCGCCACAGCCCCGGATAAGAAAGCACAAACATATTTCCCTGCAGTTGAAACTTTAGAAAACCCGCCTACCCTTATCTCGCCTATCCTCACCGCGCTGTTGCGCAAATCACCTGTTCGTGAAGTTCTCCGTCCGCGCGTCGAACCGAAATTATCAGCCAACTCGCCTGTCCGTGACCCAACGTACCGCACGCCCATCCATGTCCTACCTTCCCGCAAATCCCCCATCCGTGACCCACCTCCTCGCAAGTCGCCCAGTCCACAGACCATACCGAAACAATCAGTAATATCCGTATACCCCGCCATGTTCTCTAATGTCCGCTGGAATCCGTACGTGAAGAAAAAGGAGATCCCTATACCGAGTCGAGAAACCGACGAGGAATATCTTTGCGACCCATGCACTTCTTCAAATAGCCCGTCAGGTAACTCCGTTGATAATATCAAGCCGAAATACGTATTCAAGGATAATATTGTTACCTATTGCGACAGGTATACCATGACTCCAACCGTCGTTGATGGCTCGTGTAACGCACGCAGGTATATCACATACGAGGATGAGCCTATAGCTACTTCACAGTCGAGATATCTGCCGAAAAAGATCGCAACTGCACTGAAATGCCCACCACCGATTTTGAAGAAGGCGAAAGACCGAAAACAGTGGAGCATGGAGGCGGTAAGGGATACCGACGCGGACGATTACGCCGACAGCGACGTGGAATTCTCTCACAGCTCGGCACCAATGAAGCTGCCTAAATTCGGCATCTCGGACAAGAGCAATTCAACCGAGAGGTGTTCTGATGATGAGCCGGCGATCGCGAGGCTATTGAAGTATGTGGATAAGGAAATGTCGACGAAGTGCGTGGATTGTAGTAGCGGGGAGGAGTATTGTAGGGGGCGGCATTGCCGTAGTCCGCAGCGATTCTCTGCTGTCCGGTGCGAGCCGCCCTTAGAGGAAGGGTATATACCATACTCTCATAAGCACAGGTCCCGATACCATCGCGGGTGCTTGGAACATGGTCGAGTGCCCGAGGAATTGTACCAGTTTCCCAAAATGAACCTGCCTCGACGACCCCCGCTATCAGTGCGATCCCCGTCTCCTTCTCCGTGTACAGGCTCCTTCCACCTTCCCCGCAGGATGCTGCTTACCTCAGAGAAGAATATCGACTCCTTCATTAAAGTGTCCAAATGAAGTCTCCTGTTGTCCGAGGTCCTTTACTGTTGTGTAGCTAAGGTACATGGTTTCTAATTTTATATATTGTGTCAATAAATGCTGTAAAGTTTTTGCTTAGATGGTTTTGTTATGCTGTCGAGTGTTAGGAGTACGTCATATTGCCGTTGTCACTGAGCTTAGGAATCGCTTAAGTTCTTTCTTATCTCAATATGGACGTTGCTTAGATCTTTCTATGTTTAGTGACATCTACGGTAATTCAATATTCATCTATCCCAAGCGTTTCTAGCTTTCAAGCTGTCTCGGTTTCAAAACGTTACAAGGCACGAATCGTAGAAATTGCCGCTTCAGGTAGGTAAATGTCTGTCCATAAAAGTTCATTGCTGGACTTATTACGTCTTCCACATCAGTGATATTTGACTAGTGACCTTGAGAAGTGGCCTTCGGGGTCCAGTAAGGCCTCAGCCCTTTCAGTCCTCGGACTCAATTGCCCATTTTCAGTATTTTTTTGTGTGTATGACACGTCCACTAATTGGCGAACTCAGCCCGCAGGCACAGTCAACCACTCCCTACGGCTTATGGCGGATTGAAAATAACAACATTAAAAATACACAACAAAAAACGCTGTTGCCAATTTTCTGGCCTATTGAGCTCCTTGCCAGTTTCTCCCTAAGGCGCTGTCCTACTTGGCAACGGTTTTGCGACCTTGGTCGTACGAAGGACGTCGTCCGACGACCACGACCGCCAATTACATTAGTCCCGTAAGTCGAAGGGTAGGTGCAATTTTATATTCTACTGGACCATTCAACATCTTGGTGTTAATGCCAGGGGCTGGCTTGACAATGATCCAGGATTTGGTAAACCAGGTAATTACAGTGGAGCGACTGCCATCTGATCTCCGTCACCCTGTTAACAGGTGAACCTAACCACATTGGATCATGGTTACACATTCAGCCGCCTCACGATTGAATGTGCAGGTTTCAACACGATCATCGGTTAGTGTTCAACTAATGTACGTACATAACTTAGAAAAGAGTCATTGGTACATGGTGGCACTGAGTTCTGTTATTCTTAAACGTTATTCCTTGACGGGCAGGCAATGCATTGGTTGATGGGGTACCGGGTCACAGCCCGGCAGCTGCGGGAAAGCAGCCTTGATTGGATAATCTGGAGCAATTGGCGCGCGGCTCTGCGCCCGCGCAACAGGGCTGCACAACATATTAGAGGGCGGGCAAGGTCACTTTGCGCGTCGTCGAAAATGGAACTATATTTGACAGACAGTCAACAAGAATAACTTCTAACATTGACAGAGACGCTCTAATGACTTGTACTAAAATGTTTGCATTAGTCCAATTTCTTTGCGGACGCTATAGGTACCTATAGTGTATATATAGGGCGAGCTCGTTGCGGTGCTGAAGTTTCATTAGCCACAAACTACGGAACGGTCACCCATCCAGTTCTCGGACTCTGCGTTGCTTAACCTCACTTATCGGTCTTGCAAGCGCGCTGCCGCTAGACTACGCACTTCTACGACGCCGTTACATAGTTGGATACGAATCACATTTAAGAGGTATATTAGAGGTCTCTTCAGAGGCGGGCAACGCATTTGTGACTCCCCTGGTGTTGCTGATGTCCATAGGCGGCGGTGACCACTTTCCATCAGGTGTCCCGCTTGCCTGTTTGTCTGCCGTATAACATAAAAAAAAAAAATGATACTGACGTTTGTCCGAAAGGTTGTGCGCCCCTGTCGCGGCGCGTGCGCCGGTCGCGCAAAAAGACGACCAAGCCAACTGCTTTGCACTGATGCAGTTTGATGGATAATCTCCGTCGGTGCCAAGGGCGCGGTGCTTTGCTTGTTTTGCGTGTTGTCTCGTATTGCGCCGTCTGTGGCTTACCGAAATGTAAATATTATGTACTTGCTTTTGTCCGTATTTTTTTATTGTGCAGTGCCAAACCAGTGGACAGTCTAGTCTACCTGATGATAAGCAGTAACTGTAGCCCTTAATATATACGATTCATGCAATGCAGGAAGGCAAAAAATGCAGAACCGCAGGTGCGTTGTCACTGTGAGGACTAAAATGAAATGCCTCATGATTGTAAATGCGCTGTCTGCCTTATTTTTCTAACCGGAACGGCTGTAGAAATAGATAAAGCGATGGTACTCACCTATTCGGACTCCTCATGCTTGACAGGTCCTACCACTTGATTATTCGTTTTCATGCACGCATATACATAAAGCTTTCGCCAACGCGCCTCCCCTCCCATGCCTTTGTCTCACAGATGGGTGGGCAGAGACTATGGACCGCCACTATAATATATTATATGCTCTGTCTCCAAACTAAAATATACAATACAATACAATACAAAACTCTTTATTGCACACCAGAGAAAACAAGTACAGATACAAAAAATATGGTAGGTAGTACCAAGGGCGGTCTTATCACTAATGTGATCTCTTCCAGACAACCTTGGTATGGAGAGAAGCACATGATTATAATAGCAGACAGGTAGTACACACAAAAACAAAACTTAAAATAAAAAAAGCCCACAATAAAATACCCACAGATCCATAAATAAAGGATAAAAACCAGAGAAAAACCCAGAACCACAGCACTTACAATTACCCCGCTACAGACGTTAAGTAATGCTGCTTTACTTTATTTTTAAATGTGTGCAGTACATATATACATTTCGCACAAGTGCGGTAATGTAAATAAAACATTACACACGCGTGTGTAATAGTCTTCATTGACATAGACATAGATGTATCTTTATTATGATTATTTGTTATTTGGTCCAATAAGACATTCAAAGCAAGCAAACCAAAAATCGGGTACGTATTGGGACGTCTTCACAGTTTTTTTTTGTTTCTATGCTACGCCGTAGTGCTACGCAGTGAGAAACGAGCAGAGTGTGTTGAAAATCTTAGTTGAGGCAGTCATCTCCTATTTATCTGTCTGGCGATGACGTGGGGGCCGGGTTGCTCTTTTCCCTCAAATATGGTTGAATTGGACGATGGCTGGGCCCTGCGTTATACTCGTGAACGGGTGCTGCCTTGGTAGACTGGCTTACTCTTGCTGTAGTTTTAGGTGGTTTTTCTTAATTTTACTAGACATATTTATATGTCGTAGAGGGTCATGAGCCTAGTCATCATTTTGACTGAGAAACGCAACGTCAATCGAAGCGCCACCTTGCGGATAGCTGGACATACTGTGAAGACGATATATTCGGCGCGCGGTCGCAACGAACACTTCCCATTCGACCTTCGACGAGTCAAGACGTGTAACTAGCCGCTCATCCATTGAAGAAAGAAGAAGTCTTTATTAATTGCCTCGCATCACATAGCCGTACTCCATAAAGGAGAGTGTGAGTACAGAATGGACTACCAAATTAGAATTTGTACAAGGGCGCACGTGAATAGATTCCACGGCGCACCTTGCGTTTCGGCCTCGCGGGATGGCCATGGGTGGTGGCGGATCTTCCAGTGACCCACGGGTTCGGTAGTCCCACATTATTATCTGTTACTTAAAATTATCCTAAAGTCATCCTATGCTTTCATCGTTTGCTGTTTTTATTGTAATTATTTATTACCTCAATACACTGTTAAACTGTTCTTATAATTCTTATTTCAATAACACTATCCCGAAAATACCTTCTGATGGATCTCTCCCCTGCTAGAGTCTGCCCTAGTCTACGACATATATAATATATTGAGCGCGGTCCGCCTTTGCCTGGCATTGCCGGGCAAGGTCCGGTCGTGACTGGCGTGGGGTGGGTTTGCTGCTGCCATGGGGCGGCCAGCGTGTTACTGTGTGCTTCCTTCCTACTTTCCTACCCCCCTCCTTTTTGACGATTGAAAGAGATATTTAATGTCCTAATAAATAAATTTTGAATTTTGAATTTTCCACTCTTAGGTCTGTTATATTTTCTACTTCCAATTGGAACCACGCCTGAAGTCAACTCTTTCGAACGAGTAAAGAAAGAATTATCAAAATACGAAAATGTAAACGCTTTCTATAGGAAAAAAATAATAACTAAAGCAACCGTTAAATTACTCTTTTTTCGAATTCGGTTAAAATACAACGTAGTTACTTTAATTAGCAAAAATAACTACACTCCACCGTTTAAAGCGATATGTAGTGTACAACTATGGACCATTTAAGGACATCGCGTTGATGTCTTTTGTATGAGAGTCTAGAAACGCAGTATTCGTAAAAATGCCTTTTCGTCTCGTATAAAGTGTAAGCTCATAAAATGAATTCAAAATATTATTTTTTCTATTTCTTACAGATGAAACGCGTATTTTGACTGAACTCTTAATAAAAGCAACAAAGCAGAAAAAAAATAGCCCGTCGTGAAGGTAGTCAACTTTCCAATCTTTTTGATAAAAGCTTTAATACTTTCGTGGTCTCATCAAGAACTTATTGATTAAGCAAAATAAATGCTCCCCATGTTGATTGTCACAAATAGCTGGATAGGTTTTAATGCGTTTTTTTTTCTGTCGTTTGACGACCTGAGTGGTTCAATGGTCAACATGCCGGTCTGCCACGCAAGAGGTCCCGGGTTCGTTTCCCGGCCGGGCAGAAATTGAAATGATGAATTTTAATTTCTGTTACGGCTCTGGGTGTTCTATGTTTAATAAGTATGTATTTAAAAGTATTTAAGTAGTATATCAGTTATCTAGCACCCATAGCAAAAGCTTTGCTTAGTTTGGGGCTAGATGGCGCTGTGTGAATTTGTCCACGAATATTTAATTATTATTATTAATTAATTATAGGATATTAAATTTACGTGGAAGATGCCTTGATCATTTGCACAAGGCCAAAGTCGACTGACGGAATATGCTTTTACAAGAATTGTAAATGTCCTATTAAATGTCCACTATGATGATGAACTAGGCCAACTCATTGTACCAAATTCTATAACGAAGTCCTTTCTCAGAAGAAAGACATTTTTATATGGCGGTCCTAGAGTTCGAACCCGATGCCTCGGTGTACGAGTCGGATCCCTGTACATGAGGCCACCGTCGCTCGTTTACCACATTATGACACTACCCAAAGCAGGTTGCATTCGAATCTCTTATAAGTATAGTTTCAAAACGATACGATGATCAACGGGTTGCCTACAATAGATTTCTAGGCTAGTAAAGGTTCACTGACAGACCTATGTTGGTGTCATTTCAGCGCCTTAGCCAAGAGGTTTCGTTAATCTACAATCGTTTGTGGTAGAAGAAATATATGGGATTTGACATAAGCTAACGTTATCTGACATAAGCGGTTTGTGGTAGATATTCTTGATCCATAGACAATTCACGTACTTTCGGTGCACAAAGGAGGCGGATTGGCGGATGATCCTACACAATCAGAGTCAATGTTGATGTTGGTAGAAATAGTCGAACTTCGACCTGTCAAGTTTCTACCATACACGCATCACGCAAGCGGAGCTGTCAAAGATGGCTAGACCGGCAGAATGTAATTTATTTAGTGCTGAAATTAGCTATGAAGGCGGTTAGAAAGAGGTTATGAAGGCATCCGCTAAGAAATGGTTTTTGTAATTACCCACTGGTACGTTTTGAATTCGGGTAAAATGTAGTAATTGCTGACAGCAACGACATGGGGTTTTTCATAAAATCTTCCATTAATATGGCGGACCGAAGGAGGAGGCACAACGGAGAGGTTTTCTCTGGAGAGTACAACATGGAGTTCTTCAAGAAAAGAGTGCAAAGGTTTTACGGGGTCGGCAACGCGTGGGTGATGCCCCTGGTATTGCAAACTCCATAGGCTGCGGTGACTGCTTTCCATCAGGCAGGCCGTAAGCTTGTTTGCCACCTGACTGGTATAAAAAAACCAATATCTTATTTATTTTGACATCATAACACAAAGTTATACATACATTAAGTTACAATTTTAAATTGCTTTTACATACCTATACCTATTTGACAAAACGGGACTTTGACAGTATAGGTACCTAGAGAAAAGGTATACTTTACATTCGATTGAGACCAACTTGCATGCAACCTCAATTCTTGTACAAAGAAAGACGTTACAAAAGGTTGTTTATGATCATTTTGAGATGAAGACAAAACCCTTCCGCTCGCAATATGTCTTGCAATAATTGTGTTTATTTATGGTGCGGCGGGGAGGGGGGAGGGCGTGATTGATCGGCCGCGGTGGGCAGGTGCGCTCAACCTTCACTACAACTATTAGAAGGCGTTAATTAATGCATATCGGTACAAGTTCCGACTTCGTATGTAGTCACGACAGTTAGCAGTGTGGTGACCGGTAGAGTAGAATAGCACCAACCCCTTACACTCGTGGGTGTCGTACAAGGCGACTAACGTTTAGAGGCAAAATATCTAGTCTCCATAAACTGGAAAATGGGTAGCAGCGTTTTTCATTGTTATGTTTGCAACACTGCGATCTCCAACCCGCCTGCCAAGCGTGGAGATTTTGACAATAACCTCTCCTTTTGCGGGAGAGGCCCAAAGTCCTGTAGTGGACTGTCATGGGCTGTGATGATGATGTAGTCACGTGCGTGCGACAGAGACGACGCTCTAGGATGTCGGACTAGCCGATGTGAAATTGTGCATTATTTATCGCCAAATGTGCACATAGGTAGGACACACAAATATGCATATTAGGACTTCAATTACAGTATGCATATTTCTTAATGTCACGTCTTTCCTTCAATTGTTCCTTTGCTCTCCTACCACATTTCCTTCCATTTCATTTGGTTTTGGAAGTCAAATAAAATGGATATATTTTAAGTAATATCAGAGCACAAGGATTGCAAGTATCTAGGAAGACATTGTATGTATGTATGTAAACTCTTTATTGCAATTGAAAAGAAATACAGTAGGTAGAAAAATATCATTTTACAAAGCAAAGGCGGGCTTATCCCATTGCATAGGCATAGACATTGTCATATCCAAAATAAGCGATGAAAGGAAGAAAGCGCCTTCGAAGCACAAATCTCCATTTTTTTAATTTAATAATTTAATTTTTTTTTTATCCATCTCATCTGGAGGTAAGTTACGATGTGATCAAAGACATTCAGCCTGTCTAGGAACAGCGTGAAGGTTAGTCTATTCACGCTAACCTTAACGCTATCCAGATTATGACATATACATGACCCCTACCTAAACTTGAACACATCACAATACGGATGTTTCCTAGGGGTAAAATAAATTGTGAAACAACGTTAAAGTTAAGAACTGGCCATCAGCTTAGAAGAATAAACAAAATCCCATTATTTATACTTTTCAAGCTACACAAAAAGTTAAAACGGTACTTTGACAATGACGTCATCTGTTCGTATTGCATACACATAAAAATTCTGTGTTTTGACAGCTCATACTGAGTTGCTGATTTGACTTGCAATCAACTACCGATTGGAGGAGTATTAAGCAATCAGCTCAAAACAGCTCTCGAGTATCCCAGTAGGCCCCGAGCTTACAACTTTAAACGTAATTAACACCGAAGCCATCTCGATAAAGGAATTAAGCCGCGTCAATTCATCCTCATTACCTTGTCCGCAGCAATGACAAAAACTATTTCTATGTAAATGAGCCAGCGGCTGCCCACCCCTGGCGCGGCGAGTTCAAAGCGGTTGATCCGTCAGCATTTTGACATCTTTTGATATCGACCGACAAATAATAACACAATTATTGTACGTGCACGGCGTATCATTCTTATCCGATTAGTATAAGAACTGTATTAAGTATGCGAGCGCGGTATGCGGCCGTCGGCGGCCGTCGGCGGTCGTCGGCGGCCGTCCGCGGCTGTCGGCGGCTTGGGAAGTTTGTTTGATTGAACGGATCTGGGCGTTGTAGGCACGGGATGACAATGAACTTGTTAAAAATAGTTTATTAAATCAAGAAGTTCTTAAAGATATTTATAGAAATATAGTCCTAAAACCTAGGTTTTTAGAGATCATCATCATTATCACAGCCCATAACAGTAAAATGCAGGACTTAGGGCCCCCACGAAAGGGGCGGCAATAGTAATAATCATATAAATTATATAATAATAATAATAAATTGGCAGTCGGGATGGGGATCGCAGTGCTATAAATATAACAATGCATAACGCTTCAGCCCATTTTCCAGCTTACGAAGACTTTAGAACTTTTGCCTCGAAAACATTAGTCGCCTTACACGACACCCACATGTGTGGGTGTCGTTTTGAAAAATAAATTTCAACTCCAGCGGATATAATTTACGATTCTGCAATAATAGATACTACGGATTTGTAACAGTACTCTCTTCTACAATTACACGTCAGTAGCACTTACCTACAGCTTTGATTTTTTTTCTTTTTTTTTATATTATCAAGGTGGCAAACAAGCTTACGGCCTGCCTGATGGTAAGCAGTCACCGCAGCCTATGGACGTTTGCAATGCCAGAGGCATCACCCACGCGTTGCCGACCCCGTAAAAACCTTTTAACCCCTTTCTTGAAGAACTCCATGTTGTACTCTCCAGGGGAAACCTCTCCAGGTAGTTCATTCCACAACCTTAGTGTGCGTGGGAGAAAGTTCCCTTGCAATCGCACAGTTCGCGACCAATTTGGCTCCAAGGTGTGAGGATGAACTCCCTGTCGGTGGCGAACGGTGCGATGATTTGAAAACATCATACGCTAGAATTCCTCCTACTGTAACCTTACGGCGCGTTTACACCGGACGGACATATAACATCTCTATCGCTATTTACCTACACCAAGCATGAATGAGCATTCGCTCTTATGGTGTAAACAAAAATATTTATCGCAAGTGCATGTTATTTCATTATCGAGGACAAGCTGATATTGGTTATTGGTGCTAGAAAATCAGGCAGTGCTGGTTAGTGTATTCCACGCACATCCTCTAACACTAACAAATCGTCGGATTCCTACTGGAGATTTCTTTTACCACAAAATATAATGGCAAATGATGATAAGATGAAGAAAGTTGTTAGTTACAAAACAACCAAACAGATTTAAAACACCCTTATTCCCACGAATGGGACATGGCATGGCGGTAGGGCCACGGTTCATGACACAATTTGACTAGGCCAAACTTTTAGCAATAGCCTCAGTTGCGAACCGACGAAAAACGTCGGCTAACCTCCGACCAAGTTGATAAATACTCAAATATTTCCCAAACTACTTAACCGATTTAAATGAAACTAAGCTGAACCCATCTCGATTAAACTGGCTTTCAAATAAAGGAAACCGCATCAAAATCGGTCCATTTCTTCAAAGCTACAATACCACAGACAGACACATACCTCCACAGATCCACAGAGCCACAGAAACACACGTCCAATTTTAAAACACTTCTCTTTTTTCGTCGGGAGTTAAAAATATGGCAAACCATAAACACGATAGTTATCAAGATCATAAAAACGCCTTGATTATAATGAGCAATAACGCGGCAGGGTGCGCGTCAGAAATTAAATAATCAACATTTAAATTGAGTCAGGAGGCGCTGGTCGAATTAAAGCGTTTTTAACTTAATTTAAGTTGGTGTCATTTGAATAATTGTACTCAACCAAAATTATATCTTGACACTTGAATTGTATGCAGCTATTTTCAAGTGAGGTGTCAAGTTAATTTTGGTGAACAGTAGTTGCAATGAGTGCGCGCGCGCAGGCGTGGCGCTCTGTCATTAGGGCGAGAGGGTGCGGTCAGCTGACTTGAAGGCCAACTTAACTTGAAACTTGGTTAGGAAGAGGCGCCTATCTATCTCGTCTCAAGATAAAATTGACGCTTAGTACAAGGTGCAAACCTCCAACGGAAGCTTATAGCCAGCAAATTTTGCTGTAAGAAACGTTTGTGTGAGCATATTATGTTTTGAGAGACAGGACTTAGCGGGAGCTCCCGAAATGAAGCCTGACTGTCTAGGAGAGTAAGCTTAGTAGTATAAAAAAATGCCACGGTTGGGCTCTCGCGCACGAGGGCCCGGGGTCCGCCTTGACCATTATCCAGAATTTGGCAGATCAGATAATTACAGTGGAGCGACTGCCATCTGACCTCCGTGACCCTGCTACCAAGGGCATCTAACGATATTGGATCATGGTTACACATTCAGATCCCTGAGTATGTTTTCCCTCACCGTTCTTAACATCTAACCATATCTAAGTCGTTTTTTTTATATCTAATCGTCGCAACGGTTTGATGCCTTGCCATTGTTTTCAATTAGCTAAATATGCAATCCTGCTATTTCTTGTCCACTCCGCAATAGCATTAACAAACCGGTATGTTTTTTACCAATTATCGTGATATTAATCCGTCGACAACAAATTGTGAATAATATGATAATGACAGTGCTCGTTGGGACAGACAGACGTCGCCGTCGATATACTTATTCGATATTCATGAATACAGTAATTGGGGCTACGTATATCATCGGGGTTGCGTGTCATTGTTGTCCATTGTTTATTGCGTTCGCTTGTCAGCCGAGGTTGCTTTAGAGCTTGTAATTGGGTATTTGTATATTTTTTTAAGAATACGGCAGAGAAACAGGCAAACGGCCACCTGATAGAAAGTGGTTACCGCTGCCTATGGACATCAGTAACACCAGGGACGCTACTAATGTGTTGCCCGCCTCTGAAAAGACCTCTAATATCGATAGAGACGACCTGGGTGGTTCAGTGGTCAAAATGCCGGTCTGCCACGCAAGAGGTCCCGGGTTCGATTCTCGGCCGGGCAGAAATTGAAATGATGAATTTTAATTTCTGATACGGGTCCGGATGTTCTTTAAAAAAAAAAGTATATTAGTAGTTTATCAGTTATCTAGCACCCATAACACAAGCTTTGCTTACTTTGGGGCTAGATGGCGCTGTGTGAATTTGTCAATGAAAAAAAAAGAAAAAAAAAAGAAAAAGAAAATATCTCTTGAACTATCCCATGTAGTAGTCCAAAGGAGCTCATTCCAGATCCGGATCTTACGAGCGAGGAACGTTCTTTTAAACCTTCGCGTTGACACCAACAGAGGGTCTACTTAGTGGCGATGAGTATCCAGCCCGTGTATGCTGCGATGTATATTTTTATTTTGTAATTTAATGGATAATGGACGTAGATAAAAGAGTGAGCCGGTCACTTGAAGGTATAGTAACTGGTAATAGGTGTAGATAATGATAGAGCCGCCCACGGACAACAGCACCTATAGTGGTTCAGACATATTAAAGGTTTTTAATAAGGCTTAGAAAGAAAGAAAGCATTTATTACACTTGGACGCCACGCCACCATAATTTAACAAATAATTAAGTAGGTACATAACACTGAGACATATAACAGGTAAACAAATATTCCCAGTGTCATTGTTCGTGGGCATCTATCATAAGTGCACCTTCCTCTAGTTTCCAGTGGGCCGTAATCACTCACCAACACTTCACCGTCAGCAATACATAAATAAATTGACTTTAAAATAAAGCAAATATTGAGTTTGTTATCGTCATAACTGTACATAAAATTCGTAACAATACCTTCAACTAAAATACTTAATGTAACTTTAGGCGTGGTGTTTGCATTTCTAACTAAAGGTAAGGGTAATTACTCCACAAATAAAAACTCTGGAAAACCCCCCAATAAAAATCACTAAAAGGGTTACCTAGAACCCAAACATTACTAACTATACTAGCGTTAGAACCCTTGCAAATTGTAGGCAAGTACAGTTATACTGTCTTCATTGTTATATTGTTTGAACTCTCTTACTCATTGACAAAGAACGCTCGTAAAAGCTTTGTTCCCGCTATTATAATCTTCAAAACACTGGCTGACACAGTATTTACCTAAAAACCAATTTATTTTTCCACCGACCTTCTATTTTGCAAACACTACCTGAAATAACTCAAAGCTGTTTCAAACATTTACAACGACCCCTAATTCTCGAGTCTAAAAGGACAGGTAACAACGATAACCAAATACAATAACTGGCGATTATCACCGGTTAATCGCAGCCGGTTGACCTTCGACCTTATCTCCGAGCAGTAGAGTAGATTTCACCGCGTCCCGGATCGGGAGCCGGGTCGCGCAGTCAACGAAATGTTTCTAATAATTAGTTATCATCGATCATCGGAGCGCGGCTACATTAATAAAGTTATTAAATGCCTTCAAACGCTTTATACTTATCAAATTTGAACCTTATGTCTATGTGTGGTAAGCCAATTTTAGAGTGTATGTGTCGAGTGGGCGGTAAGATCAAAGCCCGATCTGTGGACACTGCGGCGAAACCAATCACGCGACAGTGACTGTGCCACGCCGCGACAAGCAAATAGAAGAAAAGACGCGCGCGCATCTTAGCTTGTTCACCTGAAGATCACGTGGGCCGTGGAGGATAAAGAATGTACTTGGTAAGGTTCTTGGTTAGGTTTTAACCCTTTATAGCTTTTTGTGACATTTCTGTAACAAACCCAAATAATCCTCTAAATTACGTAAAAAATGTATTTAGTTCATTTAAGTCTGTGTAGCAATACTATAACATTCCACTGAATAACTTTGTATCCTATCGACTTGTGTGAGTTTGAATTTTGCGCGTTGCATACAGTGACAGATTAGAAAACGTGAAATTTCTGAGAAATACGTGTATTTTTATTTCCCTAAAACTATCTCATTATCAACATAATAAATGTTTTAAAGATGTTGAGCTATAAAGGGTTAAATTTAATTTTTTCCCATACATTTTCTCTGTTCCCTGATATGTCCCATCCTACAGGTATTTTCAAAAATCGTAGCAGATGCCTACATCATGGAAGCTTTGTCAAGCAAAATTTCAGCAAGAATGATTTTGTAATACAAGAAATGTAGAAATACTTTGTTTAAAGGATCGGAAACGAAAGGTCTGGAATCGTAGTCGTCGGTATGCGAGCAGAATCCAGTCTACTTACACTTCTTCAATGCTGGTCTAATACTCGTTAATACTATCTAATATTTTATACGTTATGAGCGTTAGTTACCGCTTACCATCAAGTGGAGTGTAGGCTCACTTGTGACTGCGTAGCATAAAAAACGTTTTTATAATATGCCTTTGACTTTAATGAAGTTTGACGTTAATAAATAAATATAAATATTCGTGGACAAATTCACACACCGCCATCTAGCCCCAAACTAAGCAAAGCTTGTACTATGGGTGCTAGATAACTGATATACTACTTAAATACATACTTATTATACATAGAACACCCAGACCCGTAACAGAAATTAAAATTCATGATTTCAATTTCTGCCCGGCCGGGAATCGAACCCGGGACCTCTTGCGTGACAGACAGGCATGTTGACCATTGAACCACTCAGGACGTTGCTCGCTTGTTTGCGGTTTGTTGTGCTTCTATCAAGGTTCACAAATGAAAAAATGGCCAAGATATTTAATTGCCACCGCTAGCAAACTGGTCAGTAGATAGAAATTATCAAGCTAAGGTATCAAGGTAAGGTATTACTAGTTTTTATACCCGCGACTTCATTCCCGAAAAGTTTGGTTACTATGTTCCAGACCCGTTCCCATGGAAACCACATTTAATTTCGGTCTATACTATAGCCTATCTTACCCGCTGATAATGTAGCTTTCTACGGGTCTTCACCTATCGTCTTCGAAATCGAACAGGTAGTTTTTGAGTTCATCCATAACAAACAAAGAAATCTTTTCTCTTAGTAATATTTGTATACACAAAAAACGTGGTTTCCCGTAGACCCCTACCTAGTAAGAGACCATTTTCTATTCTACATGCTACAGTCCAGACAAAACTCTCGTTTCTCAGAAGGTAAGAAGGAAAATCAACACCACAGCTTAATCACCTACATCCTTTCAGAATCAATGGTCATCCCACTACATTCGTCTGTATACTGATTAATTGATCTGATTCACTTGGCCAGCACATTTTCCTGGTAAACGTGACAGAGTTCTATGTACCTAACTAATTGTGGCTAGGTGACGTGATAAGAGTTCATTGATATCTATGGATGTTTCTTGAGTATAATGTGATGACGTACTACAACATAACATAAAATGTTATCTTTTCTTCCCTGGAGATATATCTTTTGATATAACCTAACAGACAGAAAACGTCGCAGAATCCCGTTACATATACTTAAAGATGACCAAGTTTGCATAACTTTCTGAACTACTGAACCGATTTTAATGAAGGTCTTCTTAACGCAGAGTCCGGGAACTGGATGGGTGGCTGTTTCGTACTTTAAGGCTAGCCGGCCGTCAGCACCATAACGCGCCTCCTACATTGGCGAAGCGAGGTTGACCAAGGTCTTTCGTTAGAAACTATGGCTGGTTGAACAGTCTCGAGAGCCGATTGCCATCCCCTGGCGGTATTTATTTGAACTTTACTCTGACAAGTCGCTTGTAAAATCAAAATCACACATTTCGACGATTACCTTCCACCATTCAAAGCGCATCGCACCATACGCGTAACCCAATACAGTGCGAATGAGTGCGAATCCCTTTCAGCTTAAGTACGAGTATTAGCAATTAATATGAATTAAAACCGCGAAGCGTTTCGGGTTGCACTTGACCCGAAGACCCGAGGGTTCCGAAGGTGTAAGGTTACCATTAACACCTCGGCTGCGCTGGTGCGGAAACCCGACGCACAAAGCTTCTTTATGCGAAACGAGCGGTGGAGCGCGAAATGTAGCCCTTATGTTCCGCGCGCGCTTACATTGCACTGCGCGGCGTGTCAGGGTTGGTTTGGTTTATAATCATAAATATCGGAAGAAAGTGCGTCTAGTTCCATAGAAACTCTTGCATGAGTTTGCTCTCTAGCAACGACCGCAATGACAGTGCAGCACCGCGTCGCGCAGTGCAACGTAGTGCAAATGCGTTTGGGCCCTTAGGCGCTGTCCTAATTGGCAACGGTCGTACGACGGACGCCGCCCAACCAATAGGAGTTCTCAAAACCACGCGTCGCACGACCATGGTCATGCCACCGTTGCCAAAGGATTGCCTTAGGCTTGAAACAGACGGGTATATTCTAAATTAAAGTAACAACTCAATACGCAATCCACTGTGTTATTAGTAAAGTCTCGAGAATTCAGGGAAAACAGGCAGCGAGTTCCAGCCCTTTGCTGTTTCAATTAGAAAAAAGTCATACTCTTTTGCTTTAAACATTGGCATATAAAAGAAAATTCCACCAGAACAGTCAGTGGTGATAAATGTAAACTAATGTTTTGTTGTCATTTTCATCATCTGGGCTTTATAAGTTGGTATAATACCATAACCTTACATTGTAGATACCATTGCATCTACAATTTATGAAGTAATAAAAAATTTAATATTTAATAAATGTGAACATAGGAATTTTCAATGTACGTGGGAAAATAGATGCCTAAACCTGTCTGTATCAGTAAAGTTGTCCCGCAGGAGACCCAAGAGGCGATGGATTGACTTCGCCGAGTCGGAGGTGACGTTTAGGAAACTTTCTTAAATTTCTTTGGCAACACCGAAAGCGAACGGTTCAAAAATAGAGAAAATCAGCGTCATTCATCAAAATATTGAATTTTTCATGCCGAAAATAAAAATTCATAACCGTTTTACTCAAGGCTGGCCTTGACTGGTTCAAAAATAGAGCCCCATTCTAGCTTACGGCTTGACCATGAAGAGTGGAAAGTAAAAGAGGCCGCCACTTTCTTCTGAATGCGTATACAATAAATTCAATCTGAAGATAACGGAAAATTAATTCCTTTTTCGATTTTAAACAAAGCGTTTTAAAAGTGTCGGCCGGACTACATGTACTGTTTGTTTCTGGCTGTGGCCGCGGAAAATTTAACACACGGTCCCATTGTTCTGTCATCGCAAATCTATCCTTTTTCTTACATTATTATTACTTCTTATACCTTATTAACATATTTCAAGATGACCGTTGACGTAAAATTGTATAGAGCAGACGTACCGTACGTATCATATATTTTTCACCACAGCGGCCAGCCACACGTAAGGATCCGAGTGCCATTAGTTACATTACATACATGAGTTAGTTTACATTACAATCACTCCTACTAGTTTTCTTGAGCAAATAAAATAGAATAGACATGTGACGTCAGTGAGTCATTGTGGCGCGACAGAGCCGCGCGCGCAGCCATCGCGTCGCGCGAAACAGAACCCGTTAACAAAAACCCTTGCTTGAATAGCTCTTTGATCCGACCGACAGGTATTAAGTATTAAGCCATTTTCCTCCGCCTAATGTTTGATTAACAGGGATTTGTGGATAAACTGCATTGTGCGGGCGGGTATCGCGTTGCGCCCGTGTCGGGTGTCACTCGCGCCGCGGCGGCGTGGGAGAACGCGGGGCAGGTGAGAACGGGTGAACGCGTTTTTGCGCCAAAACTGGCGAAAATTGACTAATGTTACATTGCATTATTGTGGTGCACAATGAGCCTATCAGCCCGCATGCGAGCCTGCTAGTGTGCCAGTGTTGCCGTGTAACCTTTCCTTTTTATTCATTAGCCTCGCAAAAAGCGTAGCTCTCATCAATCTTTCCGCCCCGCGCATGAATTCGTCAACAACATAATCGAGTTTAACCTCCATCAATCACAAACGTATCGATTCCCATACACCGTAGACTATTTATTTTTTAATAATATGACAGGTAAAATGGTCGGCATTTAGTGTAGCGTCTTTTCCTTTTTTTGGGCAACGTTCGAGCTGCGGATCGGATCGTGCGGGGCGATCGCTGATCGTTCTTAAGGCGAAGAGCATAAGGAGTAATATCGATTTGATTGTTTAGACGATAGCGTTGGTCGTATATTGGTCTGGTAATATCTTTTGTGGCGGCATGACTCAATTAGAGAGGCGGCGCGTATCGATCTCTCGGATCGGATCTCGATTTATTAATTAATCGATACACAAACATCGGCCGTCGTCGTCGCGATCTATCGAGATGCGATATGGCCGCCGTTTTAAGAACTATTAATTTCAACAATGTTGCCGTTTGTCCAATGATTAAAGATCTCGGCCGCACTTAGAGCGAGCTTATCCGGCGCATTTATCTTTTGAAGTGCTTGCCTGCAACGTACTGTTCGTTACATATTGTACGTACTTATTGGCTTTTAAATTAAAATTATAGAAGTAGTTTCGCTATCAACAGTTCATAACATTTCAATGTTGTTTCACACGGCTACTCTCAACGCACTGGAATATCACGACCAACGAACGTCTAGAACATTCGCAGTAGGTACTAAAATAGGTAGCTTGTACCTATATTATCTTTATGAATCTGGAAAAAGCTTTCGACCATGTGCCTCAAGACCTAATCTGGGACGCACTCGGCACAACAAGTGTCTGAACACTACATTGCACTCATACAAGATGTCTACGTATAGAGGGGTTACGACGCAAGTTATCAGCCCAGCAGGAATATGTGCCAAATTCGATGTTACAGCAGGAGTCCATCAGGGCTCAGCATTAAAGCCCTTCGCTGTTTAATTAAAAAAAAATTACAGATAACTTTCTCCATACATTATTATCTAGTACTAGCAGGACCTGCGCGTCACGGATATGAAGATGCTGCGGTGGATATGTGAAGGATCGGGTTCGAAACGCCCACATTCGGGGTAGCCTTGGCGTCCGTGACATCGCAGATAAGCTGCAAGAGTGCCGCCTTCGATGGTATGGCCACGTCTTGCGCAGACCGGCAAGTTATGTGGGGAACAAGTGTCTGGCCATGCCGCCCCCGCCGGGCACGGGAAGGAGAGGCCGGCCCAAGAAGCGATGGCTTGACGTAGTCAAGAACGATATGCGTGCCAATAAGCTCACCACTAGGGATGCCGAAGACCGAGCGAGGTGGGCCAAGAATAGCAGAAGGCGGACCCTGGGTCCTTGCGTGCTGCGCGGGGGCGCAACCGGGACATAACGGCAAGATGATGATGATGATGTACCCACTCGGTAGAAGACCTACAAAGCGATTTCAACTCGTGGCTGAAGTCGATCGAAGACAATGGTCTAGAGATCAGTTGCAAAAAACAGAGCGTATGACATGTATATTAACACGCTAACGCTAGTAGTATACTACTATTTATTGATTATACATCTATACCAACAGTTAACCATAAATATCTGGGCTCAATTATCAAAAGATTTACTTTACGATGGCAAAATGGACCCGAAAAATACGTAGGGCAAGAAGAAGTATAGATATAGATCATAGAGGTACCCACAGATCACAACAATGTTGTGATCTGTGGAGGTACCACTACCTTATTTTATGCCATGGTTTAACTGTAGTCTTTACCAAAGGAGTTCATTGATTTCAAATTCGATATCACTCCTGTACTCCCGTAAGCGTTAAGCTAACTTTTTTGCCAAACGAAATCTCCCTTCACCAAAATTGATACTTATCTAAGACCTTAAAGCATATTACTTAAACCCGTTCCACGACAAAAGGTTCCACTCATAAAAATCCTATTACGTCAAACATTTACGCTAACCTATTGCGGGGCACCGGGCGAAAACGACCCGTATACGTTTCACACAATCTAACCGAAAACCGTTTTAGATCATCCGCTTTTTATTATTTGCCGCACACAAAAGGGTTATTTCGAAAACATAATTTTTAAGAGCCACTCGCTTTGAATGCGCGACTTCCTCTTAATTTTTAATCCTCGTAGATAAAGTAGAGAGTGCTTTTACAAAAAAAAAAAGTTTTTTTAAATTTTTGCTTTTTTGAGGGTAGTCTTATTCGGTGTTAAGATTGGCTCTTTTGTCTGTTAATCACGGTTGGTTGGAAGAGGTTAGTTAAATAGAGCGTTAACGTTACAGTGGCGGCGGCGAGTGCGTACGAGGCGGCTTTGCCTCGAGCGAGTCAGAGGTTGCGAGCTTTCGTGACTCATGTGATCGAATCTAGGGGCGACCACGGGTACTAAATACCCAGTAAATTAGTATGTTTTTTAGTACATAGGTGGAAAAGCTGAGTCTATATTTTCATTCACGTGCTACCGATTACGGAAAACGTATTCGAAGATCTCTATGCTAGAGGTACCCTAACAGTTACAGGGTGTATATTTGTGAAAAAGATTCCTGTGCCTAAACTACCCATAGGTATATGGCGGTTTCGGTCTGAAGTTAGGGATATCTTATCCATCAAAGTATCGAAATGTGGATGTTGTGATTGCTGAAAACGTAAAATAGCAGATAACTCTTCTGTTTCTTACAACTCTAGCTTTCAGACAACCCAAAATAGAAAACGTCTCCAACTCGTACCTACTACGTATCTACTACGGGAGTCCTAGTCCGGGAGTCGGGCTATGGCGTTGGGCGCTTCCACTTATATCAAATACAATATCTACTGAATTTTGTATCATATAATTGTAAGTAGTATATTACGATAAATTTTAATATGTTCCAACTTAGCTGGAAAAAAAAATTTGTTTCTCCGATAATTTTGTATCCGCGTTACTTGCTATGAATAAATGATTATTATTATGTTTATAATCGCCCATACCTGGACAGAATCCTATAACACCTGAAAAACTATAGGTACCTACCAAAAGCAATTTACAGTCTCAGCAAGTAAATGCATCATGGCCACCGCTCGCTGCCGCTTCGCTGATCATTAAGCGTATCCTATATCAACATTAAATCTGCTTATCTCTCCATTTGCACTCGACAACCGACAGGCTTTATCGGTGCAGTGTAAGGACGCAATTTGTATCGAAAAATCGCAACTTAAAAGGATTGCAGTGGGTGAGACTCGCGGTTCGGTAGATGGCGTTTGGGAAAGGGAGAGCTAATAAATAAAATATTTGTTTGATATGCCGACACATATAAAAATTGCAAATTGCCACGGTTCCCCAAATCCCCACCCCAGGGAGCACTGGAGACCTTACTCACTTGCAGAAACACAATACTATTTAAAAGAGTACCTATTGCTTAGCTGTGGTATTCTGTACTTCCCCAGTCGGGTGGCTTCAATTCGAACGGGATACCCCGCTATGCCCTATCTCTCGCTTGCTTGTCAATAAGGTAATAAACAACTACAATCCACTTGCGCTAACGATAAGTGTATTACACAACGTAACATTAGGAAAGTCACCTACTCAAAGTCTTATCATTTTTATCACAGGCGTATTATAACACTTTTTCCTTGTTCGAAGACACTGACCAAAGAGCAAATCGCTATAAGGAAATAATACTGCGGTGTTGTTTTGTTTCGTCATGATTTAAACTTGTTTTGACTTTTTCAAGTACTTACCAGCATAAAATGAAGAAGTTAGATAAATAAAAATGATAAAGTCTTTAGTGTCGTATGGTTTGTTTTCTAAAAATAAACTACTATATTTAAAATTCTCTGTCATTTATATGAAATATTATTGTTATTGGTCAAATTTATTTTTAATGTCCTAAATCATTTTTCTTGAAAAGATAGATTTAGCCATAGTTCTCTGTATTCGAATCTTAGCAAAGGATCTAACTTACACTACAAAGTCTTGTGTTACGTCACCTGTATGACGCTAAACCTAATACCTAAATGTTTTGTAGGTACATAGTTACATACATACTTAAGATCACTCTTTTTATATAATGCAGACACCATATCGTTCCACTTGCTACAGTCCTGGCAAATCTCTGTCGCTTCTTCCACATTCATTAACCTTTCTTTTCATATATGAACGTCGTCGGCTCACGTATCGATGTGTTTGGTAAATTCTTACAATACTAAAGAAAATGTTGCTGCCCCTTTGTACTACTCTACGGAAATCCAGGTGGTATACCTCTAACTTGTCGGCTTTTCCGGCACTTCATTAGAGCCCATTTATACGACACCGCTTACAAACCGAACAGTCCACGTACGCGTTGTGCTCGCGAAGTCACCATGCAGCAACCAGACAGAAAACCGCCAATTGTATGATTTTTAGTGCAATAAAGTTATTAAATAAATAATTAAATAAAACGTGCAGTCTGCCCTATTGGCGTCTATGCGTGTGCGACACAACGACTGCGCGGGTGCGACAGTTATACTTACTTCTTACGTCTTGACGGACGGCCGAACGGACAACAAAGTGATCCTGTAAGGGTCCCGTTTTTTCTTTTTAGTTACGGAGCCCTAAAATTTAGCTGCAAGTGACATGATGGAAAGGAGTAACTGACGCCCATAAGGAGAACAACGCTAGCATGCCTCATGCCAGTGATAAGCTGCCTACCTTATCCTTCCAATGGACTACACCAACGCAAGCTTGATATACGACAGAATTAGATAAAGGGGTAGTCAATAGCCTTTTGGGTCACCGCTGATATCCTGGCTAAATAGTAGGGACACCAGTTCAACGGTGGGAATACGTGGTGGAGTCCAGCTTAGATAAGAGTCCTCGGCAGAGCTTGTAAAAGAAAGTCAGTCCAAACAATTTATACCTCAACGGGAGCCCCGCGTCCGCTCTTGCTCCGGCGCAGCTGTGTGACGTCTTTGTTGTAGGGTCGCTTTCCGGCCTAGCGGCCCGTCGGACGGCGTTAGCGGAAACCTGACCCGGCTCGGATGACGTATGATAATGAATTCAAGCCTTCTTGGCAAGGCCTTCTTGGCCGTTGGTGTAGAGGAGAATTTAGTACCAACTTCCATAAGAGGAAATCCTAACTTTTTAAGATATTTGCTCGTAAAGTGGCCATTATTTCACTGATTTTGGCTCATACCGCACTTGTGCAGTACCAACCCCCAATCTCCTCGATAAACTAATTTATTTTAATAATCATCTTAGGGTTAATGTTCCGGTTGCGCTCTCGCGGACGAGGGCCCGTTGTCCGTCTTGACCATGATCCAGGATTTGGCAGATCAAGTAATAACAGTGGTGCGACTGCCATCTGACCTCCGTGACCCTGCTAGCAAGGGAACGTGACCAGATTGGTTCTTGGTTACTCATGCAGTAGCCTGACTGTGCAGGTTTAATCACGATGTTTTCCCTCAGCGTAGTATTCAATTAATGTATATAACTCAGAAAAGAGGTCTTTTTTTGAGTTAATGTACATAACTCAAAAAAAATACCCTAACCGTTCGGCCACTGACACTCCTATATAACGCTCTATATGTATATAATATCCTCGATAAACTAATCCCCAATAAACAACCCGAGCTCGACCAGCGTGGTGATTTTTTCTAACTTATAAAAAAGTGTGGATTGTATCCAACAGCATAGTGTTTGTCTGGCTTAGGTAATAATCGTACTAAATAATTAGGTAATAACAATATCAGTAGGTTTGACGTGTAAAACATTTAGCACCTACTTATTCAAGTGTAAATTGACATTTGGTTATAATAATTAATAATTTGTGTAACATCTTGTCAAAATATGTAAATTATATGTATGTAAGAAAGATTGAAATTGAAATACTACCCATACTTATAACTGTTTGTATATTTTTTTCCGACAAGCCACCATATTACGGCACACTAAATTGTAAAAATAATTTATGGCACACTCGCAAACACATCTGTCTATAATCTAAAAGATATAACATTTACATGTTATATCTTCGGTGACAATACCCACATAATTCGAAAGAACATGTTAGTCCTTTGATTCAAACAAAGGAAACGAGAAAAAATTAACATCCGCATTACTGTGGCTCTATAGCTCACATTTTTCACAATCTGAACACGATTTTGAACCTTAAGTTGAAGGGGATACGGTATAGAATTCTCGAGACAGCATTTGTGGTGGGGTAAAGGGTATAATTGTCCCCGCGTTAACCCTGTCAACGCTCATCCTTGATTTACCGCGACCAATTAGTTTCTATCGGAGGACGGCGACACAGTACATGGAAAGGGCAGTAACCGCAGTATACACAGCCAAACACAAGCGTATTTGTACAGTATTTTCTTTGCGTTCTTTTTTATTTTGTTTGTAATTTATGCTACCTACTAGCTATAGGTAGTTATGTCAAAATTTGTATTTGTATTTTTAATTTATAATTGTATTTAACTGCTGTAAATTGTGTTATGAATAAATAAATAAATTGTCTTCATTCAAAACTGTGGCAGAACGTCGCAAAACTGTCTTTGAAGTATGTAATTAATCCGGCTCGAGATCCCCACTGTTAATTATTCCTATAGAACAAAATTGAACTTTTTTTGTAATTATTGCAAATTTTTCTACACAGGTATCGTTGTAAATGACGTAGTTAACATAATATTATTATGGCGAGAATAGTCACCAACCATATTTAATTAGTGGGAGGATATTTCCAAATGTCATTGACCTAAAATATATTATGTTAGCGGCCAAGGCCGTACCTCCTACTTCAAATGCGGTTCGTTTGTTCAAACATGTTCCACTGTTCATTTTCGTACTGTGACGGTGGGGCGCGGGGCGCGGGAACTACACGTGTACAACGTTGAGCTATCATTGTGCTACACAAACATATTAGCTCCGCTTGTGTATGATTACTTACATTTACAAATACGTCTGCTTCACAAGCAACTGTTCAAACAAAAAGTCGCAAATTACAATGACAAAATAAAATATACTTAACATTAATTAATATTGGTATCGACAAAACACAATTCGGTCTGGTCGTTTTATTTTTGTAGAATTTAAATTACACTAAATTGTTTTCAATAATAACAGTCGATGATATTGGAATAAAAGAAAGGTCATTTCAAGAGTAGGTAGGTAGCAACTCGTGTATGAAAATGTTAACATATGTGTTAGAAGTGCACTGTGTAGTCTCTCCTCTTTTATGTTGTAATAATTGTGTTCTTTTTGTGCCTTTTTGGTTTATTGTTGTTTTTTGTTTGTTGTGGTGTTGTTGTTTGTTTCAATAAATGTTCTTTCTTTCAAGTGTGAGAGGTTTGTCAGGATCGTAGCAAGTGGAGCGACCTGGTTTAAGCGTACCTACCTCTACGGAATATGTTAAACGACAGAAAAAGTCGGAATACCAGCGACCAAGTTTACATATACTCAAATATTTTCTAAACGATTAGACCGATTTTATTGAAACAAATTTAAGAACCATCAGGATTAAACTGGCTTTCAAATACCGTAATCCGCATTAAAATCGGTCCATCCGTTCGGGAGCTACGATGCCACAAACACAAAGCCACAAGTCACAGATTCAAACTTATAACTTATATATATTTATTTATTATTTTATTATAACACCTCTCTATTTTCGTTAAAAAAGGTGTACGTGACGTTATGTAAGTACCATGCTAAACACCTATGTATATATTGTCGCCGGTTATAATATTCTTTTAACAGTACCTATACTATAATAAAGAAGCTATTCGCCCATTTTGTTGACATTATTCGTTTAGCAACGGAAAAATAGCTTCACGAAATGAGGTTTTTAATATTAATTACACAAAGTAGAAGAAAATTTCCCAAAATAAAAGATTTACAGCAAACATTTTTTTATTTTTCCCGATAATACACCAGTACTTTAGTACTCTACAATCAGCAATACCATTAGGTTCCTTAGTAATATCCTATTTTCGTCGCTAGTAGAAGCAATGCAGACGGACGATTTACGCCCGACTGCGACGGATTTTAGTCGGGGAGATTAATATTGCCTACCAATAGTTATTGTTGTCTTTCGGTTTATTACTTTGACATTTTTCAATAATATAATATAATCAAGCTGACGTAATTTAAGTCATACTGTCAGTCTTTTTACACGTGCTGTCTGTGGGCCGGTTTCATTCAATAGACATACAGCGACGTGGAACGGTACCGCCGATATCCAATAGCATGATCCCATCCCTCTGAAATGACGTCATAACGAGCATTTCGTTATTCCAAAGGGGAGGATCATGGGATTGGAGATCGGTGGTACCGTTCATACGCAGTATAATAACGCATTAAGGATGATGATGGGGCTGCCGTGGCGTTGCAGTGCGTCGGGGATGTTCGCGGAGGCGGCTACAGATGGTTTTGTGGCTATCATGAGACGGCTCCGAGGCGGTGCCAACATCATCCTGAAGATATTTATGCTTTCGCGATTTCAGAATTGGTGCCATAGTAAAAATTGTTTGTTATCAGGAACACATGAATACCCCTTGATTCAAGAAATAATGTCAAGTAACCCTGTCGTTGCAGGACCCGAGTGTTGCAGGTAGAATCCTCCTCACATCTTTGAACTATCTCACAGTTTGCTAAACTTTTGGTAGAATATATTAAGGGAGACGACTCGTTGTCCAATGGCCAGTGGAGGGCAAACGATCACGAGGTCGATCGCCTACGCGTTGGACAGAACTAATAAAGGCTGCAACACGTAGTACAATTGTTGAATGTTCCCCTAACGCTGAAGACCGCAACAAGTGGAGGCGCATCGCGGGGGCTGCGTTATCTGCGTTATAGAAGACGCATCGTCATGAAACCACGACCACTCTGTCAAGAGTGAACGACTGAGGAGGATTAAGTGAGAGTTTAATGTGGCTTAAATATTGCTATACTTACTGACGTTATGGCGGTATAGGTAATATTATGCGCATTTGCAACGTGTCCACGGGGGGAATACGTAAAATGTCAGTCGGTAAACCTTAAATTGCAAGGTGTATTGTTAATTAAGATACACATCAAATATTCGTAGTTCTAGTAAAAATATACACTAACAACTACATCTTAAATACTAAAAATACAGTCTTAGAATTTAAAATTAACCTTAATGATAATTTATAGATGACGTTAAAACGCCCATTTGATAAGGTTTATAGGACAAATGCGAATAACGACTTTCTTGTACTATTCAGATATATAATTTATCTGTCCTTTGCCTATTGATGAACCCATCCTAAACAAATCTCGCAGGTAAATCAAGCAAATCGTGACAAATGACTAACAACAAACGCTGAACAACTGAGACATTGATCACAACATTCTCCTCCTAGACTCGTACCTTTACAAAATATGTTAGCTTTTTTCTGAGCCAGAGATATTTACACAAGTGGTCAAACATACGTTCTTACAGAAGTGCCGAGTCAGGCCGGTTGTGTTGTATTAATAGGCTGTATTAACGTGGCACAGAGTGGCTTCAATAAGATAAATCTCGGGACACGACAGCTCATCCGCGTAAAGAACTCCGATCAAGGAAGTTGTAGTTGAAGCTGGAATTTACACTCTGAATTAAAAACTGAAGCAAAGTAATATGACCTTGAAATTTCTAATTATCTCTACGTCTCATTGTTTGTTGTAACTGGGGTTTAAAGATTTTGACATATACATAGAGGTTAGTACTCCGATATTTGTGGAAGGGTCAGAAACAGACGTATCGAAAATGAAAATGTCCACTCGCGGTCACGAATCTTGTTTTCAATGAAATGTTCGAAACGTAGATTCCAGCTGTACCTACAACATCCTTGGCCGACGAAGAAACGCCGGTCGCGTCGGCGTCGGTGAGGTGACACAACAATACAACAGCTCTATCACACAAGGCATTATTCCCGTCACCACATTAGCACCGAGGGAAGACGACGCCGACTAATGTACCAACATTGTGCTCACAAAAAACCCGGCCAAAATAAAAAGGTCCTCAAAAGGCCCTACACATCTCGCATCTGACAAATTTTAGACAACAATACCTTGAGAATATAAGGGGTTAAACGGATAACGTCTCGGCCACCATACGCTTTACCAACACAAATCATAAACCTTACAATTCTTCAATCAAAAACCACCTTTAACCCGATATCAATAAGATTTAAACACCTTGCGTCTCCACGCAGGAGGTAAGGTAAAAGGCCCAGTTGTCGATAGGCTAAAGGGCTATAGAAGGCGGCGCGTTTGATAGCGTGTCGGATGTCTCAATCGCAGGCTTTGCTGCGCCCGCGCCGCCGACACTCCCACTCGTGCGCGCGCACATTGTGTGACTGTTTTGCAGTTTCCGAGCTCGTTTCAAAGGTTCTCGGGTTAGCTGATTTATGCAATTGTATATATGTACTTGTATTAATTGTATGTAAGTATGGTTGATCGTCGCGGAGCTGTCCCTAGGCGGGGTGGCCAGAAATGTCCACATTGTAATTGACATAGACATAGACAGTATTTTATTCGTATTTTAATTGTATTTTTTGTATACAGGAGGGATGCAAACGAGCAATCAGGACACCTGATAGTAAGTGATCACCGCCGTCCATGGACATTCGCAGCACCAGGAGTGACGCAAATGTGTTGCCAGACTATGAGAAAGATGTAGACTCCTTTCTTGTAGGCTCCAATGTCGTACCGGCTCACGAACGTCGCTTCTGCAGGATGTTTCCATTGTGTAATTTTATTGTACTTCAGGAAGCAGTTGCAATCAAACTCAGTTTCTTATTCATCTTGCACGATGTATCGTTTAATCAAAAGGCGGTATCGTAGATGCTGTAAGGACTTAGATCAGCATGTATAGTATCTTAGTAATCCTACAACTAGGAACACAAGGCAAGAATGTTTGCTTGGCGGTAGAAGAAAATAAAGTTGCGATACCTACCTATCAAAGAGTCTGCAGAGCAGTGACAATGAGGAAACCTAAACATTCAAACAACTGAAAGTATAACCATGACACAAATTGGGCAGGTTCCCCTATTAACAGGGTGACGGGGGTCAGATGGCATGACAGCCCAAAAGGGATATTGGTGCAAATACGATGATGATTACTAATTATTTGATATGAAATAATTTCTAAAGCTTTTTGTTTCTGTTCAATAGCACGGACGTATTTCGCGTGTCAGTACATCTAATATTTGCATCCTTTTTATTTTCGCTGATGGTAGTCTCACAAGATAATAAAAATATAATAATCATCTTGGCGTTAATGTACCGGTTATGACCTCGCGCACGAGAGCCCGGGGTCCGCCATCATGTCATTACCTACGGGCCCTGCAACGAGGGCAACCTGATCAGATTATATCGTGGTCTCACAAGATGATTTCATCGATTCAACATTATAGACCGCAGCCACAAGTAAGTTTTAGGGTACTTATATAGCCGTAGACCGGTCACACCCCGCATATTCGATACGAATAACAGCGACCCCGAGCGACCGCCACTTCGGAATGAGCTCGTAATGGCATCACCGCTAGTTGAGAGGGAAGTCTTAATTACGTTAGACGTATCAGACGAGTTTATGAAGAGAGATTACGAGGAAAGTTAATTAGCAGTTATTTGTGCGGTTACAATCCGAATGTGCAGGTTTTCTCACGACATTTTCTCTCATCGTAAGAGCATCGGTTAGTGTTCAACTAATGAACATAACTCAGAAAAGAGACATGGGTACGTGGCAGCACTGGGGTTCGAACGCGGTACCTCTCGCTCATCAGACCCTTTAACCACTCGCCCATGGACGCTCCACTCTCTTACCATAACCCAATCACCTGTAAGTCTACGTGAACCGTAAAAACCATTTATTTATTTATTTTACAGTTTATTGTACACAGGAAATACATAGTGAATAACAGGCAAAGTAATAAATGGCACAACAGGCGCTACTTATTTCTAAAAGAAATCTCTTCCAGCAGGCCTTCGGAAGCGTGATGTGATCATGAGACGCCGATAGGACGTGCACAATATTACCTAACTCTAAAAAGGCATATATAACCATGCGAAGCAAACTCTTCGATCGTTCAGAAGTACCGCACTCCCAGCAGTCAGCAGATGTACATTCGTTTCCATTGTGAAGTGTAAACAAATTAGGTGAGGAGGAAGCAGCGGGAGGGCGGGAGGGGGGCGTTCTCAAGCAACCCATTACGGTTATAAGGATGTGTTCACTTGAGCAACAATTGTTGGCTGGCACTCCTGTACCACATCCTTCGGTCTAGCCGGCGCGCGCGCTCCCAAACTGGGCGGGTTGTCTAGGGATTCCATATTGAGGTATCTCCAATAGTCTCTTTCTGCTCGATTAGTTTTAGTGAAACTTGCTTAATTTTTATATGGAACTGTAGGTCTCTTTGTGAATTTAATTATTTTTTATGTCATACGGTAGGCAAACAGGCAAGTGGGCCACCTGATGGAAAGTGGTCACCACTGCCTATGGACATTAGCAACACCAATAGTATCGCCAGTGCGTTGCCCACCTCTATAACAGGCTGCTCTGGCAGCAAAAAGGCAAATACCCCAACACTGCCAAAGCCACGGTTCCCCAAATCCCCACCCCATGGAGCACTGGAGACCTTACTAACCGGCAGAAACACAATACTATTTAAAAGAGTATTGTTTTGCTGCGGACTATTTAAAAGAGTATTAAATTGCATGTAATATTGTTAAAAGACTGTTTGTTTCCTGAATAAATAAATAAACTTCCGATGAAAGAAGAGGGGTGTTATAAATTTGTGTGTCACTGTGTGGAGGTGATTGTAGCTCCAGAACAGATGGACTGATTTCGATGTGGTTTTCTCTATTTGATAGGCCGTTTAATCGAGATGGTTCAAATATATGGAACCATGTATGGACTTGTATTGTTCTTATTAAAGTACAGGATACGGCCAAAATTATAGCTGAAATATCTACGGGATGTCTTGAAAAGTACAGGGCAATTGGCCAGCTTACCCTGACCACGTCTTTCGAGCATTTTTATCAATATTCATTTGTAGCATGGTTAAAGAATACATAGCATTAACTTTTTACACACGTTACAAAACCACGAGCGAATACTCTTGATCTTCTGCTCGAAATAGTATGGTCTAAATGCACCTTCATAAATAGTGCAGACCTTCATTATTCACTTAGATACACATGTATTAAAAAAAAGTGATTATTTTATGTATAAATATGACACGAGGCTAATGGTTTTATCTCTCTCTTTTTGAAAAACAATTCAATCGAGATGATCCTTATCGTTGTTTCATTAAAATTGGTTCAGTAGTGACCTAACCTATCTTTCTAAACCCTGTGGAAACCCAACCCAAAAGCCCAGCCTCTGTGGAAAATCACTTACTATCACAGTCCCCTACTCGATCCAATAACAATTCGATCGAGCCTTTAGTATGCCGACTAGAGGCCCAGGTATTCAGCCTTCTTCTGTAACAGTTGCACAACCGCTGGCATAACAACGTGGAATGCCAACGATTGCGTGCGCGCAGGACGGGGACGGCGCGCCCGCGCGATTGACTTGCCTTACATCATCTCCTGCGCATGTTGCTACAACAAATAAAGAGTCGCCCACGAAATGATGGCCACGGCATAAGTGTGCCCTCGACGTAGCTCGCGCCACGAGAGAGTCTTTGTTTCCTTCTCTCGATATAATAAATAATGTGGGGAACATATATGTCTGGTTGTGCCATCTTCGCCAAGAAGCGATGGCTTGACGTCGTTAAGAATGACATGCGTGCTAACGAAGGTCAATGTTCGGTCTTCATCAAGGTTGCTGAAGACCGATTGAAGTGGACAACGAGGAGTATCAAGTCGAACCCCGGACTGTCAAGATGATGAAGATGATGATGATGAATACTAAAATGAAGAGATTGCAGGACCTGAGTGGTTCAGTGGTCAACATGCCGTTCTGTCACGCAAGAGGTCCCGGGTTCGATTCCCGGCCGGGCAGAAATTGAAATGATTAATTTTAATTTCTGTTACGTGTCTGGGTGTTCTATGTATAATTATGTATTTAAAAGTATATGGTAGTTTATCAGTTATCTAGCACCCATAACACAATCTTTGCTTACTTTGGGCTAGATGGCGTTGTGTGAATTTGTCCACGATTATTTATTTATTTATCTATATTGCGCCTTTTCTCGCTTGTCGCTTTGGCGTGCACACTTGTCTACTAATGCTACTAATGTCAAAATACTGCCTTTTCATCATCATCCTCTCGGTCCGGCTTGTCAAATTCGCTCTTTAGGGAAGCGCTTTTCTAGGTTTACTGTAAGCGCCACTAAACGCTGTTTTCACACCTTGGAATTGGAACTCCTTTCTGTTTAGTCACGATGTCTTGGCTATACCGGTGTTTCAGGTGGAAAGAGATTGACTGATGATACCAAGCAGGTGGGCTATTACAAGGTAATAAAGGCTAACTTTTTACACAACAACTTAATAAAATTGCTTCGGATTTCATATTTTACCATATTTTTATAGAAGTTTGCCTTAAACATGCGCATGCGATGTCCATGTGATCTGATAATTATTTGTGTCTCTGTCCTTTTCTGCGTACACGAGCGTGACAAATATCAAGGTTAGCTCGTAATGATACACACGTGAAACAGTTCAAATATTTACCCATGTTTGTTTTCAATATACATCTCTTGCTAATTGTGTTGCTAAGGCTATTATCAACTAGCTTTTGTCCGTGACTTTTTACACGTTAAATTCGGTTGCGCAGATTTCTAGAACTATGTAGCCAGCGAAATTACAAGCGCATGAAGCATCCTAACTTAGTCTTTAGAGATTGCTGATTAATTATGCATCAGTATTTCTGCATTTTTGTTACTTACTATGCTGGCTCAGCGATCCTAAGAAGATCTTGGCCTCCAACACTGAAAGACGCCACTGAGTACAGAAACAGATTGCTTCCATCTGGGCCTCTGAAGATTGATCAAGTCCTTAAGCACTTCATCAAACCAGCAGCATCTGAGATGTCCTACGACAATATTATTATATTAAGTTCATGAAAGTGTATGAAGTAATGGGGGACAGATGCCGCTTTCTCTCGTTTAGCACTGAGTTGTAAAAACCTACCGACGAACCTTGGTATACATACCAATCCTCATTACTGTTTACACGTGTCTCTCTGTACTGTATGTTTTGCACACATTACGTATTAATGACTTTTGCCGTTACGGGCAATTATTTATTTGATTCGACATTTTAGGAACATTTATACATAATAATATAATAAAACTGTAACATTCCCATTCAGTACATTGAAGATATTTTGAAAA
This sequence comes from Blastobasis lacticolella, assembly GCA_905147135.1. Classification (NCBI taxonomy): domain Eukaryota; kingdom Metazoa; phylum Arthropoda; class Insecta; order Lepidoptera; family Blastobasidae; genus Blastobasis; species Blastobasis lacticolella. The sequence continues at coordinate 478,429 of LR990041.1, forward strand.
ATTTTATTGGAGGAAACGATACTTTTTATTTTTGTCTGTAAGTCTGTCTGTATCTTGACTGCGCATCACTCCGAAACTACTGAACGAATTCAAATGAAACTTGGTATGATTTCCGTTTATAGTACGAGTTAGGACACTTTGTATCCCAAAATTCATCACGGTTCCCTTGGGAGAGAGTATGAAAGTCAAAACTTGTACCTTGTTGTAATTCATTTACGCGTAGTCCGATTTCATTCATTCTTTTTTTGTTAGGAAGTGTGATATATGTATGCGGTTTCCTTGTTTATATGACACCTTTTTGGATATTGTCAACAGCTACAGGTAAGTTGGCCAGCCTACCCTGACCACGTCTTTAGCATGTGTAAAGAATACGTAGCATTATTTTTTACACACTATACAAAACCACGAGCGAATGCTTTTGCACTCTCGTCTTTAAATAATTTGGTCGAATTTTTTTTTTTTTTTTTTTTTTTTTTTTTTTTTAATCTTGTGGAATACATTTCAATTTTAGAGTTTATTGCACCTTTATAAACAGTACAGACCTGTATTATTCACTTACACGTGTAATTATTAACTTACACGTGTAAAATAATATTGTAGTTCGTTTATGTGCAAATATGACACGAGGTTAATGGTTTTAACAACTGTTAACGGGGCCTATTAGTTCCCGTTCCCAAAGTGTTTAACTAGGTAATTAATTAAATAGTTCTTATAATCATAATTATACAATTAATGTAACCATACGCTGTCATTGTTTTTTTATTTTGCATAGAGAGGCATACGGGCGTCCGGTCCACCTGATGGAAAGTGGCCACCGTCGTTCAGGATATCTACAACCTAAGGAGAGCGGATGCGGTGTCGCCTTTTGAGGCACCTGTAGACATGCTTTTTGAAGGACCCCATTGTATGGTGTGAAGGAAAGGCTTCGGGAGGCTCATCATCACAGCCCATAACAGTCCACTGCAGGACTTAGGGCCTCTCCCACGAAAGGGGAGGTTATTGCCATAATCTCCACGCTTGGCAGGCGGGTTGGAGATCGCAGTGTTTAAATATAACAATGGAAAATGCTGCTGCCCATTTTTCAGCCTACGGAGACTCTTGATCTTTTGCCTCGAAAACATTAGTCGCCTCGTACGACACCCATGAGTGTAAGGGGTTGGTGCTATTCTACGCTGCCGGACACCACACGGCCGAGGTGGCCTCGGAGGGGTTTCGGGAGGCTCGTTTCACAAATATTATTCATTATTTGTAGTTATTTTGCTTGTAAATATAGTTATTTTGCGGCTCTGCCTGGCATTGTCGAGCACGGTCCTGTCGTGGTTGGCGTGGGGAGGGTTTGCTGCGGCCATAGGGCGGTCAGCGTGTCGCTGTGTGTTTCCTTCCTACTTTCCTACCCCCCTCCTTTTCGACGATTGAAAGATATATTTAATGTCCTAATCAACAAAGAAATTTTGAATTGAATGAATTGCGTTCCTACGCATGATTCCATACGGGCTTCGTTTCGGAGACACAAAGTTATCTGACACGTTGGCTTCGTACTGGTATTTTTAATACACCACTAAGGTGGCAAACAAGCTTTCGACCTGTCTTAGGTTTTCTTGGCTTTTCTTTACTGTAATAAGTGAGCACGGTAAACCTTCCCGAAGAAATTCTCTAACAGCTAACTGATAGTGAAAACAACATCAAGGTCCGTTTAGTGGATCTATGTAAAGACTGTTATAATTGTATCATAATACTTTGTAAGGCAAATTTTGCCAAATAAATTATGATTATTATTACATGCCACGCAGTGGTCACGGGTTCGATGTCTGGATGTTATATGTATAATAAGTATGTATTTAAAAAATATCTAATTGGTGTATAAGTTTTCTAACACAAGCTTTGCTTATTTTGGGGCGAGATGGCGCTGCGTAAGTTGTACTAGTAGGGATATTAATTAATTAATTACTATTATTATTTTTGAAACCGAATGGAGTCCATGGAACATGTGAACGGGTGGGCCTTTGAGACCATTTGTTGATACTTGTGTGTCAGGAATACAGTGTGTGGAACTAGATAGGCTCTACCTATAACTACGGGAAACATTAAGGCATAAAGTAGGGAAACTTACGTGACTTTTCCATTTTTAATTACTTTTATTTTATATCATCATCATCATGTTGGCGTTATGTCCCGATTGCGTCCCCGCGCAGCACGCAAGCCTCACTATCACAGCCCATAACAGTCCACTGCAGGACTTAGGGCCTCTCCCACGAAAGGGGAGGTCATTGCCATAATCTCCACGCTTGGCAGGCGGGTTGGAGATCGCAGTGTTATAAATATAACAATGGAAAACGCTGCTGCCCATTTTCCAGCCTACGGAGACTCTAGATCTTTTGTCTCGATGACATTAGTCGCCTTGTACGACACCCGCGAGTGTAAGGGGTTGGTGCTGTTCTACTCTGGCGGACACCACACGGCTAGGTCCGCGAGCCCCAAGGTCCGCCAAAATTGCCAAAATATCCAGTTTATATATCTAATTAGGTTACAATTAGACAGGTTTATGTTACGCTTATTACTTGTTCAATATTAATGTCAATAAATAAAACAGTTACAACTTATTGTAATTGGTGTTATTAGTGTTATAGGGCCACAAACTGTGAATGTGTCAAATTGAGGAAACAATGCGGCTGTTTCTGAGAAAATATTTTGTCTACGTGACGGAATCCAGTGCAATTAAGGATTGATTTTGTGACACGCGTCGGTACAGTCGCCGTAAAAATGTGGCTACAGCTATGATGTATCATGGACAAGATAATACATGGATAATGGTTTGTACAGGTTCTAGTATTGCATATTTTGTTTCGCTCTGTCTCCGCTTTTTTATGGGGGGAAGTCGGAATCACTATCTTTCGTACTCCTAGCTAAAATAAAGCACAACCACATTTATTGCTGTTTCCAAGACAGTATAGCTTGTCTTCGGGCGTGCCTTAGTATCAAAGCTCAGGTGTAGATGTGTGTGGTGCCGCTGTAGGAGTTGCAGGGATAGGAATGAGTGGTGGGGCAAAGCTAGAAAAAGAAACTTTACTTGATCATCCTTTCTTTAACTGGAGTCCTTTAACATCGGTCACAGTGCGTAACAATGTTGAGGACATATAACTCACGTGTTATAGAGGTGGGCAACGCATTAGCGATACTCTTGGTTTTGCTAATGTCAATAGGCAGTGGTGACCACTTTCCATCAGGTGGCCCGCTTGCCTGTTTGCCTACCGTATGACATAAAAAAGAAAAAAAAATACCTGCCTCCAAAAGAATCGTATACGACAATCAAACTCTATTTAGCCGACTGTACAAATCATAACACAATCACAAATTAATTTCCATCAATTAATTTGCAGTTAGCGAATTAACGATGCGCCTGCGCGTACGTGACCACCGCCACGGCACCGCTACCAGCGCTAATGGAATCGGCTAATTAAGCCTGCTAATACTTCGAATTCAATAATCTACCAAATCCTGGAATCTGTATAGATGAAAGGATATAAAACCAGTATAAGATGAGCTAGCATCAATATAGACGCGTATAGCCAAGTAAGCTCATTTTATACTGGTTTTTGTAGGTAGAATATGCCATCTTCTGTGTGACATCACGGCTTTTTCCATAGAGCTGGACAGAGACGGAGACATTTCCACTACGGTCCTGATAGATCTCCCTAGCTTCTTCCACATTTCTCATCATCACAGTCCATTACAATACACTGCAAAACTTAGGGCTTTCCCACGAAAGGGGAGGTTATTGCTATATTCTCCACGCTTGGCAGGTTGGGTTGGAGATCGCAGTGTTATATATAACAATGGAACAAGCTGCTGCCCGTTTTCCAGCCTACGGAGACTCTAGAACTTTTGTCTCGAAACCATTAGTCGCCTTGTCGAGTAGTAAACCTGCCAAACTTCAATTCTGTCCAATTCAAAATCTGTCCTATATCCAATAAAACGTCTAAACGCCCTGAAAGATTTGTGGTTCTGAAAGCCCTTTTTAATTTACTTGAGGAACTACTTTATCAGGAACACAATATAAACTATAGACTGTACCAAATATTTTATTTGCACCAAAATTTGGGTTATTTTATGCTACGTTGTGACAAACGAGCATATGGTGAGCGGTAACTGTCGCCCATATCAACTACGATTCATGCATTTAGGTTGTAGTCAATAAATTCGAAAAAGCTTGGAGTGCTTAACCGGTCCAAGCGATACTTCACCCCAGGGCAGCGCCTGCTGCTGTACAAGGCGCAGGTGCGGCCTCATATGGAGTATTGTTCCCATCTTTGGGCCGGCGAAACTGCCGACCTGCTTAATCCTCTGGACTCCATACAGAGACGTGCCGTTCGAATTGTCGACGATCCCATACAAACAAGCAAATTAGAACCACTGGCTAACCGAAGGGACTTTGGCTCCCTGTGTGTGTTCTACCGGCTGTACAATGGGGAGTGTTCCGAGGAACTTTTCGATCTGGTGCCAACAGCACAATTCCGCCATCGCACCATCCGCCGTGGGCTGGGTACTCATCCCCACTACGTAGACCCTCTGTTGGTCACCACGCGAAGGTTTGAAATAACGTTTCTCGCTCGTACGATTCGGATGTGGAATGAGCTCCCAGCCACAGTGTTTCCTTTGGACTATGACATGGGATCGTTCAAGAGGTATATTAGAGATCTCTTCAGAGGCGGGCAACGCATTGGTGACTCCCCTGGTGTTGCTGATGTCCATAGGCGGCGGTGACCACTTTCCATCAGGTGGCCCGCATGCCTGTTTGTCTGCCGGATAACATAAAAAAAAAATACAGAACCGCAGGTGCGTTGGGGTCCTGGAAAAGACATAACTATTGAAGACTTTCACTAAAGTGAAAAACACGTGAGGCCCGTCTGATGGTAAGAAGTTACCATAGTGTATGGGAGGTTGCAATACGACTAGCGTGTTGCCAACCCCAAAAACCGTTCCACACCTTTCTTGAAGACTGTCCACACAAAATAAAACAACATTGTTTCTTATTTTATGGTCTTGGACGGAGGTCATCATCTTGTCGTCAATTTTCCGGTTGTGCTCTCGCGAGGGCCCGGAGGACTTAGCCATGAATCAGGATATGGCTGATCAGATAATTACAGTAAAGCGACTGCCGTCTGACCTCCGTGACCTTGCCAACAGGGGAACCTCACCAGATTGGATCATAGTTACATTTCAGTTGCCTGAATGTGTAGGTATCCTCACACTTTTGTCCCTCACCGTAAGAGAATTAGTGAGAGTTCAACTAATCTACATTACTAAAAAAAAGTAACTTGTACCTGGCGGCGCTGGGAATCGAACTCGATACCTACCTGTCGCTTACGAGTCTGAGCCATTAGACCACAGACCATTAGCGTATCTAGGGCTACTTTCCAGGGTGGACCTGGCCCCTGAAAATTCTTGGGTTGTATTTAATCGAAATTATGTTTGTATGAAGTTTTTTATGTACATATGTACATACGGTACATCCTGGGGTGGGCACTAGACCATTCTGGGGTGGGCACGGCCCACCCGGCCACCCCCCTTCCTACGCCTATGCCACAGACGCTCTGTTCTATGGGTGTAAAGCCAGGTTAACATTTTGACAATGGCAAAGTCCGAGCGCAAAGTGCAAGTGACAAGTGATTAGTTCTTTGTTCGTCACTCGCACACGTCACTGCCCGTTCAGAAGCACTGCTTGTCACTTGCACTTCTAACTCGCACTTGGCACTTGCCAAATTGTAAACCAGACTTAAAGTATTAGTGCAGTATTCTTCTCTGCTCTTGAGCTTCTTGCAGCTTCTGCCTTTTCTTATTTCGTTCCAGATTGAAGGATAGATTCCAATACTTCTAATGATGCAGATGCGTACGTGACCACCGCCACGGCGAAGCAATAATGGTAATCGCCAAAATCATTAGTGTCCACAACAAACCGTTTGAGCCAGATTCCGCATTAGTAGACTATTAATGATGAATCAATATTGATTAACGTAGGACAATGTGACGCCACCGCGTCGTGCATAAATTATACCTAAGTTATCAAGATCATCCCCAAGGGTGTATCTGTGTACAACTAAATAAATAAGTCCCTAAATAACCATTAGCTTACACTTCTCGATGTAAAAGGTAAAATGAAGAAATTATGACTTATTAAAATCCAGACTGAAGCATTGCTGGATTTGTTTTTACTTGGACGGGACACTGTTTCGCGTGTGTTAGATATAAGGTATTTTAGTATGTTTTAATTGGTATTAAATATCGTGATTAATAACAATTAATATTTCAAAATACTTTTGTAAACATTTCACCAACTTCAGAACGAAGTGTGGTGTTTCTGAACGATTGTTTGTCTTTGATCAGTTAAGTACTGTTTATGAGAAACTTCCTAAATAATTATGTAATAAATTTATAATAATGTTCAAAGTATTGTAATACATTAAATTAACATCTAATCAATCTATCAGTAAATTTAGGAGACCGGAAATGAGAATAGAAAATGACATTTCCGGCTAGAAGGTAGTATAAAGGTCCAGTCAAAAGACTGGGTGGTACTTTTGCTCCAGAGCCGGCACAGAGTTAAGTACAAACTTGCATTGTATTATTGTTACTTTATATTTTGTATTGGTTAATTTATTTATATAATTGTTTATTGAATCATACGTAATACTACTGTCCCATTTTAAAGGATAAATATTGAATTATGTGATCGATAATTGTGTCTTAACATTTGGTGAGAATTTTGTATAAATGTGGTTTGCCTATGGTACTTTGTTTGTATTATAAAATCTTGTTTAATTCAGCTAATGTTGTTTAAATAAATACCTCATTTTATAATGGATTATATTGCTTATTACAATATACCTAATATCTTTAAAACATTTGTTTGATTAAATGATGTCCACTAGAATCATACGTTATCCTAGATAATATATTTTCTAGTAAACTCCTACACAAATATCAGCCTTGGATACTTCATCATCATCGTTGTCCATATATTTCACTGGGATTTTGGATACATACTCACACTGTTATTATCCTGTAGCCTAATGACTAAAATAAAGGTTTTACTAATGAAAGACACTGTAGTTATAAGTAGGACTTATATTAAAGCTGACACGTGCTTATATGCACACACATTCATGCACTCACCCAGCTTCATGCACAAACATTAAGGCAAGAGTAGGTATGGTATAAATTATTACAAATACATGCCATGAATTTTTTGCATAATTTTAATTTCTTTTTTTTCTTATTGTAATACCAATAAGATGCAACTGGAAAGACGTACCTAGCTCGGGAAGCAGGGTTAAAAAATAACTATTTTATTTATTTTATCATCTTGGCGTCAGTTTCGGTTGCGCTCTCGTGCGGCATTTTCTACAATTTTCTTTTTAGTTGGCCACGTCTTACGCAGACTGACAAACTACGTAGGGAACAGTCTGAATATGAGCGAAGTGGACTACGCGAAGCAGAAAGACTAACGCGCAGGAGCGCAGCGGGGACTGACGCCAATGAGTTCTTCGAGAATTGGGTGAAAACATTTTGACGCGATCGGCACGGGGTATTGCGAACATCCATCCATAGGCTGCGGTGACAGCGCTTATCACCATGCCGGCTATAGGTAATCTTGTTTCGTTCGGGTACGACACCATTCAGAAATGCTTCTACAAGCATGTATACCTATAGTGTTACCAACGAGGACCTGTAATTGGCTTGTTGGCTCTAATGTAATATTTATGATGTTTTATATGACTGTTGGTACTCCAATAAATAAATAAATAGGTCAACTCAGCGAGAACAAGATATGCTGTCGTCCTCATCGGTGGTTCCTTGTATTTTGAGCAACTGAGCCTAAAGGTTTGCTCCGGGTACCGTCTCAGACGCGGGAGTTGACGAAGTTAGACGATTCAGCACCCCGACCTATCCAGATATACGCTACCTTCAGCCCGAGATGCCAATGATGTAAATGCGATAAGAAATGTAGGGCTGTCGCAATAAAGATGGGAGCGATCGGTATGCTTGTTTTTCCATCTTAGTGGTAAAAAAAGGAAGTTGCGACACTCCTACATTCCCACGGGCGCCGTACACCGACAACATTAGTAAACAATTACATAAATGTACCTTCATTGATTATAGCCCTAATTATCTCTAGCGCAAACACCCGGAATACTCGAAATGCCGATCTCAATTACGTGTGCAATAATATTTTGAAACAAACTAATTGCTTGGAAGCGCTAATGAGTGCCATTAGGGATGCGCAGGCGCAGGTCACGTAGGCACCTGTGAGTAAACAGTTTGTTTGCGTATTTGATCACCTGACCACTGTTAGTGGCTGAGAAATGATCGTATAATCGACAGTTAATAGACCTAACAGTTAGATCTGTCACTTGGTGTCGCGATGTGTCAGAGATGTATGCGTATGCGCATCATTAGAATGTAGTTAATGCAATGATGAAAGTAACGTTTTCCGTTCGAAGAGAGGACGGGCCCTATGGTTTAATTTCTATGGTGTCATCACCATGAGAGTGACTGAGAGTGAATTTGTCGGCCACAATAAATATTATTTAAAACGCTTTAAATGCATTATTTGATAGTTAATATGATTAGATTAATAATATGCATAAATAAATAAAAAATAATCATCTTGGCGTTAATGTCCCGGTTGTAAAAAATGTGCTCTTGCGAGGGCCCGGGGTCCGCCTGGACCATGATGATGTTATCCCTTATCGTAAGAGCATCGGTTAGTATTCAACTAATGTACATAACTCAGAGAAGAGTCGTTGGTACATGGCCGCATGGTGGTATTCGAACCCGGTACCTACGCTTACGAGTCGGACACCTCAACCACTATTATTCGGTAAAATTATCCCCTTGCAACTCATGCTAGGTCAGTGTGCAAGGCGGGCCTGCATCTTCATTTGTGCGGTGCCGTTCGCTGGCTCAGTATGGCTATCTTTATAGCCTTCGATACTGGGCCATGGCGTTTTCCATGGTCCTTGGTCATTAAAATATTTCATTCATTATCGTCGGTTTAAGATCCTCTTAAGCTATTTTATGCTCTACAGCAGACAAACAGGCAAAAGGTTTTACTTGGACGGGACACGGTCCGGTGTGATGTAAGTATTCATGCAGTGCACACACAAATTCATGCAGTCACCCAGCTACATGCACAAACATTAAGGCAAGTGTATGGTTTATGTTATTACAAATGCTTTATATAGTCTATAATCAATGTATTTATTGCATTGATGAGCTCATAAAGGTCTTACAGTTTTAATGTACTTACATCATGAAACCCATGTGGGTATGGCAAAAAATATTATTTAAATAGGACATAGTTGCGGGCAAAAAATAATAAAAAATAAAAATACCTTCAAACCAGCTTCAGAGTGTTTCCCTTCTATCGTTTGGTAACGTTTTAGAGGATCGAAGTGTATTTTCAATAAACTAATTTCCCTTCTATCATATCGTAAGGTAATGCGTAACAAAGGTGGGTCTTGAACTAATTAATACCTATTACCTACATTTAAAATTACCTTTAAATAATTACATTTAAATTGTTAACTAACGTAAATACACATTTCAAAGGTATGTTCCGGGTTTCCTACCGCGTACCTTTGTTGACGAGTACAAACATACAAAGGTACGCGGTAGGAAACCCGGAACATAACCTAAAAATGTGTAATAATAACCGCAATAGTTTAAAACATTATGTTAACGTAAATAATCAAGCAACAAAGTTTCAATACTTCTCTATCTGTGGATGGGAACGCATACCTATGGGAGAAACTTAAAATATGATGATAATACAAGTAATTACATAAAATATATATTAGTTACAAGTATTGCGTGTTAAATTACATAAATAAAATATACACATGGTTATTCTGATTGTAACTGTGCAAAGAAATTATTATTTGTTCAGCCGTTATGAAATATTCAAATCGAACATACACACAATACACAGCCATACCTGAGTATAACACCAGCAATAGAAAAATAAAAATTTCCATATAAATTCTTGGCTGGGAGAATAACCGTGGACCTATTATTATTGAAATTATACACAAGAAAATTAAAGAATTTCTACAAATTAGAGATTATACATACAACAGACACTTATCTCAAAAAGGAATCCCTTCCAGCAGGCCCTACACACAGCATAATAATTATATACTACAACTAAACACATACATAATATTCTATACATACCAATAGCTAAAATAAACATAAATTAATACATATAAAAGCATTGTAATTGTAAAGGCATTGTAATACGTCTAAGCACACCGAGAAAGATGGTAATATTTTATACGCTTTTTAAAGACATGGATAGATTGACTGTCACGTAGTTCGTGCTTAAGAGAATTCCACGGTCTTTCTGCATGAACAGTGAAGGAATAGGAGAAGGGGAGGTAAGCAGGAATTGCTAGCGACGATCTTACACTAAAACGACAAGGCTTGGCTTGTGGACAGGCAAAGTGAAACCGTTCACGGAGGTATGTAATATTAGATTAAGGAATTTTAGCTATAGGTATTGTCCCCCCCCCCCTAACATTACATTGCTACGATCTGAGTGATTCAGTTGGACAATACGTCGGTCTGCCACGGACAGGTCCCGGGTTCGATTCCCGGCCGGGCAGAAATTGAAAAGATGAATTTTCATTTCTGTTGCGGTTTTGGGTGTTGCGTTTAATGAGTATGTGTTTAAAAATATATTTATAAGTTTATCTTACTTACTTTGGGGCTACATGGCGCAGTGCGAAATGCCCAATTCTTCAATTCTTAACCCTAATAAAAAACCTTGAAAAAAGGAAGACTATGAAAGTTAAAGACACGTATCTTAAGGAATAAGGAAGGAGGATGTGGAATGAGCTCCCAGCCACAGTGTTTCCTTTGGACTATGACGTGGGATTGTTCAGGAGGTATATTAGAGGTCTCTTCAGAGGCGGGCAACGCATTAGTGACTCCCTGGTGTTGCTGATGCCCATAGGCGGCGGTGACCACTTTCCATCAGGTGGCCCGCTTGCCTGTTTGTATGCCGTATAACATAAAAAAAAAATCTTAAGGACAATATCACAAGCGTTAAAAAAGCTGCTATCCACGTCAATCTGCGTGCCCAAATGGTATCCCACGAGGGTAATAGGTTACCGTCTGCAGGGTGGCCATCCGCGGTTGTCACTGGACGAGATCAGCGATGCCATGATAAATGGTAGATAGATTGACCAGCAGGGACCACGGGAGGTGCCTTTGAGAATGGAGTGGCAAGTTCGAGCTCTTAGATTACTCATGCACTCTTTCCTTGTCCTAACCAACCATCGAAAGGTTATCCCCAGAGGGTGATCGGTTACCGTTCACAGGGCGGCCATCCACGGTTGTGAATTGACAGCTATTGCGTTGGTATCACCAAACAATGCGCAGGCGCAGTGTCGCTTCGCTGTTGTTTGTTTTTTTGTTTGGAAAACATGTGTAATAAGGTTTTGTAAACGTAGCGTGGCCATTATAGATGATATGGGTAGTATTTAATAGATTTTTTTTGTCACTGTCACTCGGCAGGTCACTGTCCCGAAATGATAAATGGTAGATTGATTGGCGATCCGGGACAGAGGTGCCTCATAGTGAAATTATCTTCGCAGTTGAAAGATTGAAAAGGTAGATAGATAGACAGATAAATACACTATTTATTGCACACAAAATTACAAAAAAAAAAAGATAAGTTTACAGCGGCCTTAGCCAAGAGGTTTCGTTAATCTACAATCGTTTGTGGTAGAAAAATGTATGGGATTTGATATAAGCTAACGTTATCTGACATAAGCTGTTTGTGGTAGAAATTCTTGGTCCATAGACAATTCACGTACTTTCAGTGTACAAAAGAGGCGGATTGGCGGATGATCCAACACAATCAGAGTCAATGTAGATGTTGGTAGAAATAGTCGAACTTCGACCTGTAAATTTTCTACCATACACGCATCACGCAAGCGGAGCTGTCAAAGATGGCTAGAATTTTCAAACATTGTGGGCAAAGGCGGCTACACGGTTATCGCTACAAGCGATCTCTTCCAGGCAAGCCTTGTTTAGATGATGGTCGTGTGATGTCCCGGTTGTGCTCTCGCGCACGAGGGCCAGGGGCCCGCCTTGACCATGATCCAGGATTTGGCAGATCAGATAATTACAGCGTAGCAAGTGCCACCTGACCTCCGTAACCCTGCTGCCAGGGGAACCTGACCAGGTTGCAAATTCAGTCGCCTGAATGTGCAGGGTTCATTGTTATGGTTTCACAATAGTTAGGTTAGGTTAGACTAATACACATAACTCAGAAAGGAGTCATTGGTACATAGCCGCTGAACCCGGCAACTCTCGCTTACGAGTCGGATACCTTAACCACTCGGCGACCACGGCTTTAGTTTGAAATATATTCAAATAGGTGTATAAATAAATGAATCGGGGCCATATAATAATCTGTACTACCTAATATTGCCTATAAAAAGAAAGGATTTGTATTTTTATATTTTTGTTTGTTTGTAACGAATAAACTCAAAAACTACTGCATCGATTTAAAAAAACATATAATAATAAAATACTACGTTATCACTGAGTAACATAGGCTACTTTTTATCCCGGGAAAATAATGGGTTCCCGCGGGAAAGTTACTTGTTTACCTGCACGCGGGTGAAAGCTGCTGAAGTTTCTGTCTACTCCTGTGGGATGTATGCACTGGTATGTATCATCTTGGCGTCAATAAATAATAAATAAATAAATATACTTGGACAATTTACACAGCGCCATCTAGCCCCAAAGTAAGCAAAGCTTGTGTTATGGGTGCCACACAACTGATTATTTATACATTTCAAATACATACTTATTATACTTATAACAATAAGACGCAGATCCGTAACAAAAATTAGAACTAATTATTTCAATTTCTGCCCGGCCGGGAATCGAACCCGGGACCTTTACGTGGCAGATCGGCATGTTAACCAACTGAACCATTCAGGTCGCCAATATTTCGGTGACCGGAAGAGAACCACTCGTTTCGCACCCTTTAGGAATCTCTTGTGGGGTTACGATATCCACTGAAGCAGGTAGATACTATCGAATTTTTGATATTTATAATAAATATTTTTCTTTGGTGGATCCTTTCTCTAACTCCAAAGACAAATTTAAAACTAACGTGAAGTCGATACTTTCGAACGAACCCCCTTGATTGCTTCTTGTTCAACCAATTTCTCCCATACTACATACATGTTTTGTAGCTTACTTATAAATTACAGGTTTAACACTTTTATAATTTAAGGTTTGAAAAAGAAAAAGAAATTGTGTATTGATAACCTTTTTTTTTAACATTACAGCACATATTAACATGTAATCTGTGGATAACTGTTATTGGCCCAGTTTTTAATTGTATTTGAGATATGTATTTATGATTAAGTTGGCTGTTGTTATTCCAATAACTAAATAAATAAATAAATCTCCAAAATAAATAAATAACTTATTAATTTGTGATTTCCCGGTATCTGTCCCTAATTGATAATTACCTAATTTTTAAAAAAATATGAAAGATTCGCTGAAATTATAATTGCACATATAATTGACAAATGATTGTAAAAAAATATATGTCCACCTTAGACTACGCAAATCGCTTCGGTTCCTCGCCGTCCATTGTCCTATAGAAATCATTACATGCCGTCCATTGATCGGCTCTTAACCTTCAACTGCAAACTCAGTGATTGATGGTCCGAAGATGAATTTTAACGCGTCTTCCTATTGTGTGTTGTGACGTTTTTTGCCGAACAGCACAAAGCCATAGCTGAGGAAGGTGGCAGCAACCGACTGACAAACAGTCGACAGTTTGCAATCATCCTCTCCCAACTATCAGCAAACAATAACTGAAATCAAGCAGCCAAATTAAAAACTGATTGCTATGTTGTTTGATTAACAAATACGGGAGCGTTGCTTATTACATGCCTATATTATAATAATTCAGATATATTAATCCATCAATCGAAATTGTCAAAACTGGCGGCAAACATGTCAAAGTCAATCAATACTCTTGTTGGTTCCGACTGTGGTTTGGAAGACTTGATTGGTCCATTCAGTAGGGTGTTGAGAAATTAAAAATACAATTTCTAAGAATTCCTCATTGTAACTTGTTAATCGAAACTCCCTTGCGGCGATGAGCATGTGTCCTACTACTAATATTGGATGGGTGGATGTCTGTTACTTCTTCACGCAAAATTAGAAAACAGATTTTGTGATATTTGTAATCTAACTAATAGCCCAGAATAGCACTTAGGCATTCAACCCGAAATTCAATTTGGTTACCGCAGATAAGGATTCTGAATTTTACGTGGACGAAGGCGCGGGCAAAAGCTAGTAATTTTATATTGATGGTAAAGAAATATACCTACATTGTTAGATAGGACTACTGGTGGTAGGACACTGTCCAGACTGAAGAGTCCGTAAGTACAGTATCTAACTTACCTGACCACGGTGTTTTACCATTCGAAGTTTGTTTTTATTAATTATGCCCAAGTTCGGACAGAGTGGAGAAGAAAAAGTAGGAAAACCGATTAAGCATAAGCCGAGGTGGCCCGCTCGGATGAAAATGAATGCGCCGGTGGCCGTGTGCTAAGGTAGCCGACTCGTAAGCGCAGTGGGTTCGGAATCCACTGCAATGCACCAATTACTCTTTTCTGAGGTATCTACATTAGTTGAACACTAACCGATGCTCTTACGATGAGGGAAAACATCGTGATAAAACCTGCACATTCAGGCGACTGAATGACTGAAAGTGTAACCATGATCTAATCTGGTCAGGTTCGCCTGGTAGCGGTGACGGAGGTCAGATGGCAGTTGGTCCACTGTAAGTAATTACCTGATCCAAATGCCAATTCAAGGCGGGTCCCAGGCCCCAGCACAACCAGGATATCAATGTCAAGACGATTATTTGACCAAAAAATAAATTCCAAAGGATTAAAGAAAAATCCCACGGGAATAATGAACGGTAAACGTAATATGTCCCACGCGAACCAAGTCCCGGTCACTGCTAGTAAACTATTATGACAGAATTATCTACAATTGAATTTTAAAAGAATTGCAGTTTAAAAGTAATTGCAAAATCATGCATTTTATAAAATTTACAAACTGCATTAATTTGTAGATTTTTTTTGTGTTTGTACCTAAGACCAGATTCGGTCGACCTCCCCAAATAGGTTGCAGGGCGAAATTACACACTGCTTCTTCTTCGTGCTGCGTTTTTAGAAATCTTTGTAAGTACTGCTATGGTATAGCTACATACTTATTTTAAGTCTAGCGCAAAATTAATGACATTTATTACATAACATTGGTACAGCCTTAGCCTTAATAAGGGCTGAAGATATTGGGAATATATTTTCGCTGCAGACAATATTAATCCAACCATCATCATAGTGATAATGATAGAAAAAAATAATTTCAGAATAATATAAAAATAATATCCCATGATTAAGTCACATACATACTTACTTGAAAAGAGTTACCCGCCAATCCATTTCCAGCTTTATTTAACATAATCGGAAACTTTGGTTGTACTTACATACTTACCAAAAATATTGGGAGTTTTATTGTATCTATGTCTCAAAGAAAACCTAATTCAGGAGGAGTGGTTTAGGTTAGTTTTATATCGACTTGCTACCTCATAATGGAGGACCTCAAAATACACCAATCTTCATAATTTATAGTTTACTGTATTTTAATTCATCAAGCAAATTTTAATATTACCTAAGTAACCAATGCTCCTTGCAATGCAAAAGGTTGTCCCCGATATTTTGGAGAAAATGCCGTCGGCA
This sequence comes from Blastobasis lacticolella, assembly GCA_905147135.1. Classification (NCBI taxonomy): domain Eukaryota; kingdom Metazoa; phylum Arthropoda; class Insecta; order Lepidoptera; family Blastobasidae; genus Blastobasis; species Blastobasis lacticolella. The sequence goes on from LR990041.1 coordinate 494,277, forward strand.
TTTGAGTTGCGAAAATTACTTATGTGAAAGGTATTTAATTTAGACAACATTTTAGTTTAATCACTAACCTGTATCGTCGACTACAAATACTCGTACATTAGACCTCTTATACACAAAATAAAACACTAATTTGGTCATCGTTTCTGTCTTCTTTATCATTTTCCCGGGAATTGAATTAAATGCGTCCACATCGTGCCAAAATACTGATTACTTATCTGCAATGTTATTGAAATATTTGTATCAATAAAGGTGTATTTTCAGATTCTAACATTTATCTTTGTTAGATAAACCTCTATCTTAATCTAGGCCTAAAGGCGAAAAAGAAAATCATTGATGATTATTAGAATTGCTATGGTGGGTGTGTGCGAGCCACTTAAAACGTCATCTTGTGAACCTCTATTATTTTAATAAATTCTCGCCTTCAAAGTCTTCTTTTGAGTTCCACAGTCAAGAGTGGTGTTTTGTTCCTGATGATTCATTGCGTAGTAATGCGTGAAATGAGTGTTCGTCGATGGGTCGCCTTGCGGCGCCCCGCAGTGTTCGGCCGTGGCCAGTAAAAGAGAACTTTAAGGGAAACAATAATCTTTTTATTCATCCATTTCATAGTTATTCTTTATCTTAATCCTAGCGCTAGACAATAAATACACTTTGGATCTATTTACATTCATCATTACCTATTTAGAATCATTACTTACATTCATAACAACTATAGCGGAATGCTACATTTAGGTACGGTAACAAACAAACGCGCCTAATATTGCAATTGTACAGTGCTTCGCGTACTATTATTTATAGAGATTACCTCGGTTCTCCGTTCATTGGTCCTTTACACTAACTAAAACTAGATCACAGATTGTTAACATCGTCTCTGATGAAGCTATCACTGCCTCGTGAGCACCGTGATTGGCTTGTAGAGGTGCGGCGCGAGCGGGAGCGAGTGCTGGGGCGGGAGGTCTGGACTCGAGGAGCCCGAGATCGGGGACCGCGGCAGGAGCGGCGGCGAGGGGGGCAGTCCCGTCGGCGAGTGCGCCAGCATGTGTGGCTGCCCGAGGAAGGTGGGCCGCTCCGACGGCGGCTGGGCCAGGAACGCGGGCCGCTCCGGCGAGCCGTACAGGCCTGGGGGGTACAGCGCCCCGTAGACGGGCTCGCCGCGGAACGCCGGGTGCAGCGGCGCGGCCGGCATCTGCCCCTTCACGGGCAAAGGCGCGTACCGCTGATACAGCAGCTGCGAGTACAGCCCCACTAGCTGCGAGTACGTGGTGGGAGCGTAGCCGGGCAACGGGTTGCCAGGGAACAACTGCCGCTTGTAGCAGGCGAGCCGGGAGCGGCCGGACAGCGCCGTGCGCCGACGCAGCTTGCCCGTAGTCCCGCCGATGAAGACGTCCTCGGCCGACGCGTCCAGCATCCAGTAGTTTCCTTTGCCCGGGTCGTCGTAATGCCTCGGCACTTTGACGAAGCACTTGTTCAGACTCAGATTGTGGCGGATGGAGTTCTGCCAGCCCTGTCTGTTCTCTCGGTAGTAAGGGAAGTTGGTCATGATGTATTCGTAGATTCCGTTGAGGGTGAGTCGCTTCTCCGGGCTGTTGCGGATGGCCATCATGATCAGAGCGTTGTAACTGTACGCGGGTTTCTCGTGTTTCTTTTCTTTCTTATCGGTGTCGCTGTCCTTGGGCTTGGAGCAGTCGACGGGCTCCATTCCCGTGACGTCCAGCTCCGAATCGCTGAGATCGGGCTCCGACTGCGCCGCGTCCAGCGACGACGGCGACGGCGACGGCGGAGGCTTCGACTCCGCGTGGTTCATCAGTATAGCGTTGATACTAAAGTCTCCTTCGAACTTCACCATGTTGTCACTTGTTGTGTTCACACTGAGACTCGAGCGCGCGTGCGCTGACACTGCGAGCGGCGAGCGGACTGCGGGCGCGAGGGCGGGCGCCTCTATTTATAGCGACGGCGCTAAGTCCCGCCCCGCGACCGGCGCGCCGCGGGCTCGGCCAATCGCTGTGTGAGCTTTGCCGTACATAGAGCACGCCTCCGTTCCCGTAAGCTCTCCCCGCTCTCCCCTCGCTCCCCGCTCCGCTCTCCAGCGAGCTTCTTCACTCGCTGCGCCGCTTTCGAGTCGCCGTACTTTTATTTTATTTCGCCCAAGCCGCTAGCGACGACTTTATTTATTATCTTATTTCTCTTTTATTAGTTTCCTCTGTAAGCACAATTATAAAGCGATTGTGGTTTGTAATATGATTAATGATTTCGTAGACCTATTAAAAGTGTATCGAAAGTCTTAAATCCTTAACTTAGGGATGGAATACGAGCGGGCCCAGAACCGTACCCTGCGGTAGCCTCCGTTATTTGTTAAACTGGTGATAATCATCTGCAATTACAGTGTACATTTATTGAATCATTATTATTATGAGCGATTTTTATCTACCCATCGATAAGGTTTATCTTGTCAGCATTATTTGGTGGATAGACTATTTGTATCTAATATTATAATTGTAAAAAATACTTTTCATCGTGATAAATATTTTAGGCACACCTTAATGATAAAATAGCCTGCAATAATATGATTAGATAAGTAGGTACATTAGAGTAGGTACATGTCCACATAAGGTAGAGTCTATAATTTACTTACCTATCACTAATTTGTTACAGTATTTCATTCGGTCAACATTGTTAGAAGGAGTACCCGAGAGCGCTCCATCCAAACGTAATTTGATCATATTTTCAATATTACGCTATAAAAGCCAATGAAATTTTGTAGACGTAAGAATTTTATTTAGATAATTTTTTATTAAATCAATTTAATTAAATCCCGTGCAACTTTGAAACAATATATTTTAACGAAAATCTGTTAAGCGACAAGCATAGATACTTATTTCTAGATCATGTCTAGAAAATTTCATTGTCTTTGATTGCGAATATTGCAAATGTGATCTAACTATAGGTTTGGGTGTAGTGCGCTCGGGAAACACTTGCCGAAATGATTTGATTGTGTCATTATTCTGGTATCTGTATATGGTAACGGTATCTTCTATTACTAGATTGGGTTATTATAGACTTAATTCGATGTTAACGTTATTTTATCGGGACGTTTTTTCTACTTTGTGATTTAAGTAGAGCATACCTACCGTATAATTTTTTTTATAGGTACCACTAAGGTGGCAAACAAGCTTACGGCCTGCCTGATGGTAAGCAGTCACCGCAGATCTTTTACATTGTAATTTACTTTCTGGATCGCCTATCTCTCGATCTGTAAGACTACCTAAGAAGGTATCTATCAAGAATTCGATACCTACAGTGTGATAATCACTTCCGAACTCAATACAATTTTGCGCAACACCCAGATAGGTATTATATTGTGAGCAAAGAATGATAGGTAAGGAATGTCGGTTGACATATTTTGTGTAACGATAGCTATCGTCAGTGATGACGCCTATGCGAAGATTACATAATTTGGATCATAGAGCCACTAATCCCCGATAACAAGCACTAGAAAACAATTCAGCATCATTTTCATTCACAGAACACGCACTGTTCATTCAATGATGATATTTATCTTAGCGATTTGAGGAATTATTACGATTAGTTCGTTGTCTTTCCCTTTTCTTTTTTCATAGATGTTATTTCTGTTTTTATAGATATTTTAGACCGAAAGAGTTTGTCTCGACTTGAGCATAATATACATATAATAGGTAATTGTGGTTTTGTATCTTGAAAATGACATAAACCGTAATTTTAATTTAATTTCATACTTCTAAGTTTTTCAATTTCTTGGAAACGACAAAGCGATCTCATTAAGACAGGTACCAATCTACCTATAATCAGACAACATTAAGCTAACTAGTGAATAAGTATCATTTTGGTAAATACCATTGTCATAAAATGTTTTGATTAGACGTAATTTTGTTACTAATTTATTAGGGCTATTATTATCTGTTGTGGTGGTTAAATAAAATAAACTAAATATGCTTGGACAAATTCATACAGCGTCATCGAGCCCGAAAGTAAGCAAAGCTAGTGCTACCTGCCATACTTGCTATATCTTAGAAGTGCATGACAGAATTAAAACACTTTTTCCACAAGTTCCACTATAATAAAAATAAACTTAATATATTGCGACCGGTTTCGAATGAATAATCATCAAGCAAGTGTTTTAATTCTCTCATACAATGAAGTTCCATCAAGAATACACTATATAAACTATTTACTACTTAGAAGTGCATGATTGTAATAATGATCAGAGAGTCAAAATTATCAATATTCTTAATGACAGATGTAGTAATTCAATACACAATCTTTATATGGGTATGTCTTGTAGGTATGATAGGTATAAAAGAGTCCTCATAATAAATATTTATACTTTTACTGTCGAGTACCACTTTCTGACACCCTTTCTACATTGTATTAGTAATATTACACATATTCATAAAATAGAGATTAATGACTATAATGTGTTATGTTAGAAAGTGCAAAATGGCAGAAGATGCATATTTTTTTTTTTTAATTTTTTATTATTTTCGCATTTTTCAAAAAAAACTGATACCACTAAAATTACGTAAAAAACCAAAGAGGTTTGTGCCCGTAACATAGCAATGAGTCTTATCTAAATAAAATATAATTATAGCACACAACAAAATTTGAAGGGGCATTTTATAAGACAATATTGAGAGAAAGAGGAAACAAGGAAGGCCCATTATTGAACTTCGGGAACGCATAATGTAGTGGACAAATGCTTCTACGAAGCCACGATCCCGACCTCGATTCTCATCTAATTCGTTCCTACATTGATCGATTACGATCGATTGCCCCACAGACCTTATTATCTATCATAGGAAGGTATTTGTTTTCTTGAAATTATGTTAGAGTACTTAATAAGTGGGTAAGCGGAGCGTTGGTACCCTAATGGTTAGGAGTCCGACTCGTATTCCGAGGAACTGCGTTCGAACCCCACTGAACCGCCCTGTACCGATGACTCTTTTCTAAGTTATGTAGGTACATTACTTGAGCACTAACCTCATATGGTGAGGGAAAACATTGTGATGCAACCTGCAAATTCAGGCGATTGAAAGTGTAACCATGATCCATCTGGTCAGGTCACTTAATAAGTGCGTAAGAATCTAGTATTCGATATCCCTTACTTTGCTAAAGTTTATTACCGCTTTACACCAAGCGGGCTGTATGCTTTTCCCCCAAGCACAAAATATTAATACCTTGCTTACGCCCTCAAGGCACAAAAACTAACACCTAACTGTATTATATTCGCGATTGTAAGCGATGTTGAGTGTTTGACAGAAAACTTTTTTTTTATTACTTTACTAGCCAGGCATTTGACCGCCACCTCACCTGGTGGTAAGTGACGATGCGGTCGATGATGGAACATACCTGTCTAGGAACAGCCTATTCACTCTAGCCTTGAAGGCATCCAGATTATATTGATCAGGGAACACACTCGCAGGTAACGCATTCTACTCCTTAGCCGTACGCATTATAAAAGTCGAGCCAAAGCCGGATAGTTGGAAGATCCACGACATAAGGATGAAGCGCTCGCCCGGGTCGCGTCTCCCGATGGCGGAAAGGGGCCGGCGGAATGAGGTCGTGCAACTGCTTCGCACACTCTCCACCCGTGCAACCTGTAGAAAACCGACAAACGCGCAACCCTACGCCGATGCTCGTGAATACACATAAAATATTTACAGTAACAATACAAAGAGTGATTGAATGTTTGTTACTAAAAATAAATAGTAGGAGAGCTAATGGAGATATGGGCTTAATTGCAGGCGGCATACAGAAAACTCTGAAGGAGATTTATATCTAATAAAATGACTCTCGGATGTAATTTGTCTTAACTTTTAAGTTGCATGAAAATGTAAATGAATCCACCACTATACTATCTGTAACAGATAACATAACATTACAATTATTTTGTGTTGTAAAAGCCATTATACTTGTCCAAAAACTTAGAAGACTCTTTTCACCAAAACCATGACAATGGCGCCTGAGGCTTTATTGGCCATTTTCATTAAGAAAACCCAGTTGAGACCTTTGTTACGAGCAAAGTGCAATTATCTCTAATCCCTGTCCTATACTACCTCAGTGAATTTACAACCCCATTGTAATACTTTGCAAACATTTTTATTTAAGAAAATAGCGTCATTGTTGTCACGCTTCTGTGTTTACTACCTAGATATGGCGAGTTCGCCGACAAAGGCTTCATCCTTTTCTTCGTATTGGATATTGTAATTACAGTACTGTTAGGCTAGACAATGTTTGTTTACACTTTAGTCAGACCACATCAATGGACCACCCCAACTCGGTCTGGTGGGTCTGTTTCGGAGAATATTATGGTTCTGTTAGTCGACAGGCAGGTAACTTTGTGACCTTATTTCAAGTAGGTAGTATATTAGCTAGTATATTTGAATAGTTATAGTAAAGTAATTGGGTTATAACTCGTTCCTAAAACCACATTGAATTTCGGGGTGAATTGTAGCCTTTGTGCTATTCTATGCTATAAGGTATATTGCTGCAATTTAGCCAAAAAGTACAAAACATTTCCGTTCCCGTTTAAAATAATAGTAGGACTTGTTATAGTTTCAGCTTCGGTTGTGGATGCAAATAGGTGTATATTGTCCGATAGATGTATGGATGGATGGATGATATTATTATCGTTTACAGTAAAAATTGAAATTCACAAGTTATGCTTCTCTCTGGCACACCTTTTTTACATCTCAACACATTTTCGGAGCCAGGATTACATCAATGTTACATAATAAAAAATTGCATCTTCTAAACTCGATTCAACATCAGCTATTTGCGTATTTTATGACATATCTGTACAGTTTTCTTTAATGAAACGCTCCTAGTTACTGAATATAACATTATTGGCTTAGCTACCATAAATTATTGAAGTAACTATGGTGTTTTCAGCAACTGAGCACACATCACTTAACACCTACGTACATAAAGAAAGAATAAACAAAAGTTTTAAATGAAACGAAATTCAACTTGATGTATGCAATGGTATAAATATTCTTATTTAATATGTTGGTAATACTAATATTAGAGATTTAGTGCGTCGGTAGCCGGGCGGTTGAGTATCCAACTCGTCAGCGAGAGATACCGGGTTCGAATCCCGCTGCGGCCATGTACCAATGACTCTTTTCTGAGTTATGTAGTTGAATACTAACCGATGCTCTTACGGCGAGACAAAACATCGTGATGAAACCTGCAAATTCAGGCAACTGAATTTGTAACCATGATCCAATCTTCAGGTTCAGGTTCCCCTGGCACGGAGGTCAGATGGTAGTCGCTCCACTGTAATTACCTGATCGCCAAATCCTGGATCATCTTCAAGGCAGACCCTGGGCCCTCGTTCTCGAGAGCACAACCGGGACATTAACGCCAAAATGATTTTATTAATATTAAAGATTTCCCACTACACGTATTTATTCTGTTTTAATTTATTCTGCTACATAAATTTTTCTCCCCCCCCCATTTCATCACCTTCCATGTGAATTCCCAAACTTCACATATGTTTTCTGCTACTCGTCTTTTCTAACGACACCCAAGTCCCCACGACCAAACTCTCCAGCCGCCTCACTTAACCTCTCACCGGCTCATTCTGGAGTACCTCTAATTTGTAACTAGGAATTAACGCAATCGGAAACTCTCAAGCTCTCAGGGAAACTTGGAGGCCCCTCGAGACATTCGCGACATTGTCGCTACTGAAGCTAGAAATACATCTGTCACACGATCTACCAGCATAAAATAACCTAACATTGCTATGAGCATCCATAGAGATGCTAGCTCATCTAAAACTGGATATGTGTAAATTCATGTGCGTCCTATACCTGTTACTTAACAAGGGATTATGAACTCTGTAGACTCTTCATACGGTTCGCAATTTTTCGTCAGTTCGATGCAAGAAGCTTATACGATAGATAGATTGATGGACTGTACTTAAGACTCATTTAGAATCCTATGTATGGGTTTATAGAGTTCATAGTTCCTTGGCAAGTATCATGTTTCCAGCTTCTGCCACTCGGCTGTCGAAAGGCGTGGGGAGCCCGGCGAGGGGTCGATTCTCACCTCGACTCACCTTATCACGGTGATTGGGCACGCAAGTTGCCTTGAGATTTGTGTGAATTGGATTAATAAAGATGTGAATCGATTTTGAAATTTATTCACACACTCTCTAATTCGATAGTCTTACGAGTGCCTGTGTAATGTACGGAAGTCAGAACATGCAATTTTGGTGTGAAAAAGAATAACGGTGGACGTGTAGAGTTGTAACAGGCACTGTGGAAAAATGAAACACAAAATGAAACCTTTCCGTGGAATTGGATCCCTACCATGATATGGATCCCATAACCGAAAATGGACCTACCTTATCAATTTCATTATCACATACATAAATTATAAGACATTTCTGTAATTTGCATCCACAGCTCGCAATTAGTATTACGAGTATTGTTCCATTCGGAATCCACACGCTCAATACTCTGGGTACAAACTTCACTCTGGATATTACTCATTGCTTTCAATTATCTACATTGGCTATCTATCTTTCAATACAGAACACGAGCATATACTTTGAATTTGAAAGTGTAGAAAAGCGACCCTGTCTGTAAAAAGCCGGAATAGACAGCTAGGATAAAATAATCGTATTGTCGTTAATATCCCTGTGCTCTCGTGCGCGAGGGTCCGGGGTCCACTTTGACCATGATCCCAGGATTTGGCATGTCAAGTAATTACAGTGGAGCGACTGCCATCCGATCTCTGTGACCATGTTAACAGGGAAACCCGAAACAACTGATCTGACTACTAAAACCCGCACATTTGCACAGACACCTCGATGTGCATGTATATCTCGATGATTTCACTCACCCTAAGAGCATCGATTAGTTTTCAACTAATATACATAGCTCAGGAATCAATGATACATGGCGGCACTGGGTTTCGAACCTGGTAATCTCGGGGTACGACTCGGTCCCCTTAACCATTAGGACACCGACACCGACCGCTAGATAATGATAATAATAATTAACCTCCTCCTCAAAACAACTGTGAAAAAAGCCAAATATGAAAATGAAAATGAAAAAAGTATTTATTGAATAAGGATTACGTTAATTAATCTCTTTTCAAAAGTCAAAAATCTAACGGAAACCAAAGGGAAAGTTAAGTGAGCTCATCCAGGTAGGGGTAGATCTGTAGTTGCCGTCAGGTGGTAACTCCCACGGCTCCAGCGGCCAGCCTACTCCATTATTCACCACGATCAACCGCCACCACATTCGTTTATTTGTTGGACACGCAATCGTCCTTTTGATTCCGGTTACGTATATGTTGCCTTCTTTTAGAAATGTAATGACGGTCGAAGTTATAATGCCTGTGTTGGTGGAAATGTGGCATTCATTTGGTGTTTAGTAATATATCTACTTTGAACAGGCAATTTAATTTGACGACCTGAGTGGTTCAATGGTCAACATGCGTCTGCCACGCAAGAGGTCCCGGGTTCGATTCCCGGCCGGGCAGAAATTGAAATGATGAATTTTAATTTCTGTTACGGGTCTGGGTGTTCTATGTATAATAAGTATGTATTTAAAAGTATTTAAGAAGTATATCAGTTATCTAGCACCCATAGTACAAGCTTTGCTTAGTTTGGGGCTAGATGGCGCTGTGTGAATTTGTCCAAGAATATTTATTTATTTATTTTAATTTAGAAGTAGGAAATATCATCATTGTTTGTGTAAATAATAAGACTTTTGAAATCACCGTTTATTTTGAAAGTATTCATTAGCTCAAATACATTTTATTGTATATAACAGATCTAAATTATTATGTACATGATTTTGACAATACAGTATGGTTAGATGCCCGTTAGTGCTGAAAACGAAATATAACAAAATTCTTATACAATGCCGTCTATTTATACACAAACAAAAAAAAACTAACATAAACTAACTAAAATTTGGTTTGGAAATTACCTTTTTTTCGTTTTGCCTATTTAGCAAGATGTGGCCATGTCTGCGTGGTGTCCAGCAGAGTAGAATAGCATTCATCCTTTACACTCGTGGATGTCTTATAAAGCGATTAATGGTTTCCAGAAAAAATATTTAGAGCCTCCGTCTGCTGGAAAATGTGGAGATTATGGCAACAACCTCCCCTTTCGCGGGAGAGACCCTAAGACCCTGCAGTGGACAGTTATGGGCTGTGATGATGAACAAGATGTAATTTCATAAAAAAAAATTTAATCAAAATGAAATGATATGCACCAGTCAGCTGAATGTCATCTGATTTGCTGGTTAAGTATGAGGGATTAAATAATTTATCTAGTATGATATTTATCCTATCGTAAATTTCATTGTATCGATAAATATCTTAAAATATTAAAGTTTATTAATTGATTGTTTTAATAATGACGCTACGATTTGTAGAGACAATAGACCGACTTGTGCTAGTAATTTTCTATTATTACTATTCCGTTTGTTATTTCTTCTATTTACTATCCCGATCAAACCTCGAAGTGTTAATTCTAATTTTTAACTAGCTATTTTTCTCGCGACTTCGTAAGCGTTAAATTCGGTTACTACGTAGGTCCTACCCTGATCCCGTGGGAGCTCTGTTGAATTTCGGTAATACCTATAGCCTATGTTACTCACTGATAACGTAGCTTTCTAATGGATGAAAGAACTTTTAAAATCGGTTAACAAACAAACAATAAAATCTTTATAATTTTAGTATAGACAAATCACTCTTATCCAGACTCGGATTCAGACAACAATGACTAAGGAAGCGTCCGCTATCTCCTCAACCGGACCCCAGACACATTCTGATCCCGCACCGTGAATCGTACTGATAAAACCACTTTGAGACATCGCCGAATCACGATTGGGTTCACACAGCGTCGTTCACCAAACATCACACACTTATCGCGGCAAAAACCACTCCAATATAGTAATATCTATCATTTGACATATCTGTAACACCAATTATTACGCCAACTTCACCATGCGCTTCATAACCAACCAACTTTCCTAATATAAACCTTATCCATCTTCAAATAAGGACGCTACAGCTATCGCAGCTAGAGGATTCCCCAGCAAATGTAACGTGGTTTCCACTGGGATGGAAGTCACGGCCGCCGGACAAGCGGTCACGTGATGGTCATACCTGATTGAAGAGCTTTGTGATGCGATACGTCCATCTGGCATATTGTGTCGCTTGTTTGGTGTTTGATTCGATTACTGTGCGAGGCGGACACCGCGGAGAATCGGGACCCGCATGGCTGCTCGGCTCTGGAGCAGATGATTGCTGTGTGCCGCTAACGTAGTGAGTCAGACCACAGCGTTGACCAAGAAATACATGTTAACCTACATAAGAGCTATCAAGACCGTCGGTGGCCTAATGGTTAAGGGATACGACTCGTACCCCGCGGTATCGGGTTCGATTCCTACCTAAGTGCCGCCATGTATTAATGACTCTTTTCTGAGCTATTTATATTAGTCGAACATACCCGATGGAATACATGATGATGAAATCTGCACATTCAGGTGATTGAATGTGTAACCATGATCCAATCTGGTCAGGTCCTCTTGTTAACGGGGTCATGGAGGTCAGACGGCAGTTGCTCCACTGTAATTATCTGATCTGCCAAGTTCTGGATCATGGTCAATGCACAACCGGGACATCAAAGCTAATATTTAAAACACCTATTTTAACCGGTGATTTACGGGTATCATGCAGTGACTAGCGGGTGTCTAGAGTGTATTTTCACCTCATAAAAAAGGTGTATTGTCACTGCGAGGACTAAGCTGATAATTGGTGATAATATGCCTCTTGCCTACCCACATTCCACAATTATGCTGGCTACCTATCCTTCAAAAACGTCGAACAGTGGACTCTCGGTGACTTCGACCCAAATAGCAACCTCTGTAAGGAAAGGATGGAATTAATAATGTCTACACAGGTCACTTGAGTTCCCCGCCGGTATTTATGAAACAATGATCTAATTAGTTGAACGATGTGTGAGTTACCATTGTACTGACGACTCGATACTGTAATGGCAGATTGATATTAATCGACAACGTTTGTTTTGTTCTTTTTTGTGCAGTGAAAAACGGTCGAAAAACATGTCTGATGGACAGCTGTCACTGTTGCCCAAAGAACTTGGATAACTTACAAAGAACTTAGAAAGCTTATGGGTTCAAGTCTTTTTCTGTCCATCCATTCTTTGCAACCATGGATAACAGACTACTTTTCTGTTTTCTATGCGCAAAACCATAACATTAATTGAACTTGCAGGTATTAATTTCTACAAACTGGAACACAATGCAAACATTGTTGCTTGGCTGCAAAATTAAATAATTTGGTTATGTGGTGCCCGTTAAGGCCCGTTAAGGCAAGTTTGACATAAAAAATAAGATAATAATAATAAATATGCTTGAACAATTCAAAAAGCGCCATCTACCTACAAAGTAAGCAACGCTTGTGACAGTAGGTAGGTAGGTTCTGCATTTCTTGGCTCAAATTATAATTTGAAAAAGTACCTACCTAATACTCGTACTCGACTAGACCGTTTCGGATTCCCGTGGTAGCCCATAGCGGTGTGTTAGTGGCAGCCCACGCGCCGGCCACTTGCCACTAATTCAATTTCATACACACACCATACATCATGCGACGCTTCCTCGAGTGATGGGCACCGATGTCGACACAGAACGCGTGAATTGATGGCTTTGTGAGATGACATGTCATTTTAGGTAGGCTTTTTTTTATATAAAATCTATATACATGGCATGAAACAATGAAGCTTACGTCCCTATGTATCTATGTATGTATATATGCATGTATCTATATACACTTAATCTTTAAACTTATCGCTTAACTACGTAATGGATTTTATGCGGTTTTCAATAATAGATATAGTGATTCAAGATTAAGGTTTATAAGCAAGAGAAAAAGGGTAGGTAGAGATAAAGTAGTTGTAAATTAGGGGCAGGGTAGGGGTAACGACACGCGAACTCAGTCGCGTCGGGCCCACAAGTTGTATTTAAATACGTGGGATTGACGTGGGAACGACCGTGTGTCGTTCGGCGATTTCAGGTATTAAGAGTGAGAAGCGATTGAGATTTAGTAAAAAATTTACACTTATGTCCGTGGACCGCTAGGACAGTAAATGTAGGTAATGCAGAAAATGGATGTTTTGATTATGAAGTAGGTATGTACGCCAAATTATACAGCGATCTCTAAGTGCCTTTTTATGGAGAAGACTCCGAGAAAGATTATACGGAGACGTGGGGGCATAGGTCGAACGTTGGTCTGTTAACAGCTGTTGTTCATAAAGATTAGACCCTGAAATATACCTGGCCTAAGACACCAGTAGCCACCGTAAACTATCGATAGTCGATACTGTCCCATCACTCGGTGTCCGCGGGTCAGAGTGGCGGCATCAATTAGTTAACCTTACTTAAGGTGCGGGTCACAAACACGACACGACAATTGAGCGATGCGCAAGCGCAGCCGCCCCGCGCCCCGCGCCCCGCGCACTGTCTTCGTGTCGTCCGTGACGTCCTTCACCGTCTTCGTATTATTTATTTATTTATTTATTTATTGGAGTACCAGCAGCTATAACAAACATAATAAGTAATATAGTAGAATCAATAAGTCAATTACAGGTCCTCGCTAGTAGCATCTCGTCTTGTAAGGATCTTCTGTCTTCTAAGTATTTCGGTCAAGATTTAAACGAAGGGAAGATTTACCATTGTAAGTGACGCCCATTGGATAACATCAACAGTTCATTTTCATGTAACAAAAATGTATAGAACATTCTGTGCGAAAATCTGTAAGCAAATGACGTAACTGTCTTGCTAACAATTCTCTAATTTCAATGATTGAAATTGTTACTTTTGCGATTGCGTCTCATAAATTTTATGGGTTCAGTTGTTTACAAAGTTCCATTACAATAAACTGAAACTATAAATCGATGATACGTAATCACTGAAATAATTGAAATCAGAGAATTGTTAGCAACAGAGTTATATTAGCCTACAGAACCGATGATGCGTTGCGTGCGCCACTGTGAGGATTAATATGATAATTCCTCACGTCTATTTTATCCAACCCTGAACACATTACACAACCAACATTGTTGCTTGGTAAGGGGTAAAATACCTACTTATAATGTTCCTTCAATGCTCCTATATCATTTTACCACAATCGAATACAAGCGTAATATCATTTTCCCCGTAAGACGGGGATTATTAATGGGGTAGAGTCCCCAACAAGTCTAAATAGTAGTTTGCGTGGTTTTCCATCAAATTAGGGATGGTCTGATAAGGGTGCGGGGGGAGGGGGGATTGGAGTTGAACACTTGTTCCTGGTTCCACGTTTAATCGCTCGCATACGGAAGTTGAGCAACTGTTTTATTATGAAAACAAGCTGAGCGGGCGCAGCTAGTTTGTGGTTAGGATTGATACATTTTACATTGGTTCAGTGAAGTAGTGAAGAGTTATGAGTTATGAGTTTCCTCGGTAGCCGTAGTGTTGTTTAAGAGTTTGTGTGCTAGTGATGCAGGTTGGAATTGAATAGGAATTGTTATGTAGTGCAGCAAGTTGTAGTGACTAGGATAGCGAAAGGAATGCTAAGTTGGTTTGGTCATATAGAGAGGATGAATGGGAGGAGATTATTAAAATAGATACCTGTATATGGCAAGTGTCAATGAAAGCGTTGGAAGGAGAAAACCGCCACGTACATATCACGATCAAATAGGAGACATTTTAAGTAAAGGTCCGGTCAAGAGTACCCTAAACCGACGAGCATATATGAAATTTTTACGACCGTTACCAATTAGGACAGCGCCTTAGAGTCCAGATTGTGTGGCGCGTGAACGGCGCAAGCCGATGCTGCAACTGCACACTCCAGGCGCGTTCACGAAATTTGCACCCACCAGACCTTGGCTAGTGATGACTTCAGTATTGCGCGCTTCATCGCCCCTTCCTACAAACACCGCCAAATATGACAACATATACAAGGCATACTCGGAAGCCCCGCGGCCTGGGAACCTGCCCAGCTGCCGCGGCCCGATCAAACGGAAAGCGCTGTTTTATTGTTGTGGTCACAGTTTATTTCATTAGCCTCATCAGTTATGCACGCCCGGGACGGGGGCCTAATTGGCTGTAATTGCGGTTTAACTCACAGTTTACCGTAAAGTAAGGATATTTTTTTCACTGTGGCCATTATTTTAATACAGCGACGGGATCGCGGTTGTAATTTCGTCGTGAATAAGTGAAAGCCGTTTCCTTTAGGAAGGAAATGGCGGATGTTTGCTTGTTTTTCCTTACTTTGTTTTCAAGTGCGTTTTGTTTAGGCTGGGCATGAAGACGATCGCATTTTTAACGGGTTTATTGTTCGAAAGTCATATTTTATTGCAAGACTACCTACACATCTCCATCCAAGGAGCGTCGGTGGCCTAATGGTTAAAGGGTTCGACTCGTATCCTGAGATATTGGGTTCGAACCCTAGTGCCGTCATGTACCAATGACTCTTTTCAGAGTTATGTACATTAGTTGAACTCGATTTAGCATTAGTCGATGCTCTTACGGTAAGGGAAAACATCGTGATGTATACTGCACATTCAGGTGACTAAATGTGTAAACATAATCCAATCTGGTTAAGTTACCCTGTTAACATGGACACGGTGATCAGATGGCAGTCGCTCCACTGTAATTACTGATCTGCCAAATCCTGGATCATGCTCAAGGCGGACCCCGGACCGGGATTAACGCCAAGATGAGAAAGTCTATCTAAGCTTCCTCCGAACTATCCACACTATTCGGCTTTGTGTAGCTTTTTAGACAAGTCAGTGACAAACAAACAGACAGTCCACCTAAAGGAAAGCTACAGTTTTATCCCCTTTCCACAGGATTCACCAAAGAGCCCTAGCAGTGGATTTACGGATATTTTTTCCTCAATCCACCAGTGGAACCCTTATCAAGATAACATACAGATAGTAGTAAAACGAAATTTAATGGGTGCAATGTTCAATCCAATTGTCATTAGTTGACTTTGCGTGTGCGCACACATTTGAGAATTAATTTTGTAACTTAACACACAAACAGACACACTCACGTCCGTACCCATTGGGGTAGGCACAGCCTATAGAGTGCCACAAGCTACGCTACTGACATAACTCTTTTGCCTCTTCTACATTCATTCATCTCCCCACTTTTACCCCGGTTGAAACTTCACTTCTTTCTCTCTTCGTCAAATGCGTGGTTAGTCTAAATAAAAAATAATCTATACAATATGAATGATGTCGCAATGTAAAAAGATGATTAAATCACAAAATGACGTCCCTCGAAGTCGACCTACTCAGAAGATGACAAACCCAGGCATTCCTTTAAATTGACTTTTCAAGCAAATTAGCTGTCTTGCCAAAAGGAAATCCATCTTTCGTAACTTCGCAACTGAATTTCGTGTCTCATCGATAATAATATCGACAATTTTACAGTCCACCGTATCTTTAGGCAAAGTATACACTAGCCCCAGCGCCTTACAATATTTATCCGGAAAACTGAAACAATTAATGGTAATTAAGTCCGTCAGGGACCCGGTCTGTGTATGGGCATACCGATAAACGCTTGTCGATACAGAGTGATAAGAAAACTACACGAGACATTTTATTTATTATAGAAATTAGGGAGAAACAAGCACGACAACCATATCTCACCTTTTTTTATACCAGTAAGGTCACGGACAAGCTTACGGCCTGCCTGATGGTAAACAGTCACCGCAGCCTATGGACATCACCTGATGGAAAGTGAGTGGTACTGTTTATTTTATGTCATACGGTAGACAAACAAGTAAGCGGGGCACCTGATGGAAAGTGATTTCCGCTGGCTATAATCATTAGCAACAATAATGTGTTGCCCATATCTAAAAGAAGTTACTCGGGCAGCAACAAGGCAAATGCTCCTCCACTGCCAAAGCCATGGTTCCCCAAATCGCCACCCCATGGAGCACTGACGCTTACGTTGACAATCGCAGGTGCGTTGTCACTGTGAGGGCTAAGCAGATGCTTCATGCGTATGATTACGTTGGTACCGGAACACCATAACGCAAGCATCATTGCTTGACGGCAGAATTACGTGTGGCAGCGTTACCACCCATCCCGGTAAAGTCCTCACTGGACAGATTCCTACCCGCAGTGATACCATTCTATATACAAGTAAGTAATTTAAGCCTATGTAGACTCTAGAGGCAGCTACGCACCACCAGTGTTCTTAGTCCCAACGTCAAGGAAACACTGATATAGATTATACCGTTCAGGGAACACACTGGCAGGCGTATTCACGTAATATTCCATTGCTTTTCCGTTCACTTAGTCAATATTACGGCATGCAGTGTCCTACCCGCTGTAGAGTTTCCACATTATTTGTGTCGTATTACCCACATCATTGGCTGTGTCTCACTCATCCAGTATTCACTACGTAATGACATGCCGTGTAGCGTTACGTTGTACGGTCAACGTGTAATTTACGTGGTAAGCCCCTCCCTCCTTCCCCCTTGCTGCCTCGACCGCTTTGTCTTTTGATCCAACCGTGCCCAATGGTTAGTGTAGTTAGTTATTCATGCCCTAATATTATGTGTCGCTATTCTAGGTAATAGTGGTACAGTCACTGTTTTGTTTTGCTTCTGTTTGATGGCTTTAGGCCTTTGTTTGTTAGGATTTGTTTGATGAAGAGTTCTACGATTATTATGTTAAGTATTCTGTGTCGGTTTAGAGTTGATTCAGTTTTATTTGGCAATAAAATCTGCAAATGAATTTTGTGTTTTTATTTGTTTTTGTGTAGGTAACTGTAATAGATATTTCTATCTAAGGTCACTATGGGGTCGCAAGTGTGATATGTACCTCTGATTATTTTAATACTCGGAGCTCCGGTACCTGTTTAAACGTTCAAACGCTGCGGCAACTGCTCTGTCGGACAGTTCAGTTACAACCTCATTTCTATTAAAAAAAACACTGCACATGTTCGAGTCTGATATTAAGTGTAGGTTCCGTCAATAAATATAAATTATAATTCTGATCCAAGAAGATCCTAGTGGGCTACCATCAAATAATGTGAGACATAGATTTTGACATATTATACTGTGAAAGCTCGGGCGAGCCTCTAGAATCTTGTCCGCAATGTCTGTCACGCCAAGGCTGCTACGAATGTACACGTAACGAGTACGTGGTGCTCAGGTCGTAGGAGTCCGCCTAGGTGACTACTACCACCTTATCTATTTTCAAGTCAAGCAACAATGCTTGCATTGTGGTGTTCTGGTTTGAAGGATTAGGTAGCCAGCGCAATTACAGGCATAAAGTAGTTCATCTTACTTCTAACAGTGACACTGCGGTTCTGCATTAATAATGCCTGCAAACTAAATGCATGGATCGTAGATGTTATGGGCGACAGTGACTGCTTATCATCATGTGAGTTGTTTGTCCGATTGTCTCTGCGTAGCATAAAAAAATTGGCTCTCAGTCCTTCACCCCTTCACCCCCGCGGGGATAAAGTCTGTCGGAACAACTCCGTCCTTTAACCCTTTAACCGCCAAGGTCGGATATATCCGACAAAAATTTTCGTGCTCATTTCGCCAAGGACGGATATTTACGACCAAATACCACTACTCGGTTAATCTGCCTTTTTGTTTGATAGCACTGTATTATATTAAAATTATGTTCATAATTTGGTAAATAGTTGATGAAGTAATCATATACAATTGCTTACACTTTAGTTTCTTAATTAGAAGACTTAAAAATAATGTCTAAAGTTGAATAAATTACTGATAGTATTATTCGAAAAGTGTATTGGTGTCCAGCGCCAGTGACGGAAAAATCCGACAATAAGGATGGGACATAAGCAATGATTTACTGGTAGAAAAATCCACATAAATTAAATTATTTCTGTTTATACTTACTAATTTATTATAAAACAAATAAAGCAAATGTTACTCTATAGTAAACACATTTATTTCTATAAATAAATGTGTTTATTTTGTTTTATTTATAATAAATAAAGCTTAAAAATGTCAGTGACTGAATCGACAATTCCCATCCCTAGTCTGCATGTTTAGAAACTAATGTTGCTAGTACACCCAGCGCCACGGACGGAAAAAGACGACCGCTTCTGACGTCATAAACGAGTGCCGCCTTCTGGATTTTTCCATTGGTGTTGTGCTTATGCGTGTTATTATTATGTTCGTGTTATCGATTAATGTGATTAAACATGATTACAGCTGAAGAATTAATACGTATTCTGGAAGGTGATCTGTAGTTAAATATCATTAGAATCTGTCAAGGTTCGATTCGGTAAACTGATATTAATATTGTTGAAATAAGTATAATCATGTTTGTTAAAAAACTGACCAATGTTGTTTGTTAACTATTGCATTTAGATAAAGAATACTCTATAGGACTGCATTGAAAAATAAGAATAACAAAATTCTTTTCATGACCAATTTTATTGTGCGGAAATCAATAAATCTTTCAATATCTGTAAACGCTTTTTGTTTCATTGTGTTACCAAAATACCTGCTAATATTAGAAATAAAATTACATAGTAACGTTTTCTATCTACTGTCTGTTACGATATTTAGATGAAATTGTAAGCGTTTGAAGGGGAATTACCCATATCGATATACTATTGAACATCACTATTTGTTGTAGGTATTTATTTTTCGTTTTACTGTGCGTGGCGCTGAGGGCACGCCAACTGATTATAAGCGTGGCGGTTAAAGGGTTAAAACCGAAACTGTTGATCCTCGGAACCCTAAAGAGCGTGATACCCCGACTTCATTGTTTGACTACGCACGCCAGGGGTCCGCGAGTACCGCGCATGCGTCGGTAGCCGCGCGTGAACTGTCAAGATGGCGGGCGGAGTGACGCGCCGGCGTGACCTCTCGCGCCTCTCGGCCGCTTAGGTGTCAGTGGTGCGCCCGCGCCGGTGGGTCAGCGTGGGGAAGTATGGTTTCAGTGAATTTTCGGACGATGCGGACACAGTGGTAGTAACATTTTGTTATTTTCTAAGACGACGATATACTTGTTTACAGAAACTGTTTCTGGTTCAAATTTTTCTGGTCCTTAACGCTCATCCTCATAATTAACATATTATCATATGTGCCATTATGCCAATGCCAAACTATGTAACTGACCGTGTGGTGTCCGGCAGAGTAGAATAGCACCAACCCCTTACGCTCATTGGTGTCGTACAAGACGACTAATGTTTTCGAGGCAAAAGATCAAGAGTCTCCGTAGTCTGGAAAATGGGCATCAGCATTTTCCATTGTTATATTTAAACACTGCGATCTCCAACCCGCCTGCCAAGCGTGGAGATTATGGCAATAACCCCGTGGGAGAGGCCCTAAGTCCTGCAGTGGACTGTTACGGGCTGTGACGATGAAACTATGTAACAGAACTCGTTGGGTGTGCCTCCTAAAGCCGTTTAAAGTCTCGTGACCCGATTATCAGTGACACTGTATACCTAGTAGGTCCCGATGGATCGATTTCGCTGTAGTTTTCTTTGTTTCTAAACTAGTTTAATCGAGAAGGTTGTTACCTATATTATTATATTAGACGGGACTTATACGCGATGTACCTTTTCGATTTGTTTCCCCGACGTTGCGGTAGGGTTACACCCACCGTGGTCACGAGACGACTGCCGTGGAGAGATGACAGCTGCGCTGATGTGCTGGTAGACTCCTACCCTCACATAGAATTGTCAGTTGTTGATTCGGAACTGCATGGCACACAACACACACGATGTAATGTTAGTTAGAAACAAATGTTCTTAGCTATATTTCATTAAAATCGGTTTTGATGTTTATGAAATATTTAAGTAGGTAACGAGGTCATCCAACGTTTTTCTGTCTGTTACATTATTTGTTACAGATGTCTCAATATTCTATCAAAGCACGGGCACCCCACACCGGATCGGCGCGCGCGCCTGTCCGTCCGCGGTAGTCGGGCCCCGCGGCTCCGCGCGCCGCTGTTGGAACAACACGTTACTTTGCGCTTGCGGGTAAATGGGCCTGTTATTGGACATTACGATAGTCTTTTTTAAATTACTTAAGAACTAGCAGGGAGTTTGACCACCATCTCATTTGGTGGAAAGTAAAGATACGACCGATGATGGAGCATGCCTGTTATCTGCAGTTGTTTTCAAGGATAATTAAAGAATACTTGGCATTTGAAAATCGTCACAATACGTCAAAGTCTGCCGTTAGGAGTCCGACAGAGTTAGAAATTGATTGAGCCATAACCCTCCACTAATGAGAAGAAGGCTTAAGTCTAGCAGTAGACACTTGGGGTTGATGCTATTCCTCCCCGCCGGATTCTCTTCACCACACTACTAATTTATCGCTACAATATAGAGTCAACAGTAGCACACTTCACCTCACACCCGCCCAGTGAAAGTCTCACTCGAAGGCAAGCCGGTGCGATTGAACTAATCCCATGTGGCAGATCAAACTATTGTTTCCATCTGACACCTTGTACCGTAAAACGATACCGCAGCCGATACGCAGGTGTGATTGTATCAATATTGTTAAACGACTAATATGAAATGGCAAATAGTTTAAACAATTCGAGCGTTCACTTGTTAGTTCCGACCATGCGTGAGCGGAGTGTGAAGGTTGAAATAATGGAGAGGCTGGTTTTTGACGCTGAAAGTCCGTCTGGATTGTATGGAGAGGCAAATGCATACCACAGCCCTGCTGCCAAGTACGGAGGACTAAGGTCATTGACAAGTTCCAGAGTCGCAAACTATTTACATCGCCATCGCAGCGTGAGACAGCCCCCGCGAGATGGACGGACGGCATTGTGAATGTCGTAGGATGTCGCCGATGGATGCAGGAGGCACAGAATCGATCGCTGTGGATGACGTAGTAGCAGTGGACATTTTACTAGACTTTGAGGGTTACGCTGCAAGTTATTCTTTGAATCATCGAGTACAAGAAAAATTTCACTTTATAGCAATAGTAGAGGTTAAGGAGATGCAGAAACGGTGACACAAAATAAAAAAAATTGTGAGATGAACTTTGACTTTTTGTAGCGAAAGTTGTTACATATCCTCTTGTGCGGGTTCTAGAAGGAAAAACCTTACATCTTTTGCTTTTCAGACACATTTAAGTCACTTTTCGCGAACGGCGCGCAAGCTGTTGCTGCAACAGCGCTTTTTGGGCGCTTTCGCGAGATTTGGCGTGCCACGGTTTCAGATGCGTAAATGTTGGGTATTGCCGTCTACTTAGGTTTCTATTTGAGAATATTATTTCTCACCAAGTCGCACCAAACCAGTGGGCTTAAGGCACTGTCCTAATTAGCAATGGCCGTGCGACGGACGATTCTGAGGTCTCCTATTGGTCGGGCGACGTCCGTCGTCCTAGTTCCGCTAGGTACACTACCTTCATTGGTGAATAGTGGCGTGATTGTCAGCCGATGATGAAACAGTCGACGTCATAATATCAAGATAACCACCGTTCAGGGCAGCCAGACTTCAGACTACAGACGTTGGTATCTCTCATAATCCGGCTAACTTTCGATAATAGATTGTAAACACCGAATTTTAATGCACTTCGGACTATGATATAATTTCTAAATTTAATCTAAATTTTAACAATAATTGCCTCTCTTTTCCTTATTTGTATGTGTCGAATAAGGTAATGACTTTTATTTCCTATAATCAATTTATGTTGCATCATTTTATGTTGCATTGTAGGTGCATGTCATCATCATCATCTTGGCGTTAATGTCCCGGTTGTGCTCTCGAGAACGAGGGCCCGGGGTCCGCCTTGGCCATGATCCATGATTTGCCGATAAGGTAATTACAGTGGAGTGACTACCATCTGACCTCCGTGACCCTGCTACCAGGGGAACCTGACCAGATTGGATCATGGTTACAAATTCAGTTGCCTGAATTTGCAGGTTTCATCACGATGTTTTTCCCTCACCGTAAGATCATCAGTTAGTATTCAACTAATGTACATAACGGCCGCAGCGGGATTCGAACTTGGTACCTCTGGCTTACAAGTCGGATATTCAACCGCCCGGCCACCGACGCTCTTGGTGCATGTATAGCCCAGTATACATCTTCACAAAAAAGGCAAAGATCGCAAACGCGTATTTAACTATGATTTTTTTATATGTTTTAGGTCCTTTTAGAGTAGTTTACACCCAAGTTTGCAAAAGTGAAAGACCTATGCCACTCCCATAGTGCTCGAAATGCTGCGAAATGTTGGCACTTTCTTCAGTTTTTGGCCTAATACTCGAAAACGACAGCCTATAGCAAAAAATATTTATACTAAGGTAATCTACGTAAGATTCTCTACAACTTTTGCTCTATTTACTTTTTCAAATTCCCAACCATTTACGAGCAAAACAGTCTCGGTTGTGGCGGTAGGTGAAATACGGTGGCGGTAGGTGAAATACGCTTTTCTTAGGCAATTGTATGAAAAGTGTTGTGGGAATTGTATTGTGGAACTTGGCTCACTGTAGATATACCCACACCCACATTTTAAATTACGTATATTTATTATAATTTTACTAGGCTGGACATTACATGAAACTAGTTTTTAATTATTACCACATACCCACAATTATATTAATATGTAAATTTTAATTTCTTTTTATTTCAAATTATTTATCAATTATAGGACATTATATGATTTATATTATTATGTCACACTAGGATAGCACCAGACATAATTTACCTGGACAGTATAGCTATTGTTAATTTTCTTTTCCACGTCACTCGACTAGACGTTTTTATGTTGGCGGGCGAAACTTAAACTGAATGGCGTGTAGTGAGCAGGAACTGGCTAATCACTTCACTTCACACCTACAAACCTTTCTATATTTTCTATATTTTAAAGCGCACGTAGTAGGGGTAGCGGTCCGGACCTCACTCCGCGGGACCCGCGGAAGACCAGCGCCGCAGCTTTGGCCACGGCTCATGCTGAGTGAGGTCCTTTTATCGACCGGGAGGGCCACAGCACGGCAATGCCAAATTGGTTAATTATTGTTCATTACGTAATTTTGTTAGATTTTTTCTATTTTGTTTTATTTTATTTTGTATAATTGTAAGTGTAGGTTGAAATATGTACCTATGTATTTTTTTATTTAAATGTGCTGTGGCGTCCTGTTGATAATAAATTATTTATTTATTTAAGAGATATGCTTTTCAAGTCTAATTTAGTTGGTGGATATGGTATAGACGACCAGTCTTTGGAAGGAAGGCTTTATTTTTATCTGCGACCACAACACACCGCATTTTTTTCTGTAAGCGAGCGTTACAATACACTGTAATGCAAACATATATGATAATACATTGTATGGATGTATGTAATACCAAATCGTGATTCTCAAACCTCCCCTGAAACCTTATTTCGAGAAAGTTCCCCTGCGACATACCTATTCTACCACACATCAACGTCATCCGATACACATATCATAACGTTTCGTTCCATTTAAAAACAACGAGTCTATTCAAAGCACTACCATCGATACGAGCATTATTAAAAACAACTTCCATATCACGATATACATCAACGAAAGCTTGTGACAACATTTCGAAGGGGAATATTATCAAGAGTTTCCATACTGGGGCCGCCATGTTTGCGATCGTAGGCCCAACTAACAATATCAGACAGACAATATCTGTATTCATGTGACGAATAAACCTTTTCGGTGTAATTTGACACTTTCGTACAATCTTTCGTGTTTCAAGCCCGGTAGCATCGAGATTGTGATCTTTGGAAATATATCATTTTTCACTCAACTGCGCTCTGTGTGCGCTTGTCCCTTACTGTCTGCGTGCAATAGAGATTGCTATCTCCCTTTGTGCAACTTATTGACGTGGGATCCCTCGTTTTATGAAACGATAGAGTTCTTTTAATAAAACTCTTAATAGTTACTTAGAGGGTATTTAATGTTTTTTTGGCTACGGCTGAAAAGTATGGGTCGACCGGAGTTGGCGTTATTGTGAAATGTGTGGTTGCGCTGGTTGGTAACGTAAAAATTACCTAATTGTACTTACAAAATAAATAAATAAAATAAAATCCTAATTCTATTTCTTGTAACACAGGTGGGACACCTATTAATTTACACAAATCCTCTGTTGAAATGTAGGTTAAAAACCTTTTTTTATATTTTTTCATTATAAAATAAGTTTTTATTTCGTTTTGAACCGATAACAACAATCCGTTATCACCATAACTTATAACTTTGTCAATATAGGGAATGGGAATTCGCATTCAACACATACCTATATTGATAGTTTTGTGGTGATAATTAGTACTTTACCAATAGTGCCACAAGACTATAAGTGCAGATGGTATGAAAACATTCTATGATAAAATTACTTGCATTGTATTGCATGGCCAGACGGTGATCCTGGTATGTGATCATTGGCGGGTATCGTAAAAGTATGTAATGTTAAGAAACAATTATCTTCATCTCGCTAAAAATCCCTAAAAATGCAAAAGTAATATTCGATGGCCAAAAGGCCTAGGTAAGGCTAAGGTAGGTAAAAACCTAATACAAACTGTCTATTTTCTGAAAATAATCTCCAAACAGTTATCGAAACACGTAAAATCCGACAATAAAAAATTACATACAACAAAAATCCACCTCTAACGATTAAATCGACACCTAAGTTTGCTAAAAACACCGTCCACCACCGTTGTGGTGGTATAATCCGCTTTTCGTCCGGTTGTGGCCAGGAAGGAAGACATCGGATATTCGGACGTTGGAAACACAAAGTACCATACATTTGTATACAGATACTATCTTGCGATATACGATCTGTTTATTATAACGATATATTTGCTTGTAGCAAGCTCAGTGTAGGGTTCTTCACAATGCAGCTATTAGATTACGCTGATAAGGTTTTAAAACTGGATGTTATTTTGTGACAAATTTTCTATTACCTAAATAGGATTATTGATGGTACGAATTGTGGACGTTAGTGTGTTCGTAGATAATAACTAGCTCGGATCAAACCGAAGGGCCCGTAAATATCACTTTGGTAGTTCGTGTTTTCACCCCTTGTTAACAAAAATAAAGCTTTATATTTTTTTATAAACTAAAAAAGTTAATAGTGGCGGTGCTTTTGTTTGTTGGTCTTGTCATAGGACAACAGTTCGTTTTATTTTGTGAAAATGGCAATGATGTTCATTATTTCCATACAAAGTTGAAATTGCATCATTTTCACGAAAAATATCTTTATTTTGGGATACATATATCTAACCTCCTATCAGATCGACAGGGCTTTTAATTTTTATTATTTAATAATAGTTTAAATCTCGCGAATACGCTGAGAATGATGAAAGCGGTGGCTTTTATCGTACGAAACCAAAGATGACGTAGGTATCTATTCTTGCGGTGCTACATCCCGAATTCGACTTTTTCTTGAGCCACAAATCTAAATTTAAATGTCACTGAAAATGATCTTCGATATTATAGTATAATCGTTGATGGAATCTTTTCTTGATTCCATCAACGATTTTCAACGATTTCATGTCAGTGCCATTTTTATTGAAGATTCAAATGAAAAAAAATGACATATCAAGCTTTTATCGTGAGTACCTCCTACTCATCAAGACCGTTTCAAAATGCCCAAACATGATGTGATTATCATCTTGTGTTCAGTAGAACCTATGGCCACCTTCCGTCATCATCATCAAACCTTGAATATCACCTAGTGGTATAGTATTCATTAAGACCATTCCGAGCAGCTCAAACACGATGGGTTTATCTTATTGCGCTCATTAGTTTCTATGACCACCTTCCGACTCCATCAAATCTGCTCTGTAGTACCATATTAATGCGTTTTCAGCCAAGTTATATAGGTATAGTAAATTTCAGCTCAATTGCACACCGGGAAGTAGGTCAAATTAGCTTACAAGATTCCAGGACAAGAATTGAAGTTAAAAACCGCCTTCCAATTCCATCATCACAGTCGCATGGTACCATTGCATCCAAACTTTAATTTTAGGCAATTGAAGGCGGCTTTATCGCGCAAGCGATCTCTTCCAGGAAACCTTTGCTTGATAATTATTTCATAAAGATACCAATTTCTATAAATGTTGCTTGCGCACGCACACGATTCGATACCTAATAATCTAATCAGCCACAAGATCCCTACGAGCATGACTTGCTACTGATTAGGTATTATATTTTGTTATTCCATCAGAATGTTTTGTTTAAACAATGAGTTATCGGTCGATAATAATAATCTCCTATATCCGCATACATTCTTAGTCGCAAGGCTAGCGTCAACGTAATGACATGACTTCATAATGTTAATAGAGGGATTGGCTGGCGATAAACGTTTACGGATCCATTTTTATTTCTGCCGCCAAGTAACAATGCATTGTTGTGGCCCAGTTTGAAGGGTAAGGTAGCAAGCGTAATGTCATCTTAGTCTCTACAGTGATTGCAACCTAAATGCACGAATCGCAGATGTTATGGGCGACTGTTACCGCTTACATCTGATAGGTGGGCGCCTGCTCGTTTATCACTGCGTAAAATAAAAAAAAAGATCCCGTTGAATCTCTAAAAAGGGCGACAATTTCAATCATTAGGTATTATTATAAGAATCGAAGGGATAAGTAAGCTCAGGATTACTCAGCGATCGATGGAGAGAGCTATGCTCGGAGTTTTTCTGCGTGATAGAATCCCGTAGAAAAATGATGAATATAACCCATCCTTTCAGGCTTTGCTATAGTCCGGGTGAAAGAGCCCAAAAATGTAAATCAGTTACATATCTGATTTTGCATGGCTCATTAGCCGATTATGACCTCAATTGTTTTCGTTTCGTTTGTCGAGTAATTGTGACTAAATATTTTGCTTAATAATGATTCAGTGCTAATCATTGTGATAAGCGTTAGTGTATGACGCATATATCGAGGTGAGTCGTATTTACCTATCAACACGAAGATATTTTAAAATTTATAATATTATTATTTAAGAGAAGGCTAACGTACAGTACCTAATATCTACGTCATATGTACCTAGCAAAAACTTGCAATTGTCAGTCAATAGGTGATAAAATTACAAAAAGTTAAATTACAAACAATAATTTAATGATAAAAAATTAACTATTTGTACACTAGTTTATTTTGCACAATAATTTAACACGAGTACCAATGGTGTGAATCGAGAAAAACTGTCAAAATACTTTTGATGTAAGTATGATAGATAGCATGATACAACGTGATAGCAGTATTGTCTATTTGTGTTACGGGTACGAATATAACCGCACTCGAATCGAGTGGACGCGTCTCTGAGTGGAGATAACGTTGTGACCTAAACACGATAACATAGACAGGAAACACCAACGACGAGAGACGAAATAACTAAAACAACTTTAAGATTATTACCTGACGACCTGAGTGGTTCAATGGTCAACATGCCGGTCTGCCACGCAAGAGGTCCCGGGTTCGATTCCCGGCCGGGCAGAAATTGAAATGATGAATTTTTATTTCTGTTACGGGTCTGGGTGTTCTATGTATGATAAGTATGTATTTAAAAGTATTTAAGTAGTATATCAGTTATGTAGCACCCATAGCACAAGCTTTGCTTAGTTTGGGGCTAGATGGCGCTGTGTGAATTTGTCCACGAATATTTATTTATTATTATTTTATTATTACCGTGCGATTGTGAAATACGAAAACATATAAATGGTCGATAGATGCTTTGTACGATTCTATTTAGCTGTTAAGTGCTGTTTGTTTTCCGAAGAAAATAAAATAACATAATGTTTTAAACTAACGCGGTTATTATTACACATTTTAAGGGTATGTTCCGGGTTTCCTACCGCGTACCTTTGTTGACGAGTAGCCCTACTAGGGCTTCGTCGCTCACGGATGCTTCGTGAAAACTCACAGTGATACTACCATCATGTTATTTTATTTTTTTATTTTTTTATGTCATACGGTAGGCAAACAGGCAAGCGGGCCACCTGATGGAAAGTGGTCACCACTGCCTATAGACATTAGCAACACCAGGAGTATCGCGAATGCGTTGCCTACCTCTATAACACGTTGCTCTGGCAGCAAAAGGCAAATGCCACTCCACTGCCAAAGCCACGGTTCCCCAAATCCCCACCCCAATTTATTACCCTACTCTAGCACTTCCGGCATAGTTAGTCAACAACCTGTACTCTCGTTATTTTATTCGTATAGTACCTAGTATTTTTGTCAATCGACAGCTATAGAGGTGGGGCACTGGAGATCTTACTCACCATCAGGAACACAATACTTTTAAAATAGTATTGTTTGGGCGGTGACTAGCTTTATTTAGTTTAGGGCTAGATGGCGCTGTGTAAATTTGTCCACGAATATTTATTATTTATTTATTTATTCCCCTGCTGGACGGCTTTAAATTATATCGGGATATCCCGTATCTCACTAAAACATTCATCTTTTTAGCGTCAATCCTGGCTTAAACCAAGGTCCGCTTTCCTACTTTTCTTCCTCCACTTCGCCCCGTCTTCAGCATCCTCTCGTCATATATCTCGGCCATTGGCTCTTGCATCCGATTCGGCGAAGTCCATCCATCGCTCCCTAGGCCTCCCGCGTGAACCTGTCCCGCGAATGCCACGTGGGGTTAAGATTTTATGTAGGTATGTAATAATTTTGTTGCGATTTTGAGACGCTTGGTTTTGCTAAATATTTGTTACGTATCGCAATAGGTATCGCACACAATCAGTTATTGTTTATTTAAGTTGTGAGTTACGAACAACAGCACCTCTGAGTGCTGATAACGTTTCGACCAGAGACGATAACCGAGGCAGGAAATTCCAACAACGAGAGAAATGTGATGAAATCAAGTTTCGATCACGCATGTATCAATATCGACAAGAGAAGCTCGGTTTTACCAAATTTATATTGGTAGGTAATATTAGAAAAGGGCACAAACTACTAGATATAGTAACGAATAATGTAGGCTATACCTAGTATTGTCTTCCTGTCGGTGAGTAAGGTTTCCAGTGCTCCATGGAGTGGGGATTTAGAAAACTGTGGTTTTAGCAGTGGAGGAGCATTTGCCTGTTTGCTGCCAGAGCAAAGTGTAAAAGAGGTTGGCAACACATTGGCTATACCCCTGGTGTAGCCAATGTCTATAGGCCGCGGTGACCACTTTCTATCAGGTGGCCCGCTTACCTGTATACCTAACGTATTACATTTAAAAATTTGTGTAAGGGGATGTCGAAAAAACGGAGACCCAAATGGGGGTGTTCGAGCTCAGAAATATCTAACTGGCACGTCGGCCACATACTACACGACATGGATGCACATATTTCGGCATTGCACATTTGCTAACTATATAGGTACATACATGAGGTGTCTAAATCTCGCGAATGCGCAGTTGCAGCAACGGCTTGCGCGAGCTGTTGCTATAACAGTGTGCGAGCGGCGCGTTGCATTTCATCGTACGAAACTGCGCGCGCGCCGGTCACACACATATTGCGGGCCAGCAACGACGCATTCGCAAGATTTGGACACACTCTTATCGTAAACTTCCCTCATGCATCTTTCTTTTCTAAACCACTAACTAATGGCCGCTTTCACTAAACTTAGGATTCGCCTAGGTTCCATCTTAACTAGTTTAGCCAATCAGCAAGGTCTAAATTGAGATAAGGAAGAACTTAGGCAATTCCTAAGTTTAGTGAAAACGGCGATAAATACTTTTAGACTGGAGCCTTCTCACAGATTACGGAAGCCGAACCTCGCACCACACAACAATCCCGCCGTCGAACGCCGTCGGCACGCACAAAGCGTTAAACCAACAAAAAATAATTATAGTACAACACAACAATCCGTATGGCGAACTGTTAATTTCTATTATCGGCTGCTTGATACGCTCCCTTCGCCGCGGGCTCTAATAAAGGCGTAAATTATACCCCAGAGGCGTCTTCCTCGGCAAACAATAGCGACGCGTATCGCGCACCTGTGGAGGCACCGACAGAGGGTAGAGGTGGGTAGCGCGGTTGCGATAACTCAGTTCGTGAGGTTCGTAACTCAGTTTTTGGATATGTAGGTAGAGCTCGTCTAATCTAAAATGACGCGCCCCACTATCACATTAACGCACACAAGCAAGTTTAAAATATGGACGCAATACATATAAAAATGCCGTTGTAATTGGTCATTCAGTTGCCGGTGAAATTCAAACGTAGGAGCACGCGTCGTTCATTAGCTCCCACACAGATGAAGTGTCGTTATCAATATTTGCACTCACACATCGAAATCAACTGAGTAAGTAGTGGGGCGCGTCATTTTAGACTAGACGAGCTCTACAGGCAGGTTGGAATATTTAGGGTTCGCTTTATGTGGTGTTGCAGGTTTTTTGGGGGTATTGAAGTGTTTTGAGTTGCAAATGGTAACTTAAACTCTGTGAAATATAAGTAGATGTTGTATATGTACAGGTACAGTCGAAGAAACTGAATGTTTAGCAAGTTGACATATTTTATGTCTGAATTTGGTCATGTTAGTTTTTGGGAGGTATGGTTCATTCATTTTATTCGTATAGTATTTCAATTTCACACTCGCCTGTCATAGTTTTTTCATATCTCCTCATTTAAGTTGGTTGACTATAATCTTGCCCTTTTAGGAGGTCATTTCATTTATTTGTTCAGTACACGTCTTTATGTGCTCTCTATGGATCTATCCACATTCACAGATGATCATGTATGAAACAAGAAATGCCACAGCCACGCATAGCGGCTCACTCGCTATTTTGCTGCGCCGAGTTAACACAAAGAGCTTACGTAGCTCACTATGCATGAGTTACTATGTTACCACGACGAATTGAGTGACCTACCTCTACCTACTCCCCGCACCCCCCGCCCCGCACCTTCCCACGCCTAATAGGGGCGTTTTATACTGCGCCCGCGCACCGCCCTGTGATTTCCCGACAGCACAGTTACACGCTATAGTTGCCGTAATTACAACTCAACCATAATGTATGAAAATTGGACAATGGAGCCACTTCCTTCGCGACTCATATGAAAGGAGTGTAAAGAATTGTTGGGAAAAAATTAGTTCTAGTTTTTACCGTTTCTGGTGTGAAACGGCGGTGTATTGTGTAGGCTTAATTAGGGAACAGTTACGGCTATTTGTTAGCACAATATTTAATGACGGCGCGTTGAATGGAGAGCGGTGATCGAGATGAAATCAATCGACGGCGCGAGACTTTGATGTGGTCCGTTAGAGAGGAGGCTGGGGAAGGGGGGGGGGGGGGGGGCTTATAGTCTACCTACAGCAGCGGAAGGCAGAGCAGTAGCAGTACAAATAGCTCGAAGCTTTTGGTACTTATTAGGTAGGTAAATAGGTTAGTGCCCGGTAGAGCTGAAGTATTCTCAGTAAAAGCCCTCTGATACAAGGAGCTGTACGTTTTGTAGCAGCTACGTTTTGTGGCACACAGTTTACAAAGTTGTGATGTCCGACCACAACCTTCACCACAACCTTGATTGTGATTATGACGCTAAATGTAAATTTTATGGACTGCCTAACACTGTGTATGTATTGACATGGTTAAATTTATGATTTTATGAAATTGTTTGACATTTATATTTTTAGTTAATTGACATAAGTATGGAATTTGACATTGTTATTATTTTTATATTTTTGGTAATGAATTTAAATAGATATGGAATTGTAAATTCTGAAATAAATGATTCTTTATTTATTTAATACCCCCTTGCCCCTTGCTTAACAACCTCAACATTTTATACATGACGCACACCGGTACGTACACGCCCGCCGCTTTATTGCAAGTTTCATCCAAATTACACGTTACGGTGTAATACAAAAATCACGTATACCAATATTGTCCGAATTTCTTTTATACAGAGTGATTCAGCGTTCCTCCTTTCGTATACACGCACGTCTTTGCAAACAATCAGCGTAATGGTGGCTGGCGAACAAAGCACATAGTGTACAGAAGGCAGCGATTTACAGAAATCCAGTATAAATGGAGCTAAAGTGGCTATGCGCGTCTATAGAGACGCTAACTCATCTTATACTGGTACGCTATGTCGATTTTCTGATGACGTACTGTTATAACCACAGATACAAGAAATATGGAGATATGAAAAGGGAGCGCAGCTAGTCATGGGGTGCCACTCGGCTCCCAAGACTGTTCAACAAGGCTCAGGGTCCCCAAAACGGCAGCGGAAGATCTTCGTCCACCTCGCTTCGCGAACGATATTGGCCGAGAAATCTTACGACTAACCAGCTAGTTACCGAGTTTTTTATTGCCGAGGGCACACAGTCAGACGATCCATCTGTTGGAAAGTGGCCACCGTCGTCCAAGACATCAGTAACATAGAGGGAGTGGATGCGGTGCCAGCCTTTGAGGTGCCTGTAATATTAATATGATGATTTGTTGATATGCCTCCTCGAAAACTGGTGTCATCGAATCATACCATATCCATTATTTCCGATATCTGTGGTTATTATAACCCTATTACAACTCTTCGTAAAGGTCTTTGCACACTGACGGACGTCATGTGGTAGGGTTGACTTTCTTTTTCTTTCTTAAACATCTCACCTGGTGGTGAGCGATGATGAGGCATGATGGGGGTGAGGAAGATGTAATAAGTAGGTATTCCTGACATAATCTCTACACTCTGGACTTGGTGGTGCTAAGAAGATGGAAGGAACGTTCTCCCAGGCATACTAAGGTTGTGGATTGAGCTCGCTGGAGAGTACAACATGGAGTTCTTCAAAGGTGTAAAGGTTTTTACGGAGTCGCCAGCACCTGTTTGAGTGATACCCCTCGTATTGCAAACTTCTAGATGCAGTTACTGCTTATCATCAGGCAGGCCGTAAGCTTATTTGCCTTACCTTTGTGGTATAAAAAATGGGACATAGATTGAAAGCCGGATATCAAGTGTCAAAAAATGACATGGTTTACGTTACTTAAACTAGAAAGACTTCCTGTTTTGATTCTGAATCACAGTCTAATAGAAAAGGAGTACAATTTTGAAAAAAGTGGCTTTGATGCTGGAAACTACGAAAAAGAACTGACCAGTGTAACGCGAACTGAAAACTTTACTATTGAAACTGAAATATTTTTCCATAGCCAAATGCATATGATGAAGATTCATCATTGTATGTATCCAAAACGCTTTGTGCTACCTATCTCTTTCACACCCGTGGTTTACCACGCAATTTATTGCAAGGGATAGAAAAGACAAGCAATAGAAGGCGAACGCTCGCGTGGATACGAAATGTTTTAAAAATAGCCCCTGGCTGTGTTAAAGCGCCGAAAGACATAGTCTGTCGCTGGCATTATTTTCCATCAACCCACCACACCTTTTCGCCGGTCATCTGCATATTGTATTCCGCAATCAAATTCATTCGTAACGTAATACAGTAATAGCGGCGGGCCTTTATACGAATATTTATTCAACATACGTACAATAGGAAAGTTACACAAGCCATATTCTATAATCCAGTCCACGTATGATACGTATCTTTATAATTCGATCTCTTTACGTCATTCTCGAACTACAATGTAATCAGTACGAAATAATTGCAAGTGATATCATCAACAGCAAGATAGTGTGAACATGGTGTATTTGTTTTTGCCTAATTGTGGTTTCGAATCATCTATTCCAACAAATTTAAGTACCTAATCATGTTCGGTATATTTTTAAGGAAGGTATGAAAACCTCTCAATATATTTTACTCATTGTGGACCACTAACTATGGAGATTACTTCGCCTTATTATATTAGGATTATTGCAAGAATATTTTGGATCTCCAACCGTAAAATCCAGTTTCATACAATAACTGGTCAGAAATCGTTTTCTTAATGATTTCTATTTCGGTCTGATTCACCTTTCAACTTCCAGATAACAGACTAACATTTCACAAGCTATCTCGTCTTTCCCATCTAACAAATGTTGTCCATTTTATCTCCTTGGATTATTATGATTCGCTATAGTAACCTTGACAAATGAGAGCTAATTTACAATAAACATATGGACCATAAAAATTATCGTTTTGGCTTTACCTACTGTCCTGGTTGTGCTACCGCGCGCTAGGGCCCATGGTCCGCCTTGAATATGATCCAGGTTTTGGCAAATCAGGCAATTACAGTGACGTGACTGTCATCTGACCTCTGTGATGCTGCTAACAGGTAAATATAATATTATATATAACTTCGAGATTCAGTATTACACTCAAGATATACATCACCTGAATGTGCAGGTTACATCACGATGTTTTACCTCAACGTAAGAACATCGGTTGTTTAACTAATTAGTACGTAACTTAGAAATGAGTCATTGGTACATGACAGCACTGGGGTTCGAGCGCAGTACCTCTGGGTACGAGTCGAACCCTTAAACCATTATGCTACCGACGCTCTACAATAGCATATGGAATTATGAAACAATTCATACGGTAATTACGATTGAGTTTAGGTTAACTGTTAAAACGAAGTGAAAACGCATATTGGAGAAATTGCATGTCCCTTAACCGATGTAAGATTCATATTTTTTTAAATTTCCTATCTATATGCTTGCATTTGACCTCAACTCACCTGATGGAAAGGATATTGTCTCACACTTTCCCAAGTATAATATTCTAGGCAATAGCTATACACTCTGTACTTATGTACCGCCGAGTCATAGTCCAATTCATTCATAAATCGGTTTTTGCACCGAACTATTAATCAATGACCAGACTCCGAAAGACCACTAAACCTCTTATCAAGTCCTCCAAAGATAAATGTGGTTTTGTTTTCGTCAAAACAAATTGTAAATTTTAAAAGCTGTTTATCTGTTTATCGGTGTTTAGTGTCATCTATATCACGTTATATCGCGTACGTGATAATGATGCACCATATTCTGATACTAGGCTGCTATCAGTATTGCGGAAGATGAGGCGGTCGATAAAGTGCTTTGCGACATCCGCGTGAATATTCAATTATTATTGAAACCTTGATTTTGGCTCTGGTGCGTCCAGATTTTGCAAACACGCCTCGAATGTTCTTTTTGAGACTTTTGGATGTGTCTTTGGGTCAAGTAGAGATTTGTCTGTGTCATGCAACAACAGCTGTGCGCAAGCGGATCTCGCGTGTTCGCGAGATCTGGGCGTACTTTTAGGTAATCCATAGAAGGAGGAAGATCGGATGAGTCAGATTGTAAATAATTTATACTTACACCTTGACAAACTAATAGCGTGAATCTATTATATTTACACATTTGTTCGTGTCTTTCTTGTCCACTTCCCCGATCTTCGCAATCCTCACGTGTCGTAAGCTGTTGGCGCTCGTGTTCGACTCGCTGATCTCAATTGCTTCTTGGTTCTCCCACGGGACCTCTTTCCTAATACAGGCAAGTTTATAGTTACCTATTTTCCATGTACCTATATATTACAGTACAACTGAATCTGTGACAAATATCAGGCCTGTGTGATATTTGGTATTCCCATATAATTAGGTTATTGGTGTGCCTAATCTATCGAATCAATAGGTACCTACTCTAAACTACACTAAACATCATGTGTCCAAAATATTATGTCAGGTTACTGATATGTGGCGAGTGACGTCCACTGAGATCATTCCAGTCGTAGTTTCAACTTTCAACCAATGGTCTCGTCCCAACTTCCTTCGCGGCCATCTGAAGAGGATGGGACTGCGTGACGGATCAGTGATAGTGAGGCTCGTGCGGATGTCGCAAGGATTGTCCGGACTCTCGCCTTGACTCTTGGCCGTTTGGTCTCCTCTGCCGAACAGTACAATCCCTAAAATGTGAAGAAAAATAATGTTTTTTGTCTACTTAATGATTCCCAATCTCAAGTCCAACACTGAACTACTGAACCGATATGGGAAGTTGATGATATGAATTATAAATTTATTACAATACCTTCTACATTGATATTTTTTTATGAGAACATTCTCCCGTTCTGGAGAAGTAAAACATTAACGGATGCCGGTGGCAGATTAGACACCGATTGTGTGAGGGAGCGATTAGGAGTTTCCACAGACGAGGTCGATACGAAGAGTTAATACTGTATAACACGTATCAAAGATTGAATTTTTATGTAGGGCGACATCAACCGGTCGGGCGACCTATCGTTGGTTGAATTATGTTCTGAAAGACCTGATGAATTGGTCCTCAACTGGCGGGAGATGGCGCAGGAAAGGAAGAGTTGTGAATCTTTGGCGTGGAGGCTAAGATTGCTGAATAATCGTGAAAGAAAACTTATCACTTTCTGTCGTAGGTAAATTGATGTTGTATTATCTAGAGATTTGATTCCACCTTCCGTCGTAGTTCGTAAATTTTTCAGCAATCTTTAAAACGTTTCCCATTTTTTGTACACTGGCTCTCCTATAATAATTCCATTAATTGAACTATTATTATTAATATTTTTAATAAATTTAGTTTAATTCAAATAATTATTTTTTACTCGATCAAATCTTATGTACTGATTAATATTTATTGTTATATACAGTATTATATACACTTAAGACTAGATAAAAATGGTCAACGTATAAGTCTGACAATTCAGAGAGGTAACGCTGCCAGCCTTATGGGGACATTTCCGCAAGGCAGCGATTTAGAGTCTGTTTTTTATTTGTAATTTTATTTTTTATTTGTGTACCATTTTTATCTAGTCTTAGGTGTATATAATTTGAATAATTGAATAATTAATATTTATTTTGAATTTCAACGCTAATTTTCGGCGTAACAACGCAACTCGGCAGTATCTAATGATAGCCGCCGATATCTAGCGCTGTTAAATGTGGCTCACTCGTACATTGTATTTTTGTCATTGATACGATAACCAGAACTACGTCAAAACCCGTCCGAAGCCGCCTCTTCTTAATCATTATAAATTAGCATTCAAAAATATTCAGGATATTTTCTCCAAAAAAAACCGTGTGCTATGGAGCCGCGCGTGCACCGCCGGCCATTCCGACACTGAATCGCTCGGATTTACATCCAAATCGTGTATTTGGACCAAATAGAACGACTCCATTAATTTGTAAGGTGCGCGGTAACATCACAGGGGGCTATTGAACTGATTGCTCGTGATTGCCTGCTACCAAAACAACTGGGAGGAATGCTGTGACTGTTTCTTACGGTTTTATGGTGGCGGCTTTTTAGGAACACTGTAAAGTTGTTTGCACTCAGGATCAGGAAGTCTTTAGGACTTTTGGCAATCGTGCAGATAGCCTGAATAACCTAACCAACAAAAAAACGGAAAGCCCCCGACCAAGTATACATATACTCAAATATTTATTAAACTACTGAACCGATTTCAATGAAAGAAAACTAAAGACCTTCTCGAACAAACAAAGAAAATCGATCGATCCTTTCGGGAGTTACGATACAGACAGACTTGTCTCTATCGACAGACTGATTGGTGATGATTCGCTTGTCAAATCTCGCCTTCTGGGTCTGGGACACCGTCGTAGAGTAGCCGGCTTGTCGGTCTTTTATCGAATTCACTTCGGTGAGTGCTCCCAGGAGCTCCACAACCTTGTTCCATCGTGCCCTTTTTATTATCAAACAACGAGGGGGACAAAAAATCGTCATCCATTTATATGCGTTTACGTACTAAGCGTTTATCATCCACTTTTCTTATTCGCACTGCAAAGGACTGGAACTCTCTACCTGAGTCTATGTTCCCCGATACGTATAACCTTGGGGTCTTCAAATCAAGAGTGAATAGGTTTATTCTAGGCACGCATGCTACATCTTCGACCTCATCGTCGCTTTATGTCTGGTGAGTTGAAGTCAAATGAAAGCCTATTGATGATAAAAAAAACAGACGGAAAGCGGCAGCTATTGCCCAAGTCATCTGCGAATCATAGTTCAGGTTTTTTAAACAAAAACGCTAAAGTAGAGTTGACTGCTTACCTTGTCCTCCGAACTCGAACATATCAATGCAAATTGTTGTATGATATAAAACCTTAAACTTAACTTACCTTAACTTTAACTTAATATGAGAGAGAATTGACAATGACGGTAATAAGCATCTGAATCTCACTTGCCAGCAAATAAATGTCGTCCGTCGTTAGTTCTTTTAAACTACGCAGCGAATTTTAATTATTTTCTGTAATGGTTAAAGTGAATGGAAACGTATTTTGACTCCACTTCCATAGAGAAAAGTGTAAGATTTTTAATTTCATATCAACACAGCATTCGATTTGTATTCGTCCGATAAAGTTGAAGTACGTACAGGCCTCACCGCTTTGACGAGAGCAAGTAGATAACTTGTTGGTATCTGTGCAAAGCCAGGGCATGCCCGTTATGATATAATCTACGTTATAAATAAAAGCTAAAAGCAAAATGTACAGCACTAGTAAGCGGTTACGAGTTCACTTCACCTGTTTAACGTCGCAAGCAGCCGTCAATATTGAAAGCGATCCATACAAATGGCGGCTCCGAACTACTTCAGTTATCAGCTGTTATGATGACATTAGCGCTTTGAAGCGGTAGAAAGCGGTCGAAGTGTTTACGAATTTTATGATACAGTTTGTTAACGAACCGTTAATAGGCGGTTGATGCAAATTCGTCGCGTTTGTTTCCAAATAGGAGCGGTTTGATAGCGCCCTCGGCCGTGGCCCGAGCCAGGGGCTGGTGGCGTTTATGACAATGTTGTGCTCTTGCGCGCAACGGCCTGGGATCCAGGATATACAATAGACTGCCATCTAACCTCCGTGACTGTGTTAACAGAGGAACCTGACCAGTTCGGATCATCAAGAATTGTGTTCCTACCGGGTAGGAAGTAGATGTGGTAAGAAATGATATTTTCGATATCACCAAGATTGTGTTGGAGAAAAGAAACTATGCGGTAAGCAGTTACATTAGAACGCCAGGAAAATCCTGAGCCCATTATTAAGAATGTAGTCAGCTATGGACACAGAAGGTTCATAATATCGTCTCTTTCAAGTCAATGGAGTCATCCGCATTAACAGTTTCTGTCGCCGAGCTAGCGTTATTGCAAGGCAACCAACTGATGTCACATGAGCGTATTTTGTAAACTATAATCGGGGTAATTATAGTTCGGGGTAATTATTGTCGCTCAACCAAAATTCAGAACAGATTTTACGTAGGTATAAAGAATCGAATGCAACATAATATGCTCTTGAATCTGAATTACGCCATTCATAGTAAAAAAAAATTACCCCGCTTGGGGTTAGATCTGGATTGGACGCCGAGTATCCACGGTTGCTTGAAAATCAGATGACATCCACACCTTTATAGTATACTGATTGAGCGTCTTCTGAACCCCGCTACCGCCTATACCATAACCCTATCACCGTATCGATAATTGCGCCGATTACGATGCGCCCGCGCCGCCCGATAACTGGACTTTATTGGTCGAGGCGCGGTAGCCATTGCCTTTGAAACTGGATGAAGCTTGGGAACGCTACCTGATCACGACACGGCTATGGTGATGAGAAATATTAATAAAGATACCCCGAGGCTGGACACGTCGTAGACTGGGTTTATCTGTGTTATTGCGTCGATTAATATGTATATTCTGATCGTCAATAGCACGTTGTAGTCCGCTGTTTTGCCGAGTTGCTTGCTGTTATTGTTTTCGATATTATTTTTTCGTTGTTCAGGGAGGCGTATGGACAGACGGTCTGCCTGATGGAACGTGGCCAATAGGACATCTCATCAGGAAAGGATAATCATAAGGGAAGATGAGGTACTTTTTGAAGACCCCATGTTGTCGTGCAAAATGAAAGGCGTCAACAGCGGAAACAGAGAGCAAGCATCTCCCCGAAGGTATAGGAATTCTTGTTAGGGATAATTCAATATTAATAGGTATACGGTTCAAGTTCGATGTATTGAAAAGCTATTTTACCTAAGACCAGAACGGAGGACATAACTATAGGCTAATTAAGTAACTCTGTTGCCCACAATTCTCTGATTTCAATGATTGAAATTGTTACTTTTGCGAATACGTATAATCGATTGAATATATTCAGTTTATTACAATGCAACGTAATTAGCTTACTGGTATTCCTTATCGGAGTTCGCAGTTCGCCTTATAATATAAACACCCGTAAGCCGAGGGGCTCTGTCCGACACCACCCGGCCATAAAAGCTTCATATCAAAACGGAATACATTATTTCCTTACATATTAAAGTAGATGTGTAGCAATAAAATCACCATTAACGACGTCACAACTACGCGACGTCATCGCCGAACAATGCCCCAATAAATTACAACATATTTACAAACTCCATTGTCGTGAAGCCCGTACATAGATACCAAATCGTCTATGGGAAATGATCCTCCGCACGCCATTACTGCGCTTCCGACTTCTGTCGATTTCTAACCCATATTTCATTAGAGAAAGCTCCGCTCATACCGGGTGATGTAAGTCTCTTGGTATTGGTAAATAATGTTGTTTGTTAGGGTAGGAAAGTAGGTCTAGGGTGCGTAGTAAGGGCGCGCGCAGGATATGCAGTGATTTATTTAGCGGCGCGCAGTATTGTGGGCAGACAATGCGGCCAAATTGAGATGTCCCATTCGCCACGCATACGGCCGGCTGGGACCCGACATAAACTGTGGGAGCGAGGACAAAACCCGCAATAATAGATAAATAAAGTCAAACACCGCCGCTCCTTTCATACGACCGCGTATTATTTTGTTTATAAGCGTGTTGCGACGATATAAGGGCGAAAGTCGCACAGCTTAATCGGGGGATAGGTACCAGCGCGATCGAGGCAACATAAATCAATATGTTTTTGCGTAAGGGTTGCCCGCTTTACCTGAATGCCGACACGCTATCTTAATAGTTAAGGAAATTATTATAAATTATGTTTCCCAATCACAAAGCGGAGCCGACAACCCGCGTTAACGCGCCGCCTTGTTTGTTTTCCAAACCAAACCACTCGCCACAACAAATGTTATTGTCTCCCTAATTAGAACGGGTTAATCTGGCCGGATTACCGAGTGACTGCGTCGGGAGGAACAATGCGCAGACGCTTACGAATAACCGGGAATGCCTTCAAAGGAATCTATTTCAAAACAAAGTCGGAATTAAAGTCCCCACTCTAAACAAGCTGTGTATGAAAACATTTCCCTTTACAGAACCTTTACAGCGGCGTTCGCTCGAATCTATTCAAAAAGGACGCTAAGCTGCATTCAGTTTTAAGCCGAAACCTTTTTCGTGTTTTCCAATTTCGAATGCAGTGATAAACACAACGTTCGATAACGTAACTTTAGTACCACCTTCTCGGTATCCGACTCTAATTGAGTGAGCTTCCAAATGTCTTCATTAGTCAGTGATACGTATTACCTTTAATATGTTAATTCAGTATAATCTCCCGCGTAATTGATAGCATCAACTTCATCATTGATATTTCATAATTGAAACGCAGCTTCTATTGCATTCTTGGGATTAACTTCAAGCTTGAAACTATAGTGTATTCGAGATGTTACTTTTAACCTCTAAACATAATGCGGTCAGATATTTCGTTTTATAATTATTAATTTGAGTTAACGTATAATCTCTTAATTGTATAATAAACCATAACTGCTAAATCAGCGTGCACTTACCACTTCTCTTTTGTGCCACAAAAATTGGCTCCAATTATGCCAATTCGCCTCTAATAACGTGTGTCGGTGTGTCTCCACAAAATATTTTATTGTAAAGCGACACCGGGCTAATCTCGTCAACTAAAAGCTGGCGCCGGGCCCCTCCCGACTCCATGGTTACAGTTCTGAATTATTCCCGTTACATTATTAACAAAAGATTTCACCCGTTTTGAAATATGATTTGTTGGCGGCCATATTTTTTAGCGGTCCCCTCCCTGCGCGTACGCATCACGCACACATGCGTACGCGTAATTTTGAGAACGAGTGCCGACAATCACCATGGCGAAAGGCACAAAACATCCAGTGTAGAAACAGTACACACAGCCGGCGCCGTGTCCAATGCGAGATCAGGACGAGTGTTTTGACATGCTCTAATGTGTCTGGATTTAAAGCGGTGGCTAAAGCAGATGTAACGGGTTCTCCGTAGACCAGAAATTCGATTTGGTTTGGTCATTTGGTCGTCGGGTGCAACAAGCATTTTTATGTCGTTCTCTTTATTAGCGTAGTCACCTTGGCCACAACTTTAGAAAATATTTAGACAAATGCCAACTTCATAATTGCGATTTTTCTGAATATAAACTAACGCAATCCATCTTTCTAAACTGGTGCGATGGATTGTCATAAATTACCAGGGCAGCATCACCGGTTTATATACCAGTGAACTTTTAGAATCTGTTAGTATTTCATTTAATCACATACTTAATCTGACGTAATCTGACGCCAAGACTAGAAGCGAAACCGTGGGATTTTCAGACCCTCGAATTTTCGGAAGAAAAAGTTCTACCTCTTTTGCCAAAATGGAAAGTTTTAAAGCTTGAAGAGGAGATGGAGAGGTTTAATAGAGTTCGAAGCTTGACTCTTCATGTGATCTGATTCTGAGTATTTTTTAACAGTGAAAGTATTATGAGAGTGTGGGTCTGGCGGTCTATACAAGAAATATTTTTGGTAACATCTTACGTTTTTGTTGACGTCTTCTACGATTTGTCGTTTTGACACTCGGAAAACGTACGAATCAATTTTTTTGTTTTTGTTATCCAGCAGACAAACAGGCATGCAGGCCACCTGATGGAAAGTGGTCACCGCCGCCTATGGACCTCAGCAACACCAGGGGAGTCACCAATGCGTTGCCCGCCTCTGAAGAGACCTCTAATATACCTCTTGAACGATCCCATGTCATAGTCTAAAGGAAACACTGTGGCTGGGAACTCATTCCACATCCGAATTGTACGAGCGAGAAACGTTCTTTCAAACCTTCGCGTGGTGACCAACAGAGGGTCTACGTAGTGGGGATGAGTACCCAGCCTACGGCGGGTGGTGCGATGGCGGAATTGTGCTGTGGGTACCAGATCGAAAAGTTCCTCGGAACACTTCTCATTGTACAGCCGATATACCGCAAGTGCAAGCTTGCAGCCTGCCTGATGGTAAGCCGCTATCGCAGCATATTGACGATTGCAATATAAAGGGGTAGATGTTACTCCCGGTGCTACCGATCCTGTAAAAACTGTGTAACCCCTTTCTTGAAGAAGTTAATGTTGTAGGTACTCTCCAGCGACAACCTTTCCGCATCCTTTTTCCACTACTTATCAAACTTTTTCATCCTCCAGCGACTAGCATCGTCTTTCGTCATATTTTCTTCACAAAGAGTACTTAGGCCTCCCAGTTGACCCCACCCCAAAATTTTTAAAGCCTGTTCAAACTGTTACTAAATTCCCAAACTCGATTGTTTATAATATACTTTATGGCAGCAACAATGAACGTGCAATTGCGCGCAACCCTCGCCCCGTTACGCGCTCAAGCCCCGCATTACGGGGTGACAGCCCCTCGCCCGGCGCCCCTGGCTCTGCGGGGCAACCCCCTGAAAATAACGGGAATAATGCCGGCAAATATTTGTAAATGTTTCATTTGGAGCGGCGCAGGAGCATGGCCTGGATGCGGATTGGGGCGAGCTATGGGATGTCGCGGATCTGGGTTTGAAGTTTCAACGCTTTTTAATTTGTTTATTTATTTAACATTGATTGCGCACAATAAATATTATACAAAATT
Organism: Blastobasis lacticolella; assembly: GCA_905147135.1. Taxonomy (NCBI): domain Eukaryota; kingdom Metazoa; phylum Arthropoda; class Insecta; order Lepidoptera; family Blastobasidae; genus Blastobasis; species Blastobasis lacticolella. The sequence continues at coordinate 538,929 of LR990041.1, forward strand.
GGCATACAGAAAAAATCACAACAGGTACAGCTTATTTCTGAAGAAATATCTTCCAGCCGACCAACGGAAGAGAGAGGGCAAAATCGAGAGGCAGATGGCGTGCGCCTTAAATTTACTTATCTACTATAGTACAACGAAATATAAATACATACACATTACATAATAGTACATAATACATACATATATACATACAAATACATATAAAGAATACATACAAATATATAGGACTTTTTTGTAGGATTTTTTATTCTAGTCAGTAACAAACGAGCATATAGCCTACGTGATGGAAAGCAGTACCCGTCGCCTGGAACATCTACGGTTTGTGCGCTTTGGTTTCAAGTAACAAAAATGCCTTGTTCCTGTGAGGTCTAAGATGAGACACCTCATCCCTGTAATTGCCCAAAGACCTAAAAGCATCAATCTACAAAATGGTTGCAAGTCGAAACAATACGAAGAGGAGCATTCGTAAAAACAACATCTACGAATGTCTAATAAGAAAGTGTAAGGGTGAGGATGATGTTGAAAAACAACAGGTTGTCAAAAGGAAAAACAATTTGTTTGATCGCTATTCATCTGAGAGCCAACATGTGGAGCGAAGAAAAATGACTACTTCATCAAACCAAAGAACTAGACCAATTTCGATGACAATTAATGCAATACAAGAAATATGCATGGTAGACATTAAGAAACAACTTGCAGAATTAACAAAAAAGTTAATATCCTTCAAACCTTATCTTGCCAGTGCAAGCACCATGCGCTGGTCTTTCTTCATGCTTCGCCCTCTACCTGGATAAGCTCGCTTAACTTTACGCTTACTTTCGCTTTGCTTCCCATTAGCGTTATGACGTTTGAAAAGAGATTATTTAACGTAATCCTAACATAATAAGTACGTTTTCATTTTCAACCGAAACACAACAATAACGTCATTGTTTGTTGTTTCTTGGCAGCAGAAAATATTTAAGGCGGCGATACTCACCCTGGCGGACTCCTCAGGCTTGACAGTGTCCTTTCTTTTTATTGTCAATAGGCTTGCATTTGATCTCAACTCACCTGATGGAAAGCGAAGATGAATTCAAAGATGTAGCATGCGTGGAGATACCTATTCACTCTTGAATTGAGGACCGCAAGGTTATACTTATCGGGGAACAGTGACTCCGGCAGAGAGTTCCAGTCCTTTGCAGTGCGTTTAAGAAAATTGGATGCAAATCGCTTAGTACGAGATTGTGCGACGTCTACCATATATGGATGACGACACAAATCCGCTACATCTCTTCCCATGGCCCTCCAGAAATTAGTGCTATTGTGGCATCTCCCGCGGGGCGCAGGAGTCGCAGTGCTCAATGTAGATCGAATTATGTTTGCACACATGTTTACAGATTATAACGAATCCAGTGTCCGCCATTTTGATTGCATTGTGCGTGGCGACGTGACGTCACGGTGAACCCTTTCCGTGGGCTCGGATTCAGTTTTGGTTTAGAATAATTTGAAGGGTTGCAGGCTGATAGGGTTAGCCAAGCGGGGGTTTAAAAAATATATTTACATGAATTTTATACATATAGCTCTAGCTGCCCGCCCGGCTTCGCACGGATGTTCTCGGGACTTCTGTATATGTATATGCACTAATTACCAAAACATATAAAGCATCCGAAATAAATTCTTTAAATTAAATAAATAAATAATAGTGGACAAATTCACACAGCGCCATGTAGCCCCAAAGTAAGCAAAGCTTGTGTTATGGGTGCTAGATAACTGATAAACTACTTATATACTTTTAAATACATACCTATTATACATAGAATACCCAGACCCTTAACCACTCAGATCACCAAATATAGTGAAAACCGGAGACGGTCAAAACTGGGTAAGGGTAAAACAGGATGGTCTACTGGATTTTAAATATCTATAAAACAGCCCTTACAATGCATCACAGCATTTTCAAACTATCTATTCTAGCGCGAACACCACTTATACCAGGCGTAGAACACCAAATGAAATTCAACAGTGACGCAACTCTTCAGTTTGATTATTGTTTCCTTTGAAACCTACATGCATCGCAACTAATTAATTAATTAATTTCCTAAAACGTCAATGTAGTTTAATCACCTGAGTTGCGCCGTGTGTTCTGGGCAGGGGCGCGTAACTATTATTTTCTATGGCGTAGGTTACCTAAAGTCAACTCTAGCTCAGAGAAGCCGTCGCCTGCTTACAAATCATCACATTACACACAAGATATACTCTCCAAACCGCCACTATATCTCAATCTACGCATTAGAATTAGAACCAACCCGGAGTTATGTTAAAAACTTTCAAACTTAATATTCCGTCTGTTATGGCACGATTAGAACGTATCACAAAGCGATGTTCAAACATGACCGGGCAAACTCAATGCGTTACCATATCTAAATTTATTCATGAACGGCGTCCATATTTTACTAAACATTTAAAAATATAGTTGGGGAACAAAGCGGACCCTTATCCTCGTCGGTCGCGGCAATATATCGTCCGATTCGCGGCAGAGTCGTGTGACTAAACGGCCATAATGAAGTTATCTCTCACATGCGCGCGCGCACGGCTAATATGTGGGTAAAATTGGCCGCGCGGAAGTTAAGGCCTTCCTATCCGTTGCACCTTACTCGTGGGGACTTAGGTACCACTTTCGCTTGCACCGGGAAGAGCAGGGGTGTCAGTAATGTCAGTGTTCCCCTGTCGGCCATTGTGTCGCTCGAATCTGGCGCAGCGTAAGAAATTAGCGGCATTCATATCCGCGATTGACGGTGTCGTGTCGGCCGACATGTCACTGCGCATGTCACTTCTGACGGACGGAGAGCGTTTTGTTTGGCGCGAACGAACAATTATTATTTTGTTACATTGAATTATTCATTCCGATAAAATAGAAAGGATACGAATATCGTTGTTGGTTTAAAATTTTCTATGGTACATGATTAAAAGATAGAATTTTTTGTAGAGTTTAAACTATACACCTCTTAGCCCCATCTATTTGATTCTTGATCAGATAATAACGAGGTGGCAGTCAATCTGTTTTAAAACGTTCCCAAAGTTACCTATAAAGCAATCAAATAAAAGCGCGTTAAAACTAAATTTAGTTTGAATGTGTTTGCTACCATACAAAGTAGCTCACACCGGCAACTGGTTATCGAATAGCTACTAAATTTAATAAAATACTAGCCATTAAATACGTTACACCTTTTAATGTGGTGGAATATACGACTGTGGAGCGATAAAGAAAAACATCAATGTTATCTCGGGATATCATTGATGACCCCTGGTCCCATACGTGACCTTATCTCCGACTGATGTCCAGTCACTTGCATAAGTGGCTGTGGACCATTAGTACCACCATTAATACTAGAGATGGGCAAGATGAAATGTCTCTCAACTCAGTTCCTGTACCGGTGGAGGTAACTCATTTACTGACAATGTAGCGATGCACAGCACAACTGGATTCTATCTCAAACTAGAATTTTTTTTTATGGTATTAGAATTATCTTATATTATCAAATGCAAAAAAGCAACAGAAACAAAGACCTATAAACAATAGAGAAACAAAGGGACTAATCGTACAACGAATTAACGGACCACTTAGTCCATATTGTCATATGGACTACAATACGTTCAGGTGCACAACTAATTTGTTGAATGACTGTACCAGGTTGACTGTGAATTTGTAGGGTGTATGATTCACACCACTGGCCAGCGCCCACTAACGCACTATTCGTGGCATTTGGGCACATTTTTATATTGCATATATTTTTGTTTTGAATTTTTATAAGGTTTTAACGCAGTGAAATGTAATAAGTAGCAAGATAGTACAATACTATGTATGAACGTAGAAATATGACGGCGCTTTGCAGATCACACATCCCAAGTTCGGCTCGACAATTTCGAGTCAACTCATGAGCTGTGCCCAATGCAGAAGCAAAGACATTTTATGAGTTACCCATCTCTAAACACGCGTTATCGTCTCAATGACGTCACGCCCGATGTTCGTTCGAGTTTGCATAATTAAACGGCGAGAGTGGGCTGTTAGGTGAGAACAGGCTTTTTTATTATGTCTGCGAGGATTATTGTAGTCGATTAGAAAGTGAGGATCCTGACACCGCGAAATTCTATTTTTTTTTTAGTCCGACGATCTTCTGTCAGGCGACAGAAAGCCACTATGAAGCCCTAGGAAAGGAAGGAAAAAGAAGTTTGGTAGTAAAAAAATAATTATCTTGGCGTTAATGTGAGGGCCCAGGGTTCGCCTGGACCATGATCCTGGATTTGGTCGATCAGGTAATTACAATGGAGCGACAGCCATCTGACCTCCGTGACCCTGCTACTAGGGCAACTTGACCTGGTTACACATTCAGTCGCCTGAATGTGCAGGTATAATCACGATGTTTTTCCTCACCGTAAGACCATCGGTTAGTATTCAAGTAATGTACATAATTCAGAAAAGGTTCATTGGTGCATAGCCGCAGTGGGTTTCGAACCCGGTACCTCTCGCTTACGAGTCGGATTTTACGACGCCGCTCTCCATCAGTAATTAACAACATTTTTTTACAATTTTAACAAACACCAACCGAAAAACAGATCTGCCGGACTCGCCAGCCCGATTCACACCTTCACCATAGGTGCCAGTGATCTACATATGTCTATACTTAACACCTAATAATGCGTCCTCTGCGCCCGCGCCGGTGCGGCGTGCCCTTTGATCTGCCGCGAAGACGATAAATTAAGGCAAATTAAGACACGTTTTCAGGAAATAACTTTTTATTGTAGAACGATCAGTAGCCGGTCGTTGTCTTGTGCCTTTGACAGTTCGTTTGTTTCCCGTATTTAGGGCACCAGAGACAGATAATAGGATTTTCTTACCAAGGGATAAAGGCGTAGATTTTTTGTAATGTGATGATTTTTTTATATCACCCTACCTTATCTAATGATCATGAACACACGAATAAACTTATGGAAAGCAGCGAGATTTGGGTATGTCTCTTTGTCGTAAATTATTTTTGGTAATAATTAAATGAATATCAAGCTTGGACAAATTTACTCAGCGCCATCAAGCCCCAAACTCAGCAAAGTTTGTCCTACAATCCTTATGCCTGGTTATAAAATGTAGTCTCGCTCACACTTAACCAATCTTAAATTCTGTAAATTTACCTCGAGGTACCGATGAACAAGCTTTATAACAATAAAACAAAGTTGAATAATGTAAACGACAGAGGAAAAATATTGAGCGTGACCAAAATGATATTTTAATTTAGTCGGAGTCGGACTCCGAGTGAAGCCGCCGCGGGAATGAGCGTGTTCACACTGGACGATAATTATAAGTAAGGTACAATGCAAGACAAATGCATTAACACCTATTCCAGTGAAGATGACAAATGGTTTTACGGATTAGATTAGATTTAGAAGAAGAAGATTCAGTTATTGACCAAAGACATTTAAATGACAGCAATTTAATTCAAATTTATTGAGTCATAATCACAAATCATGATAAATAAATTTATTGAAACCGTATTAAAAATATTTTTGCTCTTTTCTAAAGTATAGGATCAGACGTCTATTAGTAATTAAATCAATATTTTAAAATAATTAAAATATCAACAATGAAATGTCAATCAAAATGACACAATAAATAATAGCACAGCAAAAATGACAATATAATAACCAAATGTTAATAAATTAACTAAAAGTAAATTCAAATGAAATCATATAAAATAAATAATGTCAATAGCGTAATTTTATAATACATTTATTTAAATTCATTTTAATTTTGTAATTTCTGAGTGCCTATATGTTTCATCAGATGGTTTACTCTACAACTCACGATATTTGGTGCTAAGCTATCGATGCACCAAATATCCTGTATGTTGCTGTAGCTACAAAGGATTTTTCTCGAAGTAGTAATACTGGTAATGTATTTGTAAACGCTCTTGTACTATATCTACATGATAAAATGACCAACCTCTAATGATATCGTCACCCCCCTAACTTTAAGCATGAACGTCGTCGTTACATTACCGATATCTTCACCGACAACGAATGTCATACTGACTAATCTTTGATTAAAGTAAAATAAACTTGAATCAAGGACTTGATAGTAAAATCGGAGTTCCTTGAATGTACCATCCATACCTGCCAGTCACTTTAGAGCTCCTAATATACCTATTAGGAAAATGCTGCCTATTCCCTACTTTACGGCCGTCGTAGCCGGTCTGCCTCTTGTCTCCGTATACGACACTGAGTTCGAAAGGATGACGATGAGATGGACCTAATCTGGTCCACTCGGCAACTTGACGGTATCGTTACCGTCCACTGTGAAACGTCTCATCGCCGGCGACCCTCATCGTCGCTCGCTGACCCGCAAGATTACCATCGCATGTATTATCGAGTGAGATATAACTAAATTAATAAGCCCGTTGTGCATATCGACGGAATTATAGTGACACCGCGCCGATAATTATGATTTATAAGCTCATTTGAGAGTGTTAGTAGAATTTATAACGCGAGAGATCGGTACCGATACACGGCACCTTTGAGTCTCGCTTCGGGCTTCGACGGCATCTCAAAAAATTCCAAGGTGGTCCCAGATTGGAGTGGTTATTTACAATAATAAAGCCGGAGCGACAATGAGGCCACTCAAACGGCGTGGATAATTTGCTAAGCGACAATGAGCGAAAGAGCGAAACGAGATCATCCGTGAACGCTCCGTCCCTGATTAAGGCGAGCCAAAGCCGACCGGTGCGGTGTTTGCCGACGTTGTCCTTTTGCTGAATAAGATAAATAAATCCCCGCAGATAATCTGCCATGAATAAATAACTCGCATCAGGCGCTTTGTCGTGCTGACGCATTGTCTATTGACAACTTTTTGTCGACAAGATACTGTCGCAGAAGATGTAAAATCGCCTTTATTACTTTTAAATATGGTTTCCTTCGATTGCAAAGTTATAGTGGCAAAAATTTACAGATACTCCTACTCGTCAACACAGTTAGTACTCAATAACAGTATCTTTAGAGTTCAATTTGCTTCGTGCAATGGGAAGAGTGTCAATTCTCGTGTCTGTCTTAATCCGTCGGCGCTTAGTTTTGATGTTCTCGAGGATGTTTTTGAGTGAAATGTTCACTTTCGGGACATCTGTCTTGGTAATTAGCAGCGTGCGGGTGGCCCGCCCTTTCCAGGCTGCGACATCTTGCTCCATTATTCTCCATAATAGATCCCTTTGTCGCGATTGTCATCGCTGTTTTCACTTTCTCGGTAAATCCTTTAACTCTTTACGTCAACAGAAAACGATAGTCCTTTCCCCACAATAGGAGACACGAGACGTTTCCAATTTGCATCAAACAAATCAATATCGATACAAAGGAAGGAGATTATGAGATTAGACGTCATCCATATTCGATACGTCGGATTTGAATCAACAAATGGTTAATTTATGCATTACACACCTATTATAGATTGAAACAGTTTCGTTTTAACATAATGCGCTGAGGAAAGTGTTATTTATGTCTTAATTTGGTGGAGCCAGCGCTCGCGGGCTATAATTCAATTGGGCCGTATAATAAACATTATATCAATTTGTGGCCGTATCGAATTCAAAAGTTTCATAAACGAGGGCGACTCAGCTATTTTTCGGGGTTCCCTATTCAGACGATGTTAATTCGTCTCTTATTATCGAACAAAACGTCTTTGTTTTGGAGGCTTTGTGCGGCGGCGCGAGGCGGCCGCTTATTACAGGGCGGGCGCTGCTTTGTGAGCGTGCGACTGGTAACAACGGTCGTAGAGATCTACTACTTGCCACACCGAAATCTAAATAAATTTACTTTTTTTTATTAGACGAATCAGGCATTTCACCGCCATCTCACCTGGTGGTAAGTGAAGATGTATGTAGATGTGTTTAGATTTCTGTGCCTTGCTGATACCCTGCAGTTCATCATTTATGAAGCTAAGGAAACAATACCGAAATTTTTATCGTTTAAATGAACTTTTCATAAGCTTTTGACGCCAACAAAATTGAAGCCAGCATACAATGATTATTTGTTTTCAGTATTATCATCACCAATGGCATCACAAATAAATAACCAGACGCAGTATCCACCAAAATCCATGAAAATATGGTGTATTAAATTATTCATGAACTCAATATCTGGTGTTCCTCAGGGTAGTACTTTAGGGCCTTACCTTAAAATGGTGTTCTTAGTAATTAATAAACAGTTTTATTTCATTATCAGCTGCCATCGCCCGTTTCCTACAGGTCGTGCGTGCGTGAGGAACGGTGCGTCATGGACTCTAATAAGCCTGCGCGAATAAATTGTGTAACCTCATGTAATTGCTGGTTGCACGTCGAGGCAGCCGATTCGACTCATACCTTATTTTGGTTCAGATGGCGTATTCCCAACTGATGCGTTTTTATAAATTTGTTATTTGAACTAGTATAAAAAGTGAGAAAGTGAGATTGGCAATAACTGACTTTTATTATTTATTAATAGTAGGTAGTGCGCAAGTGTACTTTCGTGATTAATATATAATTATACAATATTTGTTATTCTATTTTTATTTTCATGATGGCCTTATTACATTCTCTCAACTCGTAAATTCTATTATTTGTAATTAAATCTGCGTAAATGTACTTTATGACCTTGTTAGATAACCGCAGAAAAGCGCTTTCTCTGGCTGTCTTCTGCAGGTTACACTTCGGAATTACATGATTTAGTTATTCCAACCCCGTCCCATCTTTCTTCAATGTTCCAACAGCAGCGTATCATGTCTATGACTTTGACATTCTTTATTCTATTTTGTTTATTCTTTGGACTACGCGTACAAGGGACTAGACCTCGCTGCCTGCAAATGTTTTTTCATAGTAATAACTAGTGTTACTTCTAGATAAGAGTGAATGGGTTACGTTAATGCTCCACCGTTGACTGCATCTACACTCAACATCATACCCCATGGCAGTCAATTACCTGACTATCCATCCTTACATAGCATAAAGTAAAATCGCATTCCGCGTCTGTCTAAATATCCGCTAACTCCTCCTAAACAATGCAACGGATTTTAATACAGTTTCCACCTTCAGTTATAGAATTTCTTCCTGAAGGTTTATTAGTATAGTTAGACAATGATCATCTTGGCGTTAATGTCCCGGTTGTGCTCTCGTGCACGAGGGCCCGGGGTCCGCCTTGACCATGATCCATGATTTGGCAGGTCAGGTAATTACAGTGGAGCGACTGCCATCTGACTTCCATGACCCTGCTACCAGGGGAACCTGACCAGATTGGATCATGGTTACACATCCAGTCGCCTGAATGTGCAGGTTTCATCACGATGTTTTCCCTCACCGTAAGAGCATCGGTTAGTATTCAGTTAATGTACATACCTCAGAAAACAGTCATTGGTACATGGCCGAAGCGGGTTCGAACCCGGGACCTCTGGCTTACGAGTCGTATACTCTAGCCGCTCGGTCACCGACGCTCCTTGGTATAGTTAGACAATACATGCACATTATATAATAGAATCCTACACCCGAGAACACCCGTGCGAAGCCAGGCCGAGTCACTAGTACATTATAAAAGAAAATTTGGTAGAAATAAAAGCTAGAAAGCGGGAGTAGACCGCCAAGCCACACCAGTAGCTCGACGCCGCGAGGCGGGGCCTTTGTTAGCGCATTGTTTTGTTCCGCACCTGCGCCTGCGACGCCCATCGCTCGGCCTCACATACATACTATATTTAATTAACTTGCTGTAAAGTAGAACATGAATAAAAGGTTATCTACCCTAAGGTAAGGTAAGGTAAGGTAAGGTAATGCAAGTAAGTAAGGATGGTAGATAATTGGTTACATAAAGTAACATGTGAACAATTCATAATATTAGGTACACCCTTAACGAAATTCATATCTTGACATACCTTTAACCTCTTCCGTCATTGTCGGTGGTAATGCAGGCCACCACAGATTTTCGTTTTGTTTACATGACGGTTTACGGCTAAAAACTTACTAAAATGTAGCCGTGAGCCGTTAGATGCGGTGAGACGCTTTGACATACTTTCATTATATTCTTTTTGATTCTACCCAAAAGAAACAAAACCACAAACCTCAAAAACGTCCTAAAAAACCCTCAATTATACCGGCAACATATTTGTCACGTTTTAACCGTTTATGTCTACATGTTTTTGTGCCATAAACATGATTGTGACGTTTGTGGCCCATGCGGCTCGCGGACCCCTAAAGCGGGGTTCCGCGCCACTGCCCGCCAAGTGCTACCACGTGACGGACACAGGATCCCAATTAATACAGGGTGTGCGCAAAATTATTGGGGTGTTCTTATCGCGCCGTAGAGAGGTTTGACGTATAGAGACGCGAGATAGCGAGACTCGATGTGACGGTTACAATGCGACGAGTTCCTGAGCAGAAACCGCGACTCGGGGATTGTCGGTCGAATTGTAATTGGATCGCAATCCATCGCAATCAATTGCAATTTTACGCGTTTTTGGAATACAGCTACAATTAAAACCAAATAAATTAGCGGTCTCGAGGCCCAGATATAGCGACAATTTACGAATAGTCTGCATTGGCGCTTATTCTAGGAGGCCTACTGTATCGCTAAATAAATATGCCAAACCCTGGATCATCGTCAAGACGGACCCCGTGTCCTCGCCACGAGAGACCAAAACCGGGATATTGACGACAAGATGATTGTTTAAAGTTGTTTCGTGTCCCTTTATCTACACTCTGTACATCGACTCCTAGTTTCAGCGGAGCGTTTACGCCCCACGTGGTTCGCGTTAGGCGTAATTGACACCAACAGATCGCTGTAATCGTGACAACCAACAGACAAACGGAGTTGTATTGATATTACTAATATCGTAGTTTTTTACACCACTAAACAATTTACAATTTCTCTCTCTCTATGTATGTGTCTCTCTGTGTCATGCGCGATTGCACTAAACTTACGTGGTGCTTAGGTTGACGCCATAACATATTCCTAAGCATTTAGGGATTAGGAGTCAAATCAACAGCAAATCAAATAAGCAGTTTGGGAAAGTGTATGTCATAAATGGCCGAGCTCAAAGCTCAAATTAGTTACTGTATTCCAGAAGGATGTAAAAGCAGTTTTAAGTTTAATAGCTTCACTTAAAGTAGTTGTTAATTATATTTGCACAAATTAGTAATTAAACCCTGAAATTCAAACTAGGCAGTAAGAAGCCTGTACACTACATTGTCTTGTTATACATATTTTAAATCAGGCGACGTAAACTTCGCCTAAGCTTAGTACAATCAGGCATGAGGTTGTTCGTTAACATGATTACGTGATAATAATCAAACCGTAGTAGTAAAATGCCTACTGGTAGTGGTAAATATAATAGAAAAGAAAACATTCAACTATATTTTTAAGGAGATACAAGTCCAACATTCGGTTGTTGACGAGCCGCCAAAGTTCTAAGTATAATTAAATCTCATCATAATCATCTTACTTATTACTTACACACCGTAAGAGTATCGGTTAGTGTTCAATTAATGTACATAGCTCAAAAAAGAGTCGTAGGTACATGGCGGCGCTTGGCTTCGAACCAGAGTACCTCACGCTTACGAATCGGACCCCTTAACCACTACGCTATCGACGCTCTTAATAAACCTACTGTCTTCAATTTTATTTACCTGTTCGAAATTCTGGTCGGTCTAATATACGAGTACACAATTTCCTACGATCTACAATGTACGTCATAGCGGTGCGTAAACCTCTTACAATTCTTGAGCTATTATGGTTCAAAATGCGCTATTTTTATCATACATTCACTGACAATTGACAATGGTTCTTGTAGAGCGATAGCAACTAAATAACCTTACAATCTCGCCTCTATAAATAACTAGGTTCCAAAACTCACGTACGACAACGTGTTACATTCATCGGTTCTAGAACGTATCATAAAAATAGGACAATTTGTTCATAATTTTGTTATTTTCCGTGTTATTTGCGAAGCTATTCAGTGCGACACCACCTGTGGCCCATTCACACCAGATCCCATTCATGGGTTCCTCCCCCACTCGGAGGGATGAATGAGGGTGTCTAGGCGACGATGCCGGGGGTTAAGTCAACCCTAATTGATTAGTGATCCTCTTATACTCTGCGTTTGATGGTGCGAATGAATCTTGGCGGGTAGTTTCGTGTTGAAGTGTCGTTATTTGTTTAATTGTGGGGGATCATTCAAAGAGTTTTAAGCATTTTAGTAATAAGTATCATGACTGAGACCTTCCAGCAGTTATAAATTTTGTTTTTACAGTTTTTACAAGCCTTTATTTAACGTACGAAATCTTGCAAGCCTAGTTTGATCAATCCCCGCTGTTGAATTGAGCATAAATTTGGTATACCTAACTTATAGTGATAATATTGTCTACATTTATTCGCATAATCCTCTTCAAATAAAATTTTCTTTTACGCTTCTCTTGAGACGGCAAAGTGAATGGACAAACAATTCGGTCAAGTTGTACCCTCCAACCATTAAGGGAACCACCAGCCCATTAACGACCCTCACGCATGGCGGCCTGGCAAAGAGACCAAACTGCCCGTGAAGTGCTTGGGATACGGGAAAACTGAAGGAGAGGTTATAGAACTCTGTATCGCTTTTGGAGTATGCCTAGATAGGGAAAGTAATATTATTTATTCGAATAAAACACTTAACGGACTGAGACCGGAACGAGTACATCCGTGGCAGACTTGGCGTGAGAAGCATTGCGAATAATATTGAAGAGGCTCGCCTGCGTTGATTTGGTCACGAGCTGCGTAAGCCGAAGGAAATAGGTGCCTTAACCTGCCGGTGTCGTAAGCGGTCCTTTGGGAGGCCCAGGAAGCGATGGATTGACGTCGCTGAAGATCAGGCTGGGTACTTAGAGAAAAAAGAGTAGGAAAGATTCTAGCAGAAGCCGGGATAGGCCGCTCGCACTATGATGATGATGACTTTTTACGGAATTATATTTGATTGATTGGTATTTGGTGGATTTATTGGTTGATAATTATTTTTCGTTTTACCCCGATTCCATAGTTTCGTTTGATAGGAGGATCGGTGGCCAAGTGGTTAAGGCATCAGACTCATTAGCGAGATGTACCGGGTTCGAATCCCACTGTAGACATGTACCAATGTCTTTTTTCTGAGTTACGTACATTTGTTAAATTTGAGGCTCTGACGGTGAGGGAAAACATCGTGATTTATTTATTTGATGATGAAACCTGCTCATTCAGGCGACTGAATGTTTAACCATGATCCAATCTGGTTAGGTTCCCCAGGTAGCAGGATCACGGTATACAGTCCATTTTCTAATTGTAGGAGGGCCGGTGCCTTAAGACTTGCGTTTGCGTGAAATACTATTCCAGTACCACACTGTTAACAAAAAGCTCGACAACACAATTTGAACAATCGACACATGTCAATTCAAATAGAAATGTCAGCAAGTCTTGTCCCGACGACAACATAATTGAGAGAGAAAGAGAGACAGAGAAAAACAGAAGGATTAGAAAGGGATGGTAGGGACGAGCAGCGCGGGCGCACCGGGCGTCGATTAGTAACAGACCCTTGCGGCTCCTCTGATGTTTAGCAATACATTCCGATCAGAAACTTTACAGGAACTAATATTTTCCCATATATTAATTTAATTTATTGCATGTGTTCGGAACTTCGGAGGAGAGTGGCGCCTTTGTCGAATTTTTTCAAAACAAGACAAAAGATGAGTACCAGGATGATTCTTGGCGTCAATATCCTGGTTATGTTCATACGCGCGAGGTACGGATTGGTCGATGTACAACACAAACGTAATTCTACCTATTCGCGATTCTACACAATATGGATTCCGCACAACTGGCATTCAACACATTATTTATTCCACGCAGTCTTCATTTGTACACAAACGTGTTTCTTCCTGTTCGCGATTCTACACAATATTAATTCCACACAACTGCAGCCATTCAACAGATTCGCTATTCCACATATTCGTCAACGCTGGGGTCCTGCGACTGGCTGACTTAAACCTGGACCTAAGTTCAGTGGAACCAGTAAAGGTTGACCAAGGTCAACCCTAATTAACAAACATGATCCAATGCATTGTTGGTTGACTGGGGTTGACCTTGGTCAACCTTTACTAGGTCGACTAGATTTAGGTCCTGGTCTAGTTCTAAGCTTGGGTATACTAGCAGTCTCAGGGTGCCCAGCAATGATCCGGTTGGTTGACTAGACTTGACCTTGGTCAAAATTTAATAGGTCCACTAAACTTAGTCCCTGCTCTAGTTCTAAGCTTGGGTTACAATACAATCTGTCTCAGGGTGCCCAGAGTTGAACAGGTTGTTTGACTAGAGTTGACATTGGTCAACCTTTACTAGGTCCACTAAACTTAGGCCCTGGTCAAGTTCTACGCTTAGGGTACAATACAACCATTCTCAGGGTGCCCAGCGTTGACGAATGTTTGAATGGTAGTCGAGGGTCCTCAGCGTTGACCATGTTAGTTGAATCAGAGTTAGGATCAGAGTTATTATGAGACGTCTATGAGCAACGCGTTCTAGTTTGGTCTGTCAGTGTAAATTAACAATAATGGGCCACCTGCCCTTAAAAGCATGTGTGGCCTAATGGTATCCGACTCGTAAGCGAAAGGGACCGGGTTTGAATCCCACTGCTGCCATTTACCAATGACTCTTTTCTGAGTTATGTCTATTAGTTGAATACTAACCGATGCTCTTAGGGTGAGGGCAAACATCATGATGAAACCTGCTCATTTAGGTGTCCGAATATGTAGGTAACCATGATCCAATTTGTTCAGGTTCCTGTAGTAGCAGGTCAGATGGCAGTCGCTCTACTGTAATTACTTGATCTGCCAATCCTGGATCATGGTCAATGCAAACCCCGGGCCCTCGTGAGCGACAGGACAACCGGTACATTAACGCCAAGATGATTAGATGATTTAAAACATGTAACGAATATGTGGAATAGCGAATCTGTTGAATTTCTGCAGTTGTGTGGAATTAATATTGTGTAGAATCGCAAACAGGAAGAAATGCGTTTGTGTATAAATGAAGACTGTGTGGAATAAATAATGTGTTGAATGTCAGTTGTGCAGAATCCATATTGTGTAGAATAGCGAATAGGTAGAATTGCGTTTGTGTTGGACATCGATCAATCCCGAGGTACGGATTGGGGTCCGCCTTGACCGTGATAAAGTGTTTGGCAGATTAGCTAATTACAGTGAAATGACTGCCATCTGACCTCTGTGAACCTGTTAACAGATGAACCTAAGTGAAATCGATCACTGTTACATATTCAGTCGTCTGAATGTGCAAGTTTCCTCACGATGTTTTCTCGTATTAGAACTTGGTACCTCTCGCTTACGACTCCGAACCGCTAGCCATCAGGCCACCGGCGCCTTTAACTCTATCAATCAATATAACAATTTCCCTAGCATCCGCTGATACGGAAGCTGAAAACCTGCGCGCGTCGGCGTGTGTGATCCTCGGATGTTTACAACGCGGGCGTGTCGGGAACGCGACTTCTCCGACACGACACCGTGACGACAAAGCCGCCGACACGGCACCGTGTGAGGGAGTTTTTGCAGCTCAGTTTTGCAGCTAATGAGTAGGTGTCGCGGACAGAATTCCAACAGCATATACGCCACCCGCGAAAATGTTAATTGACGAGATCGATGGGAATACCTCTTTGACATCTGGATGTGATGTGCTTGACACACACACATGGTACACTAAATTTTGCCTGCGACTTCGCGACAGACCCGTTTCCTAGAGAACTTAAGTGTTATTCTGGGCTATAAGCTACATTACTAGAACTCGTCTAAGCTATAATGACGCGCCCCACTATAGCATTAACGCACACAAGCAAATTTAAAATATGGACGCAATACATATACAAATCCCGTTGTAATTGGTCATTCAGTTCCGGTGAGACTCATACGTAGGAGCACGCTTCGTTCGATTGGAGCAGTCGACGCTCCCACACAGATGAAGTGTCGTTATTAATATTTGCACTCACATATCGAAATCAACTTATTAAGTAGTGGGGCGCGTCATTTCAGCTTAGACAAGCTCTATCAATTTTCATCAAAATCCGTATAGTAGTTTTTGCGTGAAAGAGTAACAGACATCCATCCTAAACAACCAATCCTTACAAACTCGCATTTATGATACCTATTACTAGGATGAATGAGTAAGATAGAATATTTTTATTTATTTATTTATTAAATCTTTATGCACTTAAAGGTACATTGGCGGACTTAAAGCTAAAGTAGCCTTATCTACCAGTCAACCGTGACAAAAAAAAAATATCGAAAACAGTAGACGGTGCGGGATAAACAATACGATAAGGTGAAGGAAGGGATACTTTACATCAACAAATGCTAAATTTATACAATTTTACAAAGATACAAGAAATAGTTAAACAACAAATACATACTAAAGATAGGTACATAGGATAATACATAGGAGTAAATAATAGGGGGAATAATGTAATTAAGGGGAATGCAGATAATGCTTGTGTACAGCCTTTTTAAATAAGAATTTGCTAGTCAAAAGTCTAATTTCAGAGGGGAGACTATTCCAGAGCCGCATTGCCACCATCGCGAAAGAGTTATAATATAGTAGGATAGGTTAAACACTCACGTCTGTATGTCTCAGGGATATGCAGTGGAACAGTATGGAAGCGACGAGCGACGATCCATATGCTGGTAATGCAGATTTAAACGTTTTAGTCAACTCAGCGGCAAAGCCTGCATTTTTATTGTGGTATATCATTAGGTATATCAAGATCTTTTCGATACGGCAATCGCAATCGTCTGTTTTAGATTTTCAGGTTTACTTTATGAACATTGCTTACTAGGAACTGTTTTAGTTACTATTGTTTCAAAGAAGTCGCTATAATTCTATCAAGTGCTCTTTCATTTTGCCCCTTTTATTACAAGCTTTTAGGTTACTTTACTTGTTTTGATAATCTGTAATCTTGTAAGCCTAATTTGATACACTTACCGGCGTTCAATTGAGCTGAAATTTGGTATACCTATGTAACTTGGATGACAATTCATTAATATGGTATCATCTAGCTGGTCTGATAATGGAGTCGGAAAATAGTCATAGCGCAACAAGATAACCCCATCGTGTGCGTGTTTGGACTCTTTAGAATGTAAATACTATCCCGCACGTTAAAAGCTTGACAGGTAAAAATTATTTTCATTGGGAAGTTTATATTTGATCGTTTCTAAGAGTCCCTTTATATGCGTTAGTGCTTTAGTTATTGTTATGTGCGAGCGTATAACCTTATAAGTATAAGCAACATTTTGTTTCCTGTCAGCTCGTTCATCACTAGACCAGCCCAAAAAAAGCGAACCAATCCCAATCGTCTATCGGAACGTGGCCGCTAAAAAGGCGGCGTTGACAACAACACGTGTCCCCGTCTCCAAAGACAGCTGCAAAAACAGCAAATAAATGTATTATCTGAGGAATTATCCTCAGATTTATGTGCCGATACTCGGCGGTGCCACCCAGAGCGCCGTCCCCGCACTTATCTCGGCATTTCGCTAAGTGAAGACCCAGACAAGCCTTGTTATTCTAGTTAGGGATCTTTGGAGGGAGCCCTTGTTAAATTGGCCGTGTTATTCCAAGTGCAAGTACGGATTGAGGTCGTAGGCAGCTAGGGTGGCTTTTACTTTTGCATTTGAATTTATGAAGCAACAATTTTAGGTAAATAAATGTGGCAGTAACTAGGTCAATAGGTACTGTCATAGTCACACATAAAATTTCTAACAAAGTCGCTGTTGCGTCGTACGCATGACATGGAAGAAAGTTGTACTTCAAAATCTGGATTGTGCGCTTACGATTGATCAGAGATGCTGTTAGATTTCAAATATTTTTTTCAAATCTTATGTATTAAACATATACCTATACACCTATATACACGCTCCTGTATAACCTAAATACACACACACCTAAGCTAGTTAATTGTAATGTAATTATATAAAAAAATTCTTGGAAAACACTCCTTCGCATAAGTACTTACTTATTCTTTGGAGCCCTCACAGTGAAAACGGACCTGTGGTTCTCGATTTTTGCTATTTGCGTCGAAATCTCGCAACCGCGTTGCGACTGCGCCGTTTCCACTACGGTCCGCATGCACGTCTTCAATTGTTTCGTATCTCATTGTAAACTCAAAAAGTACTGAACAGATTTTCACGCTATTTACACCTATCGATAGAGTGATTTATGAGGAAGGTTTATCTGTATGTTGTGCATATTATAATACAGTAACCTCGATAAACCCGTGCGAAGCCGGGGCTGGTCGATAGAATTTTCTAACTTTATTAATAGCACAGATATAATAAACTAGTGGACACTTTGCCCTACCTACCCTCTTTTTCTCGTTTATAAACCTTGAGTTTATAAACTCAAGGTTTATAAACGAGAAAAAGAGGGTAGGTACCGTACAATATCCTTTAAAAATAGTTTAAAAGATCATCGTGAATACGTAGATACATAGGGACAGACGGCGGGAAGAGACTTTGTTTTATAGTATGTTCTGTTCTATACATAGCTAATACAAAGCGAGCTTCCCCAACAGGTCAACAGAAACATCGCAACATATACGGAACCGATTGATTCCGCGCCCCATTTTTTATTCCGGGGCTGTCGTGGGTGGCTTTGGGATGCGCGTGAGTGTTTTTTCAGCCAACTTCAAAACAACTACAGCTTTTTAGCAATATCTTGAGAGGCGCCACCGCCAGCTTATCTTGGCAACTTAATTGGTGTTTTACTAAAATGACGGCTCACAGCTCGTGGGGCGTTTTTGCTGCCAGTTTTATGGATTTCGAACGGAGAGGAGAGCGCAGCGGTTGCGTAAGCTGGTAGTCGGGACTTGGAGTTGGGAATTCGAATTTTGTTAGGTTATATTACGGGTGATGTTTATAACTTCTTTTGAAATAAAACAAAGAAAAATATGCTTTTTAAATTATGGTTTATAATGATGAGTAGGTCTTGGATATTATAACATGGAAGATGGAAAATAATACAATAGTAAAATAATTCTAAAGAAACAAAATTGCTTAAATAATGTGAACTTTTCGTATTTACCTACATGAAACAAACGAGAAAGCACCTGATGGAAAGTGATCACTGCCATGAATAAAGTGCGGCTATGTAAGCTATTACCGATGAGCTTTTAAATGATAATTATGTATGGTAAACCCCTTCCAAAGAACAACGATCAATGCCCATCAGATATGTTTTCATTGCAGTTTAAATTTCATCGTGTGAAACTTGCAATGCATAACTTCCTCCATTGTGTTCGTAAAGAAGTACACTCACCGCCGACCTACATAATCTGCAAACTTGAAAACCCAATGTTTTGATAATCTACAAACAATTGGCCGCCCATAAAAAGGTTCCGACGACCATTGAAACTATATCACAATTGTTGTTGAACACGCATGAGTTATGCAAACATCCCGCATCTTTGTATAACGATTGTTATTTCAAGCCTGTAACTGTATACACGAGAATCAAGCAATCGGTGGAATTTGGAACTAACGGTTTCGGACAACCCATTCTCGAAGCATAACGATCGCAGCGCCTCCATCCAGCTCGCCCATACAGAGCCCACCCCGGGCGTTCGCTAATCGCACAAAACAGAGGATTATCCCGTTCAGATCCAGTCAGGAAGAAAGGCGGTTTCAAAATATGTATTCCAAGTTCAAAAAGGCCGCCGTTTGATGCCGCCGGCGCGCGCGCAGCCGACGCGGAGGTAAACATGTATGGAGGTACACAATAGTAATTGGTTCCGATCCATTGGGAATTAGCGATGCCACAGATTTGGTGCGGGATAGGTGTTTTTTTGTTATCGTAAAATGTTTTTTTAGTTATCCACTCACGACACACGAACGGACACCTCTCCACCTATAAGAAGTTTTCGACATTTATTAAGCTAAATAGTAAAACAAACAAAATATTTACTAAACACTACACTATCACCACTATACAAAAAATATAATTGTAAGTTGTTAAAGAATACCTATTTAATTTTAACCTAACCTAATTAAACTGCATATTCTATATAGGTGTTCTATATATTTTTTTTACTTAATTATAATTAAACTAAACCTAACCTAAACCAATATTAATATAATACTACCGCTACACTTTCACTGATAAACCTCGACCAGTATTGCGCACATCCACTGAGCATCCCCAGGAAACCAATGAATTAAGGAGTCCCGCAAAAATACCAAATCAACGCCTGACGGCCTGATACCAAAATTTGGGGTCTGAAGTGCCACTTCTGCTACCACAGAAGAAAAAGATATGAAAAGAGTTGTGCGGACAGAGCAAAGTGGCGGTCCATAGTCTCTGCCTACCCCACCTGTGGGATAGAGGCGTGAGCTTTAGATATGTTTGTAACGCCTGGATCAATATTATAATATCGCTTATTCATACAATAATTTATAAGGAAATATGATATATATTCCTATAACATTTGTAAATCAACATCCACACTTTGTGTTCAAAGCCGCCTACATCCCGTTAAAACTACGAACTGTGGCCACATTTGTGGCGAGCCCGACGTAGCGTGAATCAATAAATCAACCAAATTACAAATTACGTCTTTGAACATCCAAGTAAGGAATGCTTGTTAATATTTTCGTTCAATTTGTCAAAAGGGGGATGCGCACGCGCTTTGATGCGGCCTCCGGAGGAGTGTGACGTCACGACCCCCCGGCCCCCTCGGACGCCGCCCGCCCCTGATGCCGGGAGGTGCTAATGAGGGTGTCGCTGGTGTTATAGGGAGGGATTAAGGTATGTACCTTTTAAATAGTGGTTTTTAACCATAAGGAATTTGGTCGTCTTGTCAACATGACACACACACATGACAGATACACAAGTAAAACATTAGACATCCCTCTCTTTGTGGACCCGCCATGTAGGTATCTGTCATATGTGTGTTTGACTGAGGAAACGTAACTCCCCATTAACTCCAGAACGGATAGACCGATTCGATGAGGTTTCCTCTATAATAGTGAGGAGTTGTATAATTAAGTTGCCCTGTAAAAAGTAGCATCCTTGGGCGTTTATGCGTAGAAATTTGTTTTTTTTTTTGCATTAGGATAAAAGCTCTCCAATTTTGTCTGTCGAATAAAAAACTACCTACATAATTATGCCGTATTACCTTAGTCGACACCAGCCACCAAATCCGCCCCATGCCTGCCAAAATTAACCTCACTGTTCCCGGCAACACTTTCATAGACAATCAAAATTCCGGCAGCGGATCATTTTTCACCAATAACGACTGCGGCGGTCCTGCGCAGGAGTCTACGCCGTGTGATAATTACTCACGCGCACAACCGTGCGTTTCCTTCCCTTTTACGGTGATAATGTGTGGGCTTCATTATGAAGAGTCACTCAGCGTGTAAAGGAAGTTGAAGTTTTACATGGTAAGGGCAGGACGAAATTTGTGGTTGTAAGTACTTTATCTTTGGCGGTGGCGAGGCGACCATGTAGCGGTCAGCACAGCCGGTGGATGCAGGGGATTGTTAGATTAAAAGTAACGTAACTCCTCGCTGACCCGAATTGAGCCCGTCTTTGCTTACGACGTGGCTTCGACACTGATCTAACCTAACCAAATTTAAAAAATAAATCAGTAATTGTTAATAGTTTTGTGAATTTTGATAGCATAGATTATTGAGAATTGTCACGAAATATTATTTAAAACAGGGGTAGGAGAAAATATAAAATATGAATGACATAAGTTTTCGAGACCTTTGGCATTCGGGACCTACTCAACTCAGAAGACGATACCTATACGTATTCCTCAAAATTTGTAAGAGATCAACACAGAACACACACCCCAGTGAGGTCTGTGTTCTCTGTGGAGATCAAGCAACAAAAACTAAGAACAAAATGGTTGGAACTTCACAACAACTTTGTGGCCCTTTTTCCTAATCTAAGCTCGCCCCACCAAAAAGACGGCTCAAAATTGTCGTTCTACACTATTTACAACTTCATAAAACCGTTAGCCCTCGAATAATGGCCCCGGAAACCCGAGGATACACTTTATAATGCCTCTAATTTATACATGGCCCCATTGAGGACACCGAGGGTGCAGATGCGGCAGATTCCAAATTTGTAAACAGAGAACATCGCTTGTAACAATATTATCTATCAATATTAGCTCGATTGTACTACAAATGGGGGTTGTCTTTTGTTAGATGTCACCAGTTTACCATCCAACCGCAAGCGAGGGAAAATATACACTCCCAACTTGTGTTAAGGTACACGTCGACCGCGTAACTAAGTTTGCCTGTCCGATGGCGAAGCGTGATCGTGTTTGTGATTCACAGGACATGTGGGAACAAGAGATTCCCAATTTAATAGACATTTTTGGGTAACTTGATAAAAGTGGCGATTCAGATTTCAGACGAGAATAAAGGCGTCAAAACCACGTGTAACAATGCACCTTTGTTGGGTGAATGGGTGTTTTTTTGACGGACATTGTGTCTTTTGGGACGCGATAGCATCTAAAGGAGTCCTAAACGGATGGTTTTGGAGATATATGGGCGCCACCTACGCCGTGATTGGGTCACAATAAAACAATAAATGAATAAAAACTCACACGTCTCTTAGTCTACAAAACATGTGGTGTTAACACGTGAATGGTGGCCGTGTGATTGTCTGCGTTTAGTGCCAATATATCCGGGACACACTCGAGTGGGTTCAAATGCCGTGTTCGCCGCACACTGCGCACTCGCACACCGCCGCTGGACAAAAACGCGCCGCTAATGATCACGGCGAATATCGACAATTTGATACGTGCGATTGAGCAGCGTCAATGCGATTTGTACACCCCATGTTCTATTGGTAACGGCTACCAATGCTTGCAAGTGAAGTTGAAATGTTACGCTCCTAAAATAAGGTCCAAATTGCGGTGGAGCGCAAGAAACGATGTTTGCAAAAATGAAGACATAAGCGTCACATATCGAGGGCGAAATGCCATAAAATATTATCATTTATCACCGCGATCTGTTTGTTATTGCAATAGCGGTTATTGTGGTGTACGTCGGCGTTACCATTATTAATAAACGCATGACATCTGCGCCGCAGTTCCTCCATGCATTGTGCGCGAGCCTCGTAAATCGTGACGCTAAAAAATATGCGTGAAACAAGATGTTCCTTCGCTTTGTGCTGGTTTATAGAACGACAATGCGGTGTACGTAAGAAAAATGAATATTTAAATGTAGCAATAGCAAGCAATAATGCGACATAATTTATCAGGTTTCCGCCATGTGAATGAAAGTACCTATACGACAAAAAATATTATTCCGTTACGACTTAGTAAGGTTTAATAACATCTTTGGGTAAATAAATACTAAGCCATGTACAATGCTATATCCGCTTTTGTATACACACTGTGTACGAAATTGCTTAGTTAGATAGTCAAACAAAGATTGCAGCTTGGATTCACATACACATCCTATCCACACCGTCCAATCCATCATCGTCGAACGAATGAGTTTGGCAAACAATCCGCTAATCCGTTGCACAAAGCGCGCGCGCACCACGCAAAATGGCCGCGTTAATGTTGCGAAACATTTATTTAAACGGGGGACCGGTGTTTGTCGTCATTATTGAGTTGTAAGGGAGTCGGGTTTGACTTCCGCACATTCATCACGCGCTATAAAGCGGATTCGGTCGCGGCCACGGAGCGTGCCGAATCTATTGACCAGTTTTTTTCCACCCGCGCACCGGTGCGGGCCCACTGTCCGAATGCATCCATGATGATTTTATTGTTGGCCCTAACAGCCTCTCGGCAAAGGTATATGGCTGCTGTAAAACAATAAATTAGTCAATTGTTTACAGTGTTAGCGGTCGAACTCCAGCGGTGCTCCGTCACGCTGACCACAAAGCGTGCTTGTAAACCGATGATGGTAAATTAAACGGCATTCAACGGTGGTTTCGATGCGATGACGAGACGCATTCTCTTTTAAGGGAGTAATGAACGCTTTAGTAGTCCTTTTGAGACAAATACGTGGAATGACAATGGGCCGCGGGTGGCGTACACCGGTGGTCACCAATTGCTAAAGAAAACCCTAAAAGCTCGTTACGAGCGTGATTCTACACGGTCGAGGTTCCTGAATACTCTAACCGCAAAGAAAGAAAACAAAGGAGCTAGGAACCGCAGGAGATTGTTGGTTGGTGACAATGGTGTCCCTTGACATGGAATGTGAAGAAATGGCTGCGATTGTCGCCAAACATCTCCCTTGACTAGGCAGAAATGATATTTGACGACAAATAGAGATAATTCCCAGTGCAGCGGTGCCTTTTGATAATCCCTCGGGGTTAGTAATGTTGATTTCATTACTTTGCACTTTAGCCAACACAAACAGCTTCTGGGGTTTAGCGTGTCGGCGGCTTACTTTAAACTGTAATTCTACATGGAATGTATTGCCCAGTCATCTTAATGTAATAGAAATTATTGTCAGTGGCATCAATATACCTACTGCACTTACCAACTATCGTTTTGGCAGTGACCTGATTTTAAATAAGATAAATATACGATCATTAGTATGTATTTTAATTGACCGTTCGTTCGCGCTCACCTACTTATATTACTAGGTACTTCCTGCAGGTACGGCATAAATAACACAAATTTATATTTATATATGTGAAATTTTTTTAAAGTTAACAATCAAATTTCATGATAAACTTGCGTTTTCTCGTTATGAAAATGTCTTTGTGAAGTACTTATTCTATTCTTTCTTAATCTTTTTACGGGTTCTGCCCCACCACTCTCTTCCACCATTACAATTCCTGTGTAGCCAGAATCTACACAAATCCAAAAAGCAACTGAGTTATGACACTCAGGCAAGACCGAAAACAGCCAATACAGTCTTGGAATTACTTGAATGGTCTATTGTATTTATGTAACTACCTATATATTCCATTCATTTATTTTTTACTCAATTAATTATCGAACTTATAAATGCAGGATCTCGATCAATTGAAAAATGTTCATAAATAAAATTCTAAGGAGGTTTCAATATAAGCGTTTGATCGCCTCAGCATATCGATACGACACGCAGCCGCGGCATCCTTTGAGCCCACAGCACTTCCAGGCATTAACTAGACTTTTCTATTAGGATACAACTATTTACAAACCTCGCTTTATGTTTGGATACAATCCTACATAATCAGCTTAAGTCCGAAGTTTTATTTAACGTAAATCAAAGTCAAAAATCGGCTTGCACAAACCACGGGGCCACTTGCCACTCTCTAATACCATTGTCATCAACACGCAGCCACTAAACACCGTAGATGACAGACACGGAACGTCTTAATAACTGGAAATCTAGATACGCAAAATTAAAGCTTCCATCATTGGATGAAGGTTGGATATCGAGATGCAATCGCCAAAAGGCGGCCTCGTTTGCCCTAAAGGGATAAATAAAGACGTGGCACCAAAGCGGCCGCCGCAAAAAACTCACAAAAGACCCAAGTTTTGGACACAAAGCGACATCGGGAAATAAATTATTTCATCTGTTCAGGTCTTTCACGATAATATTGGCAAATGTTTCCATTTGGGACACGCCACGCCCCTAGCCGGCGCGGCTCCCACGCTGCGAAGGGAAACTGGCTCTAGCGCAGATGTCAGTAAGATTGCAACTCCTGCGCAGATTGTAGCAGAAAAAGCACAGCGGCGTGTCACAAAGTCAGCAGAAAGTCAGCGTTTCTTTTACAATTTTTTCCGGCAGCCGACATATATTTTGACTGTGATGTTTTTATTATTTTTGTCCGTGATTCCCTACAGGGTGTATGGCTAACTATCGGCGGATTTTTTGCCAAAGGCGGCTAGTGTGCGCGGGCGCACATGATACGGGGCTTCTGGGAACGGCCGCCAAAGAGCCGGCCTGCCGGAGTAATTATCTAATGGGGACAATGTTGACTCTCGAGTATTATTTTGGCTTCCGTTCAGAACCAGCCATTAATCACCGATAATGGGTGGACACTGAATCGGCGAGACAATGACGACAGAACGTGACGCCGCATTGTTGTTTGAAGAATAAATATCGCTCGCCTACAAGATAAATGTAGACAGAAAAGAATAGAAGTCGTAGTTTTAATAGATAATTCTATTGTTATGTAGGATTCGTCTTGGCAACGACATGTTGAGGGCAGCTCATTTAAAGACGAAGAATTCAAGCGCTAGGGATTTCACGGATTTAGTATGCTTGACCAATTTCCTATTTCTTCAAGATTTGTGAAAAAGGGTGCCAGAACTTCAATAGAGCGCTTAAATTCAAAGTAAACTAGTGTGATGACGATGTTGCTACTTTATGTAAGTACATAGGTACACCGGCGAGTCGCACGATTGCAAATATCAACTACGTATGTACATCCTATACGGTAAATATTATACAAACGAGTATACCTATAATCCTAGATATTTGTGATGTACCTACACACACTGCCTATAGCGGTCATACCTATAGCGTAGGTCGCGAATGGCGTACTACAGCTTAGGGCGCTTGTTTTGACATAGTTCTCTAGAAAACCGCACCTATAATTAATTCCAGTTTTTCATTTCAAGTTTCAGCGACATCATTAACAGCTATGCTAGGACGTGCCTTAAGGCGTGTAAATATCGTAGGAAGCCATGCCTTTTTTCTACAAATATGCCAGCATTGTCATGGTCGTCGAGTCGAAGTTCAACAACTAGAAAAGATAAGCCTGGTAATAGAATTTCAGAAATTGGAATCCAGCCAGGCAACGTCGCCTGTGGGCTGGCAGAAGACTGAATCGTAGACTAGAAGTTATCGAACCCAAGGATTATACACAAAGTTATTGTTATATCTGTTGAAGTTAAAAATATACGAGAAAAGAATTAGGTACCTATGTAGGTAAATCAGTGTCTTAATTGAACCCAGTTTGAGAAACTTTCAATTGAGGCATTTCATCTTAGTCCTTGCCTGCTACCTAAATGCATGAATTGTAGATGTTATGGGCGACAGTTACCGCTTGTCATCACGTGGGCTATTTGCTCGTGTGTCACTGCGTAGCATTAAAAATAAGTTTAACTGACGAAATACTTTGTAGAACTGTTGCTAAACAAAGTGAAGGTAGGTAAGTGTTTGCACATTGTATACAATACTGACGACCTGAGTAGTTCAGTTGGTTAACTAACATGGTGTGCCACGCAGAAATAGCTGAATTAATGAATTTTAATTTATGTTACATATATATATTTTTTTTATGTTTTACGGCAGACAAACAGGCAAGCAGGCCACCTGATGGAAAGTGGTCACCGCCGCCTATGGACATCAGCAACACCAGGGGAGTCACTGATGCGTTGCCCGCCTCTGACGTGACCTCTAATATACCTCTTGAACGATCCCATGTCATAGTCCAAAGGAAACACTGTGGCTGGAAGCTCATTCCACATCCGAATCGTACGAGCGAGAAACGTTCTTTCGAATTATATACGTATAATAAGTACATATTTAAAAGTATATAAGTAGTTTATCAGTTATCTAGCATCCAGCATCCATAACACAAGCTATGCTTACTTTGGAGCTGTGTGAATTATCCAAGCATATTTAATACTGCTGGTTATTGTAGGTATACAGTGTGCAAACACAGGTACACTGCTGTTTTCTAAGTGGCTACTTGGACGTATCAATCAATGGTGCACGGTAAACAAGTGGACACGAAGCTAGCCCCCCGCTACGAGGCATCGATCAGCTGTCAAGGCCGCGAGAGCTTGACAGACAAAGCCAGTAGCGCACGCGCAGCCTTCCTCGAACGCGA
Source organism: Blastobasis lacticolella (assembly GCA_905147135.1). Taxonomy (NCBI): domain Eukaryota; kingdom Metazoa; phylum Arthropoda; class Insecta; order Lepidoptera; family Blastobasidae; genus Blastobasis; species Blastobasis lacticolella. The sequence goes on from LR990041.1 coordinate 566,754, forward strand.
CAATGCGGCCGGAAACGGCGCTCCACGGGCGGACGGTGCATTCCCGACTGTACTGGGGCAATGGTTTCTTTATTTTTTTATGAAAAAAGTTGAATCACTCACTGTGCTCGTAACAGTAGTGTAGACTAGAATGTAGTCCACTTCTCTAGATCGTATAGATGGTAATTTAAAGTCAGCACTCGCAATAAAAAGTTTCTTTACTCGCTTGTTATGTTCACAAAACTACTAAAACAAATAACTATTTATAAATTTTTTTAATGCTTTTTTGTATGTAAGCTCTTTATTGCTTACAATACAGGAATAACAAACAGTATTAAAATAGTTAAAAGACATTGCAAAGGCGAGCTTATCCCTCCTGTGTACCACAAATTAATAAATGATTTATTATTTATGGGATTTCCTAAAGCTAGGTATAATCTACCAGGTATTTTTTTTTTACCTTAGCGCCCTTATCGCATGTATCGCTTTTAAACTTTTTAATATGTAGGTAGGTAGTCCTAAATTGCCTGACTATGTGTTCCCCGAACAATACAACCTTGACTCCTTCAACGCCACAGTGACTTCAATCTTTACCATAACTACTCGTCACGAACAAGTTTTATTTACCGTTTTTTAACTACAAACAGAGCAAACGGGAAGCGCCCGACTAGCCTATCATGTAGTAGTGGTGTGTTAACGAGAAAGGCATTGCACAAAGCGCCCCCGCGCCGCTTAGCGCCCCGGGGCGCCAGCGGGGGCTGCGGGGGCGGGGGGCGCCAATAAATCACACCAAGACAATGTGCGCATACGCACCGAAACTTGCAACTGTTCTGGTAATAGTCGGATTGAAGATGCGAATAGACGACTATTATCACGTAAGTATTGTGCTCTTAGGAATGTAAACAATGGTTGCTGAGTTTGCTGTGTTTGTTTGAAGGTTGGAGAGATAGTGGTGTCTGGAGGAGCAATATGGATTGTTGTTATTGTAAATGATTGTAGGAAAGCAGCTGCATTCACCTTTCTTTCACTTTTTGATTTTGAAGGTGGTTTTTATCGATTTTGACAAATAAATTTATTTATTTATTCATTACCATACAGTTTTACAGCAATAAAATTTTGTTATAAATATACAATTCAAAGTTGCAATGCCAATAACGAAACTGCGGTTTAAAATTTTGAATATCGAACCATCTTGCAGTCTAGCAGGTATAGCTCCTACCGTTCCAAATTGCAAAGTATTTTTTTATCATATCTAAATCAACTTCCAGAGATGATTCAACCTTTCTCTATTTTACAGTCAATGCCAATAATGAGCATTTAAACCTTCGGCTTCGGTCAGAAATAGACCTTCAGTCGGACACTAGTGACTGCTTACCACCAGGCAATCATGCAGCCCGTCTGAAGTGGACTGCAGAATAAAAAACAGCAGCAAATTATGACAGCCTTCAATACCATCAGGTGACATGGTGGGTCGTTCGCCCCCCTCTCTTACTAAATAGCGAAACCGACAGTAAAGTCGATTAACCCCTGCCCAAGTTTACTTAAACACAAATATTTCTAAACTACATGATCGATATTAATAATAATAATAATAATCTTAGACAAATTATTGACCAACCTATTGTAGGTATACACCTGACATTGGTAGGTGACGACCTGAGTGGTTAACATGCCAGTTAGCCACGCATGAGGTCCCGGGTTCGATTGAATTTTAATTTCTCTTACGGGTCTGGGTGTTCTATATATAATAAGTATGTATGTAAAAGTATATAAGTAGTATATCAGTTAGTTAGCACCCATAGCACAAGCTTTGCTTAGTTTGGGGCTAGATAGCGCTGTGTAAATTTGTCCACGAATATTTATTTATTTATTTATTATACTCGTACTTTATGCATTACAATATTCAATAGGTACATAGTTGGCATAACAGGTTTTTAGGCAATTACCAAATGATGTACGGCCTTATATACCTACTTATGAGTTAATACTACCCTTTCTAGTTATTACTCATTTAAATAAAATGTGAGAACAGATTCGTGATAACCTAACCGACAGAAAAAGTCGGACAACTAATTATTCTATATCGAATATTTTCTAAACTACTCAACCGATTTTAATGAAACAAGCTAAGAACCACCTCGATTAAACTGCTTTTTGAATAAAGAGAACCGCATCCATATCGGTCCATCCGTTCGCGAACTACGATGCCAGAGACATACACAGATAGACAGAGCCACAGATACACATGTCAAACTTATAAAACCCCTTTTTATATTCTTCGGAAGATAAAAATATTACATTTGATTTGGGTATCAACGGTAATATTAGGACTAGTCATTGGCGACAAAAATGCGTTAAAACACATATTATTCCCAACAACCCATATCAGCTATCACAAAACGAGTAGAAATCACTAAAATCACTAAACAGTGCCACCCAGGGGCCAAACAAAGGCTCCAAATCACGAGGCCTTGTCTCCGTTCACGCTCACGCTGCATTACACGTCCATTGAAAACAATGAGTGAAACGTCGTAAAAGCGAAGAATGCCACTGGACATTCAGGCAATAATTTGGTAAAAATGTGAAATAATAGCGTGGAATTAGCGTGGAATCCTACCACCCCGGTGGCTGTAGGAAGCGGCTCGAATTGTCGGAATGTGATGAAAAAGGCAAGAAAACAGCGGACGACATAATCGATCTACATGCTTCTTGTGTGACAAATGCTTTGAAGGATTGTGACTCCAATCGGCAGCGTTTCGGTCGTAATGAGCTGTTGTTGAGCATGCTGTAATTGAGCATGCTGTAATTGAGCATGCTCTTTGAGTTGGTAAGTAAGGTGGCATTGTGTAGAAAGATGTCTTTATTCGATACAAGTTTTAGGAATCGTCAAAGCTTTAGGCAATTGCAATTGATTAACATAACGATCTGCCACGCAGAGGTATCGAGATCGAGTAGAAATTAAAATGATGTATTTGAATTTCTGTTACGGGTCTGGGCTGAATGTATGTATTTAAAAGTATATAAGTAGTTTATAAGGTATCTAGCACCCATAACACAAGCTTTGGCGCTATGAGAATTGTCAAAGCATTATACATATATTTTTTTATTATTATCGTGGATAATGCCGGATTTGGATGACAGAGTAGCGCAAGCAACACGCGGAAGTGGTAGGCGACTATTTCTTGGGCGCACTTTACACGATAGGTTTTGCTATCACTTTTTCTACGACTGACAATTATCCAATAAATGACTGATGTTTCACCGATAATGAACAGTTTTCCAATAGGTATCTAAAGCATTCCTCACGACTCCCTAGATGGCGCCCCGAAAATTTTGGTAATTGATAATCGCTTGAAATAGGTTAGAGTCAATTCGTTTCATGGACACTAGGATCAAGAATGGACGCAATACAAATCACAGATACTTAATATGAAAGGTTTGTATTAAAATACATTTCGTAGAACCTTTTGGAAAAAAAATACCAAAATTGTAGGAGCGCCATCTATTGAGGATTTTTGAAACCAATTGATAATACCTACTGGAAAACTCCTCATTGTCCTTATAGTTATCAATAGGGAGGGGATACAAAAATTCATATTTTATGATTTTATTAATACCGGATATTGTTATTATTTTTAAGGCTTCCAGAATATGTCATCGCACCAAGAAATAATGATTTGTCAATTCAAAACCTATGAGCCTATAACTAGAACACTCTACTATAGACTGCCGAGAATCACAATGAACGTGGCGCAAAAAGGAACTTACATATCACCATATTAAAAATGACAAACCTCCGTTTTCATAAAACAAACTAGCGCCATCGCTGACGTTCATTATAATCCTAGTGGCACTGCATTTAATAGGCATACGGAGACAAAGGCGCGCGACACAAATGCGCCCGCGCCGGTTGCCGGCAAAAAATATCGACAGCAGTAAATCAACGCCATTCGCCACACTCCATAAAACATGGCTCCCGTGAAGACGGACGCATAGAGAATCATTGCATTGACGTCTTGTTCTGTTCGAAGTAGCAGAACGGCTTTTGCACGACAAAAGTAGCTATATCAAATTTAAAGTAGTTTTCTTGGTTATTTTTTAATACTCACTTTACTGAAATATTTATTACAGTTAAAGATAGTTTTACAAATATATACCCCGACAGGCACGTCACTTTATATATAAGTAGTGTTTAATTTTCTTTCTTTCTTAGGAACTTTTAAGGTGAGTTCTTACATCGCTATTTATATGCCAAATTACAACTCGAACCATCCAGCTGAGTAAAGGTAATGTTTAATTATATTATACCGTCACAGGGTTCCAACTGGCTCTCGAGACTGTTCATTAACACATCAATAATTTTGTTTATAACCACATAGCTATGTTGTCACTGGCCACTAGATTTTCTCTACAGAGAGAATTTTGCTGGCTGATCCACTCTACTGTAACACTTTTGGGTTTCTATTTATACCACCAAGGTGGCAAACAAGCTTACGGCCTGCCTGATGGTCAGCAGTCACCGCAGCCTATGGACGTTTGCAATACCAGGGGCATCACCCACGCGTTGCCGACCCCGTAAAAACCTTTGAACCCCTTTCTTGAAGAACTCCATGTTGTACTCTCCAGGTGGGTAGTTAGTAGCTCCTTTGAGTGGCTGCTGTAGTTCCTGGACTAATAAGGGGTAGGAGTGTGTGGTAGAGACCGAATACCTTTAACACCTTTTCGCTTTGCAGCAGCAATAGATACCATGGATTGGTATCACGGAAAGTCATCTGAAGTGAAACCCTCTATTAATTTGGAGGACGTTCAAGTCCAAGCTTTGATTATGACTTGGGGTGGATACTTTTTGAGTCCGATTATTATTATGGCAAGAGAATCGAGTTTAGAGACAAATGAACCAGAATCTTAAGAACTTGTCTTCGAGTGTATTCCCTGATCATTATATTCATATTCATATTCATATTCATTTATTTAGTAAATATTTTACACCGTCATACAATTATTATGTAATTATTATTAATATTAATAATTATTAAATGAATCAATGAACATAAATTAACAAGTATGTCAATATAAAATTGAAAACTATCACAATATAAATAAACGTAGTAACTACATAAGTGCGTAGCTTAATTAATGTTATCTCATAATAAAATTGTCAAATACAGATTGGTAATGATATGTCAATAGGTACATATTGTACCAACTAGGCTTGCTTATTAATAAATTTAATTACAATTGTCAATGTTATAATAGAATATATATAAGTTAAATTAACAAAATTATTATAAATAAAATAACAACTGAGGGTAATTGCAGGTTTCACTCGTCAAGAAACTCATTTATTGAATAATAAGCTTGTTTTAGGAGCATCGATTTTAGCGATCTACAAAAACCAAATTCCGATTTACACTCACGGATGTCTGGAGGTAGTTTATTGTAGATTCGCGGACCCATTATCATAAGTGACCGTGTAGTTTTTTCTAAACGGTGAGTCGTTATTCGCAGAACATTAGGCCTCCTAGAGGAGCATCGTAGTCCAAGAGTTTCGTTGGTCGGAAACTCCCCCAAATTACGTCTGACATATTTCGCCACTTCGTAAATGTACAGAGATGGTAATGTCAGTATCTTTAAATCAACAAATAGTTGTTTCGCAGGTGTATCAAGTGGCACACGTGACAGGACACGTACTACTTTTTTCTGTAAAATAAATGGCCGGTTTCTGTCCGCTGCCAGTCCCCACAAGTCTACACCATAGGTCAGGTGAGAGTGAAAATAGGCGAAATAAGCTGTTAATAAATTTTCGCGTGAAAGTGTCATCGACAGTCTGACAATGGCAAAGAATGCCGAGTTAAGCTTAGAGCACAGTCCCTCGATGTGATCCTGCCACTGAAGGTGACGATCAAACTCGAAGCCTACAAAGCGAGCGCAATCAACACTTGGAATGGGGACATCGTCCACCCGCACGGTCAGAGTTGACCCGGATCCGCACCGCAACGAGAACTCCATCAGGTTGGTCTTTGCAATGTTTAGTTGCATTCCGTTTGCACGCGACCACTCCGCCACAGTGTGTGTTACTGACTGAACATTGAGACCTAGTTCGCACTCGTCCTCCGCGTGAACGATTGCACAGATATCATCGGCGTACAAGTGGAAGTCTACGTAAGAAGAAGTAAAAGGCAGATCATTCATCATTAAAATGAAGATGCTGTTGCCAACATTTGAACCCTGGGGAACCGATCTATCGCCGATTATATCTGGTTCGGATCTACTGCTGCCTACATCGGTCACCTGTATTCGGTCAGACAGGAACGTTCTTATAAGTTTAAGCGGAACGCCGCGTCACCGCGACTCTTTGTTCCCTCTATAGATTTAAATTTTTCCTTCCCCCTGCTACCAAATTGCTACTTGTGCAATCTTTGATTCTGCCTATCATTGATTACGGCGATGTATGCTACACTGGCGCAAACCAAGACCTTCTCTGTAAGTTAGATCGTCTTCTTAACAACTGCATAAGATTCATCTTTGGTTTGCGCAAGTATGATCATGTCTCGGTTTACCGAGCTAAGCTCAAGTGGCTTTCCATCCGACAACGCCGTAACTTAAGAACTCTTTCTCTCCTTCATTCAATTTTACACGACCCAGCTATTCCAAAATACTTAAAATGTAAATTCCAGTTTCTCTCTGATAATCACGACCGTAATCTCCGTTCTTCAAACAATCTTTTATTGAATTTCCCTCTTCATCGGACTGGGTTTATTTCTAATTCGTTTGCTTTAACAGCGATGAGACTCTGGAATGATCTTCCCCCTGACATAAGATTAATATCTAAGAAATTCTGTTTTAAGAGAGCAGTACATAACCATTTCCTGAACACTCCTTAGCTCCTAATTTATTCCTTGTTCCTTTATTCCTTTTTCATCTCTTTTCTTCATAAAGCCTCAAGTACCTGAATAATTTTGGGTAACTCATGCAGTTAATTAATTAATTAATTAGTGTAAAATATCTATTGCTACTTCTAACTTTTAGTGTATTAATTATTATTATTTATTTAATTTTTTATAAATTTGATTGTGGTTGAATAAGCTTTTGTGTAATCTTTACTTGTAAGTAATCTTCCTGCACCGCATACCTTTTGTCAATTGTTATCTCTCCTGGTAGACTGGTAGATAATGCTATTTTAGCTTTAAGTCCGCCAATGTACTGTTTGTGCATGAAGTATAAATAAATAAATAAATAAATAAATAATCTGGACACCATCGAGGCTTGAGTGAATAGATAGGCTGTCTAGACAGTCATATTCCATCTTCGGCCACGTCGTCATTTGTAATGTCACAATGATAATGTCTGGATACTTCTTATAGAATGTTTGTATATGGGTGGGTACCACAACAGACCTCGGGCTTGACAGGAGGCTACCACCGGTAAAACCGGCGCAGGCGCACGGCACGAGCCCGAAATCCAATTAACTTGGGTGCGATGTCACTCCGGCGCATCCACACATTCGACTCGATTGCAAAGTGCCGTTTACACCGGTGCAATCAACCGGCCACTCGGTGCCATAGTACAGGAGAAAGGAGCAGTGTAATGAATAAAAATAATGTATGTTGTTAAATGTATGGGAGAAAGCGTGAATGTATGAGAAGAACACAGACCTAATTTTTGTTCTGTTAAGAGAAGATTTAAATTTAATGTGTAAGAGGCTTGACACTATTTTATGGCACTCGATTGTTTCCTACTCCCAAGGTTGTGTAGGTGTGAGTGTGCGTGCGCGCGTGTTTTTGTGTGTGTGTAAGTAATAGAATAGGTAAAGAGCTTTATCGTTTATAGCGATAACTTCTTGTCAACATTATCCGACATGCTGAATGCCGAAAGATTGTCGTTACGTTATGATTTCGGACAGCGATGACTTTACAGATATGATGTGGTCGGTAGGATGGAAAATGGGCAGCAGCGTTTTCCATTGTTATATTTATAACACTGCGATCTCCAACCCGCCTGCCGAGCGTGGAGATTATGGCAATGACCTCCCCTTTCGTGGGAGAGGCCCTAAGTCCTGCAGTGGACTGTTATGGGCTGTGATGTGAATAAGTGAGACCATCGAATGTTACAAGTCGACGACAGGATACAAAAGCCATGTAAAGCTCTAGCAGTGGCTCTTGATGACGTATAAGTGAAGGTTTGGGTCGCCATGGTGTTATGCTGGATCGGACTGCAAAGTTGCCTAAGTTTACAACATTAACGTGTACCTATCAAACTATTTCGGCACTATGTTTGTTTCTAGTTGCTTTAAAGTTTAAATAAAAAAATTCGCATTGCGGCCGTTTGTATGAAGTGCTCCCACTGCTCCTCTTCTGCACTGCGCCCCCGTTAATCAGGCGCGCAATAAGCGACGCCGCGTGTGTTCGCCGCCTTATTTATCGCCGCAAGATTTGTGGCGCCGCGACACGAGAGCCGCCCCGAGGCGCGAGGTGCGAAACACATTTCGCGGGCGCGAAATTAATTAACATGCCAATTGCTTTTCAGATGCCCGTTTTGTGGGTGCTGAGATAACTATTGGAGGTGTGTTTGAAGCTCGTTAAACTAGGGTTGCATTGTCTGCCTCTTCTTATGATTAATAGAGTCGGTAGAGTCGTGTGCTTCCATGGAGTTAAGATTTCGTCGTTTATATGTTAGAGGTTTTAGGGCATTTGAATAAGAAATCACTGATAACTTACTTAATATCTAATTAGTAGAATACAAAGTCGGTACTCGAATCTGCCTATCTGTTCGCTTAGTTATTCTAACTAAACTACGCAATCGATTTCATTATTAATATCACTCACGTATATTATTTGTCCAGTCGGGTGACTGGAAGATCGCTAAAAATTGCATCGGACAATGTAGTCTATAAAACAGTTTCACCAAAGGATTTACTGAGCCTTTACGAGGCCATGGTGTGAAGCCGTGCCTATAACATAAGGTGGGCTGGTTAGCTCATTATGTAACAAAAATGCGCCACGTGCCTAAACATCTAGTTAGAATCCATTGCGGCCCCAAACCCTAATTTGAATAAGGATTTTGTCTCAATAGACGCCTCACCCGAAACCGTGGCACAATATCCACCAGAACCAGACAATGCAACGCGCAGCTCGTTTGCTTCGAAACAAAAACAACTGCCTAACCGTATTAGTTGCTTATTGACATTCAAATCAGTAGCTGCGCTCATTTATTTTGAATTCCTCACGAGTTAGAGACAATGGCGGCACAATATGGCCGTTGGAGCAACAGTAAATCTCGGCAACAGTGGCGCCACGAATGCGCGCGCGCATCTGTCAAAATTAGACGCCATCTTTGTTTGGCGGGAAGCTAGAGATGGGTCGAGTAGTTCTGCTAAATTTCTGGAGTCAACACAGTTTTGTCAATCTCAACTCACCTGATGGAAAGCGACGATGAGGTTGAAGATGTAGCAAGTGTGCCTAGAGGATACCTATTCATTCTTGACTTGAAGACACCAAGGTTATACTCATCAGGGAACAGTGACTAGGCAGTTGTTCATGTTCATGTTAACCCAAAATTGCGCCGTGACGCAGTAAAGGGAGTTGCAAAGCTCTTGAATTAATCTTTAACTCGTCAGTATTCTAGCGGTCCTAACGATGGCCACCGCCAGGGTCCACTTTCCTACTTTTTTAACCACTTCGCCCGGTCTTCAGCATCCTCGATCGTATTGTAAGCCGTTGGCTCTAGCATCATCATTATCATCACAGCCCATAACAGTCCACTAGCGCATTACTTAGCGCCTTTCCTTCTCGCATTCGATTCAAAAATGAAAAAGATAATCCTTCGCTTCATAGGCCTGATACCAGTAAGTTTAGGCGATAGAAGTGAGTTAACTCATTCTGCACTAGAGTGCGACGTAGCTTTTCCCATCCCTAGAACCAGCCATTGATGATTTTGACAAATCGACGCTGCCTATTTACACAATCCCGCTGAAAACGTAGTTGACGCGCGCTTTCCAGCAATAACTACTTGTAAACTCGCATTGAAAGTTAATGACTGGTTCTGTGGACCGTCATTAGATGTTACGACATGGTAATTTTGGTTTTTTAAACAATATCTGCTTTCGGTGTGTATTGGTTAGTGAGTCGGTGTCGTACCTACGCGAGAGGTACCGTGTTCGAATCCCAGTGCCGCCGTGTACCAAAGAGTTATATATGTCGCAGCCGGATGATTAAATTAGCCGGTTAATTAAATGGCTAGCTTCTTAAGCAATTATTTAATTGAATATTTGCCAAATTCATGAACTTTGAAAGTTACGTCTAACGAACGATATTGCCCCGAGTTTACGGAGCTCCTCCATGCATTGTCACAACATTAACCTAACCCACCCGAATTAAAACGTAATGCGAACTATTATTATTGTTTGAGATTATTGTGATTAAATTAGCATTGTGACAATATTTTGAGGAGCTCCGTTAACTCGGGTCAATTTCGTCCTTTAAACATTACATAAAAATTCTTGAAATTGGCAAATTTTCTATTAAATAATAGTATAAGAAGCTAGCCGTTTAATTAACTGGCTAATTTAACCATCTGGCTGCGACATATACAAAAGTTGTACACTAACCGATACTCTGAGGTAATACATCTTGAGGAAACCTGCTCATACTGGCGACTTAATGTATAACCGTGAGTCAATTTAGTCAGATTCTCCGTTGCACTATAACTTGGGGTTCTTCAAAAGGCATCTTTACAGGTACCTCAAAGGTCGGCACCGCGTCCGCGCCCCTTAGGTTGCTTGTCCTGGGCCTTAAGTCGACTAATTTACTAAGGGTTCGATTGCACTGTAATTGGATGGTAATCGCAGCTCAATCCAATGGACCCAACCAAATTCGCAGAATCGAGGCCCTGGACGACGGTGGCCGCTTTCCATCAGGTGGACAGTCCGTCCGTGTGCCTCCTCAATGAATAATACATGATTAACCTGTTTAACAAGGTCACAAACGTCAAATGGGAATCGCTCTACCGTAATTACACGATATGCCAACCTGGATCATGGTCAAGACGGACACCGAACCTTCGCGCGCGAGATCAACCGGGACATTAACGCCAACATAACCAATTTGTGTAAGAAGTGCTGACAATAATAAATACAGCACATCAACTAAATCGTTGCACAAAACATCTTCGCACAAACAAATAACTGAACAAACAGCTGTAATTCGGCCGAAGTAGACAAGTGGACGCCATATTTCCCCCGTCAGGATAAACAATAAAATTTAAATGGACACCAAGTATTGTGTTCTCAAACAATGGTTGCGTTAGTAATTATTTATGGCACACCATTCGGGCTGTTACAAAAACTTGGAAAGTGCCCACTTCAGAAACTGTTGCCCCAAAGACATACGTCATAAGTTGACAAAGGAATTTATAAAATAATGCATGTAGAACGCCACAAGCATACCAGCTATAGCGTCGCTGTTGTCATCAACAAAATGATATTTCAAAATGGCGACACTTAGTTCCACTTTCGGCCGCTGAGTTAGATAAGTTTGTAGAACGGTGTAATTGTCTCCGAACTGTCGATCTGAGCAGTGTCGGCCATACGTCATCGAGATAACATCGAGTCGGTATGATCGATTCAACACTCGAAAACAACAGTTTGGGGGAAACAATTCCTTTTCCTAATACGACATTATCACCCCAATCTTCGCCCTTATGTCTTAGATTATAAGAACTGAAGCTACGCAACGCGTAAGCAACATAAAAAGCTAGCACGTCTGAACCGTAACAAACTGACAAGCGTTCAAATGCCGTTAGATACGAATGAAATTAGTTATGATAAGTGTAAGTTTTAATTCGAGGAGATCGGGAAGATTGTAGACGAGTTTTTTTTTTGGTGAACTCACCAAAAATATTTACGGACACCTGTACAAATATGTATGTAAAAAACAGCGGTTGTTTTTAGAAAAGTGTGTGAAACATTTAACGTAATTTAATGGCTTAATCATTTGACTTTTCTCCGTTCTTGATGTACGATTTATCATCATCGTCATTTTGGCGTTATTATCCCGGTTGTGCTCTCGTGTGGGTATGGTGATCCAGGATTCGGCAGATCAGATAATTGCGGTGGAGCGGCTGCCACCTGACCTCCGTGACTCCGTTAACAGGGGAACCTGACCAGATTGGATCATGGTTACACGTTCAGTCGCCTAAATGTGCAGGTTTCATCACGATGTTTCCCTCACCGTAAGAGCATCGGTTAGTGTTCAACTAATGTACAAAACTCAGAAAAGTGTCATTGGTAAGGTACTGGGGTTCGAACCCGGCATCTCACACTTACGAGTCAGACCCCTTAACCATTAGGCCATGGACGCTTCGTCCGCTCATTCTTGATGTACGAATATCCGTACATATTCTTCTGTTAATAGTAACATTGTTGTTGCAAATTGCAATTACTTCAATTTAACTTCACATAACTTTCACATAAGTAGGTGTTTCAAGTTGAAATATTCATATGAAACTGCCATACGTGGTATTTATCTTTCTCAAGCAATTATCGTAACCACCCAGTGCATGTATCTGTTACCTACCCAGGCAAGTCACTAATTACGTTGCAAGATATAAATATACCTACGAGCTTCTCCATAAAGGCCGGTCCTGTGCCTTCCGCATCCAGCTGGTAGCTGCGATCTTTACCAGGTCGTCGGTCCACCTTGTGGGAGGCTTACTCACGCTGAGTCACACTGACGCCTAGTATTTTCGATGTCAGTGCAGCGCACTAGGATACTTGAATTCTCAAAATTTTGAATAATTCGGTTTTCGGTCCCGGAAAACCGCTAGTGTGTAACATAATATAAAAGATATGGGCTTGTAAAAATGTCTATAATTTCCATACAAAGATCCAGTAAAAAGTGTACATATTTTCAGGAAAATATATTATGATTACGAAATTGATGCCCCTTTCGGCCCAAACAGGGCTTTCCTACATCCTGTACTGGTTTGGATAGGTTGACGTGCTGCCTTCTGTAGAAAGAAATATATACGAATTTCGATGAAATTCCGATTGCAATGGTAGCGGCGCACGCGCCGTCATCCATCACCACGGGTCCTATCGTTAGATCTGCTGCTTCAACCTCCTGCATTGTATCTTCGACCCAAACACCTTCCTCCTAGAGTCGAATTTCGCAAGCCAAGAGCACAGCCCAACGGGTAGCTAATATTATTGCCGGCAGAATAATTATTTACAAGTATTTAGGGCGAATGTTGCACGATACGCTGTTTTATTGTTCACGTGATGGCGGAATTTCTAATTGGGTATTTAGCAAAGACTTTTCAGGCGTCTTTGTTTTTAGGGCGTTTTTGTATACTTACAACCTCAGATATAGGTAAGCGAATATACTGGACATTGCAGGACAGACTATTAGTTTTTTGGAAGCCGCTAACGATCACTCGTAATAGGCACGATTCATAGGGACGTTGATGTAGGAATAGGATAAGAATGCCGGTGTCTCTTGTGCCTGTATGTAAACTACTTACTTAATGTTGTTTACTGTTAACCTAACCGACAGAAAAAGACTGACAATCACCAAAGTTTGCATCATCATCATCATCATCATATCAGCCAGAAGACGCCCACTACTGCTGCTCTCCCAGAGGTCTCCACAATGGCCAGTTTTGTGCATTCCAGCTGGTACATGCGATCATTACCAGGACACACAGATCCACACGTCACGGAAATAGAAGAAGGACCTCCTCCACCCAGGGTCCTATCGACCTATCTGTCATGCGTCAGTCCTTATCACGGGTGATGCGTACGTTTACGTCAAACTTATAACACCCCTCTTGTTTCGTCGGAGGTTCAAAACACAAAAAGCTACTGTCCATTTCGCGGTACTGGCAAGTACGACCCGCCTAATACAACACGAGTAACTAGAAAGGATTAGTGCTATTCTACTCCACCGAGCACTACACGGCCATGTCATATGAACAATCGAAAAAGAAATCATTGTCAGTCCACTCCTCCACACAAATAGTGGTTCTGTGAGGAGCGGCGCGTGCGCAGTGGCGCGGAACGGACTGACGGGTGACAGGACGGACGCTTTTTATTTTATTGTTATCCCACATTTTATTATTGCTATGATACACGTACCATGGGAAGTTCGGTCCAAATAAATAAACGGTGCTGTATGCTGATGGGGTTCCTTCATTCCGCAGCTGAGTGTACGTACGACACAACCCACGTACGTGTATGTACGACACATTATGTTGTAGATCTTCCAGCTATCCGCACGAGCCGCACATCTTGGAGCTAAATTGCTCGGGAATTGTATGATTCCAAAGAATTTTTCTCCCACGCACACTAAAATTGTGAAATGAGCCCTGAAGAGGTTTTCCCTGGAGAATACAACATGAAGTTCTTCAAGAAAGGGATGAAAAGGTTTTTACGGGGTCGGCAGCGCCTGGATACCCTGCACTGATCACGAGCACATGCATATCCCGAGGTATCATTAATTTAATGTGACCCACCCTGTATAGCTGACGATGATGATGACATCATCTAGCCGTATGGTGTCGGGCAGAGTAGAACAGACCACGAATTGGAGCCATATCAAGGATCAATCACTAGCCGTAATGTGTTGCGCCTACCATGCGAGGACAATATGGCATGACCACTAAAGTGGAGTTTGCTCAAGTGCAGCAGGGGACTGTTACGGCGACTCTTGTGTTCATCTGATATACGACCCGAAACAAAAAGCAACGATTGGCATTGAAACAGCTGACCGGTTCAAAGTAAAAGAAAAAAAAATCTACACAACACTCGTAGACAGCGAAAAAACCTGACGCAACCCTTCACACTCCACGCAAAACCAAAAACCACACAACAAGCGGCCGCTGAAATCAATCAAACCGGCCTCGCTACCCATCGGCGGGTAATTACAAATAAAGAATAACACTATAAGCAGAGGCGGGAAGGCGGCGCGATCAAACGGCCGCGCTCAAAGCCGCATAAACACACCGCGATCCCACTTCCTGCAACGATTTCATTACACCTGCAGTAAACAACGCTTCCGGACCGCGCCGGTTTGATGTAACGCGCCGTACAACTGAGGTGATAGCATCAGCACTTTGGCAACAATTGAAGGACCTACACACATTTGGAACTCAGACCAAATGAGAAATGAAGACAGAATCGTGCGAATAACGTACTGACGCATGCAAAACTGCGCATTGCTGTGTACGTACACAGTCAAACGCTCACATTGACAACCAAACTACGCCTAGGCCGATTGACAAGAAAACTACCTGACCCTGTGGCCAAAACTGGTACCTACTGCGGAAAAATGGCGGTTTTCATTTAGAAACGCCGTTCACGAGATCTTTCAGTCCTGCTGTCTCAGAGTCCAAGTTTCGGCACTTGACTGCCTGCGGTTTTTGTGCTAGCCACGCATATTACCCTAAAGACTGGGTGAACAGTCTTGAGAGTTGATTGGCATTCCGTGACATAGTAAGTTACATCTCACGCGCCTGTACAATGCTACGAAGGCTGCATAGAAGCCTTCCAGTTGAGATTGAGCATTAGAAACGCAATGAGACAACAACGAAACCGCACTCGTACATCTAAAACCGTACTACAGTTTATTTACACGGCAAGACATCGCCCAGAGATATCGTAACTCCTGATTTTTCCTTCGCAATCGTAAATGTGTCAATACACGAGGCGTTTGATGATGAACGTTCGCAGATCAAAGTGCCGGATGGGGCGAGGCCGCTGTGTTTGTGCCCGAACCAATATTGCCAATGTTATGCATGTTGTTGCAACAAGATTTTAGTAATATGGGATTCAAGACTTTCGTGGGGTTACTACACTTTCACTACACATATTAATAATAATAATAAATAGCCTTTCTATCCGTTTTTGGCTACAGTGACCGCAGCAACGATAATAGTTACGATTTTCCTGCTGCTCCTGTCTGTCGTGTGCCCGCATGTGAACAGCGTTTTCAATTTTGGCTACACATATTATCGGGTTTGCTACCACGGTTAGTATTGTTTTGACTCCGATGTTTACTAGTAGAATGTCAGTGTAATTGTGACCATGACGCATGCAACTGCGTTGAAATATCGAAGTAAAAACAATACTAACCGTGGTAACAAACCCGATAATATGTGTAGTGAGAGATTTTAGTAATCTGTTTTTATACAACCAAGTCTGATGTAGAGTTCAAGATAACTCTTCTAACGATAGATTTGTCAGGATCGTAGCAAGTGGAACAATGTGGTCCCTGCCTACGCCTACGCGGAAAAGCGTCGATATGTATGTCGTAGAGGGTAATGAGCCTAGTCATCATTATGACTGAGAAACGCAACGTCAATCGAATCGCCACCTTGCGGATAGCTGGAAATACTGTGAAGACGTCATATTCGGCGCGCGGTCGCCACGAACACTTCCCATTCGACCACCGACGAGTCAAGACGTGTAACTAGGTGCTTATCCATTGAAGAAAGAAGAAGTCTTTATTTATTGCCTCACATCACATAGCCGTATTCTATAAAGGAGAGTGTGAGTACAGAAGGGAATACCAAATTATAATTTGTACAAGGGCGCACGTGAATAGATTCCCTGCGCACCTTGCGTTTCGGCCTCGCGGGATGGCCATGGGTGGTGGCGGGTCTTCCAGTGACCCACGGGTTCGGTAGTCCCACATTATTATCTGCTTCTTAAAATTATCCTACTGTCATCCTATGCTTTCATTGTTTGCAATTTTTATTGTAATATCGCTTTGATAACAAAGCGATATTACAATAAAAATAGCAATACACTGTTAAACTGTTCTGCTGATCTTTATTTTCACGAAACTATCCCGAAAATACCTTCTGATGGATCTCTCCCCTGCTAGAGTCTGCCCTAATCTACGACATATATATAGGTACGTAAGTTTTATGTATTCTTACATTCTACTCCTTGCATTCTTTCTCAAAGCACGAAATGCGTTCCTTGCTTAATCTTCACGCATTCAAGGCCACAGAAATGAGTCTGTTACTGGCTAAGCACTCAATGAAGTTCACTTTCAAGTGCTTTATAATTTACTAAAGTCTCCGAGAAGGCTTATATTCAGCAGTAGACGTTAAAAACAAACAGGCTATGCCGACATTTCTAAAAAATATTTTTAAAGTAAATGTTATAGTTTCCAACCAAGATTGAAAAGTACTTTCAGAAATCAAAACACAGTGCACCCGCGTTTATATGGAATATAGTTTCTCCTCCATTAGTAACATCATTTAAAATTCATGAGCATTATTGAACACAGCTTAAAATTTGTACGGCTTCTTGGTTGAAGCCTTTTCAATATGAGGTAGCCGTTTAGCTGTTTGTATTTCCGCTAGAAAGAAAAGAAACCCTTTGAAAAATAATTTTGTTTCAAGACAAGGTTTTGAACAATATCATTAAAAAATATATAGATATTATTAGAAAAAAGGCAAGTGAGATGGCGGTCAAATGCCTGGCTAGTCTAAATATAATAAAAATAATTAAAAATATATACTGTCACGGGCGACATAGCCCTAAGGATTGCCAGGCTAAAGTGTACAGCTCGTAGAACAGATGGCCGATGGGGCAGTAAAGTTCGTCGAGTGGCGACCGCCGTACCGGAAGACGCAGCGTGAGTAGGCCTCCCACAAGCCGACCGAAGACCTCCTGGTAAGGATCGCAGTTACCAGCTGGATGCGGGAGGCACAGAACCAGCATTTGTGGGGATCTGTGAGGGAGGCCTATGTCCAGCAGTGGGCGTCTTTCGGCTTATATGATGATGATGATGATGCCGTCACAGGGTCCTAAACTGTTCAACCGGTCTCCGAGTCACTAAGTGAACGCATAGTAATGCTACTTTAATCAGACAAGTATTGTTTGAGAATACAGATATAAATTCTCATTCACTTAAATTACCTTAAGCTACTTCTGCTCGAGTGTATAAGCTTAGACAGTTAATCTAGTAGGTACTCCCGAAGCGAACCGCCGGCGGCGGGGCCACCGCAAATATGAAAATATACAAACAGTACGTAAATAACCCGCAGACACTTCAAAGAGGCGGTGCGCCGGCGCAGCGTACGCTACGAACGGCAATGGAGGACAGTAGGTACAACATGTAACTGGACTAAAACATCCTAATTTTTAGGAAAGGACCACGAAAGAAGTGGGGAGTTTGACGAATGGCTCTGTGAATGTGTGCGTCTGTAGGTCTGTATGTGGCATCGTAGCTTCCGAACGAATGGACCGATTTCTATGCGGTTTTCTTTATTTGAATGCCAGTTTAATCAAGATGGCTTTCGTACATCAAAAAACTTTCAGTATATTATATTGAAAATATTGGAGTATAAGTAAACTTGTTCGTTATTTTTAGGTCGACTTAATCATGCATTAAAAACCATCATAATCTTGGCATCAGACATTTGTGGTACGCCTCTTGACAATGATCCAAGATTTGGTATGTGTCGGTTAGGGGTGGTTGATATAAAACCCAAACAATCTGTTAAATTAAATTATTACTCGAATTATCGATATCACATACCTGTAAACCTGTGATCCAACAAGTCGCCATAGGGAGAAGCCTACAAGACAAATAAGTATAAGACAGGCAAACGCCTTAACAGCACCATGCGTAGGTTGACGATGTGGCTATTCTTTTATTAGCAATCGCATCTTTACCTGGACAATTTTCCTTCAATATCCAAGCTCCAAAAATCCAAGCTCCAAAATCCTATCCTCTCGATTAAACCAAGTCATACCAACTTAGATCTACTTGAGACGGTGCGTAAGGTTTCCAGTGCCCCATAGGTTGGGGACACTGGGGATTTGGGGAACCGTGGCTTTGGCAGTATTGGGGCTTTTTGCTGACAGAGCAACGTGTTATTGAGTTATATTGAGGTGGGCAACGCATTGACGATACCCATGGCGTTGCTAATGTCTGTAGGTAGCGGTAACCACTTTCCATCAGGCTCACTTGAGTGTTTGCCGTATAACATAAAAAAACTTAAAGTTGATCGAAGCACACGGATCACGCCGAATCCCAGGAGCAATGCGGATCTTTTTCCGGCCACACGTAAATCGGGTGTATTGGCCAAATATTTCCTCCGCACTAGCCCCGCGCAGGCGCAGCCGATGTAAACAACGGCCACATCAAAGCCGCCGCGGGAAACAGACGCGCGCGCACGCTCTTGATACTATTATACTATATTATAATTATGTGGAGGCCGTAGTTCCCTGACTATTAACATAGATAACGTGATCAAAATGTTGAAAAACACGAATTTTATTTATAACACAGAGAAAAATAAACGTGGTTAGATAAATTGCTAAGCCGATTTTAATGAAGCAATGCTATGATTCATCGCGATTAAACTGGCTGTAAGTAAAAAAGAAACTGCATGGAAATTCCATACCCAGACATACAGACAGACACACACCTCTTTTCGCGAAGGCAGTTAAAAAAAGAAAAGTGCTACTCCTAACGCTAGTGATTTCTCCAACAAAGGAGCGAGGTTTCCCTAGAGACAAGATTTATTCAAGAAAAACATGGGGTACTTGAAAGGTTCACATTTGGGGTAGCGTTGGCATTCTGAAAACAAATACAACACAGATTCATAGTCCTATTTCAAGATATTGGAGCTGGATATTTGCATAATGGGTACAGCTGAAACTCACTTGGATATTTGCATAAAGGGTTTAGATATCAGATGTCATGCTGCATGCACCAGAAGTAGAACAAAATTTTTGCGAGACGATTCACAGAATACATAAACAACACATTATCATAATCTTTCACAATCACCAATATCAGCTGAAACTTGGTGACTAACCCCGACTCGTATACTCATAGAAATTTTATCTGAGGACGGAAATAAAATACATAACAATTCGATAAGGTCTGAGTGACACGGGACGAGACAAACTCAATTAAGTGGACAGAGATGAAACATCCAGCGGCCTTAATCTTCGCCTCCTCGTTCGCAAGTGAGGCGTATGATTCTCGAACAGACCGTGTATTAGAGGTTCTAATTTAAAAACCGCCCGTTTCTTGCTCGTTTTTCCCGTCTCCGTATCAGCAGTCAAAGTATCAAGACGTGTTCGTCCGGTCGACTGCGCGCGCGCCGAACCCTTTGATCTCTAGATCGCGCGCTTCTCACTTAGATTGCCAACGTTCCATGTCAATAAAACACATGAAAACATTCGGTGGTCAAGCGAAAATGGGCTTAACAACGACCCCGGTAAGAAGCAAAATTAATATTCGGTATTAAAATTTGAATCGTTTGAGATTCGACATTTAAATTCGGCTACGAATCGTCCACATGTCGTAAGTGACCCAAATAATGTCGATCAATTAAGAACCTTACCTTCACACAAATAAGATGTAACTTCGAATGAAGTTTCGATCCCTCATAAGCTGTTTTACAAGCCAGTTTGTCGGTGTGATCTGTCAAAACGAGAAGAGTAGCAGGCGCGCGATGTAAACATTTACATGTGGTTACCGCGGCCGGGTCAATACTCAGTGTTGGCTCTGAAGACGCTTTGTTCCAACCGGCAATCGAACTTGATACCTTAAGTGACTGCACGGAAAAAAATTAATATTTATATTTTAAGTAAATTTTTTGTCGATCCACCTACACAACTGAATAAAACAATGGGTCTATTTTCGTCTGCCTATCTATACTAATATTATAAAGGTTGCAAATCAAGAAGCACTCAATCACAGTATATAGTTTGAAGAAAATTTGTATAAAAAAAATAATCATTTTATTTTATTTATTATTTAATATTATTTTGTCAATGTGCGTGTGACCGTGTATGTACACAGAGCAAGGCGTAGTTTTGCGTGCGTCAGTATGTTGTTCGCAAGATTCTGTCTTTATTTCATATTTGATCTGGTGTGGCAAAGAATTTTCAAAGCCGTTTCAGTAGATTCGGAGATTACCCCAACATATAAACTTATAAACACACAAACTTTACCTCTTTATAATATTAGTATAAGTAGATGAAAATTTCCAGTACATTCACTAATCTTCCGCAATTCAATTTAAAGTAGGTACATATTTTCAAAACACAATATGAAAGAGTTATTCTTATTATTTCATGTGTTTTAAAAATATTTACCTACTTTGAAATAATAAATTTGATAATATAACGGATCTGCTATTGACTATGATCTTTCTTCCCCCTTTGTCATAATTTCTGTTTACTCTATTTAGATATACAGCTCACGCTTATA
The DNA here is from genome assembly GCA_905147135.1 of Blastobasis lacticolella. Lineage (NCBI taxonomy): Eukaryota > Metazoa > Arthropoda > Insecta > Lepidoptera > Blastobasidae > Blastobasis > Blastobasis lacticolella. The sequence goes on from LR990041.1 coordinate 587,975, forward strand.
CGGTGGAAAATATTTCAGCAAAGGCAGCAAATCTTAAAACCATCCCACATAACCAGGTCAATAAGTTTCCAGGTCACGTCCCCACTAAGTAATTCGGTTGCTCGTCAATCAAATAGCTCTTTTATCTCGGGGCGGACTCAATTGGCTCCAAATTAGCTGTATTCGGGACTCCCTGCCTTGTGTGGTCCGACTTGGTGTTTGGTTACAAACGCTGCGCTTGCGCAGGGCGCCCTCCCTCGCTCTGGTTAGGGCTGCCTAGAAGCAATATTAGTGTCAATATGCTTTGAAAGCAGCATGAATGGATCAAGGAAAACTCTGCGTGGTATCCGGCAAAGTAGAAATAGCGTCAAATGTATTGACTTATAGGCGCTGTCCTAATTGGCAACAGTCGTACGAACATGGTATTGCCAATAAGGACAGCGCACTAGGTGTCACGCATGGCGACGAATACCTTTGAAGCAAGCTGCCTTACAGAACATGTCTCAATTATGAATCTAGATCAAATAGTACTAGTAGGTATTAAAACTGATTATGAGTGGAAGTTTTACTCTAGAACGCAACCTAAAAGAAGATTCATTAATCAGCACTCAGCTGAGTTTTAAATTAAAATCTTTACTCGTGCTTTGATTCGATCTCTGATTACGTATACGGTTGAGACTACTCTTGAGAATAGATTTATCTGCGTATTTTGTTTCAGTGAAATGTTGTCACAAATATCTTAGATCAACTAATAGTTAAAATATCTTAAAATGAATCAATGTTGATAATAAAATAAAATCGCTACGGAAGCGACTCGACACTTGCCCCGTACCCAGGGTGAGATAACCGGAGTTAAGCAAACTATCCGCGGGCCTTTGGCAGAAGCCGGCCGTTGGTGGCCGTGTGGTGTCCGGCAGAGTAGAATAGCACCAACCCCTTACACTCATGGGTGTCGTACAAGGCGACTAATGTTTTCGAGGCAAAAGATCAAGAGTCTCCGTAGTCTGGAAAATGGGCAGCAGCATTTTCCATTGTTATATTTAAACACTGCTATCTCCAACCCGCCTGCCAAGCGTGGAGATTATGGCAATAACCTCCCCTTTCGTGGGAGAGGCCCTAACTCCTGCAGTGGACTGTTACGGGCTGTGGTGGTGGTGGTGGGATCATGGTTACACAGTGGATCATTCAGTCAGTCAGTAAGAGCATCGATTAGTGTTCAACTAATGTAGATACACAACTCAGAAAAGAATCATTGGTACATTTACCATAAATAATTTTCCCAATACTTACATTACACAAGTTTTAGTCGAAACAGCAGCATTAGCATTCTACTAGTGTTATGTGCCAGCCCTTGTAGAGCCGTCACGAAGGCCCTAATCTAGTTAGTAAATTTGCATAAAGTCACCGCTCGCCGGATCGGATGTACCTACCTACGCGATATTCCATCTTGAATGTAGAAAACGTCACTATCAAAGGACACTATGCCGCAGGATGTGAAAGATGCACCGAGTCCTAGTGATAGATTTTAAAAAATCTTATAAAATTTGCCTACTACAAACATTGACGACTTCCATAAAGGTTTAAATGTATCGACGACCCAAAATCGTTATCAATGATATAAAAATGATAAAATGACATTTGAAAATTATATGAAATTACATACTTATGTAATAAAAAATCTTGACATGTAATATTTTGACATTAATTGTGATTAAAAATCTTCCAAATTGACATTCATTTTTAACATTTTTTATTTTATTGACATTTTAAAATATCAAATGACCAACACAAATGAACCAACCTTCTGAGCTAACGGAATTATTTCCAATTATATCTCCAGTGAGCATTCAATAGCTATTCGCAATGATTCATTGACCACCACGACAAGCGCATCAACGCCACTCGCCACCTACGAGTACCAACAAAGCGTCCCGTATAAACACGATTCCCATACGAATCAGTGATTTACCCCATTACCGCCATTAACAAATAGCCATAACAGCCATTCCCCCGATTGTACGGAATCTGGTGAATTGCGGGACAAACATCCCGCATGAGACAACGTCCATTTGTAACAATTTTATTCTTACAGTTTTGTGGATACCGACCTATTGAGGAATGGTTTTATTGGGTAAGCCTGTGTGCACAGTTGTGTTTATGTTTTCTGAGGATATGGTTTTTCGAAAATGCTCTAGTGAGACTTATTTCCAAGTTCACTTTTTTTTTGCCGTGTGTCCGTGTGCCTCGACGGACTGCCCACCTGATGGAAAGGGCCACCGTTGTTCAGGACATCAGCAACCTGAGGAGACATCTGACGAGTGAAATGAAAATAGTATAATGATTTGTCTTTATTGTGATGTGTTTACCAGACAATCAAGAATGTATTGTTTCATACTTACTCATAAATAATCATCTTGGCGTCCATGTCCCGGTTGTGTTCTCGCGTGGGCTCTGATTTGGCAGATCAGGTAATAACCGTAGAGAGACTGCCATCTAACTTCCGTGACCCTATCAACAGAGGAACCTGACCAGATTGGATCGATCACGGTTATATATCAGTCGCCTGAATGTGCAGGTTTCATCACGTCATCAGTCAATTATTTCTCTCTCAATAAAAAATCATCCGAATAAAATAATTCTAAAACCGGACACCATTGAGCACCCAGCTTTACACCAGCAAGACGATACTTCCATAATCCGCTGAACGGCCAAATGCGGGAGGCCGGCGGAGGGCGGAGGGCATCTATAAATACAAATTATCCCATTAGGACCACAATGAACAGTGCCCGCACATCGAGAGAAGAGAGAAGCTACGAATTAGAATTATCGTAATATTCTTAAGAAAAGTATAAGTATACCGATACCGATATTTGTTTTAACATTAGACTAGGCATGCATTTCATTGCCATCTCACCTGACATGCGACATCATCTCCACCCTGTCACGCCTTCCATACCGATCGACTCTGTGCCATCTGATCTCCGTGACCCTGCTACCAGGGGAACCTGACCAGATTGGGTCATAGTTACACATCCAGTAGCCTGAATGTGCAGGTTTAATCACGATGTTTTCGTCATCGTTACAGCATCGGTTAGTATTCCAATTATGTACTCTACATAGATCAGAAGAGTCATTGGTACATGGCGGCAGTGGGATTTGAACCCTACCTCTCGCTTACGACTCGGATACCTTAACTACTAGGCCACCGGCGCTCGCTTGTGCAAGATGACCAATATAATGTCTTAATGCAAAAACCTCGACCCATCAGTGGGGAATTTTTCAGTGCAAGGTGAAGCTTAATTTACTTAAACCATATCATTGGTGTTAGTATTAGATAAATTCCTAACTCCTAAAGATCGAAATATAACTCGCAAAGTTTGATAAAATAGCAACTTACCAAACGGCGTTCCGCCCTTTTCATACGATCCCAGCAGGAGGCCAAGAGAATCACAACCAATTCGATGGATTCCATCAATTAGGGTCCAATCACATTAAGCTCTCAAGACACAAAAGTTAAACAAACCGATTGTGTCTGGTGAATTCTATACGGGTGCATTGACCAATCATCCTGTGGAGTCTTGTTGCTGTGTATGGTCTGCGCAGGAGTGCTTTTGTGCGCCAATTGAGCGGTATTGGCGCTTTGTGTCCGAATTGCGTCGCCGAGGCTGAGAAACTTTGGACGATAGGATTCAACGACATAAAGGTCAGTGTTGGGAAAATATTGAACGTGATAGTTATTGTAATGGGGAATAATTCGTCTTGTTTCGTAGACACAGGAAACAAATAAATATACCAATATAATACATGATGGAGCCTATAGACGCTATTATCCAATACGTTGTCCCTCCGATGTTGGGCTGTTCTAGATTGGATGGAATGACAAAGAAAACAGCTGAATTGTGCTGAACCAAGGAGAGTACAGCAAGTTAGTAGTAATAAAAAAAACTATTAGAGGAATGCTGACAACGCAGCATTCTTTCCTCTTTTCCTTCCTTCTTTCCATTTTTGTGTTCTTAGTGCCGCAGGGCAGGATACTTGGGCCCATTTCAAATTTTTATTTAAGGCTGTAAAATTTGAGCCGCAGGGCAGTGTACTTGGGCCCATCTTAAACGTCTTTTTCAAGTCTGTAATTCATACTAATAATTATAATCTAATCATATACATCATATTCATCTAATTCATTAATATAATGTACTGTGCCATGTTTGAGATAGATGTAATAAACGATTTTTATTTCTTTTTATACAAGACACAAGTGTTTGTAAAAACCTAACTTGAAAAACATAAAAACACGTTAACCAATAGTGTGTCCCAGGGCAGTGTTCTAGGTACGTACTTGGGGCCCACTTGTTCAAAAAGTTTTTTTGTAATATTGGCCCGTCAATTCACAAATAACCGTACCTATAACAGTACCGTTCAACACAGATTTATACCACTGCCCATTAACCACATTGAATTGCCGGCACACCACCTTGTTACAGACGGCGGCAATGCTCCAGTGGAATTATAAAGCAATATATTCGGTTTATTTACGAAGGTCGGGCGACATGACGAATTTGATTGTTATTAATTGACGACGACCCGAGAAAGGGTTGGGAGTCTGATAGCTGGAGAGTGGCATAACTGAACTATTAAATTAACCTTGGAACTTTTAACATTTGTTTTTTGTTTATTCTCTATGTATTTTTTTTATGAAAGCTTCTGTGGTCGCGCTAGTTATCCATAGTGTTCTGAGAATAAACGTTTTGTTCTAGAAAGAACCGGACCGTTGCAGTAGAATTCATCATCATCATCATCATCTTGGCGTTATCTAAAGATTGTGTTCTCGCGCGGAAAGCAAGAGCCGGTATTTGCCTTCTTACTCGCCTCAAAAACGTTAGTCACCTTGTACGACACCCGCAAGTGTAAGGGGTTGGTGCAATTCTACTCTGCCGGACACAACACGGCCCCCAGAATACAGCACAATACGTGTAAGTAAAGTACCGAGACTGAAATCATATGATTCACGGATATTAACTCAATATACATCTCTTTCCTTTATTTCAATTTAAAACCAAAGATTTACTATGTAGGTAAAATAATCGACTACTATCATAAATAATGAGGAAACAAAGGTATATTTAAAAGTAAATTTTGGGTTTTCGAACCCTTCTCACACTTCATCGACTTAAATTAAGCAAAATAGTTCCAAACATGAACTGAAACTGCGCATAATATCATTTGTCAAGAGTCTGGAACCTAGTTTTAGTGAAGTTTCTGTGAGTGAACAACGCTAGAGTAAATTGGTAGCGTGGTCAGTTCCGGGATACCGCAAGGGATTTCAAATTGAGATAGGACGAACTGAGCTGAGATGCCCATTAAAGGTCGGGCGATGCGGGAAGCTGAGTGGTAGTTTCACCTACCTTCCCTTAGAGAAACGGATTATCCTTTGATGTCTCGGATTATCAAGTTCTGGGTCTTGCACCTATGTGTCCACGATATAGGAAGTTTGTGAATGTTTATGTAGGTCATAAGTGTGGTGCGCTGTTATTACCTATAAGTATTGTACACAAAAAGTGACAAGAATAAAAGAAGATGTATGAAAAGAGTAGGGATATCATGGTTTGTCAATGTTGGCAAGAAGAATATCAAGAAAACTGTGAATAGAACAAGCATCACGAATGACCTAATGCGAAATCGCGGTCTCTATTTTTGAATCGCTCGCCTCGATTCGAACGGTTTTAAATTATGATTTTCGGCATAATATATTGTATATTTTGCTGCATGATACTGATTTTCCCTATTTTTGAACCGTACTTTTTCGGTACTGCTGATTTGATTTAAAAAATATTGAATATTTATGGCGAAAATCAAAATTGAAAACCGTTTGAATCGAGGCGAGCGATGCAAAAATAGAGCCTCTGTATTGCCAGCATCCATAGGCTGCGGTACTTGCTTACCATCAGGCCGTAAGCTAGACTACCACTTTAGTAGATAGTGTAAAAAAACGATGATATAAACTCCGCAGGGCAGTTCAAAATGGGGTGCAAACGAGAGAGGACAGCCGGTAATGGGCGCGCGACTCTAAAACGGATGGCGTAGCCAGTTATTATAATTGCTACATTAGTTAGGACCATGCGGGCCGCTATGCGACGGTCACTTAGGACAGGGGTGGTCAACGCGTGGGTCTGGCTGTGGGCAGATAAATCCTTTTTCTATTTTCGATTTTAAATTGCATAAAAAATAATGCCAAATTCTCAAGGTGATGCGCTAATTAATTTTTTCACTGCTATTTTTAAATATTTTTAACTTTTAAGTTCAAAATTTCAAAAAATTTGTTATCCTTAAACCAAGCAACTGAGCTCGTCAGTTAAATTATTGCACATCAATGTAAAGAAACTGTTACACGAATCTGAAATAAAACTACATTGAACACACTCATAACGCAAGCGCTCTCGAGAATAAATTAAGAAAAAACACTCGCACAAACTCTCAAAGTTCCCACTCAAACGGACGCCTAATGGGCGATGCATTGAACGCGGTGAAATCCGCGAATTCGCCGAGTCAATGGCGCCGCACAATAGCTTCACGGAAGGTTGGCGACCCCTGACAAATTAGAACTACCCGCGCGTCGAGGGTGCGAACTAATCGGCGGGCGCATTCAATTATCAACGGTGACCGGCAAACACTCTCGTTCACAGCTCGTTACAATATTAGGCGCGGTGGTGGCCAAAGGTTGATAAACTCTGGACTGTTTGAGTTTGACTAGTTGATGCGGTGTCCAAGACAGTGCTGATTGTCCACTAACTGTAATCGATATCGATACTCGGGTGCTCTCTACGTCTTCATGGCGTCGATGTCCCGGTTGTGCTTTCGCGCGCAAGAGCGCGAGGTGCGCATTGACCATGATCCAGGATTTGGCAGATCAAGGAATTATAGTGGAGCGACTGCCTTCGGACCTCCGTGACCGTGCTACCAGGGGAACCTAACCAGATTGGATCACGGTTACACATTCAGTCGCCTGAATGTGCAGCTTTCATCACAATATTTTCCCTCGCCGTAAGAGCATCGGTTAGTGTTCAAGTAACGTACCTACATAACTCAGAAAAAGTCATTGTTTTTATCTTTATATATGTCCTTTGTTGTGAAATATATTCAAACAGATTCCTCGCTCCTCCATTATCGAGTCTCAAACAACTAGAGCCACCAATAGCCAGCCACAGGCATAAATTCATCATCTTGTCCGTCCCATTGTTCCCTCATTGGGTCCAGTGGGGGTCGGGGGGTCGCGGGGGGTCCCAATTACCGGAGTTAACCCCAGTGCGAGGTCACAATCTAATTTAATCACCGCTCTTGCTTGTGGGATGCGATATGTGTCACGGAGCGGTCTAGTTGCTCGGCGCAGAGCTGTAACCTTAGGGTACGGAAATTTACAGGATTCATGCTGCACTTTTTTATGTTATACGGCAGAGAAACAGGTAAGATGGCCACCTGATGGAAAGTGGTCATCGGCGGCGATGGACATCAGCAACACCAGGAGAGTTACCAATGCGTTGCCCGCCTCTGAAGAGACTTATTGGTCTGAGTGGAATTATTGGAGGGATTCCTCTGTCAAACTTGGCATGATATTTCAGAGCTAAAATAAATATCAATCACGTCAAATGTAAATAGCTTGAACATTTCTCAAAGGCGGCAAAGTATTCGCAACGTGTTGCGGATGTCCATGGGCGGCTGAGATCACTTACCATCAGGTCAACACCTAAGAACAACCGTGCAGTCCATAACAAGCATAGACAACCACCAATATGCCTGGTGACATAAGTTAGGGAACCGACTGTACAGTACCTAGAAAGGCTGATACTATAATATGAACTCTGGCGCAGCTGACTCACGCATGTGGGCGGACCCATGTTGACCACAACAACATTAAATAGAAGTAACGCGGACTGCGACAGCGACTATGAGTAATTCGACTGTATGGGTGGGTCATGGTCCTGTCAAGTACAGACTACGACCGCTCGTAGGTGCGACCTTCCGTTTAAATGTTTGTCAAATAACCTGCTTTTTTATTTCATTTGGACAATTTTATTTGTGTATACAAATATTGGTTATGTATACAAATATGTTATCGGTTGAAAAGTTGAGAGTCTGCGAGTATCAGATCTGATCAGCGACGAGCATTGCAGTACCTGCTTCGGACTTTTTAATAGCCACTGTTGCACAATTTTTTAATTAAATATTCTTAAAACATGAAATGTTGCACTAAACAGTTGCGCAAAACTAAACAACTAAATCAATATATTTATTTCTCGCTAATAAGTCTTTATTGTTTCTCGGAACGAGATAATGTCTATGCAGCAATGCGTCCATTTGAAGTTTGAACATATTGTATTGCATTTTTTTATGCTACACTTTGCTATTTTTTTAAGCAGACATTCCTGCTGATTGTAAATGATAACTGTCGCCCATAACATCTAAAATTCATATATTTAGGTTGCAGATAACAAAAATGCAGAACCGCAGGTGCGTTGTAACTGTGAGGACTAAGATGAAATGCTTTATACCTGTAATTTTCTAAACAAAGCGCGTTGCTAGCTGATTTACAACCCAGCAATACATACGAAAACTGGTCCTATCTTATTTCAGTTTATACATACCTAAGCAATTACGAATTCGTCTTAAAAAACATCCAACTGCCGTAAACACAAAACACTTGAGTGAAGTCGGCAAAAAAATAAGCACGTTACGTGGTCCATTTGACGACTGCACTAGGGTTGGGCAAAATATCGATATCTCCAACTCAACAAAGTCGAGTTTATGGACGCTGTCGTCTCCTTTAACCTATTCTAATATGTAAGCTTGGAATATATGAGGTGCCGCCATATTGCGGATTTTTTAGAACTTATTTCTTACATTGGCAACAGGAAGTAACAGCAGCAGTATCTTCCTCTTGATATTCTTGACAGACCTTATTTAATCCTGGTCAGGCTTTACTAACTTACTTTCATCATCATCATTGGCCTTAGACAGCTGATGTTGAGCTGATGATTTAAACAGCTTTACTGTTAATGGTACGGCACTTTCTCTGATTACCTTAAGTACTTATAAACAAAACTTCTAACTGAAATTGGTAACTGGGCGTTATCTAATAAATAGTGGGTTAAATTTCGTGATTATTTATGACTCTAGAAAAATCTTCTAAGATACCTTCCCTAAAGAATATTGCCCCTTTCAGTTAAAATATCGACAATGTTAATAAAAAAGTACACGACAGATATTTATCGACATCTTGATCACCTGCCCACCCCTACAAGCCTGACCCGAGCTCCGCACATTACGAGTAATTGCACCTAATAGTCTGGAGCCCGGAAAGTGTCGAGTTACAACTATTCGCCGGTCCAAATATTTTAAAAACACGAGAAACCCGACCCGGGTACAGTCGACCGATACTATAATTACGGGCAAACAATGACTTCTTATCAGATCGCCTGGTTGTTCTAGCGTGAACCATTATTGGGCATTTGCGTAAAGATCGAGAGAACACCCTGCGTGTTTTTCTTTCTTGTTATTACCAATAATAGGTACCATCACGGGGTGCCAATCGGCTCACGAGTGTAACGGCAACAACGTGTGGCGATCGCCACTATGCGTCCGTCTAAATGAACGAAATTTACCAATCAAGAGCCGTATTAAACGCAGTGAGTACTGTAGGCAAGTAGTGTTTTTGAAAACGACTGCAAATGCATTAGCTAACATAACAATTCGAACATCGAACCACTATCCGCCCACAGAGGATAAAACCGAGCCATCTGCTAGCTTATTGGCACCTCGATCGTTCATCGAATTAATATCTCATCCCAATACACGAACGCACCTAAATTACAAGGACAAATAAACCCGATGGACACCTCGCCACTAAAGACTTTAAAAAAAGGAAATAAAGATGAATGCCTCGATAAGCCGCGCCGGCTCACTCACCAAATAAAGAAATAAACACCGCACAATCAAAACCAATAACGATCTCATTAGATAACTTAATATTCAATACAAATTATGTGTTCACAAAAAATATGGTCACCGGATCGTCGCCGTAAGATGGCGGCGCGTTTGAAGCTTCGATTGCGCGCCTTTGACCGGCCGCCGCCGGCTCACGCGCAGGGTACTTGTAGGTGTACGTCTAGTTACAGATAGGTTCTTAGGTGTTCGCAGGTATGATTTCAATAGGATTTTGCTAGGTTTTACATTAATTATCGGTCAAAATTTATTTATATCTATATGGTGGCAAAGGCAAATAAGCTTACGGCCTGCCTAATGGTCACCGCAGTCTATGGACGTTTTTTAATACCAGGGGTATCACTGCCAAACCCGCAAAACCTTTTCCCCCATTTCTTGAAGAACTCCATGTTGTATTCGCCGGGGAGCACATTCCATGACCTTAGTGTGCGTGGGAGAAAATGGGAGAAAGAACTGCACAGTTCGCGACCAAATTTTTTCCAATGTTCATTGATAAACTTCCTGTAATGGCAAGCGGGTGTGCTTACTCGTATATTGGTCAATGTGACCAATATACTGACACCTGAAGGGAAATTAGACCAGAAAGTGGAAAAAGAATTTTCCATCCATTGCGCTTTTCAGTCTAGTCTTGGAAAGAGCTCGTGCCCATCTTTGGGCTGTGCATTAATTTAGTTCTCTGTTAATTTACTTTTTAGCATTTAATCATTGTGCCACTTTCACTTCGTGACCAATGACCATCAATGCGTCTACAGGACGAAATAATTCGACAAATTGTTTGTGATTGGGTTTTCCCTGGAGTTGGAGTTATTCAAGAAAGGGATGAAAAGGTTTTTACGCTGTCGGCAACGCGTGGGTGATTGGCATTGCAAACGTCAAAAGGATGTGGTTACAGTTTACCATCAGGCAGACCGCGAGCTTGTTTGTCACGGTGGTTTTAAAAAAATATTGTCTTTTGTCTTGCGTTGCATTTCTGTATTCTGATTAGGTAAGTAGGTACATGGTACCCTATAGTTACCTTATGTAGTAGGTACACTATAGTTGTATCTACAAAGTTCTCTTTTAAAGAACCACCAACCAAATAAGATTTCTAACACGCAAGACGCATCTGTTAACCAAGTAAAAACACTAGGAAAACATCAAACGGGCTTTTCTGTTTGTTAACATTAGAAAAGAATAACATTTTCATGAACCCAGCTCCGCCGTCGGACAGCCATTAGCATTTCTACACTCCAAACATCTCTGCGTGTTTACACACATAATATTCGCAGTCAAACATTGTTAATGACATTGGTAGCGTTTAGATGCGCCCACGCAGCTTTACGAGGCGCTAGCATTCCTTGATCTTTATTTCCCCGTTAATAGCGGCGATAATAGCTTGGCAACCACTCGCTGAGCCCTCTGATCTGAAGCTTACACGAAACATAACAGAGCAACTTACTCGTACAAGTTCTTCCTTAGCTATTCGCTGATAGGGGTCAAAATCGCTGAGCAATTCAGTTTGGTTCCGGGAAACGGCTCTGGCTTTTATATACGGAGTGCAGTGCGCGGATAGTGTTTTGTTTTACACGTTCTTTCTGATGATGGAGGTAAACAAAGATATACGACGTTTTGGCTTCACGGTGTATACCCATCTCACAGGTATCATATTATATCAACAGCTTAAGACTGACCCTGGAATAAGCAGGGATAGACGCTACGATATGGCGATGATGACAACAGCTTAAGTCCATCGCTGGACAAGCCTACTTCCTATCAGTGGATTGATATGTTGAAGATCGCAGCATTTAAAATACTTACGCACACTTTTTAATACTAAAGGAGGCATACGAGAAAATGTTGCATTTTGGAAATAAGACCTAAAGTCTGAGCGAATGCACGGTGAAAGAAAAAATTTATGAATACTGAGGTACACGGTTATCAGAAGAGCGGAGAAGAATATAGGAAATGGATAGGAGGAGGAAGATAGGAATTGGAAGTGCTGTTTAGTAGCACCGTACATAAAAAGGGAAGCATGTGACAGCCACTTGAGCTACTTACGGCACTTTGAAGCATGGTCATATTTACGTTTATTTGGTAAACACGTAAGCGCATTTCCTGGTCACTAATTTCGATAGATATAATATTTCCAAGTGGGTACCTCAAACTCTCTGTCAATCAATCATAAAATCAAATATCATTATGGTTATAATTATATACATTAAGCCCGGCTTGCACCCAAATTATTAAGTATGTTTTAGAATGACATTTAACGTTCTTTATGTGAAGTTTTTTGTTTAAGTATCAGCTTAAATGCGTTTTGTAGTGAACTAAATACCTACATTTCATGCACAAAATTCTTAAACTTAGATAATTAGAGATTTGAGAGCACTTAATATACAATTGAATGGAATTTAAATGTCAAATTTGTTTTTTTGTTTGATGTTTTGGCGGCATAAATCTTTTAATCAGGTTATAATGGCCGTCAAAATCTCTCATTAATGACGGAAATGACATTCCAAGGACCTGCTCTATTTTGTCGTTTATAAATTTCACGTTCAGATTACCCCTTTTATAGCAGCGTTCATTGAAAAGAGCAGTCAAATCGGCTCAGCTATTCGCCACGCATGACGCATTAGCTACGGCCCATTTTCGTCAATTGAACGCAAACCACTATTCGTACCGATTATTACTTATTTTTTTCCCGAAACAGATTTCAAGAAATTCATTTCTTCAAATAAATAATCATACTCAAATCCTATTTTGGGGACACAATTTGGCAAGAAAAACATCCGTTCCAAAGGGTAAGACTGCCAATGTGTGCAAATAAACATGGCGACGTGAATAAACTAAATGTGGACAAACAAAGTACAATGGGATTGTCGGATTGTATATCGGCTGCAAATATTACCCATTTTGATAGGTAGCCGCGGACAACGGCTCCGTCCACTGCCCAGATTATCCGACAATGCGATGAAAGGATTCAAATTTCGAATCTTCCACGATTTAGCTCTGTCACGACACAAAACTGCGCGCCAACAAAAGATCGCGTCGTATGAGTGACAGTTTATCAACTGACAATGCGGATGAATTTTTTGACTTAAATTATGGGGAAGTTTGCTTCATTGCTGTGTCTGCTTCGCAAATATATTCCACATAAGTGGTAATCGCCACAGGAGGTCCGACTCGTAGACTAAGATACCGGGTTCGAATCCCAGTGCCGCCGTGTACTAATGACTCTTTTCTGAGTTTTGTACATTATTTAAACACGTTTATTTTTATGTCGTACGGTAGGCAAACAGGCAACGTTAGTGTTCTTATGATGAGGGAAAACATCGTGGTGAAACCTGCACATTCAGGCTAATGAACGTGTAACCATGATCCAATCTGGTTAGGTTCCCCTGTCACGGAGGTCAGATGGCAGTCGATTGCCTGATCTGCCATTGCCTGAATCATGGTTAAGGCGGACCCCGGGCTACAACTGGGACATTAATGCCAAAATGACCAGATAAGTGGCCATCGCTATTGCAAGGATTTGCGATAGTAGAAATGGTCCAGAAGTGCAAACTGTAGCCGCAGTCTAATATAGATCTTCTAAATCTGCAGCAGGGTCAAAGAATAAACATAAATTTTATTCCTCAACTTCTCACAAGTACAAAATGTTTACCTAATGTATTCTCGTATCTGCCTAAACCGCTGAACAGATTTAGAAGAAATTTAGCAGGAGATAGATGGCAACCGGAGCAAAGCCAGGCTACTTTTTATTTCCAATACGCGGAAGAAATCAAACTAATGGCTAATAAATAGGAATAACTTAAGTAGGCGCTACAAAAAGCATTGTACCGATAAAACTAACAGTTTCCAACAGCTAAAACGCTTCCCAGAAAGATCAGCAGCTTAACCGCCCGTCATAACTCACGGACCTGCGGCCGATAACTTACGCACAAAAACCAGCCAAGTTCCTCCCAACACCAACCACATTTGTACGGAGATTACCGTGGTGTCGGGAAGTCGTCCAGACTAGGCTTGTAACGGGTTAATCCTGCTGATCCCCTGACATATGTATGCGTCCGCGGGTTGTGACGTAGATTTACAATTATTTGGGCGAATGCGCCCGCGCAGCGTGCGGGGATTAGCGAGTTGTTTATGCGCCGCTCGTGGCGTGATTGTCACATGTTTTTGTTGCGGTGTTGCCGGCTGTTGGTTGTAAGGTGTATGGTGCTTACAAGATAGACGTCTACTTAAATAAAAGTGGAAACCGATTGGCTTGATTGACCTAGAAACTGAACTTAAATACAAAAAATAAGTACTAAGATAGGACTCTTGAAAATACCTCTGCGAAGGGCTGGTAATGGTATAGGAATATTTATCTATCGCTGTGTGAACAGCAAGATTTTTAAGTGTCTAGTAAAGGTGAGTAAATGTTGTTCACTTATTTTACTGATGTCTATTCAAATTCTCCTTTTCGCTTATAAAATGTTCAATTCAATTGTAGACGTTTCATGAAATTTTGTAAAATAAAATTCGATGACAAGGTGATACCTACATGACAAAAGTTCAAAGACAATAAGAATTATAATTATCTTTAATTTTAATTAAAAAGTTTATAATTTAAGCTCCCCCGATAAGTAGTGATAGATTTACCTGAAATATTGTGTCTGTCTTATGCATTTTAAAAAATCACTAATCTTAAGCCGCATAACGAAACCATTTAACAGCACCGCCCCTACCACATCTAGAACCGAACCAGTTTTTTTTTGTACAACCTGAAACATTGTGATTAACTGCCAACCACGGGCCAAGTGCAGCTTTTCACAATATTTCCTCGCCACAAAATGTTTTGTGTCGAATGAGAGATGGCTGGTTTTATCTGGATTAGTGCGGTTTCGCGTTACGCCGGGATATGTTTTTGTTGGCAGCGTCGCGGGGCGTTGGGCTGCGCGGGCGCAAGACGAGGCGCAGATGTCGCCTATAACACCTACCATTTTATGTCTCAGTTGTGCCTTCGCACTATATCATGTGTCCCATTAAACGTGGTGAACAAGCCAAGTTCGATACAACATTTTTGTGAAGAAGTTGCTTTTTGTTCTTGAGAACCAAATATGGATACTACATCAATGGAAATAAATTACAACAAAACTGTACCTACATCGTACGTAAGCATATAAGGTACCGTAAAGTACTCTAGTTAAAGAAGTAGTAACACTTAAAGTTTAAGTTCAAATATACTCCTTCAATTTAGGTTTTTACAAAACACTTATGAATTTCATACAATCTACAATGGCAGCATCGTCGAGCCGGCAACGGTTGGAGATGTTTTTACACTACTTTTAGTAGGTGTTCGATTTATGGTGTCATTAAAAAAAGTATTGGAAGACTCGAATAAAGTACAAATTCACTAATTTCAATGTAAACTGTAAGTTAATCCAACCTTTATCTATAGTTTATCGCCGAACTTGGCGTACGCACTGCCGCAGTTTAATTGTTAGACTTCCACCACACTATTTGACGCTAATGTTTCAATATTTACCGACACACTGGTTCTTGTGTCATTATATTCGCCAACTAATTATAATATTTTTATGAGGCACTTTACGACTGCGGTAGCGCGGTCTGTCTGTCGGAAAACAACATATTAAAACCTATAGTTTTTCACGTTGTTTATACATATTATTTAGAACTATAACGACTTGTGTCGAGTCAAAATATTAATCGGAAAATTGAATAATCAGAGAGTAAAAGCATCGAGATAAACTAAAATAAGCCCGAATCAGTGTCGGGCCTTACAGCATCTCATCGCAGCTGTTTACATGACGCGTTTTGTGTGTAAATATTTGTAATCTGTCCCAGAGTGGTGCGCAATGTAGGGCGTTCGTGGAAAAGATTGTTTAGCCCTACTCTATTAAACAAAGACATAAACAGACATAAACTCGACCAGGAAATTACTTGTGAAGTGTCTGTTGAAATTGGTGCAGTGATTCCGCCGTGCAAGCGTAACAGACACACAGAGAGTCTGAGTTACTGTCACATTGACATTTTGGTTTTACTTACATGGTTTTACTTTGACATTTTATTCTGTAAACTGACACAATTTGTACATTATTGAATGTATTAACTTTTGACATTTAATTACGTTATTTAAATTTATTTTATTGACATGTTTAATCTTGTATTGACATGTATTTTTCATGGACATGTTTTACATTATGTAATCATTTTATTAATTACGTATATTCCTTTTGATAATTTGTATAAATCCATTATATTTGACGATCTCTTTTCACAAAAATGTATTTAAATATATCTTAAATGTATTATCTTGTGTAAGTTATAAAATAAATCTAAATCATTTGTAATACTCGCTTTTGTCCGCAACTAGAGTAGAGTAAATAGGCTGTTCCTAGACAGGCATGCTCCATCTTTGGCCGCATCGTCACTTACCATCAGGTGCGATAGCGGTGAATTACCTGATCAGTATAGCATAAAAAAAAACTACGAGTATTCGGTTATAACGTTGTAGACCCGTTCCCCCAGAAACCACATTGAATTTGGGGATAAATTAAAGCCTATGAGCTATTCTGAATGAGTTGTAACAAGCTATATTGCTGGTAAACTTCATACAAACCTACAAACTTTCGCATTTATATTATTAGTAAGGATAGGATTAGTGAACTCAACTCGACTCAAATCGAGGTAAAAACATTACTAAACGTGGTAACAAACCCAATAATATGTGTCGTAAAAGTCTTAAAACCTATAAATTTAGTGATGACTATAAATAATAATGTACCGTCACAGGGTGCCAATCGGCCCCAGAGACTGTTGACCCAGTGTCAGGGTACCCAGCGGAAGACTTTGCCCAATCTCGCTTCACCAACGGTAATAAGAGACACACGTAACGGGTAGCGAAGTGGCGATGAGGGCGGAATAACTACCTTACCTATTACTTCCTAATTTAATCAATAATAAA
Source organism: Blastobasis lacticolella (assembly GCA_905147135.1). Taxonomy (NCBI): domain Eukaryota; kingdom Metazoa; phylum Arthropoda; class Insecta; order Lepidoptera; family Blastobasidae; genus Blastobasis; species Blastobasis lacticolella. The sequence continues at coordinate 604,893 of LR990041.1, forward strand.
TAAATATTCGTGGACAAATTCACACAGCGCCATCTAGCCCCAAACTAAGCAAAGCTTGTGCTATGGGTGCTAGATAACTGATATACTACTTAAATACTTTTAAATACATACTTATTATACATAGAACACCCACACCCGTAACAGAAATTAAAATTCATCATTTCAATTTCTGCCCGGCCGGGAATCGAACCCGGGACCTCTTGCGTGGCAGACCGGCATGTTGACCATTGAACCACTCAGGTCGTCATTTAATTTGTATTAAGACAGTATTGTCCTCGGGTGCGCCTGAGTGTCAAAACTCAGGAGCTGTGTGTGGTCGCCTCTGTAGATCATGCGTACACAGGAGTTGCAGCGGTGGGAATAAGTGGTGGGGCAAAACAAATTAATAACGGGAGGCGACCTCGTTGTGGTGATGAAGTGACTAGCTTCATAATAATGTAACCCAAAAATGTGTTTTAATAGGTTTTAGTAATGCTAGCCACAGGTTCGGTCCTCGCACAGCCACAAATAGTATAAATACTTACTGAATCTCTCAAGCTAGTGGTGATAACCGTATTGGAATCCGTCAATCTGTAGAAAAGGGATTCTGTAGATATAGAAATTTGTAGAGTTTGAAATCTGTGGGAATCAGTAGCCATGGGAAAATTTGTTTAGGAATTAGGTAAGCCGATAGCGACCAAATGTAGAGTCAGAAATAGAGAGTTTCTTATATTCATATTCTTATGCTTTTAGAGACTCCATATTATTTGTTTTATTATATAGCATCATTTAATTGTACAGGCGATTAATTAAAGTTGTTTTTTTTTTTTTAATTATAATAGACTTGCATTTTAGCAAAAATATAGAATCCGACTCATAAACGCTCTCGTTTCGTACCGGATTCGAATCCTACTACCGCCATGTAAAAATGACTATTTTCTGAGTTAACTGTGTAACCATGATCTAAGGTCAGGTTCCCCTGGTCGCTTCACTGTAATTACCTGATTTTGCCAAACCCTGGATCGTGGTCAAAGGCGGACCCCTGGCCCTCGTGCGCGAAGGCACAACCGGGACATTAACGCGAAGATGAGATACTATTTATTAAAGATTAAGAGCTTTAAAGTCTTTATAGAAGACATTGTATCGTATACTTTTGTTTCTTCTTCTTCTTATAAGTTCTTTGTTTAGATGTTGATCCGTAAATCGCACAAAAGTGCAAAAAATACTGCAATTAATTGTCAAAAATGTTGCACCTAGACAGAATGAGCTGAAAGGATGTAGTACCTGTGACTCCATACCATACCTGTGAACCTAAGGAACGGCTTTAAACCAGCACCCATGGACGACGTGTAGGAAAATGGATAGGTAAATAATATACCCTTTATGTGTAAGTAAGTACATGTACCTAGTTACAATTGCAATTTCTTTAAGTACTTAGACATTTTTATTATAAAATATCAAATTATAACTTTGATAAGAATTAATTAAAACTGCTCAACGCTCGCGCTTCAATTAGGCCTAATTCAATAAAGCTCTCAACATTAGATAAGTATATCTTAGTAGAGAAACTTATATTCGAAAATAGTTATGCAGCTTAACTTCGCACTAAACCTTTTTCAACAAATACATCCATTGATAAAAATTCATTAATAGTATCGCTATTTCGTAGTTGCATTTTAGATATATCTAAACGAACAAATATCTATACAGGTTCAGCTGCTGTGAGACTTTATGTTGCCATTTGTTCAGAGAAGTAAACCCCAAATAATTTAAGTACATTTATTCAATTTTTATATATAGATACTCGTAGATATTCTAAAAGATAAATAACATTTTATAGAGCATACAAGATCTCATTGTGAAAAGTCCTTTCTTAGGACCTATATCTAGTAAAGTAAAGCACAGTCCTTGACAGACTTTTCCAACGCAATAAACAGACAAAAAGGAAATTAATCGTCTTGCTTAAAAATGTGTTTATTGCTCCATCCATATTATAGATAAGATAAACTTAACTCTATCAACTTTTAAATTAGATACTCGAACTTTAAATATAATTCTTACATTTAAATAATAAATAGGGGTAGCACTTTTTACAATATTTACGACAATTTTACAGGACCACAGTCGACACCTTCCCTCTTACTATCACAATACACTTCAGTCCAGGCTCCAGATCCAGATCAGCTGGGTCTGAGCTGGTCATGGTCCAAGGGTGGGCTTCTTGGAGCGAGCGCCGCCATTCGCCTGTACAGCTGCTGGTACGGGCTCGGAGGTGGGAGCCGGAGCAGCGGACTGGGAATGTAGCGCCCGTAAACTGACAGCAGCGGAGGATATAGTCCCACCAAGGACGCATAAGGACTACCAAACATGGGATGTAATACTGCACCACGTTTAAAAGCCGCCAGTCGCGACCTAGACGCAGCGGTGGAGCGCCTCCGCAACTTCCCAGTAGTACCACCAATGAACACATCGTCCGACGACGGATCCAACATCCAGTAGTTCCCTTTGCCCGGGTCGTCGTAATGCCTCGGCACTTTTACGAAGCATTTGTTCAGACTCAGGTTGTGCCGGATGGAGTTCTGCCAGCCCTGCTTGTTCTCTTTGTAGTAGGGGAAGTTTTTCATTATATATTCGTATATTCCGTTCAATGTGAGCCGCTTTTCCGGACTGCTGCGGATGGCCATCATTATCAGAGCGTTGTAGCTGTAAGCTGGTTTCTCGGTCTTCTTGGGTTCCTCGCTCGAGCAGCTCGGTGGAGGGCTCTCAGTGCCCGTGACGTCTAGTTCGGCGTCGGGGGAGGGTGACCGCGAAGTCGCTTCGGGCAAAAGGTCGCGGATCGCAAAGCTGTGTGGCGGTGTCATATCGGTGCGGCATTGCGAAGCGCGCGCGACACACTGGCTCGCGGCCGACGCGAGGCCCCGCCCACAGCCGTAAGCCACGCCTCTCACCGGTGTTCCCCCTCCAATACGGTATCCGCTCGAATGTGCAAGGGATCAAAAAACAAACGACCGACTGCATCGGTCACGGCGGGTTTTTGAAACTGTTCTTTTTTGTTTTTTGTTTTGCTCCTTTTTTCGAATTCACCACGCGTTGTTTGCCAGTTTATTTAGTGCCATAACTCGGTGCTGGTAATTATTAATTGTGTGTGTTTTTTAAACATTGCAGCAGATGCGAGGCGACCATTAATGTTGGTTATTGTTGGTTGACAAATTCGTCCCCGTGTCGCGGGGTTCCATTAGCGCAGTGACAATGGGCTTTTTAGTAATTATGGGCCATATTTATTGTAATAAAACGTATCACGATTAATGTTATTTATTTTGTATTTCGTTTGTGTCATCGTACACAGTGACGCTTTATATTGTAACGTGGCCTTTATACCTAAAGCTATTGTTATACTTAATAATAATGAATGACGGTTAAACACTAATTATTACCTAAGGTAAATTATTTAGGTAGTAGGCAAACTAGATATGCTGTCAACCACTTTGTGCAAAGTAATACCTACCTACTTACGACTACTACTGACGACCTGAGTGATTCAGTGGTTATCATGCCGGTCTGCCACACAAGAGGTCCCGGGTTCGATTCCCGGCCGGGCAGAAATTGAAATGATGAATTTCAATTTCTGTTACGGGTCTGGGTGTTCTATGTATAATAAGTACGTATATAAAAAGAAAAGTATATAAGTAGTTTATCAGTTATCTAGTATCCATAACACAAGCTTTGCTTACTTTGGGGCTAGATGGCGCTGTGTGAATTTGTCCACGATCATTATTTATTTATTTATTACCTACTATAGGATTCTGATTTAATTGGTTACTATGTACTTATCTATTTGTATACTATCGCATTACTTACAGATTAGTCTGTTGTCCCACAGAGTTCTACTAATTTTATCAATGCGAAAATTTGTAAGGATTTATGTTGGGATGGTTGTTACTCCTTCACGTAAAAACTGCTAAACTGATTTTGGTGAAACTTAGCAGTAATGTAGCGTATAGATCAGAATAGCACGTAGGCTATTTATCCCGAGATTGAATGTGATTCTTGCGGGACCGAGTCCGAAACATAATATGCTAATTTTGTGCCTTATTACCTAAAAATCATTTACGACCTCTACAGACCAGAAAATGGGCAGTAGTGTTTTCTGACTTCCTACCTATATTTTAAACCCGCCTGCCAGACGTGGAGATCACGGCAAAACCCTCCATTAATATGAAGGAGGCTCAAGACCAGGGCTGTTGATGAGAAAGAGTTGCACAAAAATAAAATTTTGAAAAGCTTAAACAACCTACCCAGTTTTTAGCTACAGCTAACATTATTGCTATAGTTAAGCTATAATTGTACACTCTATAACAATATATAATTGTACACTCCATTTCTTTGCATAGATACCATTGTCATCTATCACTATGCCAAACATAAGCCACCTATATCAAACAGAAAAGCCGCTTTCGCGAGCCACAAACAAAGCAACGCCGCTGGCGGCGCAAACAGAAGACAATCGCTGGCCCCGCCCCCGCGCCACGCCCCCCTCTTCCCTGCGAAGGCAGCTACTGGGTATATGACTATACTGGAGAGTGTTTTCCTATGTATGGTTTACTAGAGTATGATTATGTATGGTTTAGTATAAATAAATAATAAATAATAAATAATCGTTGACAAATTCACACAGCGCCATCTAGCCCCAAAGTAAGCAAAGCTTGTGTTATGGATGCTAGCTAACTGATAAACTACTTATATACTTTTCAAATACATACTTATTATACATAGAACACCTTAATTAAAATTCATCATTTCAATTTCTGCCCGGCCGGGAATCGAACCCGGGACCTCTTGCGTGGCAGACCATGTTGACCATTGAACCACTCAGGTCGTCGTATGATTGTTGGACCTGTATTGGAGTGTAAAATGTAAGGTAGTACGAGTATTACAACAAATTGTTGGCGGTTGGTTTTGCACTCAGTAGTACCGTTAGGCTTTGGGATACTTACCTACATTATACAGATTAGACGTATGTGGACCAAGAAATTGACAGAGATAAGTATTAGGTACGTGAGTACACTACTAACACAATACAAACTACGGAGCTCTACATGACTCTACAAATTTAATTGAATTCTTTATTGTACACAAAAAAAAATACAATTTAACAGAATGTAACTTAAGTACAAACTTTATAAATATGTTGCATACATACTATTCAATACGTTTACCTAACTTACCAGAAATGTAGGTACCCAGAAAATGCGAAATACCTAGAGTGGAAGAATACCTATTCAGCAAATTCTAAAGGTATATTGAAATATAGCTAAATGTAATAAATATACTTAGACAATTCACCATTCTATCACAGCGCCATCTAGCCCCAAAGTAAGCAAAGCTTGTGTTATGGGTGCTAAATAACTGATAAACTACTTTTATACTTTACTATTCTATTACTTATATAACACCCAGACCCATAACAAAAATTAAAATTCATCATTTCAATTTCTGCTCGGCCGGGAATCGAACCCGGGAGCTCTGCCTGGCAGACCGGCAGGTTAACTGAACCACTCAGGTCGTCATACTTAACTCCCTACACTTAAACTTTTTCACCGAGCATGTCCATTCTGTCCAGAGTTTATGTTCTCTATCACTATTATAGGTATTTTATCACATATACCTATGTTACATTTACCCATTTTGGTAAGCAAAACAATGTTTTTGTGAGTACATTTATTATAATGACTTTCGATTTCCCACATATCTATAAAGAATATTTATTTATTTTATTCAAAAACTTTATTGCACTAAAAATAATACAATTGGCGGACTTAAAGCCATCAAGGCTTTATCTACCAGTCAACCAGTAGGCCATGCGTAAAGCGAAAGAGAAGGTGCCAAAAGCGGAACAGAGAGCAAGTATATTTAATTAACTAATAATAACTGCATTTAAGTTAAACCTGTTCCTATGACTCCAAGGTTTGCTGGTAGAAATATCAATTAATGAGTTAAGCTCGCCTTTGTACATCTCTGTTACTGTAGGTACTGTATAATTATGTCATGTTTGTGTACAATAAAGAATAAAGAGAAGAAAGAATACAAGATATGGTAATAAATACTATAGATTAGAGATGTAACGGATATCCGGCCACTATCCGGTATCCGGCCTATCCGGCCATAATTTACTATCCGGCCGGATACCGGATAATGCGTTAATATCCAGCCGGATACCGGATAGTAAAAAATGTATGAAAAGCTCATTAAAGTGATTTTGCTCATCGGAAATATATAGCCCTTCTGTAGCAGTCGAGTAAAAAGTCGTATCAAAACGTTTAAAAACCATAAATATTAATCAAAGAACTATTGATTATGTCGGCATCGGCAACTATTCTACTCGTATCGTTTATTTGGTAGGTTAGCAAAAATTATTAATAGTTTTCTGGTCTCTTTTTTTTGCACTAAGCCTTTTCCATTAGCTGGAGTCAGCTCTCCTTGTCTGCTTCCTCCATTTCTTTCTATTTTGAGCAGTAGCAGCGTCAATAATATTGTCCTTCAGGTCCCATTGGTCCGCCGTCAGCCAGGTGGCGTGTGGGGTCTTCCGCGTCAGCGAGTCGTCGTCGCCAAATTTAGGGCTACTTGCACTAAGGTGATCTTTGGGGCGGCGGAGCACATGCTCACACCATCGCATTGAGAGTTTTTAAATTTTCTCGGGCATAGGTGTGACTTTGTAACTTCCACGAATGGACATTACGTACTTTGCCCAACAGAGTGACCCGCTGATCAGCATAAATACGCATTTTTGTCGTGTGTAGTTTTGACAAGTGCTGTTTAATATTATAATGTACTTAGTGTAATAATTTAAAGTCAATCAAGATATATATTGATATTATAGATATGAAAAAATATTATCCTGGATTAAAATATGAATTTCTTTTTAAAATTGAAATTAGTATACGATGTCGTTTATCCTCTACGATGATGTGGGCTAATGTGTAAGCCCGTATTTTGAAACTATCAATCCGTATGAGGGCGGAAGAATTGTTCAGTTCAACGTTCAAATTATTCACATTAAACGAAAACATTAAATTACATAAACACATGCAGTCGTATAAAGTCCCACGCCGCGATTACAGCTTGCACAAACTTGTTCAGAGACTATGACCTGTGAGTATCCGGCCGCCGGATATCCGGCTATCCGGCTAGGAGGCTGGCCGGATATCCGGTATCCGGTATCCGGCCAAACAACTATCCGTTTCATCTCTACTATAGATACATATACTATATCAACACATATACTATTTATTGTTAGGCCTTTTATCTATAAAGAATTTCTTCACTAGATTTTTGAAGGTAAAGAGATTTTGTGATTTTCGGACATCCTCAGGAATTTCATTCCAGAGACGCGCTGCCTGGACTGCAAATGCATGGCTGTAGAAATTAGTGCGATGAGGTGGAATGTCCAGACGCAAATTGCTGGAGGAACGTAGATCACGGTCATGTGCTGCATGTAAAAAGTTGAATTGTTCTCTTAAATAACACGGCGAGAAAGGATTGTCAAGAACGGAAAAAGCAGGTATAAGAATAGCTAGGTAGATACAGTCACATAACCAGATTAGCCTCTTCAATTATATCCGCGATATCTCTCACGCCGCGCCATGCCAAAGTAAAAGTTGTGGACAGCTTTTACTAATTATCGAGAGATCCAACCTTCTGCGCGCCCAGATTGTTTTAATGTGGGTGTTAGTAAACGACATCGAATCCACGAGCATCTTTGTCCACATCAATGCAACTGAATTTCGATGTATGATGGACGATGACTTTGAACTGTCCCGGGTCGTTCTCGAATCCACAGTGATGGTAGCTCATTTTATACTGGTGGTGAGTATATTTGTTGGCTTCTGTGTCTACCTTTGTTAAACCAGAAAATGGCGAAACAGCGACATCCAATCCGCCTGCCAAACGTAGACAATACCCTCCACAAATGTGTGGGCAGTTAATATAAGTGTGTGTGTGTGTGAGAGAGTATGTGCGCCCAAACACAGATTTAGATTTTATTTTACAAGTACCTAGATAAAATCTACAACTAAATCTCTGACTAAAAAAGGTTTCATAAAATTTGTACACAGTTAACATGGACGCTACACCCGCGTCACTATATTGCCGCACAGTGATGTACGGTAAAGCAACTCGATGACAGTTTGCAGATCACGTAGTGCGGGCGGGCGCGGGGCGGGCGCGGGGTGACCGCGGCGCGTGTTTCCGACACGATTGAGCCAATCGGCACGCGCTCGCTGTGAGGACCATCGTTTTAGCGGCGTTATGGATAATTTAGTTTGTAGTAACTTTATGTTATTTTTTTTTCAGGTGTTATCAAAGTTTACGCTCGCGATCACTATGAGGGCCATAGTTTTATTGGCGTTTTGAATAATTTGTATGTACAACTAGTATTTTTCTTTTTGTAGGTATTATCAAAGAATTGATGATGAAATCAGCTGATAGTTCCACAGAGAGCGTGTAGCGTTAAATTGGTGAAAGCCGGTTGATATCTCACACGATGAATGAAAAAATGTTTCTACCTAACCACCACAAAAATGTGGAACACACCAACAAAAAAATATACAAAAATCGAATAATAGAGTTTTTGAAAATCAATTATAAAATAACAACCTCTTTATTTATTTCAAAATAAGCTAAGTATCTACGACAAAATAAAAATTTACGAACAGCAACTTCTCCCTCCCCTTCATAGTAGTGGAGGTTTTTGCCATAAGTAATATCTTACTCAATATTTTCATATCCGAAAGGATTAAGTGTTCTTAGGAAGAGATTTTGTTAACACCAATTATTGTACTAACACTTACTGAAAATAAATATCTTCCTTTTATCTATCTTTATCTATATACGATGATGTCCCCAAAAACCCTAAACCATGGAGTCCGCAGCTAGCAGCTTCAGCCGCTGGCGGCCGTGTTTAGCGCTACCACGCAAATATTTAACAACCATAGTCTCGCGCCGACTCCCGCCTCCACACTGTACCTACTGTGTCGATGCCTCTACCTATTGGTTGACTATTGTCGATCGATTATGGGTTTGTTACTGAGTAATCAGAAATCTAAGTAATGTAGAGTAAAAATGCTCGTAGCTACAAAATTATAGATAGTTGGTGGTACAATATCCTACTAATATTATAAATGCGAAAATTTGTAAGGACGTTTGGATGTTTGTTACTCCTTCACGCAACAAACTATTGAACGGATTTTGATAAATTTGGCAGCAATATAGTTTATAGCCCAAAATAGCACGCAGGCTATAATGTATCCCGAAATTCAATATGGTTTCCGCGGAAACGGATCTAGAACTTTATAACCTAATTTTACGGGGACGAACTTATCAAACATAAAGGATATGATTCATTTATACTAAGTGATTATTAGTCTCCGACCTCCGTAGAACATTTATCCAAAAAACAACAGCATCGCCATGAAATAAATAATAGGTAGGTACGTCATTCGAAACGAGCATCAAATCATAACCGCGTCAAACAGCCCTAGCGAACCCGCCGCCTCCCCGCCGTTCGCTCGTTACTGTTACAGTAAATACAAAGTAAATAAAAATAAATAGGAGCCGTTTCGCGCGCGTGTTTCCCGCCAGATTGGAGCAATTACTGCGCTGTTGGTCTCCTTGTCAAAATCTCTTTGGGCGCCGCTGGGAAACGGCCAGCTCGGCTCGAATGTGGAGTTCCAAATTCGAACGGAGGTGCTGGCGAGCAGTAAGTATGTGGCAGTGTTGAGTAAAGAGATTTGGGCAGGTAATACTAGAAAAGTATTAAGGACATAGCTCAGAATCTTAACACAGAATATTAAAGATCCTATTTGAGAAAAACGTAGCAGGCATCGTAGAGACACGCGATATAATGCGACTGGACTAAATGAGACTCAACGTAGTGGAAATAATTCGTAAAATCAAGTTAGATGTTTGCAAGTTTCGCCCATAACATAAGGAATGGATCTGAAAGAGTGTTCCCTGATCATTATAATCTGGATACCTAAAAGGCTAGAGTGAATAAGCTATACCTGTTGCTAGACAAGCATTCACTTTAGTTTAGAGGACTGTAGTTTGATGATAAGCGATACCACCATAGGACAGTGGAAGTATTAAAAATTTTGATTAATATGGGAATTGATATCCATTTATTTATTAGTTACACACACGTGAAGCCGCGCGAGCTGAGCATCAGCAAACAAGTGACGTCACACGAAGCCCGCCAGCCACCAATCAGAGTGAAGCACCATCACAGATAAACAACGCACCCCAAATTAAAAACATTCCTATCTAACTCCACGCAGAGCACTATTGTGGCTTTGTTTTGGTAATGGTTTAGTTTTATTATCGAGTCTCGTGGAAATGTGAGTGTTTATTTGTTTTGGGCAGCCTCGTGCCGATTTTTCGTGAGAACGGATTGCTCTTCGGACGAAGTTTCGTGAGAAAAGTTGTGAAAAAGGGTACCTACCAGAGCTAATTCGCAAGGCAACCAAAACAAGGTAGACAAACCTTGGCCTGAGCAGGGGCGGAAGGTCTATCTCCTACAACATTAACCGACGATCTATTAATCTGGTACAGCTATCGTGAAACCGTTCGAAATCGAAATTTTGTAGAAGCCTTTGCTCAGAATTGGATATCTTACGGCAGATGATATTGGTAACCATCCGTTTGAAACGACTAAGCGAGTCACCTGATGAGAAGTGATCACCGCCACCCATGGACATTCACAACACCAAAAGGTAGAGACTCGTTTCTTTTCTTGAAGGTTCCGTGGTCATATAGACTTGGGAACACTTTACACACACACACACACACACACTTGGGTTCAATACGGCAGAATTTTTATTACAAAGCGTACTGTAATTGACCGCCACTCATCCAGATGGTATCCAAGGAATTTTAAATGACGGTGATGGTGAAACTCTGCAACACCATTACCTATACCAAAACCACTGGAAACGCAAGAAATGTCTTCCTTCGTGTACCAAAACATCTTTTCTTTTTCTATCTACCTTCATCATCATAATCACAGCCCGTAACAATCCACTGCAGGACTTAGGGCCTCTCCCACGCAAGGGGAGGTTATTGCCATAATCTCCACGCTTGGCAGGCGGGTTGGAGATCGCAGTGTTTAAATATAACAATGGAAAATGCTGCTGCCCATTTTCCAGACTACGGAGACTTTTGATCTTTTGCCTCGAAAACATTAGTCGCCTTGTACGACACCCATGAGTGTAAGGGGTTGGTGCTATTCTACTCTGCCGGACACCACACGGCCAATCTATTCTATCTACCTTATCACAACCTAAACCTACAGCTTCTCGGCTACATTTCCCGTAACCGTCTGCTCAGCATATCAATATCGATCCCACGCTGCGCACTGCCAACGAATCCCTTAAGCAACAGCGTCTCGATTCAGTAAATCGCGCATGCAATCGACTCTGTATACCTACTTAATTCCTTATTATTTCAGCGTTCACAGGCAGTGGGTCGGAAAGGCCCGGGGCTGGGGTGCAGGGTGCAAACAGCCCCCTGGCGCGCCCTGGGCGCAGCGGGGGGCGGGGGCCGGACGGGATGCGTGTGCGCACAGCGAGCGCCTCACACGATTTTGTTTGATGTCACCGCTTTGTTTGTGATGCAACAGAGTAATTTGTTTGGAGACTGGACCGGTCGGGAGGTGCTGTTTAATTTCGAAGTATGGATATGGTTGCCGAATATTAGGAACTGTGGGGTGTGATACTAAACCTACCGGAACGTCGGCTGGAGTCTGGACAGATTCTCAACTGGACAGAAAAAAATTACCGATTTCCTTTCTTTCTGTAAAACGCTTATGGCAACGGTTAATGGCAAAACCTTTCCCAAATTTGGAGAAGGCTCAAGTCCAATAGTGGGTATCTGACACGATGGCTAAAACTGGAATTAAGTATTTTTAAAATGGCATGTCAATTTCAACAGTAGGGACCAGGGACTATGCTACTGGGTCAGATAAGTTTATTTCATTTTAGGTAGGTATAGGTAGCCGAATCCCTGATAAAATGTTCTCATTGGTTTTTTGGTGATTTTGTTAACATGAGAGACAATGATATCACAAGATCTGCAGATCAAACTTATAAAGTAAGTTACAAATACTGTCATAATCCTCGCCACTTTCAGGTAATAAGGAAGAATTTTATTTCATATGATACTTACTGTGCAAAGTGAATGATACATTACGGACCAGCGACCTCTTTTCTCTATAAAACTCATCGAAACAAGCATTTATTCCTCTCCCTCTAAAATATCTTAAGCAGCCATGTCTACGTAGCGACACAAGCCAAGGAATCTGGAGTGGAGCTCATCTTGAGCCGTCGTCAAAGCCGGCTAATGTTGTTGAAATATTGATTAATATTGTCTGTCGCCATTATGGATGGGTGCTCGAAGCCGGGCCGGAAACCCGGGCCGGATAACGCTCTGGTTTACGTACTCCGGTCTCCTTTGTCAGCGTCGCCGCTCGAAACCTCGAGTACCACTCCGCACCCAGCGGCTTATAAAAATGTTTTTCAAACTCCGCATTGTCGAGCGTTCCTAAAACGCGGGTTTTGAAAAAGGAATTCCGAAAAAAGAAAACAATGAAAAATATTTTTCGTGCCAGCAACGCGCTCCATAACGCCAAATTGAGCAGCCAACGCGTCAAATGCACATACACAAAATAATTGTTAGGCACCCCAATTTATTCGATACTCGATAGGGTTCAAATACTAGGCACAAAGCTATTACAATGTTCTAAACAAAAGGGCTTCAAATTGTATAATGGATGGGAAAATTCATCTTAATAAAATGAAACGTAAGTACATCTACAGCTCGATCAAACATTGACCATTCTAGGCCACATAAATTATATAGGCCGATGTATACAATTAACACTCAACGACAACCATAAATACATACCATTGTAGAAAAACACAATACATCCTGTTACATAAGATGTACAAGAACAAAATAATAACTTTATAATACAATTGGTACGTGCCCTACCATTCAAGTAGCGTTCAAACAGTGAAGTGGCAGTTTCCGAACGCACCTGGCTGCACTTCGTTTGAAAAAGGAACATACGCAGAACAATTTATGTTGTTTCTTTCAAATCGCGACCCGGCAAAGGCGTATTGCTGGTAACAGCCTATTTTACTGACGTTAGTCAGGTGTGGAAAGTGGGCTTCGGAAGCCCCGCTGTCATTTTTGGCTGAAAGAAGCCATTGGAAAGCTATTAGTACCACATTGTTAACTTATAACTCACTTCTAACCTTTGTGGGTACAGCAGCTGATGTAATTGTCACACATTTGGTATTTTATTTTCGACTTGACAGTTGTTTGTAGCTTACGCCTTTCTTGTAAGTGGCTTGGCAGCGGCTAAGAGAATCTATTATTCCCATGGACTTATTATTAAGATCATTCCTTCACTTAAACGAACTGTCTGTAATAAAGTTGATAGATGTTATTAAAAGGGTACCTACCTAAAAGCAAAAGCTTAATCTGAAGAAGTTTAGTAATTTCGGAAATATTATGCACAAAAAGATTGTGATGGATCCAGTCCATGTGCAACCCTAGCCTCTTCCAAATTTGTTTAGGGTTTTGTGTTCATGCTTACGTTACAAGCAAATGGGTTACTTGAAATTACAGGGTTAGAACATTTTGTATTTTGCAGTATGATATGCTCTAGTTAAGATGATCATAATAAATTATCAATATTTTAGTGCATCAAACTAAATAAAAAAATATAAGCTACCAGTGCAAAATTTCATCAAAGTCCGTTCAGTAGCGTGACAAAATAACAAAGGAGACAGGCAGAAATGTATGGACCCCAGCCTATATGACCAATAACGTTGAGTGATATGTCATTGGAAAGGATTTTTTATATTCTACAACTTTTACTATTACGACAATTCTCGAATCGCTATGAGAAAAAAGTTAAGTTCAATTAAAATATACTTCATTTTGTACTAGAAAATGCGGCCTATATGACAAATAACATTAAGCTTTATGTCATTGAAAAGGATTTTCCATTTTCTACAACTTTTACTATGGCAACAACTCTTCAATCGCTGTGGGGAAAAAGTTATGGTCAAAATGATGTTTACTTTAATGAACCATAACTTTTTTCTCACAGCGATTCGTAAGTAAATAAATAATCCTTTCTAATGACATATAGCTCAACGGTCTTATAGGCTGGGTTGTCCGGACCACCTTTATAAACCTTTTCATTTATTTTAGGTATTGATTAGTTAAAGATCAGATCAAGTAGTTACGAAGTACATAGACAAAGTAATTCCATGAAAGTATCTATCTAAAACAATATCTCGAACGATTGTTAAAATAAACTCAACCAGCGTCACATCACACAGCTAAAAACAAGAGTCGGCATCAGAAAGTGTCTGCGTGTTTCCATCAAACGAATGCAATTAAATTTTTCCGCAGCCGGAGGCGCCCCGTGTTGACCAACTGCGACGGGTGTCGTGCTATCTGTTGGGTATAAAACTAGTAACAGACGCTCCGATTTGGCTGGAACCACCACCCGTTAGTTGCAGTCGATATTAAACCTTGCAATGTACAAAATGAAGTCGCTTTTGGATTAATTCGGATGTGCGGGCGAGCTGATCTTGGTCGGACGTCCCACCACTTTCCCCGCCGATGGCCCGAGACGATGGGGTCTCTGCCTACCCCTACGGAAAAAAAGTGTGTCTGTATGTATGTATGTAGCGGCATGCCCTGGCTTTGGAGTCGCTCTTCCAAGGATAGAGCATCCTCCCTCAGTAAAACGTTGCCCGTAGAACTTTACCGGTGGTCTTTTAGTCAGACCGTCATGTTAGAAAAGAGTACATATTAACATTGAAATATTGGAATCATTATTTTTACGAAACTGATTTAGTATGAAGGAAACTTCTTTGTTTACGTAACTGATTACTCTCTTGGTACGTAACTATAGTTCCGTAAAAATAATTCTTCATACGTAACCGGTTTCGTAGAATTGGTTACGAAGGCGGCTGAAGGAGCACAACCTACAACGCAGGGAAGTTATGAAGCTCCGTAGCAACCGAAACTGTAGGATATCCGAAGCAGATAATCGTAACGTAGCTGAATCCGAATTAGGAAAAAAATAACAATAATTTCGGGCAGCAATGGAGTCTTAACGATAAACTTAATAAAAGTACCGAATTTCTTAGAATGAATAGTTAATTGTAACTAAGTAGTGGAAATCAGAAACCTCTAGTCAGTAATCAGTGTGGGGTCGTTTTTAACCTCCGCCGAAAAGGGGTGTTACATGTTTGGCATGTGTGTGGGAGTAAGTATGTCTGTCTGTGGCACCGTAGCTCCAGAAAAGGATGTTCCCATTTCGATACGCTTTACTTGTTTAAAGCCAGATTAATCGAGATGATTCTTGGTTAAGTTTAATTAAAATCGGTTCAGTATTGAAGAAATAATCATGCTAAGTTTTTCTGTGGATTAGGTTATGTTTTCTTTGCAAAAACATAGTAGCTAGAGATGTAAAGACAACGAACAACATTAAACAGTAACAAAAGCCCTTAACAGCTTAAAGGCAATTTCGCGCCGCGACAATCCTCACGCCGCCATTAACACCCGATTTAGTCCAATTACAAACATCACAACGCCCGCAAATCGTCCTCCTAATGAGATTTCTGAACGCACCGACTGTTTTTTACATCTGTCGCACTCGCAGATTCATGCCTCGTGTCCATTTCGTGTTTTTTTTTCTTTTTTTTTTCTTTAACGTGGCTCGATCAGCTTTGCGGCGGGGGGCCGGCCGGCTAACGATTGCTCTCGAGTTTCGTGCGCCCTTTGATTGTCCGAATGTGACGGATTTGCGATTTCGACGCTGTTGCACGGAAACGACATGTTGAAGTAAAGCGGATTAGAGAAAGTGTATTGGCGGGGTGTAAAGAAAAAATGATGGAATGTAAAGGCTTTGTTGTAATTATTATTGTGTAGGTACCTAAGCGTTTAGGCACTTACTAAATATTGATTTTCGTTCTGTGTTCACGAGCAAAAATGTTGGAGTAAACATTTTAATTGAGAAGCTATAAGCAAACATGTTTCAAGTATTAATTTCGTTATACGAATCCAACACCGATTCCAAAGAATAAATTACATATTAACCTAAATTAGTTATACTTTTAATAATATCATACTTATACTTGAAATTGTCATAAATATTCACACGAGAAATTAAAATTAATGACTTCCCACATAACATGCATGTCATATCTTATTTGTAGCGAATTTAAGTTGTGTTCCGAACGAGCCCCAGGAGACTAAACATCGATTGGAGAATAAATCATCTGCCCACATTCTCGGAGATGTATTCGATTTAATTAAGTCTTTACGATCGTTTGCGACACGTGAGGCTGAATGAGCGGCGGCGCATTGTGCCGGCCAGTGTCGCATTGTCGGCAGCCAGTGGGAGGTTGCCCCGGTTTCCGAACGCACCTGTCATCCATTCTCTAAATTCCAAATACAAATTTAAATTTCAAACAAGAAGGTTCAAAATGTAACGCGGCGAGTGGGTGTCGGAGCGTGGGTCTTCATAGGGCAACGAATAAACGAATGTCTCAATATGGCGCGACGACGTGTTAAAGAAAGTATTGTCGGTTACTGACAATAGCGATAATTGATCGTGTCGATTCTACCTCATGCAGATGCCGTCGGCGCACCCTTTATTTCTCCGTTATATGGATACACAATTTATTCCATTTGTTTAGATGTCTTTATGTAGGTTAGGGCGATGTTTGGAAGTAAATCTTTTGACATTTTAGAGGCTGCAGTTTGATGACTGTCATGTTTTTGTTGTGGATCCCTGATCGATGCAACTTACGGGAATTGGGGCAACGGTTTTTGTATCAATGACCCAGTCGTAAGATGAAACAAAAAATTAACAGAAACGTTTGATGTTAGGCTTTATAGTTTTTAATATCAAGTCAACCATAAGAACACACATCAACAATATCGTCATTAAAATACATCCTGATCATGCAGCATACATGAGTTTATACACAAAAAAGCAAATGTTCCTCCAGAACAATCATGGCATCCACACTGAGGCTAACTAACGAAAATGAATGAGACTATTCATAAAACGAACGAGCTAAGAGTTTGAACAAAGCCCGCGTTTTTTGACAACTAAATGCGCGTTCAGAAACTGCTACTTGCCAGAGAGCGTGGCGAAACGAGCGTGGCTGGCCACTAGGCAACAGCAATGGCTTGTATACAGCCTGCGGTAGGTACCCATTATATTTTAACTTCACGCGTGAGCTGACTGACAGACTGCTAATGTTTGTGAACGCGAGAAAATTCGTCAAGAGCTGCCCGTAACCACTGGCCCATTGTCGACGAGCAAAGTAAATTAAACGTGACTGAAACGGCTTAGTGGCGTGCGAGATCAACAAAATGTAATGTTTGTTTGCACTGTTTAAAGTTGTAATATTGATTTCTATTCTGCAGGTTGTAGACAATGTGTTCTAGACGATCGTAGCCTTGCTTGATTGTGGCTTTTGACGATGAGATTACCTCAACTCTTTGAAGATAAGTCAATAACCGATGACAACTTCAAATTACATAATTAAACACAATATTCAATGCCTGTATTAGCAATTAAGTCGTTATTAAAGAACTTGAGCGGCTGATGAAAAATTCGTTTCTATACTGTCTTTTCTTCCGCGAAACGAAAGACTTAACGCATTCTTCCCGTAGTGGTAGACAATTTTCTACTCGCTGCCGTCTCTCTTTCTCATTCGCTTCTTTCAAATTCATCAATATTATGAGCATAATACTTATAGCATATGAAAATGATCCTGCTCATAAAAATATTACACGTAACATCACATTTAGCTAAGTACCACATACCAAACGAAAGATTAACATAAACAAGCTTACTCTTAAATAGCTCATTTAAAAAAGTCAATCCAACAAAGGGAATTCCGGTGTCCGAGTCGTAAAAAAAATCTCATAATACGTCGATACCTCTCTGTGGCAGGACAGAGACAGAGTAAACGATCTGCTTTATCTTGGTAATGTTAACTGACCACAGATATTGTCTTTGTAGAGTTAACATCCAGAACTAGCTGCGCCGCGTGCCTTACCAAAAATGTATGCAGAATGGTTGAAAGCTCTGCCACACCATAAGCCAGACCAGTTAGAGACAGGGCGGGTTAAACGCCGACGGACTTAGTAGTATTAATTTTTTTAATGCTTTTTTTTATAAGAATAGCTAGGCATTTGACTGTCTAGTAATTAGCCTATTCACGATTATAATGCAAGCATCAAGATTATATGGATCAGCCTAAAACCTGCCTACGTCCTCGTGAAGAAAAGGTCATCATCGCACAAGCAGCACTGACGTCAAGATGATGACGATCTCTATCCCGCCTGTCAAACGTGGAGATTATGACAAAACCCGCTACTAAAATTATGAATTAAATCACCTTTGTACACTAGTACCTAAACAGGATCTACTAACAAACAGGATATACTAATAAACAGGATCTTGCACTGTTTAGAGATTGTTGAAGACGATTGTGATAAAACCTAAAAGTAAGTGTAAATCTATATTATGAACACACCAGTTACCGCTTTGCATAAAAATACCAACCTGTATAGCGGTTCATAAAATTATTTTCCGTCTTATTCCTTTGAGACAGGTTTTGAGTTAGTCATCTTCTCATTAGGTCATTTTCGCTTCTATAGCACTCGTTTACTAGCTATCCCGCCGCGACTTCGTTCGCGTGTTGTCCTACCCTATAAACCTTCCTCTTGAATCTCTCTATCTATTGGTGAAAACCGCATGAAAACGCGGTTTTGAGTTTATCACAAACAGACAGACAGACGCGGCGTGGCACTTTGTTTCATAATATGTAGTGATGAAAGCTGTAGTCCTGTATTCATCCTACACTGCTCCCGGTCCCCGCCTTCGGTGCGCCCGAGGCCTCACCTCGAGACCCGAAATGTTGTTCTTACACATGTAAATAGGCAGCGCGTTGTAAGGGAAACCCAAAACAATCCATCAAACGCATTTGTCCGTCCGTCTGTCCGCCGCGGTGCTACCGTTATCTTCAGATCGATTGCTTTTTGTATAGTTTTCGTAAACCATTGTTCTGCCTCCCTTTCTACGGAGTCTCAACCTGTTGAATAAAAGGAATGTAATTCATTATAAATGTATAATGGACGTTGCATGATAGATGCCTTCTACAGTTTCGTATTAACTTGGCCAACAATAGCGTACAACTACTTTTATTGGTGTAAGCTACAGGTAATGGAAACGGTAAATCGTCACATCAACAACCCGCGTAACAGTGCACGGCTGGATTTGAGATTACTCCACATTTGTGCATAGTTTTGCCATCTCATAATAACATCCTCTGAAAGAGGAGCGTCGGTGGCTGAGTGTTAAGGTATCCGACTCGTTCGCGAGAGGTATCGGGTTCGAATCCCACTGCGGTTATGTAGCAATGACTCTTTTCTGAGTTATGTATGCTTACCGATGCTCTTACGGTGAGGGAAAACACACGAAAGTTCACGAAACAATTTGTAACCAGTTCCTTATTTATGTGGACCTAGTGCGTCTACCTGTGTATCTACGGTTGTAGGCTTTGACACGATGTACGACAACCATGACTAGAAAGAGTACCACCACCTAGTTAGGTAGTGACTACTACTACTCCTGATGGAAATATGTAATCTGAGTTTCCTTTAATCCCAGCAGTTCCAGTCGCAAGTATAATTATTTTGCAAGATTTTAGTCCCTCTTGTTCCAGTACAGTAATAATGTCGACCATATTCATATATCTATGGTGTATTTAAACTCAATAGAATAGATACTTTAATCACAAACCCAATATTTATTTACACAAACTCTCTCCGACTCTCCAGCACGCGTCCAGCGCACGGATTTGGGCAAACAAAAACAATAATCCACTCATGCGCACGGACAATGGTGCTCGTCATTACGAAAACATGCGCGCGATGGGGCGCCAATTACGGTAACCCTATCGCGTGGGGACGCTGATTACGCTGGCAACACTGGCGACCTGACACGCGACCTCCGAGATTTGGCGGAGTATAAACATTGCACTTTATGTGTAGGTACAGTTTTTGGGGATCCCTTTCTCTGTTAAAGCGAAAATGGAAAGCTTGGACGAGGACCATTTTTCTTGTTCGTCTTATGGGAAAGGAGTGAATGGGCTGTTCCTAGACTAGTGCAGTGAATAGCTCTATCATCGGCCGCATCGTCACTTACCACCAGGTGAATTTGGGGAACCGTGGCTTTGGCAGTGGAGGGATATTTGCCTTTTTGCTGCCAGAGTAACGTGTTATAGAGGTGGGCAACGCATTGGCGATAGTCTCGGTGTTGCTAATGTCTATAGGCAGTGGTGACCACTTTTCATCAGGTGGCCCGCTTGCCTGTTTGCCTATCGTATAACATAAAAAAAAAGGTGAGGTGGCGGTTAAATGCCTGGCTAGTCAAATTATTAAAAATGAAAAAGTACGGAGACCAGAAGAAACTCTTCGCTCGTGGGTTTTTTTTTCTTCTCAAATGGACCCTGCGTAGTAAACGCATTCTGCCAAGATCGTCGGTTGTTTTTCTTTTCATAAGTAGGTTATAGTGTTTTTAGACAATAAAATTGGACAACGCTGTAATGTCCCGCTCGGCTCGGTTCCAACTCCGTTCCTCTGTGGTATAACAAAATTTCCATTTTAGTTTCCCTAAATACATTTTCGGACTATTTAGAATTACAATTTGCAATGAAGCGTTTCTGATGAGCAGCATTTATTTGTATCAACTAGTTTAGTAATTAGTTTTTACGATAAGTATCCGAAAACGAAGTACCTATACCTACTAACAAGATTCATGCCGGAATTTTTATATACATATATACGTACCTTTTGCTATGAGATCATTTACTCTCACCCTGCGCATCTCATTGCTCGATATTTTACGTTTAACGTTGATATTTTTAGTAGGTACCTATGACAGCAAATGGTATCTACTTATTAAGAAAGTTCACCTACTTACTTCATGTCGAAACGGACATACCAGTACCTAGATAGATAAATGGACAAAATTATAAGCGAAAATATAAACTTAGGTTTAACTAACTTTGACTAACATTTTGCCTGTAACATGCTTTCGAACTTGTTAGAACAATCTTCAAAACCGTCCCAAAGCTTAAAGAGACTGGAACTAATTTTCTCTTTGATATAGTGTTCACTAATCACTCGAAAGCTTACACCCATCTGAATTCCACTCAAAAAATCCAAGACCAAACTACACTTTTTGGAATAAACTGCTTGAATCTGCAATATGTACAAGTTTCTCAAGCAAATTAGCGGTGGAGTGGCGCAGTCCGGCTCAGCGAGCTGCGCACACGCACAAAGCGGCGTGTTTAACATAAATAGCGTTAATCCGAAACAACCCTCGACCACGGCGCTTGCGCACACCCAATGGCCGCCCATTGTCGCCTTCACTGCGCATTCTCACAAGACTTCTTCCCTAATTGTGGGAAAAGAGCACTCCAATATCGCAATTTATCGAGTCGAATTCGATTGTGGGAACTGGGAATGCATAAAGCTTCGGGCGACCCATTAAATGTTTCCGAATAATTCAATTCTCTCACACGTTAATTGGTTATTAACGAACGCTGCGTTTCACAACTCCATTGTTCCGTCGCCAAACTTGTAATTTTTTACCGAACCTACAACCAAATTGAATACAACGTGCATTTACAAGTAGTTACGGCTAACCGCGAATTACCATCACAATCAGACGTTACGTTATCTGTTGCAACTGAAAACACCGAGCAACAATATGGCTTTGGAGCTGTAAATTTTTATTGTAAACATTTGCTTGCAAGGGTTAAGTTGTTTTCTCTGGAGGGCGGAGGCGCCGCGGGCGGGATTGGCGCTCCGAAACAATTAGAGGTGAAGTATAAAGGCCCGATTAGAGTCTCACGGGCTGCGGGGCGGCGAGGGGCGGGAGGGGGTGCGCCCGCGGCGATCCAGCTTTGTTTATCCCAGCCTCCATTCAGATTGCTCACTCGCGGATCGCGGCTCGCGGCGCGCCGCTTCAAAACAACTCAATCAACGCTGATTCGCAATGGAGGAGCCTACGGACGCATATGGCGAGTGTATTGTGAATCTCCAAAGGACCACACGATGTGCACGCGCAATTTATGACAATCGATTGCGAAGTGAACGCGAAGAATGGGGTTGGTCCGCTGATTAGTTCGTGGCAGAACTGTGAGATCGTCGTGATCCGAATACGTACGAATGCTATCTCCATCATCATCCTCTTAGCGGTCCATCCTGGCTTCTGCCAGAATCCGCTTTACTACTCTTTCTTTTCCACTTCGGTCTTCGGTAACCTCGCGTCGCAAGACGTTGGCTCTCGCACCGGCTACAGCGATGTCGCTCAGAACTTCTTTCCTCATCAGCAAGTTTAAGCACCTATTTCCTGCGTATTCCCGTGCCACGTAGACCTAACATTTAGATCAACATTATCCGGAACCCATAGAGTACTTGTCCTACACGCAGGCTATAGACCAATGTGTCTATTAGTTAAGGTAGTTAAATAATTACCGTAGCGTATAATTGCTACAGGGTAGATGTGGCACGCGTGTTGCCCATCTCGTAATAAACATTTTCAATCCTGTTTGATAAACTATAAGCTGTACTGGACTACTGACTCCCTAGCTAGGGATACTAAAGATTGCGTACCTACCTACAATAGAAAACATCCTCTGAAATCGCACATAGCGCGTGTCCATTACCAGCGCACCCGGCTAGAAGTTACAGTTGCATTTGTAAGTACTTGTTTTGCTTCTGCACAAGGCTAACCAAAAGGAAATCCTACATACTTAGTAAAAACATCATCATCATCTTGGTGTTAAATCGTGGTTGAGCTCCCGCGCGGCACACGAGGGCCCGGTGTCCGTAATATTATAATAAACAATTATAAATCCGGTTGTCAACTTTAACGAAGGGTATTTTCTTAGATTAACAATAGTCAATCTATGTTAGTCTTTAATGCTTAAACCACTTTACCGATTTTTATGAAATGTTGCACTGCTGTAGCTTTTATACCATAATAGCACATGGACATATTGATAGAATATCACATAGACTATTTATTTATCCCGAAGACCTTTGGATTCGATGGGAACCTCGTGACGGAATATTTTTATTTATCCCGAAATTCAACGAAAAAGCTGCAACACTGCGGATGAAGTATCTAGATAATCTGTAGCGATTATAATAAAAACCTCCCCAGTCACCCAAACCTGCTTAGTTTCAACTTTACGCACGAGGGCACAAAATTGCAATAAATCAAATGCTGGACCGCTATCGGCACATCCGATCATAACAACACTTGAGCACACCGAGGCCTCTTATTTTAAAACTACAGTGCGACAACGATCATCACAACGCGAGGGTTAGATTCTATTCAGCATAATCTCGGCCTTACGTATGACATCCACTACAGAACATTGGATTCCAGCATGTTTTCCACACCAATCGACACGTGTCTCCCGCATCCATCGGCTTCCTACGACCTTCACGAGAACGTCCGTCTATCTAGTGGAAGGCCGTCCCATGTTTCGATTGCCGGTACGTGGTCGCCACTCTCCAGAACCTTGCCGCCCCATGTTTTCTTGTGTCTTTATCAATGTTGTAGTGTTTGACGACCTGAGTAGTACAGTACGGTCTGCCACGCAAAGGTCGCGGCTTCGATTCCCGGCCGAGCAGAAATTGAAATGAAAAGTTTCTGTTACGGGTCTAGGTGTTATATAATAAGTGTGTATTTATCAGTTATTTAGCACCCATAACACAAGCTTTGCTTACTTTGGGGCTATATGCCGCTATATGAATTATCTAATCCTATTTATTTATTTATTTGTTGTTTGTGTAAATAAATGTTTTTTCTTTCTTTCCATGTTGGCCATCGGTTCTGCAAGCTGCGGCCACTTAAGTTTTATGACTTAAAAACTTATACAGGGTGTTTCATAATACATGTATAAAGCCGTGAACTGGATGGAGTGCTAAACGTATTAAAACGATAGGTACAATTATTTCCCTTTCCCTTAGTTGTGTTACGAACATCTTCATTTTCAGTTTCTATTTGTGCCATTAAAACTCCAAATTTCCGTTTCCAATACAACCGCATGTTACACATTACTTCAGTTCCCTCCTTCTACTTCACCTCACGTTTAAACGATCCTTATCGGGTCCTCGTATTGATTTTCGTGGCACGTGCTGAAGCCGCTAAGCACGTCGCGTCGCAGGTGCATCGCGCGTGCCGAATCACGCTGTCACCTCCGAGAGTCCTCCTTTGGAGAGTGTAATCGACGCGCGCGCCGCCGTATTGTCTCACTGGTGTACGGAGGGGTACGCAAATGACGTGACACGTGATCGCTATCTTTGTAAAGTTGCTGTTAGGTGATTGAGAGTCGTCTGTTTGCTAGAATTTAGGAATATAAGATAGGATCTGTACTTTAGATGGTAATCCTGAGACTAAGAGGACATCATGTCAAGCCTGAAGAGTAGGTGAAATGGTCAAAGACGATTTAACCATTGGTCCAATATAACCAGTAAAACGTTCTTTATTATTAAAGGATTATTACAGGAGGGCAGGGGGAATTATTAACTTCTATTCTAGAGTTTGGTCTGCCCCTCGGATGGTGTAACCAACCAAGGAAGGTGTTCAAAGACTGTAAAGTAGAGTAAATTAATATTTATTGTTTAAATAACAGTTTAACGTGAAATACTACTGCTAAGACAAAATACATGTCATGTCTGTATTTATACACAAGGAAGCTTTTTTAAAGTAGGTACCTATGTAAAATTTAAAGTCCTATCTAGGATTAGAAGTTCACAAGTCTTATTTTAAATATTGAAAATGCTATTTTCTTTTGAATTCGAGGACGTAATGTGGAACCGAATGAAATGTTTTCTATGTCTATATCTAATTACTTAAACCGTACGTCAACCCAATGATTAACCTAAAATTAACCAGAATTTAAAGTATTTGCTTTGTACTGTTAGCCGTACCTAAATAAAATCCACACTAAATATCAAAATCAATTTTCTTCCTAGTAGCGCCATCTACCGTCGAGTAGTAGAACTATTTTATAAAGCTTTTATTGAAGTCACGTCCCAACTTTACATAGACAGATACCAACTTATTATTATTGACATTTGAAACTTCCTCATTATTATCGTTACTAGTCCGGTGCCCTATCCATTTTAACAACCGCTTAATTAAATAACTTGCGTAGGTAGTTTAAAAGAAATCGAGATAGAAACTCTATATCAACAACACACCCATGCATATGCAACGTCACTGTGTAGCAATAATATTTAAAAAAAAACTGTGTTTTTCTAATGGTATATTCTTTTTATTGTTAATTTCTTTTTTACTCTTTACTTTGTATATTTTATTTTGTGGTGTTGTTTTTCTGTGCAATAAATTTATTCTATTCTATTCTATATCCCATGACCGTAGATATATATATACTACTAAGTACTTCAGACTTGTTTTTTTCGGAGAAGATCGTTTATTTGATTAGTAGGTAGGTATTGCGTATGCCATCGAATCTAGGTTACCAAGTAACAAGTACAAAAAATACTTACGTCAATTTTGAATGAATAGGTTAGATAACTATACTCAGTTTTATGATACAAATCAAAGAAATTCAAGTCGCTCACCAATATAATCAAATCACGTATAAAACCCAACACCTAACAAACAGCGCCGAGAATCGAATAAAACATTTATCACTCCAACCTCGTTCACGTTCGAAGCTTGAAATATTTTCCTCGGAACGTCACCCGCGAGTCTGCAAACAAGCAATGTGATCCTCATCGGTTGGGGAAATAACTAAATTGGCTCTCGAATTCAGTCTAACACGTCCACTTTATCCAGACCCATCGCCCTTTAGCTGTAACTTGACGCAACGGGTCAGAGTCCCTGGTGCTGTTACTGGTCAGGTTGCGTATTAGGGTAGTTGGAAAGCAAGAGGAATTTGAGGGGGATAATTGTCACACGAGATGATGCGTCGTCTTACAGGTGCCTTATGGCCCCCCGTGACCCTCTTACCGGCTTACGACATGTTTTTATTTGGGTAGTAATGCCGTTATTGCGACGGACGGAGTGTTATGTTGTAACGAGCGTCGGTGGCCTATGGCTGGCGGGTCCGACTCGTAAGCGGGAGGAGCCGAGTTGCGATCCTCGGTTACCAGGGATGTTAGATGCCAAGTCAGAAATTATGGCACAGGCCATATTCTGGTACTTTAGAAAAAATTATGGTACAGTGTAACCAGCAGTAGTCTCCCTAAAATGGTACGAAAATGGCTAAAATGGTACGCTACTTTTCTATGTGGGGGGGGGGGGGGGGGGGGTTGTCTGCGGGTGCCAGTGAGAAAGGTCAAGTCAAGAAAGCTCTTACATACAATTGCGAAAAGCAACCTTACGTTCATACAGTATTGTCTATTTTGCGTTGTCATAAGGCGCCGTGAACGGAGCGGGCGAGATAAACCCAAGTAGCACAAGTAGCATTATAAGAGACCACGTTCGGTGTAACACGGAAACTAAAAGCTGCACAAGACAGTGTAACAAGGGTGTTGACAGCGCTGCTAACACTAATATAATGCTTAAATGGGCACAAATTATTCAGCCTTTGGTTCTAATTTAGTTCACATTTCTATATAAAAGCATTATAATAGCAGTATATTGGAATTACTATGGGTCACAAGGCTGTTTATCAGCTGTTTAATAGAACACGAGTGTCCTGTTATACAGGCTAAGCACTAAGGAATGGTAACTGATAGTCCTAAATAACGCTTTAGGTTCACGATTACCCTTTGATGATGTTCTTAAACTTATTTTGTCATAGCTCTAACGAAATAAATAAGATACAGCCGACCTGTGACATATTAATTTAGCTAAGTGACGATAAAGTGATTATGGTGAAGGTGTAATAATTGTGTTATCTTAGTAAGTACACTTTTAACATTATAACCTGTGAAAATAACTGGGAATGCAAGTACACTGTGAATGTTCATATAGTTTTATAGCAAAACTTTTACGCGCCTCGAAAATATTTCGTTTTTAATTAGAAATACAGTATTTAATGCAGAAAAAAAACACGTCAAAAAATATATGTATGTCTTTTTTGTGTGTCTAACATAAAATTAAACAAAGTTTTTATTTTATATTAGAACTAGTGTATTTTTAACGTGAAATTAAAGTCAGAATTCATTAATATAACATAAAAAACATTCTTTATTAGTGATAAGGTAGTAACAAAATGGCGACATTCGTATGAAACGTATGTGAACTGTTTTAATGCTAAATTAATTCCCGTGGCTATACAAGAGTTCACCCTGGTTCCTCAGTAATGCTTATTCCAGTAAATAATAGTTCAAGTGAACCAAAATGCAGCCTGACGGCTCTTAATAGCATTATTATGATTCACATCAATGCTAAAACCATTTATGTGAACTACTTTAACGCATTACTTTTTAATATGAATTTTATAGTTTTAGGGATCCTCTGCAAAACATCAACCACTTACAATTTAGTAATTTTAATATACGTAAAATTACTGTATTGTTAGAGCCCTCGTTATGTAACTCGCTTTTGGCTCTTTTTATATCCAAACTAGTGTTTTAATACTACTATCTATTAATTATGTCTTTTTTTGTCTGTTTACAGTTACAAATTAAAAAAAGTTAACAAAGCGTGAACTAACATGGGTGCTTCTTTTACTGGTTCCTGCAGAAGATCAGCGTGTGGGATAAGGTTTTGCCCCCATAATTAAGAGTGTTTCAAACGTATCACAGTTGTAGCCGCCTCATGCCTTATGTGCAGATGTAGTGGTGTAAGATTAAGCATGACTTCCATGGCTGTAGCAATAACTAAACTCACTTTGTGAATTGTCCAAGTATATTTATTATTATCAAGTTTCAAGTAACTTTTTTTAAATTGATAAATAAAATATTATAAAAAATTTAAGTCTTTTTAATCATAATGTATGTAACAAGGGTATGAAATATTGGAAATCCTTATGTTCAACGCATACTAATTTACATTTTATTTCTACTGGGTGTAACACATTTGCACTGCGACGTCTGCTGTACGTGGTGCATTACGGAACTGACTTCAGAAAATTATGTATTATGTATTTTGTTTATCTTCACTGGAATCTTCCTCCACATTTATACAACTCATAACTTAATTTATATTATGTACGGAACCGTGTTTTGAAATATGTACTGTCGCAGTTTGATTACCTTCGCAAGAACTATGGCCTCTCGAAATGACCGTTGAAGTGACCGTTGAATTATTAATTAATGTGAACCTGATTGCAGCTTTAGGTGTTATAATATACGGAAATAATTAAAATATTACTCAATGTGCCCTAGAATAGGTAACACAGATTTTATTATGCGGACTATAACAGTATAGTTATATTTTTATGTAGCCAATTTACAACCAAATGCTGTATTTCAGAGTTAGACGAGTATCTCACAACACCTTTGGTGTTCACATGTGTTCATACAACACTTTTAACCAGCTTTGCAAAAGATGTTAAAAAGCTGTATAACAGAGTTGAGGTGAACCGATGTGTAACTTTATGCGATAAATCACTCTATTTGTACACCACTCTAAAACTGATGGCTGTATGGCAGTTCACAGTGACTCTTATTAGATGCTAGCATTTCAATGGTATAAGTCTACACTTTTATGCAGCAATTATCATATTTTACTACCATTAAAATGCTCTTAAGCTACCAATGCAGTATAGAAATGCTAGTAGCTGTAAGACAGCATTTTTGACATCTACACTAACTCTGAGCCCGTCACAATAGTATCCGTACCTGCTTTTATGATGCTATTATACAGACAAAAGCGTAATGCGCAGCTCTAAGTTCACGGTTGAACAATTATAAATCTTTATTAACTCTTATTGTTCTGAGTTACACCAAAAGTGATATTTTGTACTGCTACTTGTGCTTGTTGGGAAGTCATATAGCTGGATTGATGTAAAATTATGGTACTTTTGCGTACCATAATGGAAGTACTATGGTACATGGTACAAACACCTAGAAAATGGTACGTGTACCATAATTATGGTACGTATATCATCCCTGTCGGTTACTAATGTAATTTATCTGAGTTACGTATGTATATGTCGCAGCCATCTGGTTAAATCTCATGGAAGGCTAGTCCGTTAATTAAACGCCGGTTTAACTAGTTGGCTTATTAAAGCCAGCCCTTTGGAGACGGCTGAAGTAAAATAAGGCAGGTGATTTAAATTTAGTTCAAATTTTATCTACTGCTGCGCTGGTAGTCACCAAAACAAATCTGGCGTCAGACAGCTCGCACAGCAAGCAATGTATTTTTTTCGTTTTAACTAAATTTTAAATGTGGCACCTACGTGCTTTTAAGTAAGAATTGACATAACGTTAAGTAAAAGTTAAGATAACTTAATATGTTCATTTTCTTTACTTACCTTTAATTAGAAATGCCAAACTTTTGTGTCATTTTATATTTAATATTGTAAAATAAGAAAGTGCACTGTTGCTGTTGTTCCTACTACATAGTTACAAGTAGTAAATAAGTTAAAAATTTAAAGTTTTTATTGAATATTTTTACTGAGTAAAATACTGTTATAGGTACCTACTCACAATACAATTAATTGTTTATTTATTTATTAAATATCTTGCCACTAATAATGTTTTATTAAATAAAAGTGATCTTTACAAATTCATTATCTTTTATCTTAAATAAAGTATACCATTTAAGTTACCAGCGAACTTATGGTCACTCTAACCAACCATCTGTATAGCCTTTAACAAAACGGCTAAATAACGTTCAGCCAAGTAGTTAGACGTTACGTTCGACAACGTGGCTAGTTAAACTTTAGCCATTTAATTAAATACCGTGTTTTATTAATGGTCTAGTCTTCTAATTAAATGGCTGATTTAACCAGTTGGCTGCGACATATACATTAGTTGACTACTAACTGATGCTCTTACGGTGAGGGAAAACATCGTGGTGAAACCTGCACGTTCAGGCCATCAATCTGTACACATGATGGTTCCCCTGCTAACAGGGTCATGGAAGTCGGACTCTCTACTGTAATTAGTATCTACCAAAACCTGGATCATAGTCAAGGCATGCCCCGGGCTTTCGATCGCAAAATCATAAAGCGGGACATTGACGCCAACATGATAATGAGATTATTACGTTGAGTTGACCAAGATATTAGATATCCATCGATAAGGGCAGGCCTATTGACGTTGATGGTACCTAAGCAGTCACCGCAGCCTATGGACGTTTGCAATACCAGGGGTATCACCCACGCGTTGCCGACCCCGTAAAAACCTTTTAACCCCTTTCTTGAAGAACTCCATGTCGTACTCTCCAGGGAAAACCGTAGACGATAGACGTGGCTTGTGTTGACTGCGGACCTGCGAAGCACGGTGCGCATGGAGTGATCATAGGTAGACAGTGTCTTGTTTAGGTCATCATCACCATATCAACCGAAACGCGCCCACTGCTGGGCATAGCCCACCTCCGGAGATCTCCACATACTTCCGGTCCTGTGGCTTCCGCATCCAACTGGTACCTGCGATCCTTACCAGGTCGTCGGTCCACCTTGAATGGGTTACTTTAACCGTTATTTGTCTCTACTTTAACGACTTCAACCATACCGAATATTTCTATAGAACATCACTGAACTCTCGACTCCAATACAAAACTTTTTGTTTTATGCAAATGTTGCACAAACTTTTTTAATTTCCATCTCTCTAGTGAGCAACGATTGCGTCATTGTCAAGGAGCTGCCAAACTGCCTGATCTGGAAAATAAATGTTTAACAAGTTTATTTACCTTGTAGAGGTACAAATTTAATTAATTACATTATTTCCATTTTGTCATCATGACGAACATCCACAAACTATGGGAGTACCGAGAGTACATCAACGTGAACGGTTTCATGCCGAACTGTGAGCTGACCACGCGCATGCAGAACTCCCTCACGCTGCTCCAGATCGAGAACCACTTCTCCCAAATGCAGTACTGGGGGCAGATTTACGCCATAGACCACGATTACCACATCGCAGCCGGGGTCACCAGCGACATCCTCCACGATCGCAAGTTCTTCTACTCCACAGACTTTATCTTCTGGGGTCTGCTGCCTCGAGCAAGAAAGCTCCATAAGAAACTGTCCCTCCTCACCACGTTTCCGTTCAGAGGTGACCCCTCCCTCAAGATTAAAATCCTCGATGAGTCCCTTGAAGAAGAAGATCCGGAGAGGTGCAGTCTGATGAAAGAAGAGCATCGCTTGGCTGCCACTATAAGCAATATTTGTGAGGAGGTAAATGTAAAAGAACCAACCCAAAATATTTAATAGCGGCTAATCAGTATGGGTAAATGGAGGTTTCTGTTTATTTAAATATAGCTGAACAATTTGAACTAGACTACAACTACAAAGTTGTGAATTGGACATAATTATGTTGCAACTGCAACATCAGCTGCAGTAAACCGTCTGATTATTAGTAATACTTCGATAAACCTAGAATCGTATTCTACTTAGAGGCGAAGGCCCGGGGTCCGGCTTCATTATGATCCAGGATTTGACAGATCAGGTAATTACAGTGGAGCGACTGCCATCTGCCCTCCGTGACCTTTTGAGGCAGAGGATCCTAACCAGATGGGTCATGGTTATACGATATTACGATGTTTTATCACCGTAAGAGTACCAATGCTCTCGGTTAGTGTTCAACTAATATACATAACTCAAAAAAGAGTTATTGGTGCATGGCTGTACTGGGGTTCTAACCAGGTGCCTCTCGCTTACGAGTCGGACCCCTTAACCATTAGGCCACCGACACTCTTTAGGTAAATAAAACATTACCCAAAATATTAGGGACTGCCGGTATGTTTTATTGATTTATTTGTAAAGAGTTTGAACTACCCTTCAACTACAAAATTGAACGTAGTTCTACTGCAACAGAAGCTTGCTGCAGTCAGCCGTCTGGTTATTGCTTATACTTAGATATATTTTTATTTTAATCACTAGGCGGAGATCTGCGCGCGCGGGCAGCTCATAAAGCGCCCGGACGGTGTGGTGGTCATCAGCCCCAACTTCTACGGGCTGACTGCTGCAGAGTCGAAGGAGCAGAAATCCTACTTGCACGTCAGGACTCCACAACACCGCTGGAACACTAACCTGCTCACCCGCCCAGATTACAACTACAGTATGGATTTCCTGGACTCGGTCGACCAGGATATACCCAGCGGATGCTGGAACCTCTCAGTGGAGCAATGCGGCAGTATCGTTTATCTGAAAAGCCTTTACTGGCCAGGAATGATGTACTTCCACAGAGTTAGGACACCCGAAACCGGCTTCTTGTACATCGGCAGCGGGTTTAAGAATTTAGACGTACCGTTTCTTCTTTAATTTATTATATTTTTGATAATAAAGTCCTATTATTATTATTACACAGCCTGTGTATCGTTATTTTGATATTTTGCATGTATAAAATTTTCTTTTTATTTCATGTTATTTGAAAATTCTGTTTTGTTAAAGCTTTAGATCCCTATGTAGATGAGCGTTCCAGGCGATAGAACTAATTCGCATACAACCGCGTGCGACCGCCTAAGCTGCCTTGTTGTGATTGGTTGTGATTGCTTTGCGATTCTATTGCTTAAAGATGGCGACGTTCAATTCGAGTTGGCGGTCAGGCTGCCGATGTTGACGATAATATACCGTCTTTAATTAATCTGTGGTGTGGGACACCCTCCGGCATGATGGAATAACGATTTGAGAAAGGCTGCAGGTCGATGCTGGAGTCGTCAAGCCGAGGAAAGGGTGCATTGAATCTTATTGGGCTCCCCCAATGGATATATCCAGCACAGGACTAGTATAGGCTGATTATGAATAATGAACGATGAATGAATGATGATCTTTTGATGACTTCACGTCCGAAGGGCGCTACCAGCTATCTCTTCCATGCACCCCTGAGTAGATATATTGATATTTGGCGCTTTTTATTTTACATTACACGATTGTAATAATACTTAACCTATTATCACTTACACGATAAGAAGCAGATAATGTCCGATTAGATAATTTTTTATTCCTATGTAATGTCTACTAACGCCGCAAATTAGTCTTCTGTGGATGCCAAAAAGTTTATGTGCTATGTTGATCTAGTGGTGACGATGATGGACGTGTTGAAGGAGCAACAAGACTTCGAGGATGTCGCTAACGCAGTCCTCGGAGCCTCTGATGATAAAAACTGCTCTGTATACATACAGATAAGCATTAATCTGCCTATCTACATAACTAAAGCTAGTTTGCCTTCGAAACCACGTGCGCGTGTGTGCGCGTATGCGTGCTTGTGTGCGCGTGTGTGTAATTTTAGGGCCAATATGCCATACATTTTCTAGCTCGTTACGGGTCACGAAACTTTGCTTACAGGTGATGCCGCGTCTGCCGCGTGATTTTTGTTTTCCAATCATTGGCTTTACGGCTCTAGATTCCGGGTTCGTTTTGAATCTACTCCAGTCATGTCGAAAAGCCTCTCTATTAGAGATGAAACGGATATCCGGCTACTATCCGGTATCCGGCCTATCCGGCGTCATTTTACTATCCGGCCGGATACCGGATACTAAAAAAATATATGAAAAGTGCATAAAAGTGATATTATTCACAAGAATAAAGTAATCTCAAAAATTATAAATATTCCTTTATCAAAGCACTCTTAATTAGGTATCTACCCGTTGTTCATTTAGTAGGTAGGTTACCAAAAATTAATTTTTGCTAATTTAATCTAAAGTAAATAAAGATAAATTATTATAAATTGGGTTAAAATATGAATTGCTCCTGCATTGAGAGGTAGTATACGGTTTCGTTCATCACCTTATTCGAGCTTAAGATAATCTTTCACTACACTATGGTCCACGATGTTGGGGCTAATTACCCGTATTTCGGATCGAGGGTACCGCCCTAGGTCGGAAGAATTGTTCAGAATAATGTTCAAATATTTGTATTGAACGAAGACGTGAAATCACGTCAACACATGCAGTTGTCTAATTTTCCACTTACGCTCATAGCTTGCACAGATTTGTTCAGAATCTATGTCCTGCCAAATATCCGGCCGCCGGATATCCGGCTATCGGGCTTATGGGGTGACCGGATATCCGGTATTCGGTAGCCGGCCAAACAACTATCCGTTTTATCTCGACTCTCTATTATTAATCCTTGTACGTTGTCACCATGGACTTACTACCCAAAGGGACCGCGCACTGCTTTGGCTAAAACCGGGCAGAGCGAAAGTCACCATCGATAGTCCTTTGTCCCTTTCTAACAGTGTAAACACAACATGGACTTACTACCCAAAGGGACTGCGCACTGCTTTGACTAAATCCGGGCAGAGCGAGAGTCACCATCGATAGTCCTGTGTCCCTTTCTAGTGTTGCCACCATTGTTGATGCAAATTCCAAATTACTTTTATTATTTGGCGCGGACAACGACCTCAGGGGCAGGCAGAGACGGACCGGGTGCAATCTGAAGGCCATGTTTTCACCAGGGTCCAGCCCAAGCTTACCCTGCTACTCGGACACTATTGGCCCTAGAACACTAGTTCCTAGAGTGAAATGATAGCACTTCTCGAGATCATCATTGCGTATGACAGCTGTCAAAGTTAACCCATTGGTCCCAAAACACTAGTTTCTAGAGAGAAATGATAGTACTTGTTGAGATTTACATTTCGAATGACAGCTGTCAAACTTTGAACTGAAATAACTCCTAAACTATTGGTGCTATAACACTCGTTCCTAAAAAAATTATAGTGTTCATCGAGATCTACATTTCGCATGACAGCTGTCAAACTTAGAACTGTTGTAACTCGGAAACGATTGGTCTTAGAACACTTGTTCCTAGAGCAATACGATAGTACTCATCGAGATCTATATTTCGGATGACAGTTCTAAGTTTGACAGCTGTCATACGAAATGTAGATCTCGACAAGTACTATCATTTCTCTACAGAAACTAGTGTTTTAGGACCAATGGGTTCCGAGTTATAAAAGATTTAACTTTGACAGCTGTCATACGAAATGTATATCTCGACGAGTACTATCACTTCTCTTTAGAAACTAGTGTTGTACGATAATTCGTTACCGAACTCTTTTATCTGTTTTGTGGAACAAAAAGTCGTAGGTTAATAATTATGTCGACTCGACGTTTGTCGGATCATGTCGAAACGTTCAGTAGATCAAAAGGTATTTTGACAACTACTTTTCGGATTGTACGGATTACCTCATAATTATACCAAATTACGATAAATATATTTCAGCAATAATGGCAACACCAAACATGACACTTGTCAATTTAGAATGAAGGTGATTATGCCAATAACATTGTGTTTACACTGTTAGAAAGGGACAAAGGACTATCGATGGTGACTCTCAATCTGCCCGGTTTTAGTCAAAGCAGTGCGCAGTCCCTTTGGGTAGTAAGTCCATGAAACACAATGTTATTGGCATAATCACTGTCATTCTAAATTGACAAGTGTTATGTTTGGTGTTGCCATTATTGGAGAAATATATTTACCGTGAATTTGGTATTATTATGAGGTAATCCGTACAATCCGAAAAGTAGTTGTCAAAATACCTTTTGATCTACTGAACGTTTCTCCGACAAACGTCGAGTCGACATAATTATTAACCTACGACTTTTTGTTCCACAAAACAGATAAAAGAGTTCGGTAACGATTTATCCTACAAAACTAGTTTCTAAAGAGAAGTTATAGTACTCGTCGATATCTACATTTCGGGTGACAGCTGTCAAACTTAGAACTGTCATCCGAAATGTAGATCTCAACTAGAAACTAGTGTTTTAGGACCAATGGGTACCGAGTTATAAAAGATTAAACTTTGACAGCTGTCATACGAAATGATGATCTCGAGGAGTGCTATCATTTCACTCTAGGAACTAGAGTGCGTTCACCAGTGCGGGTGGCCGCGCCGCACAGCCGCACCGCATTGTCAGTAGTTAGGGATACCAGCATAAAATGCGGGCGATGCGGACAGGGATACAAGAAAAAAAGGCGTTATTTGCCTGAAATGGGAGACTAAGTCCTAAAATATTTATCCATAAATATAAGAAAAAAATTGTAAGTTTAAATTATAACTGCACTTCAGTATTTAAGCCTGCTATAAACTAGTGGGGGGGTTTGTCACAAACTCCACGCTTGGCACGTAAATCAAAAAACAGGAAACGCTGCTGACCAATTTTACAACAAAAGAAATGTCCTGAGCTGGCCTCTAAGACATTAATCTCCTTCCTTGTACGCGTACAACATCTGTGAACTTAATGTGTTAAACTCTGTCTAAGAAGTTTAGCAACCAGCGAAATTATAAGATTGATTGAAATCAACAAGTAGATACCTAAGCATAACTGATTGAATAATGAGGACCGTCTGTATACAACAAGATAGGAGCTAAAAGATGGACGTCTTCATTATTCTAAATCAGGTTGATTACTTGTTGATGTCAATCATTCTTATAATTTCCTAAGTCGCTTCACTTTTTAGACAGCGTCTAAAGCTATAATATAATCTGCCTTAATAATTTTATGTAAAATTAAATATAAACAAAGTACCTAAGCCACTAAATATACCCCAACAATATGAACATTATCTAAAATATCTAATCCCACATACCCCTAAATTTGTGGAAGAAATCGCTGGGTTGGGAACCCTGAGGGCCGGCCCGTGATGTCACACGGATATTAAACTATAGAATTTGCCACAAATATATTCGACTTTAGAGCCTACTTATAGCTGGAGTCACAATCTATATTTTGTTTCCTTTTTTAATGGTGCATATGACATGTCTGATAGAGAAGGATATAAGTTGATAAGTACCCATTCGAACCTACTGCTATTATCAACTGTAAGTATTTTTTAATTTGTGACTGAGAGTTCTAGATAATTGCTCGAAACCAAAGATTTTGGATCATACAGCAATCGAAACTATAGACTTCTCTTTTTAGAAAGAAATTCTCGTTGACAGTGTTGCCACATTGGATTATTTTTTCGCTATACTGACGAAGTTTGGAGACAGCGTGGCGAAATTTTATAGTGTTTTACTTTGGCGAAAAATAAATTAGGAACTGGTAAATTTTTAAATGCTATTTTCATACAATAAGTTATATTATAAGTAATAGTCAAATTAAAGAAAAATAAATTTAGTTCTGGTTGACTTGGAAACATTGCCAATATTTGGCCCAATGTTTGTTGTTCCTAGAACAGAGCATCTATGGAGTAGCTTCAATAATACTTATTTTGATGACCTATAAAATAACGGGTGGTGCAGAAGCCACACTGTTGAGATTATTACATATTGAAGTTTGTATAATTTTTTTTATACGGCTGAGAAACAGGCAAGCGGGCCACCTGATGGAAAGTGGTCACCGCCGCCTATGGACATCAGCAACACTAGGGGATATACGGATCAAATACAGGTATTATATACAGATCTACTGTGGTTTGAAGCTTAACGTCGCCAAAAGAAGACCTATATGGCTAGCTGCAGCGCGGATCTTGAAACCATTCGTATAAACAGCGTAAATGGCAATAGAACATAGAAGTTCAATTATTTTGGATCCGTGCTGCATGAGTCCGGCGAGTAGGGTCTAGTCCTGAATCCTGATTTACTACTCGAATTACTGTTGTTAAGTTTCATTAAGTTAAACAAACGTTCAGCTTGTTGTATTGACTTATTTCCATTTCAATTACAATATTCGCATCTTCCATATTATGCACATTGTTGAACGTATTTTAACATCACACTGTTTTAGTCATACATTTTATATATAGTTCCGCTTGATGTCACTAGATGGCGCTGCCTACCTTCTACATCGCGGTAGTGATATGTACCGTGTATAATTTGTGATGTGAATTTTTAATATACCCTTTTTGAATCTGGACTTCGACTGGTTTCATTGTTAACCCGTTCCTAGTTCACCTACCCTTGGGAACACCCTACAGTACTGAGCCCGCAAAATTGCTGAGCTTGTTTACACATGTTAGATGTATGGTTTATGTGGTGTGAGACATCGCGGATAATATCGAAGGCTTAGTCACGATTGTTGCCTGTATCAGGAAAGAGGTCTGTTTTTATTTCTTAGTGTTATTACACGTTTTATTACTCAATTTATTAAACGTGTAAATTAACATAACACCCGATTTCTTAGTGCTACACACTAAATATTAAGAATTAATAAATTCAGTAACTTTTTCTAGTTGGTCACTCCATAGTCGCCTTGTTCTGAAATTTTCGAATTTACGTCTTTTTATGTAAACCCGGCCAAAGAATTTTATAATCTAAACGCAGTTTGCCAGATCCATTCGTATGGCCGGTATGCATAGGCATACCGCTGTAAAGAGTTATATAGTGCCACAAACACAGACAATCAGATAGACCCGGTGTCAGCGGCGGCGACGGCGATGACATACACTTACCAGCACAAAAAGTGTCGGCTTTGTAAAGCCAAGAAGCAAAGCATGAACATTGATAATTCAATATATCTTTCTGTAATTTGTAGATCTACATATCAGGACTCAGCTAACTTTCGTGCGCAATACTAGTATAAGAGTGGGTTTAGTACAGAATACTATACCTACTCTTATAATGCTATTACAATTCGAAGTTCAGGCTGAGACGTACTCAATAGTAGGAGATACCTATCTTTCAGCAATAGAATGTTGGGAGACAATTTCAAAACCGTTAATAATGTAGCTATTGAATAAAAATTCGATATTTAAAATAAAACATTTACTCAAAAATATTATAGTGTGGTCATTATTTTGACAACCTTCTTAGTAAGAAAAATTCAAATCCTAAGTACCTCAAAAATTCAAAACCCAAAAGTAACTAAGCAGATATTGAATAATAATATTATAAAGAGGAAAGGTTTGATTTTTTGTTTGTTTGTATTGAATAGGCTTCGAAACAACAGGACCGATTTCAAAAATTCTTTCACCGTTGGGAAGCTACACTATCCCCGGGTGACATAAGCTATATTATATTTTCTTAAAAATTATGGATCATTACTAAAACTCCAATAATGTAATCCAAGGTGTAAAAAATACCCAAAAAATTCCTTACAACGCGTGTGCTGCGAAAACTATTGATGATAGAACAAAATAATGTACTACGACTTTGCAGAACACATCATTATCTACAAAAAGTGTTGCGACAGTATATGTGTAACTATTATAGTTATGTCACAATAATGGTCTTTTATTTTTTAAATTTAATTGAAATGCCGCCGCTAAAAAACGTTCTTTATTTGTA
Organism: Blastobasis lacticolella; assembly: GCA_905147135.1. Taxonomy (NCBI): domain Eukaryota; kingdom Metazoa; phylum Arthropoda; class Insecta; order Lepidoptera; family Blastobasidae; genus Blastobasis; species Blastobasis lacticolella. The sequence goes on from LR990041.1 coordinate 644,316, forward strand.
CCTTAGCTATAATCCTTATCAAAATCAATTACTTTATATTCACGACTGCTTCAATACCTTTATATAACTTTTTGAATTATTCAATTCAGACATTCCATTCGAAAGATATCACGAGTTTAAAAATGTGAATATTAGAAAAAAGTCGCGTGTTCGCCGCTCAGTCCGCTCGACTATCTAGGCAGCACGGGGTACGTGGAGGGGAGTCAATGTCAAGAAATAAAGTGCCGCGCGGCTTACTCACGCGGTCGGCTCCCTACGCAGCGGTCGTGTGAGGAATCGAATAATTTTCGCTTGAAAGTAAACCGTGTACCCGTAGTGGCACTCGTGCGAAGCCGCGGCTGCTAGTATTGAATAAAACTTAAATGTTTACAGTAAACCATTTAGGTCCTAAAAATTATTGTAATTTGATTGTAATTGACGACCTTTTAAGTTAGATGAGCTCGTAGATCCTAGATGTTACTCTTTGTTGTATTTATTTATGTAACAATTTATTGCACACAATATAAAAAATAATAATTTTTGCATACAATATAGTATACAGAAATTACAAAATTAAAGACGACACAACAGGCACTACTTATTTCTAAGAAGAACTCTCTTCCAGCAGGCCTATAGAAGAGGGACATTATAGATTATAGGGGATGAGACGTGCGCATTAGTTTAAAAACATATCTATATTTAATAAACTACATAAATTATAAATGAGATACTAAATACACACAATATAGTATATTTATAAATACACATACATATATACATAATAAAATAAATACAGGTATTGTATAACATTCAGGCACATAATGTTCCTTTACACGCTTTTTAAATATGCATTTTGATTTTGTATGTATCAGCAACTCGTGGCCCCTCGTAGGTATAGTTGCTCTGCTCAATCCGACTCGTGCGGCGGTTTGAATGCTTGTACAAATTTGTACAAACAGTAATATATCTGAAATAAGTAAGTAATAATGTTATGATATAAAGATGTTTTTGAGGTTTGGTTTTGAAATTGAAATAGAACAAAGATAAGTATTTTTAAGATCAATAAAACTGGAAATATATTTTGACCAGCTTTTGCCCGCAAGCACGCCCGCGTAGAAATCATTTTTATGACAGTTTAGCTTTTGCCCGCGTTACCATTTTAAATGGCCTTCGAAGGATTGTATGAAAGTTGACCTATTTGTCCGTTTTTTTGCAACGGAGTGTAAATAATTAATAGTACCTAATAATAATGTAGGAAATATGTAAATACGTACAAATTAATAATATATGCTTACCTTAAACAAACTACCAGTCTTTTTCTGGCACTACAGCCCTTATAAACTTTGTATCTTGTTTTGTCAAATAGGGCTTGAGAATATCTCGAAAACTATGAAACTAGATTTTTAACATACGAATGTAATCAAAAAATATTGGTCTCTTCATATTTATTTTATGAGCCCATGCTTGACGTTATTTCGGTTTACGTTCCTCTTCATCTGCCAACAAACAACATGTCTTCATCAATATCCATTACAAGAAATTAAATGATACTTTAATGAACTAATATTATAAATATAGAGGGATAACCCGTACCGACAGTCAGCAAAGACTTTAATTTTTTTTAGAGCAAAGAGAAAGAGCAATCGGGGTTACCATCTAAGCGTTATTTTGAAGTGTCATTTATTAGACCAAACCATGATACACAGTTGGCATCCCTGCCCGCAATTGCGGTGCGGCCAGTGTGGCCATGCCATCAGCAACGTCAGCAATATCTCAATGCGATGCGTGCGGCGCGTGCGGCGCGTGCGGCTCTTGCGGTGCGGGCTAGTCGACGCGTAGCTTTAGTCATCTTCGCCAACCACATTTTTTTTTTTTTTTTTTTTATTACGCAGTTCGGGGAAATCCTCATGGACACCTGGGACGGGACGGCCCAGATAGTGCCGGACTCTTACCGGCTAAAACCCCTACCTGCCATGCTATTTACTTCCATCGAAATAAATCGATGCCATTTATCATTCAAAAATAATTTTATCTAAAGTTATGACTTATTTAGATGTGGGTTCTCAGCTCACCTTTACCTTATCTATGATTATGTTTACATTCCTTATTTCTAATATCTACTTACTACTATTCTAATTTCACACTACTTTAAAAATAATCTGTGTTGTATTTGGGCGTATATCATCCAATATTATATCTGTCACTGGTTAGTTTCAGTTTATATTTTTGTACTATTTTTATTATATATGGTTTTTTTTTTTACATTCTTAATATTCTTGCAATATTCTACTTAGGTCTACTGATATGTTCTTTTTTTCCTTTTAGGTCTATGATTGTTCTGCTATCGCTTTTATGTTCAAATGTATATTATACAAAATATACTGACAACATAATTTGCTTAAACTTGTTTCTAAGCATTACATCTTCTGCGATTCGGCAGCAGAACTCAGCAAAGGCTGTCCTAGTTTCTTTCCGAGTAATTAGGTTTTTTAGGTTTGATGTCGATATTTCGTCATTAAACCTCATTTCGAAGTCATATCTTCGTTTGGCGTATTTAGGACAGTCCAACGGCAGGAGTCCGGCCAAGACCAATGCTGCATTTAAAGAGACAGTGTGATAAGACCGGCAGATCTTTTGTGCAAAGCCTCTTTGCACTGAGTTCAACTGTTTTTTAATGGTAATTTTTTCTACTGCCGCAACCCATACGCTGGAGGCATACAGAATTATGGGTTCTATAACTGCGACATATATGGTTCTGATTATCTCCGGATTAAGGCCCCAGGACAGTTTTGCAACTTTCGCTAATCTTTTACATATATTGGTAGCCTTTTTACAAATATGTGCAACGTGACTGTTGAATTTCAATTTACTATCAATAATAAGGCCTAATAGTTTTACCTCGCTAACTGCGTTAATTTTAACTCCTCCCATTTTGATGTCTGGTTCATCGTATTTACGTCTATTTGTTATTATCATTAAGTTTGTCTTGTGAGCGGCGAATTTTAATTTATTTTCTTTACCCCAGTTGTCTATTGTTTCCAAAATGTTGCATGCGTCGCGCTGTACAGCTTCCGAAGTCTTTCCAGAAATAACCACCACCACATCGTCAGCAAAAGCCTGTCCATACACATTTTCTTTTCCCTCCAATATTTGCAGTAACGGGTCCAGCAGCAGATTCCAGAATGTTGGACCCGCTATGGATCCTTGCACACATCCTTTCCCTGTTGATATTTCGCAGGTTGCTCCAGCATAGCCTACTCTTACTTTTCTGTCCTCAAGGTAACTGTAGATGACTTTTCTTAGGTTTTTAGGGCAAGCTTTTTTGAAGAGTTGATCCTTTATTGCCGGCCACCACGCACTGCCGAACGCTCCCTCAATGTCTAGTGAAACCAGGGCCACTATGTCCTTGTTTGTTACCCTTTCTCTCACATGGCTCACCAGGTCGTAGAGAGCATCTTCAGTACTACGTTGTGGCGTAAACCCATACTGCCTAGGGCTGGATTTCGGTAGTAGGTGCCACCTTAATCGTACTACAAGCATTTTCTCCAAGATCTTTCCCAGTATTGAGAGTAATCCAATAGGGCGGTAAGATTTGGCTTGAGTATAATCTGTCTTCCCTGGTTTTCTCAGTATTATAACTGTTGCTGTTTTCCACAGTTTTGGGAAGTATCCAATTTCTAAGCACCTATTGCTTATGGCAAGGAATACACCGATGTCCGCTCTGATTGCTGCAGAACATATGTCGGCTGTAAATCCATCTGGACCCGGCGCTTTTTTGGGATTGAATGTGTTTACAGGAATAATTTTCATGCAGAAACTTAAAAATTATAATCCAAAAAAACTCATAAATTTTGAAATAAATTTTTTTACGTCCAGAATTTGCGGTCAATTTGAAACTTTATCTGTCAGATGCAAAAGCATCTAAAACCTCCCTTTTCACTGCACTTGCATCAGATGTTTCCATACCTGTAACGATTGAGTTTTCTCGGAGCCCAGGCATAAATAAGGTTCATTCCAATCATTTTTATTCCCGGCCAACGGCCTGACAATTAGTGATTTCAGAAGTTTATAGTTTATAGATTTAAATCATTTTGAACGCAAAAGACTCTGCCAACTTGACCTTGAGCTTGTCTATGTTTTCAACTTAAATCTATAATTGCTTTGAGATTAGCATTCGATGTATTTATTGAATACCATTATGTCATTTGATACTCGAAAATCAAGCGAATGTCCATTCGAACTTAAAGGTAACATCCCCATATCGTCAATAAAAAATCATACGTTTCAACAGACTTTTTTATTGAAAAGTATAAACTATATAAATAAGTAAATTAATTGATTATTCGGAGCACAGAAACTGATATCAATATTAACGTACATTATTGACTTGCGTGAATCATTAATCAATCCATTTAATGACATACATTCTCGTGCTATCGAAATCTATGCTAACGCCCTCTTGCTCCAATCAAAATGCTTCTTGATCAGGGGTTATCAACGAATTCTAACCCCAGCCGTATCTTGAAGTTCGAATTATCTTTTGCTGTTGGCAAACGCACTTGGCAAATACATAATTTTTCTACAGGTCATAGGTATTACGAAAAATTCTTTGTGAACTTGTCATCCATGCTAACTGCCACTGATGTTGACCAGTGATCAAAATATGCTTCTACAGTAAACACAATTGTTACTATTGCTCTTCTTCTTGCTAGTGATGACTCTCTCACCAACAATCGCCAGCTCACTTATACGTAGCAATTCACACTAGTCCATTTTGGGTAATATTTACTGATCTATCATCACATTTGTATTTCACTATACACTTGTCTTAATAACATTTTGAATCACTCTAATGCTAGACCCTGAAGAACCATCAAATTTTTTTGAAGAATCAAGTACATTAACACTTTGTAAATTATAATGTACTGCGTTAGACTAAAAACAGCTGCATATCGTTGCTTTCGAAGCTTTATCACAGCATTGGGTATCGAATTGGATTCAATTTCAATTTTATGTAAGTCTACAAATCATTGCAGTGATAATACGCATACTTTCATTGCTTTATCAACATCAAATGGATAAGGTGCGCATAAAAAGATGTCGAACAAATCACGATGAAAAATCCAAAAACATATGTAAACTATCCAACAATACCTCAATTAAGATTTTTGAACGCTTATGACATCATTCAAGTATCAAAAAGTAATAGGAGACAGCTTCTTCTCGATATAGGCTCCAAGCAATTGGTAACACAGAACATAGTTTTCTAAGCGGTTCATAAATCCATACTTTTGCTGCCGCACTTTCTTTAGAACTCTTGGCACACATAGAGTCCCCGTTTTCTCAAATTCTGCAACACATATATCAAATACGCAAAACACTTCAGAGCCAGTGAGCCCGTCCAGGCACTGCAAAATCATAGGAGCAGTTTTTTTGTCAGCTTGTCTCTCCAACTGAAGGCACAAGTCTTTCACGTTGCAATAAAAATCTATGAATGCATCCGGCTGATGGGAAAAGTTGTCCCACGGCCACGCAGTGTATTGACATTGGGAAATTTTGTGCTCGTGGCCAGACTGGTTGGTCAGACTCAGCAAAGTCAATTTGTAGTGCGGTTTCTCACGAACCTCCAGAGTCTTTATCTTAAACTTATCGCAGACTGTCAAACAACCCTCATCCGGGAACAAATTTTGGTTACTCTTCTTGTCACTGAATCGATCCATTTTGGAGGTCTTGAGTAGTAGGATTAGTTAAACTCCGTAGACAAGTGTGGAATGGATGTATTTACAGAAAATGTGCCTAACTATATTTACAAATACGTACTACCTAAACTTGTGTGATAGATCTAGTAAAAATCTATTTGCATTGACCAATGGGAAAGCCCGCCGCGAGATAGCTTCCCCCACCACGCCGCGCGCCGGTGTGGTGCCGCTATAAATTGGAGGCGCAGAGCGGCGGACGCCCATTTGGCCGGCGCATCGAGGGACAGCACATCGGAGGAAGCTCGGCGCGCACGGTGGCGACTACAGCGGCGGCGAACTCCGGTGGTCTTCTGAAACTGCGCTGGGGCTCCGTGGCGTGAAGAATAATCGAAGACAAGTCGTTCTTTTCAGAACGCAATCCTGAGTTTCATGACAATACGCTCTCTGTGGCTAAATACGCATTCGTTCTATTTATTATAGAACACGAGTTTCACGACTTTTATACGAATACAATACGGTAGCCACAGTACTCCCCCTCAAGCGAAGCGTACAGGTAGTTTGGTGGTGCGTCCGGCTCGTGTCTTGTGTTGTGTTGGTCTCGTGTTTCGCATTGTGGTCGGCTGTTGTCTCGATGTAGGTATCTTCGTTTCAGGGTCGTTTCTGTTGATTTGTTGTCGTTGGGTAGTGGAGTTGTATTCATTTTCAGCGGTCTCGTTCAGTGTGTAGGCAGGCTTGAGTCGGTCGATTGATATTTTAGCTTGTCGTTGTGGTAGTTGAACGGTAAATATTTTTCTGTCTCGGTCAATGACCTTGTAGGGCCCCTCGTACGGTGGTTGTAGCGGCTTTTTTACAGCGTCGATTCTTACGAAAACGTAGCTGCAGGTTTGTAGGTCTTTATGCACGAAGATCGGTCTGTTGCTTGCATGTGATGGTAGTGGTTGCTTTGGTTTCAGAGTGTTGATTGTTTTTCGTAGTTGGGATACGTAGTTGTAGTCGGCGACTTGCAGATTTTCGGTTTGTGTAGTGGTAGCAAAAAAATCTCCAGGTAGGCGCAAGTTGTAGCCGTAGGTAAGTTCGGCAGCGCTGATATTTGTGTCGTTACGTAGTGCGGCTCGAAGTCCCAGCAAAACGGTAGGTAATTCTTCGATCCACGTAGTTTGTCCGGAGAGTCGCGTTTTCAGTGCCGCTTTTAAACTGCGATGCCAGCGCTCGACGATACCGTTTGCTTGCGGGTGATACGGTGTTGTGCGTGTTTTTTCTATTCCCATTATTTTCGTTAGGTAGGTAAATAGCTGGCTCTCGAACTGTCGTCCTTGGTCGGTTGTGATGGTTTGTGGGCAGCCAAAACGGGTTATCCAATGTTCGTAGATTACTTTCGCCACGTCTTCGGCGGTGATTTCTTCGGTAGGTATTGCTTCGGGCCATCTTGTAAGTCGGTCGATCATTGTAATAAGATAGCGGTAGCCGTGCCGCGTCGGGGGTAGCGGTCCGACTATGTCGATGTGGATGTGCTGAAATCTGTCTGCCGGTGGGAACGAAGATAGTTCGCTTGACGTGTGGCGATGTATCTTACATTGTTGGCAGCGTAGGCATTGTTTGGCCCAGGTGCCAACGTCCTTGTTCATCGATGGCCAAAAGTATTTTTGCGTGACAAGCTTTCGGGTGGTGCGTACTCCTGGGTGGCTGATGTTGTGGACTGCATCGAATGCTATCTTGCGGTACGGCAGCGGTAGGTATGGTCGCATGTGTTGAGTAGACGTCTCGCAGTATAGAGTAGTGTTCGAGTTAGGTAAAGTAATTTTACGTAGGCATAAATTACTTTGTTTCTCGAGCTTCGTTATCGTGTTGTCTCTTTCTTGCACTCTTGCGATTTCTTCGTAATTGAGTGTCGTTGGACAGGCGATACTTTCGACGCGGCTGAGGGCGTCGGCGACGACGTTATCTTGGCCAGTCACGTGACGAATGTCGGTGATGAATTCGCTGATGAATTGCAGTTGGCGTGCTCGGCGCGGTAGCTCGGATGGCGATGGCGACTTGTGTAATACGTAGGTAAGCGGCTTGTGATCGGTGAAAACTATGGTTTCTCTTCCTTCGAACATTTTTCTGAAGTGCTTGACTGCCATGTAAATAGCTAGTAGTTCGCGGTCGAATGTACTGTACTTCTGTTGTGCGTCGGAGAATTTCTTCGAGAAGTAGCCGAGTGGTTGCCATCTGTTACAGATGCGTTGTTGGAGGACGGCTCCAGCCGCTTTGTCGGAGGCATCTGAGAATATCGCCAATGTTCCATGGTGGGACGGGTGGGCGAGTAAAGCTGCCTTTTGAATGCTGGCTTTACAGGCTTCGAATGCAGATGTTGATTGGTCGTCCCATTTTATTTCCGTTTTGTCTTTCCTCTTCGAATTATGTAGGTAATTACTGAGCGGGGCTTGGATGGTAGCGGCGTTAGGTATATTCTCTCGGTAAAAGTTGAGCATGCCGAGGAAACGTCGTAGCTCTTCGATCGTCTTCGGTTTCGGAAAATCGGCGATTGCATTGATTTTCTCTTGTGGAGGTTTTATTCCGTGCTTCGAGACGTGGTACCCGAGGAAGTTGACTTCGTCTTTGCCAAACACGCATTTCGAAGGGTTGATAGTAATGCCGTATTCTTCTAGTCGTTGTAGGACTGTTCGAAGGTGTTTCCGGTGTTCATCTTCGGTTCGGGAAGCGATGAGGAGATCGTCGACGAATGGAAAGACGTAATCCAGCCCTCGCAGTACTTCGTGGACAAACCGCTGAAAGGTTTGCCCAGCGTTGCGGAGGCCGGGGCACATGCGTGGGAACTCGAACAATCCGAACGGTGTTATTATTGCCGTTTTTTCGATGTCTTCTTCCTTGATTGGCAATTGTTGATAAGCTCGGTTCAAATCGAGCGTAGAGAAGACTTGACAACCGGCGAGGTGGTAGGTAAAATCTTTGATGCGTGGTATCGGGTAGCGGTCGGGCTTCGTAATACTGTTTAGGCGTCGGTAGTCGCCGCAAACTCGCAGGTCACCGTTTTTCTTCGGTACGATGTGTAAAGGTGATGCCCACGGGCTCTTGCTCGGCCGGCACAATCCTTGATCGATCATGCTTTGGAATTCGTTCTTGACTCGATCGTAACGATTGTGAGGTATGGGGCGGGCTCTGCAGTACAACGGTGGTCCGGAGGTCTCGATGAAATGTTCCACGTTGTGTTTGGGGTTGAGTTTCATCGAAGTGATGCGAGTGATTCCAGGGAAATCTGCTAGAATACTGTGGTAGGACTGTTGCAGGTCGATGCTTCGAACTGTAGGTATTTTCGTGTGACAAACTGGTGCGTTGACTGCTAGGTTTGTGACGTCATCGATTAGTCTGCGGTTCTTGAGGTCTACAATCAGTCGGTGATGTTGAAGAAAATCGGCTCCAATTATTGGTCTGCTGACGTCGGCGATGATAAATTTCCAGCGGTATGGTCGGCGTAGGCGTAAATCGAGATCCAACGTCGTTTCGCCGTAGGTAGATATCGCGGAGTTGTTGGCTGCGTAGAGCGTGAATGGCAGCGGTTGCGGTCGAGTTCCTTTCCTCTTCGGTATGACGGATATATTTGCACCCGTATCTACTAAAAAGGTGAGTTTCGAGTTTCTGTCAGTGACGAATAGGCGGTGTGCTGTACTTGAAACACTGGTTTCCGCCACAGCCAGTGTTTGTTTTAGTTTTCCGACTTCTGTGCGGTGAATGAGCATGGCGACGTGCAGCGTCTGGCGCGATCTTCAAATCGGCGATGGTAGTAGCAGATTGGGCGATGCGGCGAGTGCGGCCGGGGTGGCGAACGGGACGGTGGTCTGCGGTGGTAGCGCTGGTACGATGGGCTTCGCTGTCTCGAGCGTTGGAAGTGGCCGCGTGTCGATTGCTGCGCTCGTCCTTGCTTTAGTTCCGCGACCTCCATACTAAGCTTCCGAATTTCTTCGAGAAGGGTTTGATCGTGGGTTTTGTCTTGAGCTTGAGACGCAGGTGTTGAGGACACGGCGGACACTTCGGGCGACTGTTGTAACACGTTGTCGGCGAGGTTCGCTAAGTCGTCTAGTTTTGCGGTTTTGTTGATATTTTCGCTGACGGCGATTGCAGAGCGAACGGTAGGTGGTAGATTTTTCTTCCAAAGATGCTGCAGCACTGGTTCGGACAGCTTTCCTCGGCTGAGCATTTTCATGTGGCGTAGCAGCTGGCTGGGTGTGCGATCGCCTAACTCCACTTCGTTAAGCAGCTTCTCGAGTTTCCGCTCGTCGCTCTCTTCGTAGACGCTGATGAGACGACTTTTCAGCGTGTCGTAAAATTCGGCGTCGTCGTTAGGTGGGTCGTAGATGATGTCGCACACTTGTTCCAGCTCTGGTTTGCCGAGTTGCGCGATGATCATGTCCACCAGCTGCCGTTTTCCTTTTTTCTGATCCGCTGTGACCGACTCGAATCTGTAGAACCATAGTCGTGGGGTGTCGCGCCAAAACTGTGGGATGCGCAGCGAGAGAGCGATGCCTGCAACTTCTTGCTGTTCCCGTTGATAGTCTTGAGTCGCCATAGTTCCCGGTGCTAAGCTGTGTTCTTGCTTCTTGAACGGCGGTGGTCACCACTTTGGAGGTCTTGAGTAGTAGGATTAGTTAAACTCCGTAGACAAGTGTGGAATGGATGTATTTACAGAAAATGTGCCTAACTATATTTACAAATACGTACTACCTAAACTTGTGTGATAGATCTAGTAAAAATCTATTTGCATTGACCAATGGGAAAGCCCGCCGCGAGATAGCTTCCCCCACCACGCCGCGCGCCGGTGTGGTGCCGCTATAAATTGGAGGCGCAGAGCGGCGGACGCCCATTTGGCCGGCGCATCGAGGGACAGCACATCGGAGGAAGCTCGGCGCGCACGGTGGCGACTACAGCGGCGGCGAACTCCGGTGGTCTTCTGAAACTGCGCTGGGGCTCCGTGGCGTGAAGAATAATCGAAGACAAGTCGTTCTTTTCAGAACGCAATCCTGAGTTTCATGACAATACGCTCTCTGTGGCTAAATACGCATTCGTTCTATTTATTATAGAACACGAGTTTCACGACTTTTATACGAATACAATACGGTAGCCACACCATCATCACAATAACTCGCACCTTGTATTCCCACACCATTTCCCAAAATTTTCCGCCGACATCTTGCTGGCTTTTGATGCAAATATACTTCCTCTCGATCTCATAACCGTCAACAAAAGTGGCGCCGAGAACAGTCTCGTGACTTTTGAGCTTTACGTGACGATGAAGATGGCGCTCAAGCTGAATACCACCTCCATTTTCACTTTTATTTCCATCCTGGATTGAAGTTTTCAGCAGTTTTTCTTTTCTAGGCACTATGGAATAATATTCCGCCACGATACTAGTTAATGAGTCGCGTTTGCTTATGAAACGTAGAAAATCATTTCCATTTATAGGCAGAGTTGCCATTTTTTCAAACTAAATTAACACTCACTGCTGTTGATATCTAGACAATAGTTCTTTCAGACTAACTTCCATTTTACAGGGCTTGGACTTATATACCCATTGCATGCCGACTGCAAACTACGCACCTATCAGACCATTAACTTAAATTAATGTGTGCGTTCACCCACTGCTACGTTTCGTGTGATGGTCATTCACTTAATTAACGTAGGTGGTGTTTACTTTTAGCTACTTGTTTGTAAACAGTAAATTCACAATCGAAGCTACTGAACTTCTGTTTATTAACCTCATTTCATTAATATAATTAGTATTTCATTCAAATTGTTTTCAAACATGCAATTTTTGAGCCTAAATTGGAGATACTATTTTTGTATATCTATCCCCCAATTAAAATGACATTGAACTTCTCCATTTTCCTGTAAAAACATAAAACTTTAAACACTTCTTTGTTGATAAATTTCAAGTATAATCCATAGTTGTCTATAGATTACGTAATTATTGAATTAACTCATCAACGCACGTTTGATTCAGCAACAGCTAATTACTCGCCGACAGCTTTGTACAAATAGATTACGATAGTATGGTAGCAGGCCTTTATACTCATTTTTCCAGTTTAATTTATTACTCACACGTAACTGTAATTATCTTAATTGATTCGATTGTTTATGAACAATCTAAGTTTAGCATAGTGGGTGTTAAGGTCAGGACATACCACTTGTTCAAAGTTAGTAAATTAATTAAAAACTATTTTAGGCTTTAGAAGGTACCTAATTGTTATTGTAGTGTTTAAGGTTATAACAAGGGTCAAAAAACTTTGATAGTGCTAAAGCTTCATCCGTTATTAAACATCAAAATAAATCAATACGAATGTTTGCTAATTCAACACATAGTCGTGAAGGGTTCTTTATGTCTAGAAGCTTTTCACCATTCATTTATTCTCGCCTACGCAGAAACAATCCCTAGAACTAGATTTGTTTTATCTACTATAGGAAACTGTGGGCGTTGTTTTGCTAATTAATTACATATAACCTTTTAGAAAATAAATTAAAAGCTATTCTATGAATTAGAACTTATGGTGGTAGAGAAAAAAAACATTTTTATTAGATGATTTATTTTAAATACATTTAAGTGTCTTACAATTTACTTATAATTTAGGAAATACTACTACATCTACTTCAGTCTTTCTTCAATGGGTTAGGACCATCAAAAGCGTCACCATCGGTAATATAGTGTTCTGTACATCATGAAAATTCTCTGAACCTTAGATCTTTCTGCATGTGAGGTGGAAGCATATCCCAGACCCTGCTGATATCGTCTTTTGCATGCACCAAGATTAATCTCTCGTCCAAACAAGCGATATCTTCAGGGTGCATCTTTGTAAGAGTCTGAAGTTGGTAGAAAAGCTGCAGTGACTTCTCCATCGATGGTTTCTGACCCCAACAACTTACGAACCAGCTTTTCATGCGTTGAACTGTTTCAAACGCACAGGCAGAGTCACTGATACTTGAGTGCTTCTCTTTGAACCAGCACATCTCATCCGGATCAAAGCTATCCAGACATTCAATATAAGGCATCTTCATCAGATCAATGATCTTCGACTGATGACCCGTGATTTTATCAAGCCACTGTTTCTCCCTTTCACCCAACACGTAAAGGTACGCTTTGTTCTTGACGATTTCCATTAGTATTTCTTTCAGAGTTGTGTAGGAGGTTGATCCTTCTTTCCATTCAATTCCATGGGTCTTCAGCCAGAAGTCTGCGGTCTCTGAGATCTTGCCTTGGTTGCTGTACTCTGCTGGTGGCTTGAACATCTTCAATACAGGAGTATCCGATCCATCGGTCAGTGAAATGGCGGCCAGTTCTTTTATGATAAAATCATCATTTTCGGTGTAGAATCCCTCAAAATCAATAAACAACTCCATCTTGTGCACTGGTGAACTTGATCCAAGTAACACGTAACGAGACTGGCAAGTAACTGATAAAGCTTTCAATAGCAAGCGTTCTTATATTGTTCACCCCACCCGTGAAGTATGATACAATGATGATTAATTCCTAGCCATGAATAAATACATACATAAATCGATGGAATTAATGTTTAAAGTCACCAGTAATGAGTCATCATTGTGGTTTATTGTAACTATCAATTTCCCTGGTTCGACATCCTTATTAGGAGTTGTTTTCATGTAGGTTATTCTTGATTATCCTGCGTGATGGATATGACTAATTTCCAGTGTATTATTCATGGCACTGTTGAAAAATGCCTACGGACAAAACTTACTACGGACAAATAATATCACGGGCAAGAAAATGAACAATTATTCGCTTGAAACAACATACAAAACTCACCAAGGACTAATGTGAGTATGAACACCATTAATTTTTATTAAATGGTCTACTAATTTAGACAAAGCATTCACTAACTTTTAATTTTTTTTGATTTTCCAGACCTCGAACAGTATTCGTCCAGGTTATCCCAGAGGATGATCCACTTGCACGCGTGAAGAAAGTTTCTGACAATCAATGGGAAATGACGTGTTATGACACTCTAATTGCTTCTAAGTAAATTGTTTTATTATTTTATTACATATAACTTCTTCAAAAATAAAAAAAAGAGCTGTATTTATTTCGTTATAATTAAAAAAATTTGTTACTTTTGGTGATTATTAATTTTTGCTCATAACCTGAAAATACTAGACTATTTTTGGTCTCCTGCGCATATGAACGGAGTTGATGCGAGACTGCATCTCAACTGCTTCTTATGGTAGTCACCGTACTGTACATACGAGGAATCCTTCCGATAGTTGAGCACCACTGCTCTTTAGAAGCATTCTCAAATAAACCTGAAAAATAAGCTGATAGCTGAAACAAATTATGTCAAGAGAAAATTGAATTGAACTGATTAATAGCAGGAATAATTTATTTAATTAAAAGATCGCAAATATTTTTAGAGAGTTATTAATGTTTACAAACAACTTGCCACGAGGTATCATGTACGATCTGTTAATCAGAGTGGGGGAAGCTACCGCAAGACATATTGTAGGAAGAGTGTGCAGAGCTGACGCCTGCGTGAGATAACCTACCGACTGAACTCTGCCTAGCCGACGAAAGAAATTCCAATAAATATTTTGAGATCAATGTTTCTGCTATTCGAATGTAACCACATGATTACTCACCGCATATTTTCCTGTTTCAAGAGCATTAAGTAGTGCCGAAAACTTTTGATATCTCAGTTGCTACTGCGAGATCGTTCCAGCTTCAGTGTTGTGCTGATTATTTATCAAAAATAAATTATTGTTATAAGATTAAGATATGAGCGAATATAAATTGATACTTTGTGACGTCCAAGTGCCCAAAGAATGGCCGGTGGAAACTGAACGATTAGTCATTACAAAACTAGTGAGAAAAGGCATCAGGGAGCATCCATTTGGCCAGAGAGTCGTGATAACTATTAACGATATATCAGCGTTGATCACAGGGGGCTGGCCGATGTACACTTTAGAGAGGATAGAACGTGAGTAAGTTTAGCTCTCACTTACGAAAGATCTTTTTTCGAACCAATTGTCACAATTTTTCCGTTTTCAGGAGTGATGAGTACACCCGCTACATCGACTTGTTTCTGCCGGTAAAAATTTCGATGTCCAAGTTTCAACCTGACGGATCTTCTCTACTTGAGAAGAATTCAGAGTAAGTACCAAAAATACAAATATTTTGAACTAACCTAAACTTGGACTGAAGAAAGTACAACCAATTTTTTTTTCCAGGCTATTTCTCTCTGAGGATCTAACATTCGATCACCCGATTTCGAGACTGTTTGGATCCACTGGTCACAGAATTGCGATTGCTACACCAAATCTTCATAAGTAAGTCCTACGTCAGCGATATTTTCCGTTGTATGTAGAAGAGACTTACCCCAAACTGTTTTTACAGCATTCTACGGCGGATGGATGTAACAGGCGAGGATGCGCACAACTACACCTGTCTGATAACGTATAGAAATCCCAAGGGCTTAGTGTAAGTAATAGTTATTGAAAAATAAATTTTGCGTTATCAATTTGGTGTTAAACTTTTGGAAATTTTTCAGACCTCAACAATTCGTCCAAGCTACATCAGATACTTGCGTATCGGTGGAGAAGATTACTGAGGCTGAATGGAATATTGTGTATGCTCATCGTCTGATTAAACCTCAGTAAGTTTCTGATGTTTCAAAGTTTCTAATCTTGTAATTTTCTTGTTGCGCACTTTCCAGCTGGATTTTGATATCATTTTTCCGTTACAGGCATTCTTGGTGCAATCGAAACATAGTACAACCCTTGAAGCGAAGCCCATTGTTCAGAAGACGCTAATATAATTGTTATGATTTTCAATAAAGTTTTATATTGTTTGACCTGTTTCGATTTATCCTGTTACGTGAAGAAGTGGAACGCTTAACATAATAAATAATCCGTAACTCCTACTCTTTCCTGCTTTACAGAATTAATTGCATTCAAAAATGCTTACCGTAAGATGGACGGTTTGGCTCAATGGATATAGAATAAGTGTAAGGAAATTTGGCATAGACCGGGTAGCTCAATTGGTAGAGCAGCCGACATGTAATCGGAAGGTTCTGAGTTCGAATCCCAGCCCGAGCTATCCCGAATTTTTTCTCACATATTCTATAAACTCCCATTGAGATGGCCCTTTCCCCATCCTTTCTCAATCCCCATCCTTCCCTCTATCCTGTTACGTGAAGAAGTGGAACGCTTCACATAATAAATAATCCGTAACTCCTACTCTTTTCTGCTTTACAGCATTAATTGCATTCAAACCTGTTGGATTCAATAAAGTTTCTGATTGTTTTACTAAGAAATTCTCAAAACCTTCAAGATTCTGTAATCAGTTTAGGTCGCGACCTTTCTTCGAATAACTGATTACAGGGATTTTTCCTTGTATCTTTAGTCTTATCAAGTTTCGATAACTCTGTCGGTGAATTAGTAAACAAATTGCTTGGCTCTTAGTGACCAGTTTGGAATTAGTCATCGTACGTTCCTTTTACAACGATATCGTCACTAACGCGCGAGTACAATATTAATCATCACGGGAATTGTGATCGAAGTGTTAAAGAGTGAAAATAATTACCGGAAACTCAGTCAGTGCTGGAAATCCATCGAGTACAGAGCTTTGTAATAATCCACCCAGATTACGAAATAAAAATTTCCCTGCTCTTGAAATAGATTGAAGTATTCAACATAATTGAATACAATGGAAGTGTACCAACCTCTGAATTGGATCTTCAACATATCCAAGGAATGGTCGAAAGCAGTTGGACCAGTGGTAATTGAGGAATTGTTGAAACAAGCTCCCGACGATGATCAATTAGGCCAAAGAGACATTGTAATTAGAAATGGAGTTTCAGCGTTGGTTATTGATGAAGGATTCGGACTTTTGTTTGCAAGGATGGCAAAAATGTAAGATTTATATTTCATTCATTGAAATTTATTTTTTCGACTTCGTAATCTTGACAATTTTCCGTTTTCAGAAAAGATAACACAATTTGGAGGAGTGATGTTCTATTTCCGATGAGGGCTTAAATACTGAAATTTGAACACGGAATGCCCACAAAGAAGGTCTCAGTGTAAGAATGCAGAAATTTAATTGATTGAACGACTCAAATACGAGTGCAAGTGTCTGATTCACTTTTTACTTTCAGGTACGATCTACCTGTAAGACTAACACAGCACCACCCATTTTCCGACTGGTTTCAATCAAGATCCAATCACTTCAAAATTTTGACGGCAGCGCCAGCCCTTGAAGAGTGAGCGATTAATCTAAACTTTAGCGTAGATATTTAGTCTTTTATGTGGAGAAGACTTAAATATTTTAACTTGAAATTTCTTTCGTAGAATTTTCGAGGCAAAGGGCATTACGGGGGAGGAAGTCTACAATTACGCCATTGAAACAATATACAGAACTCACAAAGACCTAATGTGAGTGTGAATATCATCAATAATCATTAGACCAGCTGGTGATTACTGGACGAGTTCTTTTCAATAATTTGGATTTTTGTACATTTTTCAGACCTCGGGAAATATTCGTCCAGTCTGCGCATACAAGTGACACAGTTACTGTCGTGACGAAAGTTTCTTACGACCAATGGGAGATGACGTGCTTCAACCGTGTGGTTCCACCTGAGTAAGTTGTAAATTTTTTTACGCCATTTTTTACAATTTGTCCTTTTATTCAAAGTACGGAAGTGATAATTGATTTGGATTACTTTCCATTTCTAAAATAGAGACGCTTATGGCCTTATTCAAATGTTACATTTCTGTTACAGAGGAACCCGGTGCGATCAACTATTAACATACCCCTGGATTGCTTGTGGTTTTCGGACGTCCAAAAGTCCTACTTAAACGTTTAGGTAGAATCATTAGTTATCAATCCAAAGATAATCGCACGTCTCATACCACGAAGTATTTGAGACAATACTTTACACTCGACATGAACGATAACAAGAATAAACACTAAGTTAATATACGAGGTATTATCGGTTAGTCTAATATATTATTTATGATTTTCAATAAAGTTTTATGAAACTATTCTGATCGTTTTACTAAGAAGCTTCCAAATTCAAGATTCTGTCACCAGTTCATAGGGAAAAAAATGATCCGGAGATACGGCAGTGTCTCGCGCCAAGCACACGTCCAACATATCGACGGTACTTTGGTAAAACTTCTTATCTTCTATGCATTTTAAAAGAGAGATACGAGGTTTTATCAAAGTACCGTCGATATGTAGCGTGAGACATTAAAAAATCTCAAGTTATACAACAATTGTATTGGGATTTTTCAATCAATTTTATCCGTGCAGGTCGCGACCTCTGAAAAACTGATTACACAGGGATTTACTTGTATGTTTACATGCTTAGTCTTATATGTTAGTCACACAATGGTATTATTACTAAAGCGCAAGCACAATATTAATCATCGCGAGATATATTAGAATTATATATAAATGTACATAACTCCCGATACCTCAGTCACTCCTGAGAGCCCGTCGCATACGAGGTTTCCAATTCCCGATTATTTTCTCATAATAAATCACCCAGATTCTATAGAATTTAACAAAATGGAAGTGTACCAACCTTTGAATTGGACATTCAACGTCTCCAAAGAATGTTTAAAAGCAGTTAGACCAGTGGTACTTGAAAAAATATTGAAAAAAGCTCTCACTGATTATCACTCAGGTAAAACAGGCGTTGTAACTAAAGACGGAGTTTCTGTGTGGGTTGTTGATGAAGCATCCGGACTTTTGTACATAAAAATGGAAGAAATGTAAGTTCTTTTATTTTACTCGTGGAAGTTTGTTTCTGAACTTCGAGATCTTGACGTTTTTCCGTTTTCAGAAAAGGTAGCAACACTCATAGAACTGATGTTCTTCTACCGATGAAGGCTTCGATAGTGAAACTTAAACCTGGTACGCCGACAGAAAAGGTCCAAGTGTAAGTGTGCGAAAATTTTTCAACTGACTTAATCTTGATTCGAAAAAGTGTGTGATTTACTTTTTACTTTCAGGAACGACCTGCCTGTAAAACTTACGTGGGATCACCTGTCGTCCAACTGGTTTGAGCCAAGTCCCGACAATCATAAAGTTGTGACGGCTGTGCCAGTCCTCGAAGAGTAAGCACTAAATTTTTCGTCTTTTTGAAATGGAAAAGACTTGAAGTTATTAACTTGAAATTGTTTTCGCAGAATTTTCAAGTCAGAGGACATTACGGGCGATAAGGTGTACGATTACGCAGTCAAAACAATATACAGATTTCACAAAGAACTAATGTGAGTGTGAACAGGTGAACACTATCAAATTATTAGACCAATTGGAAATTATTAGACGAGTTTTCAATAATTCGGCTCCTGTACTTTTTCCAGACTTCGAAAAATATTTGTCCAGTCTGTGCTAACGGATAATTCAACTGCACTCGTGAAAAAGGTTTCTGATGACCAGTGGGAGATGACGTGCTTCAACCGTCTAGTTCCTCCTGAGTAAGTGGTCACATTTTCAGTTTTTCCTTTCATCAAACGTACACCGATTATCTAGAAGTCAGAATCGTGAACTTCAACTTAAATTGAATTCGTAAAAATTATTCTTGATCCCTCAAACAGAAGTTAGTAGCCTTATTCGAATGTCACATTTTTGTTACAGAGGATCCTGGCGCCATCTATCAGTTACATTCCCCTGGATTACTTGTGGGTTCCGATTGTCCAAGAATACTCAGAAGTTTATGCTGAATCACTAGCTATCAATCCGAAAATAATCATACGCCTCATACCGCGAACCATTTGATACAATATGTTACTCTCGATATGTATCATGACCAGAATAAACACTTGAGTTAATATACGTGTATTATTCAACGCCCTTCTACTTTCCTTGAAGTTCAGTTACTTTTCTATCGACAAATAGCAGTAATTATTTTTATGTGAACCATAAATCATAAATCAAATCATAAAAATATTTGTTTGCATGAACAGTAATTGAGTACATAACATCCTTTTCAGTTGTAAATTGTAACTCGGAAATTTAATCAGGCGCATTATGGTGATGATAATTATGACATCCGCTGTAAAATTTATTGACTTTTATGTGAGTCCATAAACTCTAATTAAGGTCAAACTATAAACCACAAGCCATAAACAACGAGCTAATTAAATTTTGTTCATAGTTCTGGAATGACCACCCTGAAGGCATAGACCAGGTAGCTCAATTGGTAGAGCAGCCGACATGTAATCGGAAGGTTCTGAGTTCGAATCCCAGCCCGAGCTATCCCGAATTTTTTCTCACATATTCTATAAACTCCCATTGAGATGGCCCTTTCCCCATCCTTTCTCAATCCCCATCCTTCCCTCTATCCTGTTACGTGAAGAAGTGGAACGCTTCACATAATAAATAATCCGTAACTCCTACTCTTTCCTGCTTTACAGCATTAATTGCATTCAAACCTGTTGGATTCAATAAAGTTTCTGATTGTTTTACTAAGAAATTCTCAAAACCTTCAAGATTCTGTAATCAGTTTAGGTCGCGACCTTTCTTCGAATAACTGGTTACAGGGATTTTTCCTTGTATCTTTAGTCTTATCAAGTTTCGATAACTCTGTCGGTGAATTAGTAAACAAAGGTTGATGTATTGTTAGTAGAAAGAGAGTCAAATACTGTAACATTCTATTAATAATTATCAATAAAACTTTTAACAACCATAAGAGGTTTGTTTGTTCTTGCCATCATAAAATATCAACTATTTTAATTACCCGCAAATGGTAGTATATTGATTTTGAAGGTTATAAAGAACAATTGATTGATTGCCACATAGTGGAACATAAACAAACCTCTTGAACAATGATGTACCAATCAATATAATGATTGCTCTAACTGGCATTTTATCGCCATATCGGGACAATTAATATCATACCTCAGCTCCGTGAACATTCTTCATTCGAGCCAATATATTCTATATCTAAATACTGTAGGAATCAACGGGAATATTCTCAGACAAGTTAATTAATAACAAAATCTTGATAACATCGAATACATTTAAAACGTTCTAAGAAACGCCATAAAGGCCCGATAGCAAAACAAAGATAACAGAAAATTATTCACAGTTGAAATAATTATTAGAATATGGAGATAAAAATTGATCTAAACTCTGTACGGTTCCAAGTTCTTCAAAAAATTTGGTACTAGGCATCCTGATGTTTCTGAAGATGACAATTAGATGTAAGTTTTTGATGAGACACAAAACTCTGATTCGTCAATCACCAATTTTATTTTGGAGAAAGTCAGAGTAAGAAGAGTGTAATTGTACTGTAGAGTCAATTTCAGCGAAACACATTGTTCTATATACTTTATGAATATCGTATGAGTGACAAATTAAACGCTGACCTTGGTAGTGGGGTTTTCCGTTGATAAGTATAACTTTTGAATTGGGAGCTTCATTGTTTTGTACGGCATGGTCGTGGTTGGACGCATTTTCTCGAAATTTATTTAGGCGTTTTGAAAATCAATTTAGAGTAAGGGAAGTGAAAGAATAATTTATAAAAAAAGTTTAGTGTTTTGTCAAGCATCAAAGGTTTGTAATTTAAAAATTTATAAATTTACTAATTTCAAGTGATACAATATTAAGGTAGTTCCTGCGTGAAACCACTTTTCGAGAGATTCTTTTCAAATTTTTTTGACAAGTTAGGAACAGTGTTTTTTATCGATTCCTAGAGTTTTTGACCATTTATATCGCGAGATAAGGAAAAAGTTCGCGATTTCGAGGGTTACTTTCCACTCAAAGTATGTAAAACGTCAGGTCTCTTCAACGATTTTAAATTATATTAAAAAATTCTCTCGACAGAATCGGAAGAAAAAGTAGGAGTGTGGAATGATGTTTGTAGAATAAGTTAAAAAAATAAAAGTACCACCTCACCATTTTGTTTTAAAGATATTTAAATTAAAATATTAATTTTTTATCCATTTCCAACCTCTTCATTTTACTGTTCATTGTGATCTGGCAACACTGTACGCAGCGCTCCCTGAAATAGTGTTGAACAAAGTGCGCGAAATTCAAATCTTTTACAGTTATAACGAGCAACGTTGCCAGATCACCGTAACTAAAAATATTTGACTGTTGTGTGAGCGTCTGTGAGCCGAGGCTATTAATTTTTGACCATAGTAAATGCTCTGACTATACTATACCTCGCTGGAACTACCTTAAACATATTTTAAATGATAAATTATTCGAAATCCACTGACACGTTATTTAAATAGTCTTGGAACAATTTTTTAGAAATAATCATGGAATATCAAAATATTCTCCCTGATATTCAAGTCCCCATTGAATGGCCAGTAGGGGCTTTGAGAGACGCCATTTTGGAGGTGGCCCAGATGGCCATCACACATTTTGAAAGGGGTCAGAGAACAGTCATAAAAATACAAGATGTGATAGGGCTGATCTCATATGACGACATCACCCAGAAATATGTTTTTCTTAGAACGCAAGAAATGTAAGTTTGATACTACTTTCTGCACTTGTTTTTACTTTTCGAACTACTAGATCTTTACTTCTATTCTCCGTTTTCAGAAACCAGGAGGATACTTCAACCCTGGAGTTGATTATCCGATAAGCATTAAGGGTAAGCTTATCGGATATCGGAGCTTATTCATGGATGAATGGAGCGAGAAATACATTGGAGATTGAGTATTACTGATTAGTAATTATCAATACCTGAGGATCTGAGATGCGACCACCCAATTTTGAATTTTACAAACAGATTGCTCTACAATTAGAAGGTATATTTCCTTAATTTCTTAGGATAAAATTTTGCGTGATTCCACTTTCGAACTATTCAAAGCAAGTTAAGTCTTCTTTTATTAATTTTCCTGAACATTTTTCAGACTTTCAAAAACATCAGGCCCTACGTCCACAGCAGATCCTGTCTGAAGCTATAAAGACTTTGGTAAGTCGTTGCATTTAATTCTTGGAGACATTTTCCATTTTCCCGGTCCATAAAAAATATGCCGACAGATCGAAAGTTAAAATTTCAGAAAAGCAGATGTAACACGGTCTCAATTTAATATTAAACTTTTGTTACAGTTGATGGCGCAGCTGGGAAGTACCATAGATTTAGCTTGACCGTTTTCAGCTTGACCATTTCTACTAATTTTGTAAACATTCAGCGACCTCAGAAGAAAAAACTGTGATATTATTTTAAATATTTTTAATAAACTTCTCAATAATTGACGATGAAATTTTACTTACATTATTACATACCATAATACTCACAATCAGTAAATTCATTTTACACAGCCCTTAGTCAAAATTAGAGAAGACAATTGGAAAAATACGAGATCAGATAAAAAACACTTAACTTCTAACTTAATTTTTAGATACCTTTAACATTAATTGACCTAGTCTTCACTTTCACTGCATTCACTTTCACTGTCACTTGAATACGGCTGATGACAATCCGCGCCGAATTCCAGGAAGATGTCCATCATCTTGAAATCGTCTCTCGTCCAAGCGACCTCATAAGCAGTTAGACCTCCATAGTCACAAGCCTCTAAGTCCACGGTAGCCTGCTGACACATCCAAGTTGCCAGCTCGTAATCCTGATAGACGACAGCTATATGAAGCGCAGTACTTCCAGAAGTTCTGTCTGGTGCGTTCAAGTCTGCCCCCATCTGCTCCAGGATTTCCAGTAACTGCACTGCCTTCTGTCCTCTATGACTTCGTGCTATGATGTGGACACACTGATGTCCTTCAAAATTGTAGTCCCGCAGTAGAGATTCGTTGTCATCATTCAAACACCATCCAGCTCGCAGGAGAAGGGACGCACACCCATAACGACAAATGTCATGGAAGAAATTGTCTCCATCGGTGTTCATTGCACCGAAAATTTCGCTGATTACAAGAGACTTCATTGCTTCTGATGAGAAAAAAAATGTAGAACTGTCTCAAAGCGATGCCAGGGTAAGACTGAAGTAAAGTTGTTTCGAACTCCCGATTATATCACAACCGGGAACACCAAATAGGTACTGGTGTATTTGTATAAAATCAATTTATGTGCATGATTTACAAGTGGATTTCCCGAAAGATAGCGGCCTGAATTTGTTTTCAATAAGTCATAACAATCGTTCAATGTTTTCCTTTTGTGCTCAATAATAACAGTCGTTATTATGGCATGGTACTCTATAAGGTCTTTGAAATGGATTCCTACATAAATTATGACTGATATGGCCAAGCCTGATACCATTCTTAATCTAAATAACAAGATAAGTGTGTTGAGATGTCCGTCAATTTAAAAGTGTTCTGCTGTAACACAAAGCTATTATTGTCTCATGAATAAAGCCTACGGTTTATAATCATTTTTTACATAAACGACAGATCGGCTTTTATGCAGACCCTACTAGATATAAGCGTAAAAACCATCGAGGATAAATACTGGTTCTAAATATAGATACACTCTGGAATAAACAATTCAGATTAAGGAAATTTGTATAAATATGGTAAAGCAGTCCTTATTTCTGTCGATATAAGGTACAATATTTAATGAGAGATCAACTGACGGAAAATAACTTGGATCAATTACTTCAACTATACAGGCAGAATATTAGAAAACAGATTATCAACATTAGAATAACAAACAAACTACGTGTTTGAGCTTTTGATACATTTCAAAGTGTGTCAATTTAAGAAGATTCTCTTTCATCTAGATATCTTTGGCTCCATCCCATTTCTCCTAAGACAAAGACATGCATGGCTTGATAGCAGAAAGTGTAATCGTCTATACGGTTCAAGCAACTATACTTTTGCCGTCTTAGTTTCTGAAGAGTCTTGGCCACTGACAACGTACCTGTGGACTTGAACTGGGTAACACAAATATCAAGGATACAGTACACTGCCGAGCAGCTGAGACCATCACGGCAGTGGACCATAACAACTGTAGGCCTCGCTTCAGCCGATTGCTTCCTTTTAAAAATGGTATATGTTTCGTTCAAACTGCACACAAAGGACAAGAACACGAGCGGATCATCTTTAACGCTATTACGCCAGGCAGTGTACTGATAATGCTGAATCTCACGCTCACGATCCGCGCGGTCAGACAGACGCAACACTGTTAGAGTAAAGCGAGGCTTCTTAGAGATCTTCAGCGTCTTCACTCTAAACCCTCCACACTCTATCTCACTGCCTTCAGTTGGACTCCAATACTGGTAGCTTTCTTCCTCAGCTCTTCGGGATGCTTTGACAATAGTTGTGACTTCACGACGCCACGCTAATTTCCAAAACTTCTCGCAGTCTTCTTCTTTCGGGTTGCTGACGCAGATATACTTCCGTTGTCTGTTGTATGTGTCGTAGCCATTTATAAAACTGGCACCGTGGTACCTCTCTTCTGTCTTCAGACAGCGAAAAAATTTGTGGGCTAGCTTTAAGCATCCACCGCAGTCAGCCTCATCGTCAGGTTCTTCGAAACTTCTCCGGGTCAGCTGAATGGTATTGTATTCTTGATAACTCAGGTCGAGACAGTACGGATCATCCATAAGGATCAAAAAATCCATGGCCGAAATGTCTGGGAATTCTGCAGTCATGTTGGTTTACAAATCACTTCTGGGGGAATGAGTCCACTTCCTAAGGCAGTAGCTTTTGAACTAGTCTCTCGGTGGCTACTGTTTTAATTATTAAGTATAATGACACCCTGGTGGTTAATAAATTAATTAATCTAAAGTGTAGTGAGCCTGTAGGGCATTCAGATCGCTGTGAGCAAGACTTTAATTACCACTAAAGTCAACTGACTTTTAGTGCTCTCGGAAACCTACCCCCTGAGCGGTCGTTAATTCTCTACGACTTTACTGTGAAATTAAGTAATTATTCAGCTCCTGCTGGGCAGACGTCGATCGTGCCCTTCCAAGAGACTCTTGAATGTAATTCCTAACCAGACTGAGCTCAATCGAGTAAAGAGGCGGCTTTTAAACCAAAAATTACTAAGACACCCCAGACTGGGAAAGTTATTAGATTTAATGGGATTCATTGGTAGTTGACGAGACGAAAAATTATATTATAATTTGTTTATTGATAGCAAATAATGAGATAATCATCTCGTGAGCTATTTTCCAATGGAAATATCAAGAAATATGAAGTAGAGAAAATAACAAATCAACGCGTAATTGAAGTATGAATAATCAATTAGTAGCATCGAAGATATTTCAAGCGTTTCTAAGTTATATGCAAAACGAATAGAGTTGACTCTCAAAACCTGTTTTCGCTATAAGCGAGCTTCAAAGAAAAATTTCGTTTATGGTAACCTCTGTCGGCAGTTATTTGATATAAAACCAACAAATATGAGTTTTAAATTAATAAAAACAATGTTTAACAAAATTATTCCGTAAGTGTCCGTTTGTCTGTATGTAGCGAAAACCGCGTGGTCACGATAACTCCCGAAAAACTTAACTGATCTAGTCCATTTTTTTTCCAAAAGGTTTAGTATTATCCTAAACTAAGTCCTTTCGGAGATCGCGGTCTAATTCAACGTAGTTTAATTGTAATTAATATTATAAAAATACGACTGGACATTTTGTTAGTTGTATATCTATATATATATATATAGTATATACTTAGTAAGCTTAAGTCTGTTCACAACGCTTGCGTGGTATTGTACTGAGTTAAAAAAAGGGCGCGAAGCATTCTTTATTCAAAAATAATTAATTAATAAAACTAAAATGTCTCAATCTTATCTTTTTTATTTATTTTTTTTTGTTTTAAGTTTTTTCTTTTAATTGAGTGATCGCTATGAGGCGTGCACTTTTGGATTTTCCAAACTTTTTTTGGTCTGCGAGTACTGTATCTCATATTCTTATTGTCGTACTTTACATTAAAGAAATTCTTTCGAAAGTTGAGCACCACTGGTTCCTTGGCGCAACAAGCGCACATAGCGACTAATCAGTGTTCAAATTCCATTCAATTACGTGCTCCTTGCTCCGTGCGGAGTCAAATGAGCGCCAATAAGACATCACGTACTGAAGGTTAATACAATTACAACTCGTAACGTATGAAAATGTTGCATCAGGTTTCGTTCATGGCTTGAACCCGATATTATACCATAACACTCTATTGAACTTGTGATTCATTGCCTTTCAGGAAAATATAAAATTAAATACTAATATTATCATCGTAATGACACCACATCCAATTTATGTAAAGTATGAATAATTAAATTGCTATAAATTATCCTTAATGAGGAAACAATAGTTATTTGATCTCTAACCTCTGTCAGGGCGTGTCTTCCTGTGATCATGGGCGAAACATCATCCAAAAGTAGTGAGACTTTTGATGAATACCAACCAGTTGTACAAAGAATTGAGGAAAATTTGAATTTGAAACATAAACACAAGAAGTTATTGGAGGAGAGTCTCGAGTTATCGTGGAGCATAGCGGAACTGCCAGAGAACGCTAGAAAAAATAGACATTCGAACATGTGCTTCGACTACAACCGAGTGACCCTCCCAGAAAGCGATGGAAGTGACTTCATCAATGCGTCCTGGGTCGACGGCTATAAGGCTCCAGGGAGATTTCTGCTCTGCCAGGCGCCTCTTCGAGAGACTGTCCAGGACTGGTGGACTATGATACTCACTTACAAGACAAGAGTGATTGTGATGCTGAACAGAATCATCGAACAAGACCAAGAAGCTTGTTTTCCCTACTGGAGCCAAGTGCAGCATACATCAGTCAACTTCGGCAAGTTCTCTGTTGAAACCAAGAAAGTTAAAGTCTTAAAAGATCATGTCGTTACTGATCTCCGTGTGACTGATGGCAGTGGAGCTTCCCTGGACGTGGAACACTTTGCATACACCGACTGGCCTTCCGAGGGAGTTCCTCAAGATCCTTCAGGCTTCTATAAGTTTCTTGTGAAAGTGAGAAAAGCTCAAGAAAAAGCCGAGCTCCAACAAAGTGAATTTTTTCCAATGCTAATACATTCTAGGGCCGGATTAAATCGAGCCGGTGCTTTTGCGGCTATCGACATTTGCTTCACTCAATTTTATGATAGCAAAACAATAGACCTTCAGTCAGTCGTGCGAAATTTACGTAGGCAGAGACTGAATTGTTTATCGTTGCCGCAACATTACGTTTTCTGCCATCGTCTATTTTTGAAGTGACCCTCTGTGATAGTATTAAGAATTTGTATATTTTGTGTTGAATAAAGCTCAAATTTTTACTGTAGTACCTTTTTGTGCCCTTAGATATCACATTCCTTAAACCTACATCTACTAATTTGCATGTTGAAGCATTGAAACTGAGATAACTGATAGTCATAAGGTAGAGAATAACAAAAGTATTAACATAACCGAAATAAGCGAATTTTATGCTATAGGTTGGATAATTCATTTCCACGCGTCATTGCTATCACTTAACGTTAAGCGCACGCGCGTTAAGTCGTTGATTCTAATTATAGCTTATCAGGAGACTCGGTAGTATCTCGCGCCAAATACATGTTCAACATATTAAACCCAAGACTTTATCGAGATGGAAAACTGGAAGGTATTTGACGTATAATTTAAATCACCTTGAAAATATTTTAATTCTTTGGGTTTCTTCGTAGAAGTAATAAATATGTAACACAAAGTTTTTCAACTATGGCGCAGTAGGTGGAACTCTTGCCTGAAACTCGGGTAAACGAGTCGCTAAGGCAAAGTAACTCGGTAAATTTTGTTTGCAAATTAACGAGCTTTGGGAATTGGGACATGGTTCCCTAATTAATGAAGAGGAATGCTTACTCGATTAGCTGATGTCGATTCGGTATAACCCAAGTATATGGATTGTAAATTATACTGTTGTTCGCAAGGGGAAGGGAAAACCGGTCAGAGGTACCTACAAACCACAGGAAATTATGGTTTATAAATGAGAGCTAGCATACCCATTGTTTAAACTATTTTCAGTGGGGATAAGAATGTGGTTTTCCTGTTTTTGTTCTTCGTATCAAATTTGTATTTTCCATTGCCTATACCATTGTTATAAGTTATTAATTACTGAAGTAACGATTGAAATTAAATTGTTAACCAAGTCCTGTTCAAACTTCTTTTGCTTTATTCATCAAGTTGTATTTTCATGTGTTACTGTGCAGAAGCGATTTGTTCAAAATTTTGATTCTGATTTTATAAAGCTGTATACTTTACAGTTTATTCGTATGATATTCGCTATTTACACTCCCGTAGTAAACAATTTGTTTACCTAGTAAATTCACTTTCATTATAATTTCATGGTAACTTCAAACGTCACATCCTGAGAGTCATCAATTTGTTGTGACGTCGTCGATTTAGCTGCTGATTTTCTGCCAAGATCATTAACTTTCTCGATCAAAGTCTTTACTGTTTTAGTACGTTTTTGATCTCCGTTTCCGTGAACAACGGGTCTCCACTGTCCCCTATATCTGTGTACTCTTCAACCTTGGCCCTCAGGCTGGCCTGATTCGGTGTGTCGTCCTCTTTTTTGTCTTCTGGGTAAAAAGTTTTTGTTAACAGGTTCACCGATTCCTGTGGTCCAAGTTGTTTCCCGTTGTCCACTAACATCTTGTCGTCTTCCCATTTCTGCGTCCGGTTTATAACTCGGTATATTCCGTCCCATAAGCTTTCTCTATCCTGCCTGGTGCAGAATTTTTTCCACCCTATGGTCTGTGCCTCTTCAGCTGCTTGTTCGTATTTCTTCTTCGCTGTCAAATAACACTCCACCACATACTGTTTCCGGTGTGCTGCTGCATTTCTTATTCTTCTTTTCTTTGTAACCATGTCTTTTTTCAAATCTTCTAATTCCTCAGACCACCAGGGTATACCGTACTTTTTCTGTTTTTGTGATTTCTTAGGGATGCTGCTTTCACATGAAATTTTGATTGAGTCGACATATTTCTCTACTATTTCTTCCAGGTGTTCTTTAGTATATATTTTCTCAATATTATCTTTTGTTATTTTACTTTGTTCTAATCTTTCCTTAAAGATTTTCTTAAATCTTTCCCATTTAGCTTTCTTAGTATTGTATATTCTGGTGGTCCGCCTTTCCCTCTCATTAAACCTCCCAAACAAGATGTTAAATATGATTGCGTTGTGATCGGAACTGGTAATGCCCTTATCAACTTCCTATTTGTCAATGTATTGTAGCAATGCCATATTACATACCGTTACATCAACCCTACTCTTAAATTCCCTTCCTTCTCTTACAGTTTCGAATGTGGGCTCATCTCCTTCATTTAAAATTTGCAAGTCCAGCTCGTCTAAGAATGAGGCCAATTCTCTTCCTCGACTATTCTCCAAACTGTTGCCCCACCATGTACTCCAGGCGTTAACATCACCACCTATTAACAGGTGGGCTTTTCCATATTTCTCAGTTATTTTATTGATGTGATTGAGGTACGGCTCCAGAGGCTTATCTACTTCGAGGTATACCGAGACCAGCACTAATGATTTTGAGGACGCCGTCAGAGTTACGACGGCGATATTTTCCGTAGTTAATGACGCATCCTCAATTGCCTGTATTTTATCATCGAAAATTAATATCGCCGCCTTTACCCGCGCTCCTTCACCCGGAAGTGCCTATATAGTCCTCACTCCCGGAAATGATCTGATCCTTCCATCCGCATTTACATGCGGCTACTGGATTAAAGCACCACAGATGTTCCGTTTGAAACTTTCTTTTACCAGTTCCTGGATTGCCAAGCGTTTCCTTTGGAGGTTTGCTTGTACAAATTTATATGTTTGGCTTATTCCTTGGGCGCCCGCTGCTAGCAATATGCTACAGACGACCTGGCCATATTATCCCACTTTTTCTTAATTGGGCATTCAAAGTCAAATGCGTTGTGGTCGTCCTTACTTAGTTTTTCCAGATGGCAATTACGGCATTTTGGTTTTTCACCAATCGTGTAGAATGAGCATTCCGATCTAGATGTGGGCCTCCGCAGTGGCTACAGAGACTCTCTACTTGGGAGCAATATTTTTTTCCATGCCCGAATCCAAGACACTTTGTGCATTGGATAAGGGGGGACTGGTCATACACGTATCTCCTTTGGAGATCAATATATATTGAACCAGCTTTTGTTAACCTTTTATGTACTTTAGGCGACACCTGAAGCACAACGTGTGTTTCAAGCGGATTTCGTGCTCTGCGTTTATATTTCACGGACGCTCGGTAGTGTTCAGCAGGGATATCTTGTAAGAGGTGGCCGTTTTGCTTCTTAATGGCATTTACTATATCCTCGTCTGTATTGTACGCGAGTACATCCTTAATAATGATGAGGGGGTCTTTATTTTCTGCCTTCTGGGCACGCAGCTGAGGAGATGTTTTGAGCTTGGTAGTTATCTTCAATAATTCGTCTTCCGATTTGCAACTTAGTACTACTTTCTGATTTCTAGCTTTCCTCACTCTATCAACTTGTAGATTCCCCTCTTTTACGTCTAAAGTCTGCCGGATCTTGGTGAGTACGTCCTCGCTAGTGTCAACCTCTTCAGTCGATGACACTATGACTGAGTGACTTACTGGTATAGTCATACTTTCTCTGTTCACTAGTACCTCCGCATAGGAACGCCGGTCTCTTGCCTTTACTTCTTGTAGTAATTTTTCTTGATTTTTGGCTATAGTTTCCAATCTATTCTTTATAACCTCCATCTCCTTTTTTGTTTCTTTCGCTGTTACATTGTGTTTTGCAATCTCTTCTTCTATTCCAGCGTTTATTGGCCCCGATGCACACCCTGAGTTTGTATCATGTTTCTGCATCAAATCACTTTCCAAAGCAATACATTTCGTATTCAAGCGAGTGACTATGTCGAATAATCCCCTCAGACTCGAAAGCAGTTGCTCCTTTACCGGAGTTTTGAGATTTCCCATAGTGTCTATCTAACGCCTGGCCTCCTTCAATAAATTGGCGGCTGTCATCATCGGGTTTGCTGTAGGTGTTGCCTTTAATAATTTGTTGGCACCTGTGCTAGACGTCTTTTGCACCTGCATCTTTGCGGGTGGTGTCGAAAACATATCTTTTTTTTTCTCTTATATTCATATTTCTCCTGCTGCTATCTTCTGGTCATTTCCAGCAATGGGCAACACTTTTATTTGCTTTCACTGGGGAATATTTTTATGTTCATTGAGAGAGATCCAACGACCGCATTCCTCAAATTTTGTTCAGCTCTGTTCAGAGTCTTGATCGTAGACTAGTAACACTATGTCTCCTTAATCTGGTGAATTGCATATTGCCACTGGATACCAAAGCTGAAGCCATTATGTTGGAGTGGGTTGAAAGCCTTTCCAGATATCTTTTTAGATTTTGTCTTATTTCTTCCCTAACTGTGGGAATGGCCAGATCTAGATACATATATCTGTTGCTGATGTACCAAGGGATCTTAAAGATCATTCTAATCATTTTTGACTGGAATCGCTCAATGATGTCCAAGTTTGTTTCAGCAGCAGTGGCCCAGAGTGGAATTCCGTAGGTCCAAACAGGCTTGAGAATACTTTTATATACGATAAGTTTACTCTCCACTGATAATTTTGATTTTTTACCCAAGAGCCAGTTCATATTCCTCACTTTGATGTCAAGCTGCTTTCTTTTCATCCATATGTGTTTACGCCAAGTTAATCTTCTGTCCAAGTGCAGACCCAAATACTTGGCATCCTCAGACTGGGGGATGATTTGTCCGTTAAGAGTCACTGGCGGGCAATTTGATCGTCTTAATGTGAACGTGACTTGTGCAGACTTTTCCGCGTTTGTTTTTATTCGCCACTTGTGATACCAGGCGGTCATGAGGTCAAGACTTTCTTGTAAGTAACGGCTAGCTACGTTTTCATCGGCATGCGTAGCTAAGATAACAGTGTCGTCAGCAAAAGTTCCCGTTACCGTGTTTCTAGTTGTTGGTAAGTCTGCTGTATATATCAGATAAAGGACAGGTCCAAGAACTGATCCCTGGGGAATTCCGGCTGAAATCTTTCTCAGGGCCGAAGTAGCGTCTTGAAATTTTACCTCAAAGCATCTGTCTGTCAGGTATGACTTCAGCAGAGCATACATATTGTGAGGAAGGTCTGTTTTTAGTTTGAACAGCAATCCATCGTGCCATACCCTATCAAAGGCCTGACTGATGTCGAGAAACGCCGCCGTGCAGTAAGATTTTCTATCCAGCGCTTGGGAAATGGTGTTAATTGTTCTGTGAACCTGTTCCAATGTTCCATGGCCTTCGCGAAATCCGAATTGATGGTCTGGGATTATTGCCGAGAGGTACGGTTTTAATCTAGCAAGAAGCACTTTCTCAAAGACCTTCGACAAGACAGGCAAGAGGCTTATAGGTCTATATGACGATGGTTCATAAAGGGGTTTTCCTGGTTTTGGAATAGTGATTATTTGAGCAATTTTCCATTGGCTTGGGTAGTTACCTGTTCTAATTATTGCGTTAAATAAGGCTGTGATCAACATAATGGTCTTATGTGGCAATTCTTTTAATATCCGCCCGGTAATCAGGTCATATCCAGGAGATTTA
The DNA here is from genome assembly GCA_905147135.1 of Blastobasis lacticolella. Lineage (NCBI taxonomy): Eukaryota > Metazoa > Arthropoda > Insecta > Lepidoptera > Blastobasidae > Blastobasis > Blastobasis lacticolella. The sequence continues at coordinate 677,468 of LR990041.1, forward strand.
TTATGTTTAAGCCCCTTTATTATGTGCCTTATTTCTCGTGGAGAGACACTCTTGATTGGAGGAGACAATTGGTAGCAAGCCTCCAGAAAGACACGTATTTCTTCTGTCGACATTGAATGATCTGTGCTGGGATTTGGCTGAAATACTTTGGCAAGATGTTCGGCAAATAGATCAGCCTTCTCCTGATCACTTCTAGCCCATTTATCGGTGCCCTTTAATGGAGGGATTTGCTGCGGCGGTCTTTTGATTTGCCGTGTCGCTTTCCAGAGGGAATAATCAGTTGTTAGGTCCGGAGTTAGGTTCTGTAGGTATTCCTGGAATGATGCATTATCCCGTTCCTTTATCATGTTGGACAACTGTCTTGAGCAGCGATTAAACCTTTGTTTGTCCATCGGGTCACGTGTGTTATGCATATTCTTCTTAAAGTTCTTCTCATTTTGATCTTTTCTCTGATTATTAGAGGGTATTGCCTTTGGCAGCGATCCGTTTTTCTCCTCACAGGTGTTGCATTCCATGCCGCCTGCTGGATAGTAGTGTTGATATTTTCTACAGCCTTTTCTATATCATCAAGTGTTTTAAGCGGTACATTCAAATATGTATTACTGCACACGTGCTCTCTGAACTTTTCCCAGTTTGTATATTTATTAGACAGTGTTATGGGTTCTTCCTTTAGAATTATACGATTGCTAAGTGTTAAAATTACAGGAGAGTGGTCGGATGACAGGTCGACGTCATTTGCCACATCCAAATAGTTTTCGGATATACCCTTTGAGATGAAGAAGTCCAAGATGTCGGGTACTCTTTGTGGATCCGTAGGCCAATATGTGGGTTGTGACGCAGCGTGGTGTTGCAATGCATTGTCCTGTATTGACTGATGTAGCTGCCTACCTCTGGGGTTGATTAATCGAGATCCCCATATAGTATGTTTAGAGTTCCAGTCTCCTCCTGCTATAAACTTTGCACTTAAGGTTCCAAAGTAAGTGGTGAAATCTTCGTGTTTTATACTATGTCTTGGCGGGCAGTATACAGCAGATAGTGTCAAAGGACCATTAGCCGCGTCGATGACCACTGTCGTGGCCTGTAGGAAGTCTTCTTGGTATTTTTCGACCTCATGGTGTTTTATATTGGCCTTAATAATGAGGGCAGTTCCCCCATGTGTCCTACCTGATGGGTGATTGGTGAGATACACTTTATAGCCTGGTAAAACTAGGTGATGTCTGTCTGTGTATCTTGTCTCAGATATCAGCATAGCATCTATGCAGTTAGTATTTATGTATGTTATTAATTCTTGCCTTCTTTCAGACAAGCCGTTAGCATTCCATGTACAGACTCTGAGGGTAACCATTTATTTGGCAAGCCTTGTTGTTAGATCGATGATTCTGTCCATCATTTTGTCTAGCATTTTTTCTAGCATTGCTTCAAATTTGTTAAACATATTGTGTATTACAGTTAACATGTCGGGACTATCAACTTCTTTTCGCGGCCTTGTTTTAGCAGTCGAAGCAGTAGCTTCAGCGTAGGTCCGGTTGTTATGCTTAAAATGTGTGTTTTCCGATGTGTACGTTTTTTGTACTGTATTCTGATTGTTTTCTGATTTTTGGTCTTCTCTGGATCTGTGTTCTGGTCTTTGGGTGGGTGGTTTGTTTTTTCCTACTATTTCCGTTTTGTACTGTCTATATTTAGAACAGCCCTTGTAACTAGCTGGGTGCGAACCAAGACAGTTAGCACATGTCGCTGGGACATCGATTTGCTTTTTACATTGTGTTGTGGGGTGGTCTTCCCCACACTTAACACATCGATGAGGTCTAAAGCACATATTTTTAGTATGGCCAAACCTTTGGCATCTTTTACACTGTACTATTTCTTTTGTTTTATATGGGGCTTCAAATCTAACAATTGTGTGATTAATGGCTTTGACTGAGTAGATTTCTTTGTTATTGTTACTTGGTTCCAGCTCGACAAAGAAGAGAGGAAGCTTTTCTTTGTTTCGTTTGTGTATGACGTTGGTAATATTTCGTACTTCATGTCCTAGGCCTGTCAATTCGTTTTTAATTACTTCAAGATCCTCAGAGGCGTGTAGGCCCCTCATTACAACCCTGAAGGCTTTCTCGTGTTTGAGTTTGTACGTGTAGTGGCTTATGTTTGATTTTATTAAGGATTCTCTTATTAGCTTGTATGTGTCTATGTCACGTGGTAGGACTTTGACTGTGTGGCCATTTTTTAAGGTAGTTGTTTGGTACTTGTCTTCACTGCTCACAATTTCTTGCAGGGTTTTACGTAACTCGATTACATTTAGGACCCCTGTTATAAATATTGGTTCGGGTTTTGGTACCCAGGCCTTTTTTTCTATGTTTTGTGGTTTAGTATCTAAATTTAAGTCGCAGTCTAATACCTCGAAACTATTTTGTACAGGTACACTGAAGGAAGAAGGTCCTTTAATACGTTTATCATGATTTTTTAAAGGGCTCGTATCTTTTCTTTTCCTTTTCGCTTCTGGTGCTTTGTCTCTCTGCCATGACACTGATGGTTCCGATGGTACATCTGTTTCCATTTTCTCAGATTCACTTAGAAATTCATCATCCATTTTTGGGCGGAGATTATTTTTCTTTATTTCACTAACAGAGGCGGAGCGTTGTCTGTTGAATAGTGATGGATGGAAGATCTGTTGGGTTAAAGTCTTCCTATTTGTATGTACGGTTTTTTCCAAATTCGAAGTTTTGCCCCTCCCAGAATTTGTGGGGCTGCCCGAGCTATGTCCGGGGAGGGATTCTCCAGCTTCGCTGGTACCCTCCTGGGTTAGATTGTCTATTAATTCTTTATTTAAGTTTATCATCATTCTGGTCCCACGAGTAGGGTCGATAAATGGTCACTCTTGGGGTAACGCCCATTCCCAAGGAGAAGGCTATTTAAAACAGCGGGTCGCCTGGTACGCTGAGTTTGGCCGCTTGGGACTGTTCTACCTTACAGCCATGCATCCTCTAGGCACGGACCTCACCATAGGATTGAGGGGCATTGTTTATAGAGGTTGCCTTCCTCGCGATCCAAGTGGCGAAGCTCAGATCCCCGTGCCAGTGAGAGAACCCACTGGTTTACGGTCTGAGGGAACCCTTTCGGGCTCCACACTGATTTTCTGTCAGGGTTCTCTCCCTTAGCTAGTTAGTCGGATTTGAGGCGCCGACGGCTCGCCTTTGCCCTTCATACTTTGCTATTGCAGTCACAAGGTAGGAGGTAGTGTGCAAAGCTTGTTTGACATACAACATTGCCCAGGAGGTACGGCCCATATTGCTATGAGCCCCTCGCCAGTCCGCGGCGGCAGGCTGACGAGGGCGTGGACGTGTACGATAGGACTTTATGGTGCGCGTCGATAGTTCATCTTTGCACACATGAACGTACGCTACTGGCTCTAACTCGGTTTTTATTAACCTATACCCTAGCAAATACAGGTCACCAAGGCCTCTCACCATTTTTACCCCCCTTTAACAAACAACATATCTAATTTTGTCGTTAGTATGTACAATAAATATCTCTATTACCAAGTTAAAATTTAATGTAATATATAAAGATGTTTAAAAATAAAAAATCTCCAATCCAACAGAAGACCTGCAAGATAAATTTCTAGAATCTAATTTTACATCTAATAATTATGTAACTATGTAGCCAATAACAATAAGCTGCTTGAGCTAAATATGCGAAGCAAAATTTTGTACCGGATGTAGAACTTTCTAGATTTATGCACTGAACCGCTTGTAAACCTTCGTAATACGGGAAAATTCACTTTTCGGTACAGTCGCGCGCAGAAAGAGCGCGTACACCTTGTTAATGTTGCTATGAGCACAGCTATGCGTGTGAAGCAGTTAGAGCTATTACATGCAAGCGTCACTAATCTAATTCTAAGTACAATTAATAATAGTAATATAAACTACGACTTAGCTTTAAGTGTCCAAGAAATATGCTTGAGTATCTTCTGGATATTTGTCCACTTGACTTGTTCCGATGCCAATCGACTTTCCCAAATTGTTGATTTTTCTTGCGTAAATACAATTATGTACTGGCTGGCAACACTTCGGGGCTAGCCAATATCCCCAATTTTCGTTAAATTCTTGGTCCGGGACGGCGTGTATATGACTGGCCTTATCTCATTCCAGTTGTACTAATATTATCTCCATAGTACGTCATCTACCGGTAACTGTCACTCGCCGCGGCGAGTTGTCAATGTGCTGTCACAACAATGTGACTCTTTTTTATTATTTTCTACCCGCTAATGCACAAATCGTAAATCACTGTTGCAATGATTGCTTCACTTTTTTTTATTAGTCACTGGATTCACACAAATTTCAGTAGGAATTTATTAAGTTATTTGCACTGCGACATTTAACCAGATGTTTTTATGTAGATTTATCAAGATTTTGCACACTTTTTTTAGAAAATATTACGAATCGCTTAACTTCACTCTGTATTTGACAAGTGCCGAACCGGAAGTCCCTTCCCCAACTACTCGAAATATTCATAAAAGGGAATTAAAATATAAATGCTTAATTGAATAAAATAACATTTAGGTAATGAACAGTGTCTGTATTCGCAATTTTTTTTTCTATTTTAGGTTGCGCAAGTGCAATAATGAAACATTCTAACATAACCACTGTTATGTTTCAACCCAATCGCCCACATATTCATGACAGTGTAGTTACAGGCGGTGATAAATATAATCTACTACCATAAGCTGAAGTGCTGTTGTACGTGCGTCATTAAATAAGAATATTGTTGATTATCCTCACCCTTAGCGATATGTCCCACGGTGTCTACTTATCATCAAAACTAATAGACCACTTTTTTGGCCAGCCGTACCTATCTCATATCATAAAATATCTTTCTAATTTTCAATAGGGATCGATTAATACTGAATACTTTGTGTCATATTATTTTTAATGAGGTTGGAATTATGGGGGTTATGGGGTACACCACCACCTCAGGGGCATCTCATTATTTTATATAGAAAAACGACTAATATTGTAATATGGTACTTTATTTATACCCTTACAAGCGATTACACGCGCGTGCGGTGTGGTGTGTGGTGCCGCCACCTCAAAGAATAGCACCACCCTATCTCTTCCCGTGGGTGTCGTAAGAGGCGACTAAGGGACAAATCCGAAAGGTGGGCAGCAGCATCTTTCTGGGTAGATTTACATCAACTGCACTGCGATCTCCAACCCGCCTGCCAAGCGTGGAGATTATGGCAATGACCTCCCCTTTTGTGGGAGAGGCCCGAAGTCCTGCAGTGGACTGTTATGGGCTGTGATGATGATGATGAAGCGATTACACTACACAACATGCAGCCAGATAGTGATGTGGGGTGCGAAATTACTGCGTGTATAATCAAAGCTTCACTTAAGCTCCAAGCTTAAGTTATAGTATCCTGTGCACTCCGAGTCTTGTAAGACAAAATTAAAAAAAAATCTGAGATGAACCACCAAGTGGCCACACTCTATTAATGGCCATGCAAGGCGATGTGCAACGCCAAACGCTACAACGCCATGGTGCGTTCAGACGCTTGCTTTCAAAGCGACATTCAATGGGCCCTCACGCGTAGTGCATGGACTGCTTACCAGCAGCGGTACCGCCATTTTGATCCCACCCTGTGAAATGACGTCACAACATGCATTTCGGATGGGCTCTACTATCCTGTGACATAAAGTTGGTTTTACTCTAACTTCGTTGAAGTGAATTTTATTATCCGTTCTACTAACATAATTTTCAAGCGTTTTAGTTTTAATTTGATCCCGTTTTCAAAGTAAATTTAACATTGCAAATTACATAGAATGCACTCAAAATAAAATACAATATAAAATAAAATATTCTATTATGAAGTAAATTTTTCTAACATTGTATTCAATTTATAATTACGATGTTTCAAAATCAAAATGTGAAACGGATACTCCCTAAAAGCAGTTATTTCGTTGATTCTGACCGATACTGAATACGAAGTCTGTGACGTCATTCCAGAGGGTGGGATCAAAATGGCGGCATGCTATCGGAGATTGTCGGTACCGTTGCAGAGGTATGATCTATCTGGTTAAACTGACTTAAATTATTTGGTAAACAAATAATGCCTAAAATCGCGACTTGCCGTATCAATCACGGTACATATAGAATGTGAATTTCAACGAATACTGCTGCAAATTATTCATTTATATACATAATTTCCTTAAACCAAATAAGACAAGATTATACCTGTCGTCGATGTCCGATAGTATACATAGTTAATCCGGGCGTGCGTGTACGGATTTATAATATTCTATAAATCAAAATCTAGGAACTAGATCACAAATATTTTAATCATTATCGAAAGGAATTACAAAAATAGAGAAGTACAGAGAACTCAACAACCAGTCCGAACCGTGTCCCGAGCCAAAGTAACTTATCAGCTGTCATATGTGACCGCTGTCAACATGACGTTAGACGTCAACTTCAACTTTGACGGAATACAATCACGACACCCTTTGTCTTAGTCACGGCTTGCCACATGAAAAAATTTAAAACGCCATATATTGAGGGCCTAATTCTAACAATATTTTATCATAATATTGCACTCCACATGTTCGGTGAAACTTCATATCGATATTAATCGATTCAACGCTGTTATATCCCTATCTGCTGTAAACAGGGTCACAGTGGTGATGGCAGCTGCTCTACTGTCATTACCTGATCTACTAGTATCCTGGATCATGGTCAAGTGTACCCCGAACCTATTACAGGAAAAAGCGCTATACCTTGTCTAAAATAGGATGATAATTTTGACAATTCTCAGTAAGGATGGGGTAATGTAAAATCGTTAATGAATCTATTCGATTATCGATTATCATTCTCATAGAACTTGGAATCGATAGTTGCATGGGTATTCAGTACATGTTATACAAAATAAACTATTAATTTTCTTTTGAAATAATAATTTATTAATACGACATTAAAAACCCTTCCACAACGACGATTTCGACCCGTGCATATCACTATTCGGTCAGTCATCCTATTACGTAGAATACGCGCGACTCGAATTCGTTGTTGTAAATGGTCTCTTAGGGTGAAATCCAAACAAGGAACAAGAGTTTAGTTACAAAAAATAATAAGGTTACCTAAATATTAATTTTAAATACTCGATTATATTATATCAATACCGATTTTCGATTGTCTGTTGTTATTCGTTATTCGTGATACTTCACTAAAGGGGCGGGGCCTGTCTATGAAGTACGACATTTTCCGTAGTACATTTACCGAAAAAAAAAACGAAACTTCATAGGCGTGCGCCAAAGACCAACAATTTGTGAGCTGTCAAAATTATCATCCTATTTTAGACAAGGTATAGGAACATGAATATAAAATCGATACATCTCTACTTAATGCCAAACATGCACGGGAATACACGAATATAGACGAATACTCCCTCTACATTCTAGTGTTCCCGCAGAATGACGAACATGTGGAGTACGCTTTAGAGTCTATGGTATTATAATATAAGGGGATAACATTTCGGGATTGGGGAAATATTTTAAATTACGGCAACCCTAAAATATGACAACAAATCGCTCTCTTTCTTTCTTCGTTCGTTTTGGCGGAGATATATTGATAATTGGCGCGTTTTATAACCGGCTTTTGTAAATCTCTCTCATAAATATCTTTCACAATTATAACTAATTTGATTATATTAATTTTTATTGCTAAGTAATGTCTACTAACGGCGCAAATAAGTCTTCTGAGGATGCCGAAATGTCTACGTGCTATGGTGATTCAGTGGTGACGATGATGGACGTGTTGAAGGAGCAACAAGACTTCGAGGATGACGCTAACGCAGTCCTCGGAGCCTCTGATGATAAAAACTGCACCTATGCCAAGGTATACATACAGATGAATCCTTTAATTTGCCTTCAAAACCATAGTTTAAGACAAACAAGATGGCTGGCAGTATGTCCCGTAACTACAATCGACAGCAACAAGCTGTTTGGTCTTATGTATTCATTGTCACGAAAATGTAACTCTGTGATTCAACACATTAACGTAGCATATTACCTGTAAATTATTTCATTGTCATCTCAATAATAAGTGATATATATAAATAAATAAAATAGGACAACTGTGATAGACATGTACCTCGAAGCTTCTAAGTATATCATGAGACTAGTCTGTAAAATCAACAATTATCTCTTTGCAGGGATATGTGAAGCGTCAAGCTGTCTACGCATGCCTCACTTGTTGCCCTGATGCAAAAACTGATGCAAGCAAGAGAGCCGGAGTCTGCCTTGCTTGCAGCCTCAACTGCCATGAAAACCATGACCTGATTGAACTTTATACTAAGAGAAATTTTCGCTGTGATTGTGGTAATCCTAAGTTCAATTCCCATCCATGCCAATTCACTCCAAACAAGAGTGACCTCAACTATGAGAACAAATACAATCAAAACTTTAGTGGAATATACTGCGTTTGCCACCGGCCCTACCCAGATCCTGAAGCCGCTGAAGAAGAAGAAATGATTCAGTGCATCGTCTGTGAGGATTGGTTGCATGAGAAACACTTGGAAGCTACTGCTCCATACAATGATCAATACGCTGAAATGGTTTGCAAGGACTGCATGGAAGACAATGACTTCTTACATGATTACAGTGAGTTAGTGATCAATACTGTAGACAAAGAAATTATTGAGACTGATCCTGATTTAGATGTTGATATTACCAGTATCATAAGTACAGAAAAGCAAGATTCTACTGATAAGGAAAATTTATTAAACAACTCTAGTCACCAAGTTGAACCAACAGAATCTAAGTCAGAAGAAACAATCAAACCTACTAATGGTCACGCAGAAGAGACAGCTGATGATGAACAAAAAGCTCAGAATGCAGATGCTGCTGCTGTAGAAAAAACTAAGGATGAAGAACAAGAATTACCTAAAGAGAATGAAAAGGATATCAATGAACAAACTGCTGATACAAAACCATCTGATGCAGAAAATGCAGGTGATCAAACTAAACATTCTGATGAAATACCAACAAAGGAAACACAAGCTTTGGTGGATTCTAATGAGGCAGCTGATGAAACTAAAAAAATTGAAGATGAAGATTTATCAAAATCTGATATGAAAGAAGATGCAGATATAGAAGAAGAAAAACAAGAAGTAAGTGACACTAAGGAACATAAAAGAAAACATAGTATTGATGTTTCTACAGATGATATCACAAAAAAGCCAAAACTAGACACCAAGCCTTGTGTGAGACCAAGGGGAGTGAAAAGAGTATATAAAGGAGCTACATTTTGGCCAGCAAATTTGCGTTCAAAAGTATGCACCTGCAATGAATGTGTCTCAATGTACAAAGATCTAGGTATGTTGTTCCTAATGGACGAAAATGACACAGTAACTGCTTATGAAGCTTTGGGCAAGGAGAATACAGAGGGGCCCTCATCACAATATGAGAAAGGTTTGCTTGCACTCTCATCTCTGGATAGAGTGCAACAAATAAATGCTCTTACTGAATACAACAAAATGCGAGACAAATTGTTGGATTTCTTGAAGAGCTTTAAAGATAAGAAAGAGATTGTAAAAGAGGAAGACATTAAGGCATTCTTTGCTGGCATGAAACCCAAGAGGGAGCCGGATGGAGTCTACTTCTGCCGATAAACATTTGTTGTCTTAAATATTGTTTCTTTTTAATTTTGTAACTCAGTAATGTAAGATATAGCACTCCCATCTGTCATTAGGTTGATAGTGTGCTTCATTATTATTTCTTTATTTAAAAATGTTAATTGTAATGTCACGTATATGACTATTTTAGAAATGAATAAGATAGGATAGATATTAAAACATAAAAAAACATTGTGTTTTTATTAAATTATTATTTCTTCAAGGTCAAGGTCATTTCTTTCCTTTTTCAGACATCTAAAATGGCAGTCTGCTCTTACAATAAAGTAATTGTGGTTGCCTCCAAACTAAGTAATGGGTGACAGTCACAATTACTTAGAAAATGCCTATGTGGAAAATACTAGTGTCAGACCACCCTACAGACAGACAGCAGCAGTTAAATCACTGATCTAACCATTAGGTGATGGGAGATAATTTTCTGGATTTTTCCTCACCAGCCAGGGATCCAAGCCATCATTCCAAATTTTATGAAACAGTAGAGCAGTGTCCAACCTGATGATCTTTTTTATCCTTGTAATTGAATTTGCAGCTGATTCGTGTGTGGGTAGATGTTCTTGTACATATAAAGATTCATCCCTACCAGCCTATGTAGTACAATCTTTATCATGCTAGACAAAAGTTTGTCTCAATTACTTCAAGAGATAAGACAAAGAATGACATTCTAAGGGTGATGGGAAACATACATACTGTGTGAGCTACAATAGTATTCTGGATAGCCCCAAAACCTACCATACTAATATTCAGTTGAGTATGGATGGACAACTGCCTTTGTGAAAATCTAGTTAATGTAACTACAAAAGTGCCTCTAAAGTATGGTTACTTTTAGTAGTACTTATTGTGTTGTGTTAGAACTATTGTCTAGCCTGAATCAAACTACCTGATCCATCAGAGTGAAGCTAACATTGACAACAAAAGTATGAAATGTTACACGGGAAAATAATATACAAATTTTGTTAAGAGTATCACTTTTTATTGTAAACAATGGTAGTAGAGTTCAGCTCAGTTATACAGGATGTCGTAGTGCCCAGGTCGGTAGAGCAGATGTACCTGTGGCTTTGTGCCCTCAGGGAAGTCGTGTGCTATCACCTGTAATGTGCAAAAAGTTAAGCCTAAGTGACGAACAAACAGTCTGGTAGAAAACTAATATGGTGGCAACTGAAGCTCCATATGTTTTAAAATAAATACAATCATAACATGTCATGACCAAATTGCTGACCAATCATTTTAATTATCGGTTTTGTTACTTATTTATAGAGATTAAATTAAACTTGAAAAAATCATAACATCTTTCTGGTATTATCAAGATAATACTGGACTGTCTGCTCACCAGTTCATTCTGTTCATTTCTGTCTTCATTACAGCTAGAACCAGAATCTTCATGGGTGGTTGTAGGGATTATGCTATGCTAACCGTGCAACAAGAAAATTAAATATAACTTGACTTTGAATTTATAATCATGGCAGCAATGTTGATGGCTTACCTGGCCTCCTTCACCCCTATCCATATACTTGACTCTCACCCCTACGTTTAGGGCATTGCTCAGAGCAATTATATGGATGTGATCAGACTCCTTGTACATTGGTTCCACTTCCTAAAACAATTACAAATAAGTATGAAAGACTGTTCTTTTAGGAAAATCTGTATTCAAATATATTTATATATTAATTGTAATGTAAATACCTGTCTACAAAATTCAGTAACGGTCCGAGGTCCTTCGATAAAGTTTTGATAAAACTCCTGTTGTGTTTGCAGCTGACCAGAAGTGACAAGGCGTAAATATACCACAATATAGTCAGAGTAGCCTTGCTTATTGAATTTATCATGAAGCTCGGTACGGACAGTCTCCAGTGTGTCTGGGGATCCACTTGCTTGCTCGCCAACTCGCTGTACTACTTCCATAAACTAAAACAAATAAAATATTGTTAGAAAAAATAATTATAACTACCCATCAAAACAGAGCTATTCGCTGGGTTCAGTACCCTCAATATTAATTATAAATAAATCGAAAGACTGATAATTACCGCAAAAAAATAACCTAGAAAAAAAACGCGAACTTACGGTCTCATAGAAGTCCTCAACGGTGAATTGAGAGAAGCCTAAAGCCACGAGAATTTCCTTGGAGTTCTTAGCTATTTCATAGAACTTTTCGTATTCCGTTTTGTCGGAAAGAAGGTGCTCTAAGTACGCATATGAGAAAGCTCGGAAAAAGCAGTTGCCGTCCGGACGGGTCCTTCTGATATTTTTATATTTAGAGGTGAGATCTTTTACTTTTGACAGATAAACTGCATCTTCATTGTATTCCTTTTCTAATGTCGACAATTCCTCGAGGTCGCCGACCAGCGGTATCGACTCTGATATCTGAAAAACAAACAAAACATCGTCTTTGTTATGATTCGAGTTTAGCATAGATAGGTATCGACCTGTAACCGAATGCTAAAATATCATTTAGTTACCTCTTTTTCTATTTCTCGTTGCTGTTTCATAATCAACTCATCTTGATTTATAGAACTATCAACTAAATTACCGGCGCAACCGCTACTGCTCGATGCATCGTCCGCCATTTTCAAATAAAATTGGCTGAATTTGACAGCTGACGACAAATGACAATCGAACGAATTTGCAAAGATACGTTCGCTTGAAACCTAGGAGCGCGAAAGTGCACGAAACTTTTAAAATTTAGATGCATTCAGCGAATACAAAATTTTGTTGCATTATTTTATATATCATTAGATCGAAAAGCAACTACTCTATAGATGTGTATAATAATCCATCACATCAACTGCCCATAACAGTTTACTGCTGGAGTTGAGCCATAATCACTAATATCACACATATTTCATAGAGAAGGCAGTCCAGTATAAGATGGGCTAGCATCTTTGTGGATGCACAACTTTTTTATATACAATTTTGGGGTAGGTTCGTGTGTGGGTTCGTGTGCTATTCTTTTTTTTTCTATATTAAGAGAGGTAGGGCATAGCGGGGTATCTCGTTCGAATTGGAGCCGCCCGACTGGGGAAGTACCTCCACCTTACAGAATATCGCAGCTAAATAATACTCTTTTAAATAGTATTGTGTTTCTGACGGTGAATAAGGTTTCCAGTGCTCCATGGGGTGGGGATTTGGGGAACCGTGGCTTTGGCAGTGGAGTGGCATTTGCTTTTTGCTACCAGAGCAACGTGTTATAGAGGTGGGCAACGCATTAGCGATACTCTTGGTGTTGCTAATGTCTATAGGCAGTGGTGACCACTTTCCATCAGGTGGCCCGCTTGCCTGTTTGCCTACCGTATGACATAAAAAAAAAAAAAACTAAGGTGGCAAACAAGCTGTACATCTCGGTCTTTCCCTTCCACCGCTTCCATTCACTCCTGCCACATATATATCATCATCACAACCCAATACAGTCCACTGCAGGACTAAGGGCCTCTCTCACGAAACGGGAGGTTATTGCCATAATCACCACGCTTGGCAGGCGGGTTGGAGATCGCAGTGTTATAAATATAACAATGAAAAACGCTGGTGTCCATTTTCCAGCCTACGGTGACTAGATCTTTTGCCTCGAAAACATAAGTCGCCTCGTAGGACACCCACGAGTGTAAGGGGTTGGAGCAATTCTACTCTGCCGGACACCACACGGCCACATATATATTTTTTTCGTTAATCTCCTCTCGGTAGTTAAATATAAATAAATCATAAAACCATAGGTATATAAAATTATATTTTATTTTAATAATCCTACTTAAGCATTATTATTTACAAATTGTCCGTCACACTAATCACACAACAAACAAGAATTCAGTCAGCAAACATGTCTTCAATCTTCTTTTGTACTTCCTTTTCTGTTTCCGAGTTCAGTTTGTCTGGCAACATTTTCACCGACTCCAAATCAGCCTCCTCGCCGTCGTCCGCAGGCGCTTGGCCTTTAGCCTGTAAATACAACAATACAATAATATACAACAACAATCGATGCGTCGGTGGCCAAGTGGTTAAGGAGTCCGACTCTACCCCGAGGTACCAGGTTCACACCCTAGTGTCGACATGTACCAATGACCCTTTTCTGAGTTATGTTAATATGTTGAACACTAACCGATGCTCGTACGGTGAGAGAAACCATCGGAATTCAGAGGTGTAACCATGATCCGATCTGGTAAGATTCCCCTGTGGATAGGGCCTCAGACACGGAGGTCAGATGGCAGTCGCTCCATTGTAATTACCTCATCTGTAGCCGTATTCACAATGATTCGAAACCGTTTCCGAACGATTCGACACGAAATTCGTGAGCGGCGAATCCGTGTCGATCATTCGAAAACTGTTATTCAGAATCCCGATAGATTCCACGGAAACTCTACTCTCTATAACATATGAAAATTTCATAAAAATTAACTGAAACCGAATTAACTGAATTTATTTATTTTGAATTATTTCAAAATTTAACGACACAGCTGATCGTCTCCTCCAAATTCATTCCCACATGGCCATGTTCATTATAAGATACTGCCTTTTCGTACCAAAATTCACTTACGCTATGCGCTGTAGCCCGTTCTGGAAATTTCCAAATTTTTGTGAGGTAATTGATAAATTACTATTCGCGCAAATCCAAAAAATTATTAACGTTAAACTCGACAGCAGGAGTTTCCTTTTGGCTACCCTTCCGGTCAGACATGGTGGACTCGGCATCCGCCAAGTCTCGAGCGTGGCTCTCCCGGCTTTTTTGGCTTCTGTTCACAGTACGTTATCCCTCGTTGGTAAAATTCTAAACCCATCATTTAATGATTTCGAGGTAACGTACTTGACCGAAGCCGAAGAAGCCTGGAAGATGGCTTGCCCTAGCCAAGCTCCTCCTTCCGACAAGGGGTGCCAAAGGCTTTGGGACGATCCAATTTGCCGTCGGGTATTCGAACACCTTTCCGAGACCTGCCCGTCACCGATCGAGAGGGCTAGGTTACTTGCAGTATCGGAAAGGGAGTCTGGATATTGGCTGCAGGCATACCCATCTATAAACTATGGAAACCTTTTAGACAATAATAGTTTTAGGTTGGCGGTTGGGCTACGTCTGGGCTGCAACTTAGTTGAACCCCATCGCTGCCACTGCGGCGCTGCAGTGGATAGCTCAGGGCACCACGGGCTATCATGCTGCAAAAGTTCCGGCCGTCTATCCCGCCACGCCTGCCTGAATGACATAATACGTCGGGCTCTTGCCAGCATTAATGTGCCCTCCTCTCTCGAGCCCTTGGGGCTTGTAAGGGACGACGGCAAGAGACCTGACGGGATGTCTCTCGTGCCTTGGGAGCTGGGTCGGCCTTTAGTATGGGACGCCACATGCGTTGATACTCTAGCGGCGTCCCATGTTGGGTCGACATCTGTGAGGCCAGGCGCGGCGGCCGCATCTGCTGAGACCTTGAAACGCCGTAAATACGCAAATATCGCTGATAGTTGCGTATTTTCGGCGTTTGCCGTGGAAACTTTGGGGCCGTGGGGCCCTGAAGCTAAAAAGTTATTCGCCAAATTAAAATCACGTTTAATTCGTTCCACTGGCGAGCGCAGGGCTGGCTCATTCCTCGGCCAACGTATAGGGATAGCCATCCAACGGGGGAATGCAGCCAGCCTTATGGGCACCATACCCAGCAGTGGCAGTGATTTAGGGGATATTTGTACATATAGATTTTTAGATTAGGGTTATAGGTTTATTTTAATTTTAGTTAGATAATTAAGTTAATTTATTTAGTTTATAATTTGTTTGTGTTGTCCTTTTTAATATATAGGCAACAATGATGACCATTATCATCCAAAAAATATAGTTTGCAATTTACTGAAACCACATTTTCCTAAGAACTTTTGCTGGGTCCTTTGTCGATTCCGTATCCGAATCCGATTTCCGAGCCATTGTGAATACGGCTACTGGTCAAGGTCACCTCGGGCCCTCGCGCACGAGTTCGCAACCTAGACATTAACATCAAAAGGACCATATCAGATAGTGATCACGGCTTCAATCAGGTCCAATCTCTGATTTCTCCTAAACCGTTTACAATAGGTAGATCAACTAAATACCATCAATAAGTACCTATTAGTAAGCTAAAATTCGTTTTAGTAATGTTGTCTAAATTGTTTAGATTTCCTGCAATTTCGTGAAAAGTGAGGTATAAAAAATAGGTAAAATAATGTTTAAGTACAGTTGGCGGTTCAACTGTATGGCAGCCTTGGATCAAGAGCTCTTGATCGATCATGGCGCGTAACGGTAGAACAAATGACAGACGACGACGTTCTCTCGGTACTTTATAGCAATACTCCACTGCTGGTGTCCACGACACCTAATGGCTGGCACCAGGTGGCTTTGTCTCCACGACATTCATGATCATCCTCATATCAGCCGAAAGACGCCCACTGCTGGGCATTAGTCCCCGACATTAGTTGCCAAAATCTTGACTCAGCAAAAAATGCTACTGCCCATTTTCAAGTTTAAACAATGGCCTAACAGCCGCCCAAAATACGCTGACGCTGCGTATACGCTGACGCTGCGTATACACAGAGACACGGCTCATGTGTCGCGTTTCTGACGCGTGCTGTCTACACTGGAGCTCAAAATAAGCCGAAGTTACGTAAATTTAACTGCGTTAAAATCTCAAAAAGTCATTAGACATAGTCACAATACAAAGTACAAAGATATCTCTTCCAGCCAACGTCACATTCTGTGAAGAGACCTAATGTCAGGGTGTAATACTTGCAGTATTTTTTTTTATACCACATGTGGCAAACAATCTTACGGCCTGCCTGATGGTAAGCAGTCACCGCAGCCTATGGACGTTTGCAATACCAGGGGCATTACCCACGCGTTGCCGACCCCGTAAAAACCTTTTAATCTTCAAGTTCATTTCACAACCTCAGTGTGCGTGGGAGAAAGTTCCGCACAGTTCGCGGCCAAATTTATGACGACCTGAGTGGTTCAGTGGTCAATATGCCGCTCTGCCACGCAAGAGGTCCCGGGTTCGATTCCCGGCCGGGCAGAAATTTTAATGATGAATTTTAATGTCTGTTACGGGTCTGGGTGTATAATAAGTATGTACTTAAAAGTATATAAGTAGTTTATCAGTTATCTAGCACCCATAACACAAGCTTTGCTTACTTTGGGGCTAGATGGCGCTGTGTGAATTTGTCCACGATTATTATTTCTATTAATTTGGCTCCAAGGTGTGAGGATGAACCTGTCGGTGGCGAGCGGTGCGGTGATAGAATGTAATAGCTAAGGCCAAACGCGCATACCTTCTCGGTCTGCGTCTCCAGATGCATGATGGCGCGCTCGAGCCGGTAGTTGTCGGACACGAGCTGCGCCCAGCGCCGGCGCAGCGCGCGCAGCCGCGCCCCGCTCGCCGTCTGCGAGCGCTTGCGCTCCCAGTTCACGGACGCGATCTGCTTCCTGCGAAACGACGATATGTGGGATAGTCAGAGTAAAGTAACGCCATACCTATATAATATATCGAACGCGTTCCGGCTCTGCCTGGCATTGTCGAGCACGGTTCGGTCGTGGTTGGCGAGGGATACGTTTATCTACGGCCATAGGGCGGTCAGCGTGTCACTGTGTGTTTCCTTCCTACTTTTCTACCCCCCTCCTTTTTAACGATTGAAAGAGATATTGAATGTCCTAATCAATGAAGAAATTTTGAATTTTTGTTTTGTACTATCTGTCGGTCAGATGCCTGTGTTACCTAATACACAAAAAAATTGTACAAGTTTTTGCCCGCAACTTTGTGAGCGTAAAATTCGTATACAACGTTGCAGACTCGTTCCCGCGGGACCACAATGCCTATGTGCTGTTTTGAGCTGTAAGCTATATTACTGCCAATTAGTACTGTAAAAGTACTACAAAGTTATATTACTGCCACAGACATAGACGTTTCTTTATTCATCAATTAAACTTTATTTATAATTTTTCATAAATCCTGATTCATGGTCAAGGAGGACCCCGGGCCCTCGTGCGCGAGAGGCACGATACGCGCCACGCACATAACCGCCGGCGAATCATGTGCGGCGCGCGCCCGGCCCCAGCCAGCCCGCCCCCGCGCCGGCGCTCACACCCGCACGCCCCAGCCGGCCTACCCGCGTCGCCCCCTGAGCTCGGAACAAATAAGTAAAAAGAATGTCGTCTGTCTGTCAGTATGCCGCTTCAGTTAGGAAAATGACCATCTGTGGGAAAAAGAAACGGCAAGAAACCCACAGGTACATTTAAATATGATTACATTGCATTGATACATTTGTCAATTTAATTTGAGTGAGCCTGTCTTGATTGGAATATGATGTGAACCTCTACAAATCGGTCAAGATAACTAAAAATAAAAATAAATTCAAAAACATAAAAAATTGCACAGTAAAAGCAGGCCAGTCCACCAAGGCAGCACCCGTTCACGAGCATGACGCAGGGCCCAGCCATCATCCAATTCAACCATATTTGAGGGAAGAGAACGACCCGACCCCCATGCCACCACCAGGCAGACTTTTAAATGAGCATGCGCTGCCAATGCCGTACACATTTAAAAAATATTTGTTATGCAATGACTATTACACATCAAATCGTCCTCACCCAATTAACAAAATTGTAAATTTATAAATAACTTCCTATTTCGAAGAGCTAGTAGTACACCATACATTTTTGTCATTGATATATTCATCAATTTTATAATAGGCTTTTTTCATTAAAGTTGTTTTCACCTTATCTTTAAATTGTAATTCAGGCAAATTAATAATACATTCAGGAATATGATTATAAAATCTTATACAGTTACCCATGAAAGATGAATTTACTTTACTTAGTCTGAACAACGGTGTTACCAGTTTATTTTTGTTTCTTAAATTGACATTATGAATATCAGTATTTTTAGCAAATTGGGTAATATGCTTTCTAACATACATAATATTATCAAATATATATTGACTTGAGAAAGTCAATACATCAATTTCTTTAAACAATTCTTTGAGCGAATCACGTCGACGTAATCCATATATTGCTCTTACAGCTCGCTTTTGTAGTTTGAAAATGATGTCACTATCAGCACACTTGCCCCATAGTATGATGCCGTATGAAATAATACTATGAAAATAACTATAATAAACTAATCTAGCTGTATTCACATCCGTTAGCCTCCTTATTCGCCACACGGCAAATGCAGCCGAACTTAACCTACTAGCCAATGATTCAATATGTGGGCCCCATTGAATTTTTGAATCTATATTAACGCCTAAGAAAGTAGTTTTCTCTACCAACTCAAGTTGCGTTTTATCTAATATAACATTACATTACTTTGTACATTAGGGAAGCAAAAATGAACGCATTTAGTTTTTTTAGAGTTTAAGACTAAGTTATTAATCGTAAACCAATGAAGCACATTCTGAAGAACACAGTTTACTTCTGTCTATATTATTATCTTTCCTATTAATTTTAAATATCAGTGAAGTGTCGTCAGCAAACAAGACTATACCAGCAAAATTCTGCACCATGTATGGAAGGTCATTTATATATACAAGAAAGAGAAACGGCCCCAATATAGATCCTTGTGGCACTCCAATGCTCACTTTCCCACCCGCAGATAACTCGCCATTTACATTTACTTTTTGAACTCTACCTTCTAAGTATGATTTCATCATTTCAAGACTATCATGCGTAAAACCGTAATGTTTTAATTTTAGTAATAGTGTTGAATGATTTACACAATCAAATGCTTTAGACAAATCGCAAAAAACACCTACTGCATTATGATGTTCTTCCTAAGCTCCAAAAATTTGTTGAATGAGGCTAATACCAGCTTCGGTAGTATTGCGGCCTTTTGTGAAGCCATATTGTTGTTGATGAAATAATTTATTACTGTTAAAGTGCACAATCATTTGACTTAACATGATTTTTTCAAAGATTTTACTGAAAACGGGCAGGATGGATACCGGTCTAAAATTATTCAAACTATTTTTACAACCTGATTTGAATAATGGCACCCCTTTACTGATTTTCATGAGGTCGGGGAAAACACCTACTTCGACGCAAGCATTAAAAATGTAAGCTAAATACGGTGCTAAAATATCAACAACAGTACTTATAACTCTAACTGACATTCCCCAAATATCTTCCGTATTTTTCAACTTAATGCTTTTAAAAGCTTTAATGATAGTTTTAGCGTCTACTTCGGAATAACAAAAGCCATTTTCACAGGCACCTATATTTTTTTTTAACAAGTTTTCTGCACTAATTGGGCACAACCGGGACATTAACGCCAAGATGATTTTTTTTTTATAACTTTTCATAAAAATTCGTTCAGTAGTTTTTGTGTGAAGGAGTAACGGACATCAAAGCATACATCCTTACAAATTTTCGTATTTATAATATTAGCAGGAAAGTTACAAAATGTCAAACTTCCTAATATTTTTAGAAATTTGTTACTATATAATGTAGCATTTTGAATCAAGATGTGATTTTGCAAATGTGGCAGTGTGTGTCTAATCTTAAATATTAATAGCCAGTGTATATACTGGATACAACATACAATTGGCATAATGTCTAGTTTCTAAAATTTTCAATTCTGATTGTAACTTTTTTTTTTAATAAATAAAATAAATAACTGCTTGCCATTACATCAACTTCACTGACTATTAGGACATAGGAACCTGTGTTAAAAATCTTAGTGTAAGCACTAAGCGTTTTCAGCCTTAGAAACAGAAATGTTAACTACAGTACAACAAATGGACGTTGTGTGAATTTGCCTAATCCTATAGTGCCATAATCTACAATCTAGGTGGAAGCATAGCTTAAATTAACAAATAGACACAGCTCATAATAATACAGACCTAAGTTGCCCATGCACAGTCTGCGACTTCGAAACTAAGGCCTGCAGCGTGCCAAGGTACGCCCTCCAGGATTCGGACCCATACTGCAATTGGAGCTCAAGGTTGAGTACTCGGGTGGCCTGGTGCGAGAGCTGGGCGTGCGAGTTGTCCACTGATTCTGCCCACGCAGCTGGCTCGCTCAGGCGTCCAGCTGGCGGTGGCGGCAGTTCGTATCTAATGGCAATAAATGGATGACAATCAAATCTGGGAACTTATTTTAATAATATGCTTTATTATTATTATTAAGCAGGCAAGCAGTTGTCAAAACATCCTGCATCGATGCCTTTATCCGGCTCTTCTCTACTAATTATTAATCTGCATTCAAATATTTGTCGAGTCTATTTTGTAAGCATACTTTGTGACATATTATTTGTTACTTCTCATCACATTAGATAAAGTCAAATGTGAGCCAATAGCCCATAAAACAATCTGAAGGATGGGATGTATAACATACATAGAAGGTAAAAAATGTGTAACAGGAACATAGCTTTAGCACTCTTGCTTACCGCTGTGGATAATAGGCGTCAGTATTTACCTTTTCATTGACAACGGCTCCATGGGCAGTCGCTGCTGAACTCTCTCCATCTCCCTTTGAAGGGCTGGCGTTTCGAACGCGGTGCTTGGCTCAGGGCCTGCGTTCTCTAAGTAATTCTTTGTCGGTCTGTAACGGCGGCATTCCTCCTCCACCATAGCCAGTGCCTGTTGAGACACAGAATGTTGTAAATGTACCAACTACGCTGAAAAACACGTAAATATGATAAGTTTTGAAATATGCCGATGTCTTACCGCTTCCCTGACTCCGGGATCGTCATAACCTTGGTCTATATACGGTAAAGCGTCTACGATTACTTCTCCTGCCATTTTAAACAATCAATTTCGGTGTTATACTGTGGAATACTCGATTAAATATAAAAAAATATGTGGTAAAGTAAACCGCTAATGTACACACGCCGTGCGATTTATTTTGACTATTTTCTGTGACAGTATTTTTTTTTTCAATAATAATCTACACTATTATAGGCAAAGAGTGCGAAACGCATACAGCCATTTATTTTTGTCTCAACCTCAGGCTCTCTGATGATTAGGTTTTCAGCCACTTAAAACTAAATCATATTGGCACAAATTGTGTCTTCGGATAGTTACTTTGCCCACGGATGGTGAAACAAACGCCTGTATCAAGTTGTTATGACTACGTAGGTAGGCAGGATTCAAGCAGAATACTGATAAATTCCTTATGAGGGGATTCCTTTGTTAGGGGATTTATTATTCAGAATAGTGCTCAACCCCGTTAGTTGGTTATTAACACAACTTGTGCAGGAATAATTTTTTGACGTTGACACCAAAAGTTATATGTTGTTGGACAAACTATTTGTTTTCTTTTTGCAAGATGTATAGAAATTATGAATTTCGACAAATTTAATGTTGAAATCAAGTGAAAAACAACGAAAATGCAAGAAACAGTGACAAATTCGGAATTGGCGAACTTAGACTTATCTAAGGTCTGTGACCATCCAAATCCAATGTCCCAAAAGTACCTGCCTACTTTTTGTTATATTGTAAACACGGATCTGTGATATGAGCAATAAATTGTTTTCTTTTCAATAATTATACGAAATCCACTTACTTTTTTGTAGGTAGCCGCTTTGCAGCAAAAACGAACGTTAGCATTTGTCAACCATTTCATGATCACTACAGTACAGTTCCTAAATAATTTTATGAAAAAATGTGAACAAAAACTTATGACTTTTGAAAGGAAATTGGAAAAAGTTGAAGCAACCATGGTCCTCCTAGAAGCTAGGGTATGTGTAGTGTACTCTATTAATTAATAATTAAATTAAACAACTATCTTTTAATGAATTACATTTACAGCTTTCATCAATACCAGAAGTAAACACAGCCCAAAGTGATATTAAAGGAACCACAGCTACAGAAACTGTAAGCCCATCTGCAGAATCCAATGGTAATTCTGCAAGTAAACAAGAAACCACTGGCGTGGCAGAGAACCCATCAAGTGCAATTAATACTACAGAAGAAGAAAAAACTACAAGTGCACAAGAAGAGACATTTCCAGAGTATAATAGATTTGTTAAAATGGTGCAAGTGGGTGTGCCTCTACAAGCAGTGAAACTGAAAGCCTCTTTAGAAGGCTTAGACCCAAATATTTTAGTAAAAGTACTTGGGAAATAATATCAATGATAGATCATAATGCTAAACTAAGCTCATCTGTATGAATTTGTTACATTTTAATAAGTTTGTATAAAAATAGTGTATATATTATGAACATTTGTTATAAAAGTATGTAATCTCTACTGATGGTCCATATAAAATCTGGACAAAACCAAAGCTCCTTGTCTTTTTTTCTCCTATAATAAGGCTTGATCACACCGCGAGTCTCCTCAGGTGATGTCTCTGTACAACCAAGTAGACCAGAATTCACCAGATACTACCCTGTGGAACACCACAGTTAACAAACTTCACCAATTATGCCTTTATGAAACAAAATATTATTATTATTATTTATTATACACTAGCAGCTGATGCGTGTATATCACAATATTAAGTTCTTATACTTATTTTATATTCTTTTTAGTCTGGCTCTGCTTGGGGTTGACCGGCTGATGTCTGGTATAGTCAGACACAGTCCAGCCGTTGTCAGCATGAGGTGGATGTGCTCTAGTCCTGGTGTGGCCAACATGTCACTGTGTTCCCTTCCTACATTCTTACTCCCCTCCTCTTTGACGATTGAAAGAGATATGTAATGTACTACTCAACAAAGAAATTTTGATTTAGATTATTCTATGTACTTATCTGAAAACTGTAGGTATCTTGAAAAACTCTGCAGAGGTCTAATCCCAGTTAAGCAGTGGCTGCACTGGCTGTTCAAATAGTGCATACGTAACTGCATGGCAGGTATATGGATTTGGAGCGTTGGTGGCCGGGCGGTTGAGTATCCGACTCGTAAGCGAGAGGTACCGAATTCTGCTGCGGCCATGTACCAATGACCTTTTTCTGAGTTATGTCATCATCACAGCCTGTAACAGTCCACTGCAGGACTTATGGTCTCTCCCAAGAAAGGGAAGGTTATTGCCATAATCTCCACCCTTGGCAGGCGGGTTGGAGATCACAGAATTTAAATATAACAATGGAAAATGCTGCTGCCCATTTTCCAGACTACGGACTCTTGATCTTTTGCCTCAAAAACATTAGTCGCCTTGTACGACAGCCACGAGTGTAAGGGGTTGGTACTATTCTACTCTGCCGGACACAACATGGCCACTAGTTGAATTCTAACTAAGCAAAGCTAATTCTAATTCGAGAGCACAACTGGGATATTAACACCAAGATGATTTTGTTATAATAAATCAAGCCTAAGCGTAGAACAGATGAATGAACAGAAACAATTAACACTTGCTGCAAACCCAAATATCAGAGTCAGAAGAGTTGTGTGCAGCTAACGAACTAAGCATAAACAATTTTTGAGAATGTTATTTACTAATGTAATTAAACTCAAAAACCCCTAAACATATTTTGATGAAAGTACCCCACAACAGTTGTTAGAAAAAAGTGATTTCAGTTAAATCCACTAAATTAAAATAAAACAAAGATAATATAAGCAGTAGTCTTATTTATTAGCCAGCCTAGAACTGGATCATCTGTCCCTTCCTCTTCTTGTCACCACCAAGCTCGAAGTGCTTGCATCTCTTCAGTGCTACTTGTGATCGCACTTTGCAGTCGGCACATTCAAGACGGAGCACAATTTTCTTTGTGGTTTTTGCCTACAATGAAACAGGTTAGATTAGTTTGAGAAGACATTAAATCATAAAACCCTACGGGTATTGAACATCCTGCTGTCTTAGACAACAAATCAGCTAGAAAACTCCAGTGTTTTGTTGTTGTTAATTTCCGTTTGAATCCTCTAACCGATAGTTGTAAAATTGACTGTTACAGGCTGTACATAGCAATCAAATAGTACGAGTTTCGTTTTCAAAAAACTATTGCGTTTTATTTTCAAAAAAGTAATCCATCTAAGAGCACCATCAAAATTTAAAAGTGAATTAAACAGCCTACGGTCTTAGATATTACAATTTATACAACCCGGCCAGAACGATATGGATTTCATAGGTTATGTTGTATGGGTAAACTATAGTTTACCTTCTTTTTGAAGATGGGTTTGGACTGACCACCATAACCCTGCTGTTTGCGATCGTAACGTCTCCTACCCTGAGCAGCGTGCCTTTCCTTGGACTTTTTGTACTGAGACACCTTGTGGGTCTTGTGGCATTTGCATTTTTTGCAGTACGTCCTGCGCTGTTTTGGTACGTTCACCTGAAATTCACAAAGTTAGCTGATAAAATAAAACCACCGGGTAATAGTTCACTCCACGTATCATCATATTCACAATTATTTTCACTAGTTATTATCGTGAGATTCATGATTTATTTGGATATATTTATTGAAAAACACAAACCATTTTGGCTCTCGATTTGCACGATCAAATCAAAACGTCAAAAGAAAGACATGGATGGGATGGGACCAAAGAGTATAGAAACACTACGTTTGATGAGACCACAAACTCCTAGGAGAACACACATCGATTGACATTTGTTTGACATTGGCACAGACTTTGAATTTGGATTGACAGTGTGGAAGTTACTACTTCCGAATGTCACATATCTGGAAAGAACACTCAGACGATTCTTGGCCATCTCAGTTGCGGTTTGAGCGAGTGAGAAGGCAAAATATATTGCAAGTGATCTCACTCGATCAAGTACATATTTATTTAGTATCCATTAGGTACTAGTTTAGTAGTGAGGTAAATAATTTAACTGGCAATAATAAACTAAATAGAGGAAATTTAACTCGACGCTAATGAGTATTCTATAACATTAATAAGCGCCTTAATTATTGTAGGTACACCATTTAAAATTAATTGGTTTATACTGTCTAACTTAGGTGTCAATAGGGAATGCAATACCAGGATTCCGGGATCCCGCATTCATTTTGCCGGACTAATCCTGATCTAAAATTTTGCCGGATCCCGCTGGACTGGCGGGATCACAGAGAAGCATGGTTTATACGTGATACTGTGCGCAGGGCGGCTCGTGGGCCGTGGTCTGGCTTGCTGGGCGCTGGCTAAGCGATGCGATGAGATACTACACTTGTGAGCTTAACTATCGAACCGCCCCATATTTTTCCTTAAAGGTTGTCATACAAATCAGTTTTCATTTCTGTCATTACAAATAAGTTTTCGGTTTTGCGGTTTGATAGCCAAAAAGACAATGATTACCTCTGTACTTAATTAATATATATAAGAGGTAATCAAATACATAGGCATTCATTGTCTTATTGGCTATAGTCATGCGAAAATCTAGTTAAAATTGATTAAGCATTTATGAAGTTTTGTTACGCCAGAAATGTATGAACGTATATGGAAAAATAGGGTGTGGTTGTCAAACCACACCCATAACAAGCAAGCATAACTGTCAAGTTATGCTTGCAACGTACAATTTTATTTCCAAAATAATATTTAATGGGCTTACGATGTTGTTTGTGCTTAATTATTTTAATTTATGTTGATGTTGACTAAAGTATGTCAATTTATCTCTTAATCTTTGTCTAAAACATTAGTGGTACTATTTTAAAAGTAACAAAAACCTTGTGTAATTTGGGTTACAATTAAAATCATGAAGACGAGGCCTAAAAAGTCTTTATAACGATTGATATCTGGGGTCTAAGTCCACCCTGCGGGATCCCGCAAATACCTGGATTGAAATTATCTTGCGGGATTGCATTCCCTAGCTGTCAACGTCTACTTCGTCAAATGTTGACACATTTGACAAGAATCGTAATTCCATGAAGGAAGCTAGGTCTATTTCTGAAACGTCATTATTCTAATTTTACAATAGGGCCATGTTAGTTTCTTTTTCCGTCATGTTCCTTATTATCCATGTCGCACTGTTGGTGGCATTTAAATTCTGTCCGCAATCCTGATGTTCACTTAGATTTGATAACGAGCACTCCAGTCGCATGTATTATATCAATAACAAAGGTTCTTGGGGTTTAGAGTATGTGGGCATGTTTTTTGGCGCCAAATGTGACAGCTCCCTGAAGCTGCCAAGTTGTTCGCAAATTGTTTTGGTTTTGTAAATAGTTTGTGGATCATTTCTCCGTATTTATTGTATTTTAAGTTGCTTCAAACATGAAATTCGCGATCCCTGAAATATCTTGGCATAACAGAGACCCTGTATTAAGTGTGGATTTCCAACCGAAATTAGAAAAGGATGGACCGCTGCGTTTGGCTACAGGAGGAACTGATACTCATGTGCTGGTAAGCTTTCACTATCAACTTTTATTTAGTACAGCTAAATTCCTTTTATTGTTTGATCGTTCGTTTTTATATGAGAC
Source organism: Blastobasis lacticolella (assembly GCA_905147135.1). Taxonomy (NCBI): domain Eukaryota; kingdom Metazoa; phylum Arthropoda; class Insecta; order Lepidoptera; family Blastobasidae; genus Blastobasis; species Blastobasis lacticolella. The sequence continues at coordinate 704,409 of LR990041.1, forward strand.
TACTCTTCGAGTATTAGATCGCGCCGAATAGTACCTACCAATGATTACCAATAATAAACTCCACAGATATGGTACGTCTCAACTACAGACGGTGGGTCAGTAAATTTAGAAGTGGCCGCGGACCTTGCCAGGCACCAAAAAGGAGTGAATGTAGTGCGATGGTCTCCCAGCGGGCAATATTTGGCGTCAGGAGATGACGAATCCATCATATTTGTTTGGAAACAGAAGCATGAGGAGCCACAGCCAGTAGAGCAAGGGGAGGAGCAGTATAAAGAAACCTGGGTTATACACAAGGTAAGGTAGAGTTGATATATTATTATTATTATTTGTTGATGTACTAGCAGCTTGCAGCTCACGCATGCGTATCACTGGCACTTGTGTTAGTCATTTGTTTAGGTGGCCCAGTCTGTTCTTGAAGTTATAGTGCTAGTGTTATTCATAATATGAGGATGTAGCCTAAATTCATCACTGAACTGCCACAGGCTGCTGTTGATGATGATGAAGCTTTCTATACTGTTGTACACTTTGTTGTAGCCAACAGACACTGAGAATTTCCTACAACTGATTTTTAATGTTTTTGCTGAAGAATACCAAAGTTTAAATTACACATACAACACACATGATACTTCCATGGTAACTATCTTACAGCACATTTTTTATGTAGGATTAGGAATAAAGAAGAACTGACTTTGCTTCTAATTTAATGTCATAAGTTTTTTAATACTAAGAGAGAGACTTATAATATAATAATAAGAGACTTTTAGAGATTCAAAAGACAACTATATGTTTATCATCCATCATAGCATAGTATTTTCTCCTTAGTCTGCGATCTGATTCACCAACACATGCTCTTTCATTCACACATTCATATTCTCAGTTTTAATTGATGTACCGCGAGCAGTAGGATTGCTGCTCGCGGTACATAGTACACAATTAAGGGTAAAAACTACTTATTTAACCAATTTAATTGAAAAATTTTCACCTATAGAAAGCTACACTATAAGAGAGTAACATAGGCTATAGCTTTCCTAACATTCCATATGGTAACAACGGAAATGGCCAATGGGTCTGGAGCGTATTAACCAAATATAATGCAGACGAAGTTGCAGGCAAAAAGCGATAATTTTTATAACACAATTTATAGCAGCTGATAATTTTCTGATTATAAAGAAATATTCTCATTTCCCAGACTCTCCGTGGCCACATGGAGGATGTGCTGGATCTTAGTTGGAGCATAAACTCTTTGCACCTGGCCTCTGGTTCCGTGGACAATAAACTGATGTTGTGGGATATCACTCGCGGGAAATACACGGCAATCCTGGCAGACCACAAGGGATTCGTTCAAGGTGTTGCCTGGGATCCCAAAGGACAGTATATTGCCACCACAAGTTCTGACAGGTAAGATATGTACTATTTGCATTGGTCATCTTGATTTTAATGTACCGATTGTGATCTCCCATGCAAGGGCCTATGTCCGCCTTGACTGTGATCCAGGTCAGGTAATTACAGTAGAACAACTGCCATCAGACATCCATGATCCTGTTAACAGGGGAACCTAATAATAATGGGATGTACAATAAGTATGTATTTAAAAATATATAAGTAGTTTATACATTTTCTGGTACCCATAACACAATCTTTGCTTACTTTGGGGCTAGATAATGCTGTGTAAATTGTCCAAGCATATTTATTTTACCTGACAAGATTGGATCATGGAACTATACATTCTATAAATGCAATTACCATTTAAATTCCAGGACGTTCCGCACATTTGACATTACCACAAAGAAGGTCACATCCAGATCAAGCAAAGGCATTCTGCCTGTACCTGAATCCCACCCATTGCACGGAGTGAGGGCCAGGCTGTATCATGATGACACACTGCAGACATACTACCGACGCTTACAGTTCAGTCCAGATGGATTATTGGTCGCTGTGCCTTCTGGAAGGATAGAGCCTGAGCAACCAAAGCCAGATCTGAAACCTATCAATGCTGTGTACATATATTCCAGATATTGTCTGAAAACGTAAGTACTTAACAGAATTTGATGTTTTAAAATTCACACTTTTGTTTTGTCCTGATCAAGATTTATTACGCATTCAGTCACCTGAATGTGCAGGTTTCATCACAATGTTTTCCCTCACCATAAGAGCATCGGATAGTGTTCAACTAATGTATATAATAACTCAGAAAAGAGTCTGGGGAATCAAACCCGATACCTTGAGGTAGGAGTTGGACCCCTTCACCATTGGGCCACCGATGCTCCATTAATGCTATAAAATTGTGGTCTCTACTCGGCGTCTGGCGTCGGAAACCCGGTTGTGGTCTAAACCGCTCTGCGTACGGGCCTGGGGGCCGCCGCGCATACTTCTTGTCCACTTCCCGAAATCTTCGCCATCCTTCGTGGCAAGTCTCTGTACCAATCCATCTCTTGACATTTCCACTAATTTTACTCTCTAATATAACTTTTCCTCTCACCAGCCCAGCAGTGATCTTACCCTGCGGCGAGCCCGCCCTCGTGACCCGATGGTCACCCATCTCGTACCTAGCTCGCGCCGAGGGCCCGCACCCGGCGCTTCCGGCCCCGCGCTACGTACTCGCCGTGGCTACGAAGCGCTGTGTATTAGTCTATGATACGCAACAGAAGACGCCTATAGCAGTTATATCTAATATACATTATACCAGGTAAGTTCAATGGCATAGGACTATAAATTACTGGCGGTAACAAAATGGTAAAAAAAGCGAAATAATTAAAACTAAAATGGCAAAAGTTTTGTTTTTATTGGACTAACCAGGCAATGGACCGCCATCTCACCTGGTGGTAAGTGACGATGTAGTCGAAGAATGTGATATAATTGCAAAACAGTCCATGGCATATTCGCGTGACATTACCAATAGTGTTATGGGGGTGCTTTGGCTCAATCAGTTGACATAAATGTGTGTGGAACCCATGGAAGAAGAAAAATAATTGTTCGGATATCTAGATCTTAAACATTATTTTCAGATTAGCTTCCTTTAAAAACTAGCTTATATCCTTTACAGAGTTCAAAATACAGGTTGCTACATAATATATGTATGAAGCCGTGAACAGGATGGAGTGCTAAACATATTAAAACGATAGGTACAATTATTTCTGTCGTACGTGGAATTTTTGTACCTATCGTTTTCATACATTTAGCACTCCATCCGGTTCACGGCTTCATACATATATTATGTAACACCCTGTATATCTATACCAAGTGAAAAAAAAAAAAAGAAAAAAAAGTAACAAGTGTCATCCAAATCGGTTGAGCGATATAGCCGTGTAATGCTTTACAAACAGACAAAGTTACATTTCGCATTTCTCTCCCTTATCATAGTGGGTTTACCTTGACAATGTAAATAAATAATAATAAATTAATAAATGATCCGGGATTTGACAGATCAAGTAATAGTAAGTGACTGCAAACTGACTTCCATTACCTGTCCAGTTTCTATCATAGTGACACATTCCGCGACCTAAAACTTACTTTCGCATTGATCCACACTAAAGCATATACTTCCTCCCTAGGCTAACGGATCTAACCTGGTCATCGGACGGCCTTACGCTGGTAGCATCAAGCACAGACGGCTATTGTTCCGTCGTAAGCTTCGCGAAGGGGGAACTCGGAGAACCGGCGCCCAAGCCAGTGGAACAGCCCAATGGTAGGTCTTATTATTTTTTTCTGATGCAAAAATATGGATATTATACGGCAAACAGATAAGTAAGCCATCTCACGGAAAGTGGCCACCGCCGCCTATGGACATCAGCAACATTAGGGACGCTACCAATGCATTGCCCGCCTCTTAAGAGACCTCTAATATACCCCTTGAACGATCACATGTTGTAGTCCAAAGGAAACAACATATAAGGAGAAGGGATATTTTGGGGATGAGTAAAAATATAACGTACTGGAATAACAATAAGGTAAAATAGAAATGTCAAACTAGACTTGATGCAATATTGTTATTGTACCCACGATCATTTTCACTAGATTTTCAACTTTGGTTGTCCATTCTTTTAAGTTACCTTTGCTACTCATCCCCAAAAATTCCCTTGCCATTCAATCCCATCCTTTGAGCTCTGGCTCTAATTTTCACGTGTGTTTCACATGTATGTATGTACATGATTGTAGCACCGACACGACTAAGTACTATAAACAAACAAATACATATAACTTTACAGAACCAATGGACACGCAAGCAGACGAAGCCCCAGAAACACCGAAACAAAAAACTCACACAACAAAAGAAAAAACACAAACACCAAAAGAAAAAACGCAAGAGCCTAAATCAGCAAAGACCGAGGAATCGAAGAGCACGACTCCTAAAATAGATAGCTACATCAAATTTAAAGCTCCCGAGAAATCGCCTAAGAAACAGAAAAGCAGTCCAGCCGTTAAACAGATTAAGACTCCGGTCAAACTCGACGTGTTTGTCGAAACGGCTATGCCATCGTGGTCTGACAACTCTAGCAACGAAATCATCAAGCCAAAAGAGACTATGGAAGTGGATAAACCTATCGAGATCGTGGAAATCGAAGACAGTGAAGATATGAAGCTGGTGTACGAAGATACGCAAAATAGTCAATCTACGGCTGAAGAAAGTGCGAAGAAAACTGTCGAAAATAAAGTGCCGACGCCAATGGATACGTCAGAAGCGACGACGTCAAAGCAAAAGTCCCCCGTACAAAAGAAGAGGGTTGCACCCAAACCGGTGACCACTCCAAGTAGCTTCAAGAATAACGAGAATAACTTCTTCAGACAGGCGAAAGTAACGGATGTGAAGCAGACGGTGGCAGAAAAGGCGGTACCCAGTCCTAAGGCGCCTAGACGAGTCAACTTCGTGACATTATCTAGCCCCAAGAATAAAAAGAAGTGCTAAATAAGGCTGATGAATAGGATTTATCTAAAACTGTGAACTGTTAGTATTTGCGCTAAAAAATGAACAGATATCTATTGAGGCGCAAGCTGCTGTCAAAATAACGCCTTCAGTATTTAGGTAGCAGAAATACCGCCACCTGTTTATTTCACACTAGAACACATGGTCGTTTTCACTAAACTTGGAAGACGCCTAAGTTCCGTCTTAACTAGTGTTTAGCCAAACAGTAACGTCCAAATTGAGATAATAAAGAACTTAGCCCATTTTTAAGTTAAGTGAAAACGACAATTAATGTGATTAAGCCGATAGCTGTTATGTGTAATAGCAAGACATGTGTCTTTGCTTATTTTAATTATAATGTTATGTATGAATATAATAAATATTTTGTATCGTTTTTAATATGTAAATGAATGTATGTACGACTGTACAATAAAATGGAAACAAATATCAAAAGTAAACATTTTTAATAAATATTTACAATTCAATGCATTTATCACATTTCAAATAAAAAGACAGTATAATATAACAAAATATACTTATTAATAAAAAGGGTCTGTACTTACCTAAATCAATGGATTGACTCATTATAGTTATCTTTTTCAAAGTTGTCAAAGTAAGGGAGAAAAAACGGAAATAAACATACCACCAGTATTAGAAAACATAAGCATTTAAAACATGTTCTCTATATAATATTCAACGTGTAGTAAATACATACTACATACGTAGTACTCTATTATTGCTCAAATGAGGCATTCAGTTTGATCCTTGAGACCTATAATAACACTAAACCAAAGAAATGCTACACTCATAGTCAACCAACATTTCCGACTAATTACATATTGATTTCATACTAAATCCTAAGTTACATGATCACACAGACAAAACGTAAGAAATTGTCGAATTTCAAGATAAAAAAATTAAGACGCACACAATAAAAAAACGATAGTAAATAGAAGGTTAAGGTCGTCCAAAGAAATGACTTAGTGACGAATTTACTTTTAATTACAGAATAGATTTTGTAGCTTAGCTTTTAGTATGAATCACACAACGAATCAACTATGACAGTGATCATCATAATGAGAGTTCCAAAATCCACGTGATGGCGCCACTGCGCCGTGAGGTCTGATTTCAAAATAAAGCCCTGCCATAGGCTGGAATAGATCTGTTCATTTTCCAGCAGTTGTTTCTGTCCAATAGCACGACAGTATTTTGACAACAGACCCATGCCTCACTAGCGCCATCTGTACCCTCACTACCAGTTAAAACGCATAGTGGTCAGTCTTGAGTCGTCGCTACACACAGTTTTATAACGCAGTCAGAAACCAAATAACGTCTAAAGATGGCGACGACAAATAATCATCGGCTAGTTCAGCTTCGGTACATTTCTATCGTACGCTGAGTACGCAGCACATCAACCTACTCGAAACTAGTATTAGATGAGTTAGTATTCAATCAATCAATACAGTTATTCATTAATTTATTTACCTTAATTTATTTATTGCTATGGATGCGCATACAAATGTTGATAGAAGCGTCGAAGGCCGGTACCGGGATCGAACTCCAGTGCCGCTATGTACCAATGACTCTGTAGTTATGAACATTAGTTGATCACTAACCAATGTTCTTACTCGTGATGAAACCTGCACATTAAACTGAATGTGTGTGTGAAAGCGACTGAATGTGTAACCATGATCCAATCTGGTCAGGTTCCCGTCAAAAGGGTTACTGAGGTCTGATGGCAGTCGCTCCACTGTAATTACCTGATCGGCTAAATCCCGGATCATGGTAAAGGCGGACCCCGGACCCTCGCGCTCGAGAGCACCACTTGGATATTAACGCCAAGATGACCATTGGGTAAGTTGATGTGCGGCCACCTGTACATACGAAACCGAAACCAGCCGATGGGCATTCCCCGCCTATACTGTACATAATATTTTTCTTAATTCTCTCAATGTAAATTTATACAGTTTAAATTATTCATTTGTGGGCTACTGTGTTACCGCAATGAGAAATTATGCCATGCTCTACATTCATTACAAATAATTTTCTACGAGTGAAGAGCATAGCATGACACGTAATCAAAATAAAATCAGTAAATAGACATGCCATGCGTGCGTGACTGTCGCTATGCGGATGTCCCGATAGCCATCTTTTCCCCATAGTATCTGACACCTGACTGTTGTTGCGCGGTAGTAAAGTTATGCGCAGTAGGGGCCGGTTCGACGAGCATTCTCTATAGTTTCGACGCCCCACATGGCATTTCTATTTCCTTAGTTTGATTTAGACTACAGCAAGTAAGCCCTTTGTATGGAGACTCGTATTCTTAGAGATGTATCTGTGTCTCTGTCACACTTGCGTTAATTGTCTATTCGCGGTCCCGGTGTGGTGGGAACTACCGGTACAGTTTCGCGAAGTCCCGCAGTAGCCTCGCCATCTCCTTGTATTTGTCCGCCCTGGAAGACAAGAGTAATTATACTTAGCAATATGAAAGCGGTTATAATAATGACTGTTTCTGAGTTACGTACATTAGTTGAACACTAACCAATGCTCTGACAGTAAGGGAAAACATCGTGATGAAATCTTTACATTCAGGCGACTAAATGTGTAACAATGATCCAATCTGTTCAGGTTCCCCTGTTGACAGGGTCATGGAGGTCAGACGGCAGTCGCTCTACTGTATGACCTGATCTGCCAAATCCTGGATCACAGTCAAGGCGGACACGGGGCCCTCACGCGGTCACAACAGGGACATTAACGGCTAGATGATTATTATTTACCATCTACTACTAAATTAGCTATCTTTATTCTTTATTGTACACAAACATGACATTATGATAGAGCTCGTCTAGTCTAAAATGACGCGCCCCACTACTTAGTTAGTTGATTTCGATGTGTGAGTGCAAATATTGATAACGACACTTCATCTGTGTGGGAGCCAATGAACGACGCGTGCTCCTACGTTTGAATTTCACCGGCAAATGAATGACCAATTACAACGGCATTTGTATATGTATTGCGTCCATATTTTAAACTTGCTTGTGTGCGTTAATGCGATAGTGGGGCGCGGCATTTTAGATTAGACGAGCTCTACAGTACTATATTTTTTCGTTTTTCATTTCAGTACTAAAAGTGCACACTAAACTTAGTAAGCTTATTTTAGCATCTCACCGCATAGCATACTGATGAAACTGCCAGCACTGTTGTTCCGTGGCACACGCGGCCCTGTCCCTTGGCAACTTCTGCAGTGCTGTTTGCACCCAATCCACACCACGGGCCTTCTGCCAGGATACCAGCTCCAACATCACTTCTGCTACTTCTGCCAGCATGTAGGCGTGTAGGTGGAGGACCGAGGACTCGAGTAGCGCGTACGTGATGGCTTCGCCGTAGCTTTCCAGGAGTTCTGTCGCTAGTTCTGGATGGGAGAAACATATAATTAATAAATATAATTGGACAATTCGTCCAGCACCATCTAACCCTACAGTAAACAGAGCTTGTGTTATGGGTGCCAGAATCGGTTATAGAATGGTTGATTTGCGAGGAGAAACCATTGGGGAGCGTCGATGGCCTAATGGGTAGGCTCGTCTCGTATCCTGAGGTACCTGGTTCGAACCCTAGTGCAGCCATGTATGAATGACTGTTTCATAGTTACAGGTACATTAGTGGGAACCCTAACTGATGGCCTTACGGTGAGGGAAAACATCTTAAAGAAAACAAAATATGACAAAATCGGGTCTGGTTCCCCTGTTAAAATAGTTGCGAAGGTCAGATGGCAATCGCTCCTGATCAGTCAAATCCTGGATCATGGTCAAGGCAGACCCTGGGCTCGCGTGCGCGAGAGCACAACCGGAACATTATCGCCAAAAAGAAATTTCACATCACCAGCTCATAATAGACTCAAGCCTTCCTCCTCTATACATATTAGTAGAGAGGAGTGCCATAATCTCGGTCGATATTGAGAATTATCGCCATTATTTCAACGTCTATTATGGATTATGACAAAACCCGCTCTTATGTTTCATCTCCTCCACTCTGCCCGATGTAATGCTACGTCTTTGACCTCATCGTCGCTTTCTATTAGATGAGCTGGGGTAATAAAAAATAGGTAAGCGGACCCTGGCAGAACCCTGGACTGATCATTCAAATGATGATTATCACTAACCTCGTATCCTCTCCTTGCCGGGTTTGGTCTGCGTGGCGGCCTTCACCAGGTCGTAGAGGAACTTCATAACGGAAGCGTTGGCGTCGCGGTGGTCCAACGCGGCGGCCAGCGCGGCGCAGCGCGCCCCGGCCAGCCCCGCGCCGCATTGGAGGAACTCTAGGGGGATGCGTTGGAGGAACCTGGCGGGAGAGGGAAGAGATGTTACTTGATGTGTATAGATTAAGACTCAGGTAACAAGCGTTTCCAGGCCAGAATGGTAAATGGATATCTCTACAGATAGTCATCATCTTAGTTCGCAAATTGGGTACAATATAGGAGATAGGAAGCTATTATAATCTATAGCAAAATCTGTCGTGGGTACATTAGTGGAACAATAACCGATGCTTTTACGGTGAGGGAAAATTTCGTGCAGCCGATTGAATGTGTAATCATGTCCAATCTTGTCAGATTCCTCTGTCAACAGGGTCACGGAGGTCAGATGACAGTCGCTCCACTACAGGACCCCGGGCCCTCGTGCGGCAGACTACAACCGGGACATTAACGTTAAGATGCTTATTAAATGCGAGATGTTACTCATAAATTGTATGGTGGTTGTAACTTCTATGACGAATCTCAAATGTACATTGCCTACTAGTTTTTTTTGCTTTCCGACCTCCACTATCCATGTAAATGGTTGTCTGGAAGAGATCGCTATTGGCGATAAGACCGCCTTTGTACTTGTCATAATCTTACAGAATCTGTGATAATTATACTGTTAATGTACAATAAAGTGTTAAATAAATAAATAAATAAATAAATTGTGAGGACAATATATATTTAAGAGGGTAATATAGATTTAAGAGACCCACAAAACGTTGATCTTCCCGTGTACAACTTGACAACAACACGTTTGCAATCTGGTCTATTGTATTTTGACAACCAACCTCGCCAGAAGCTTCATCTAGTGAAGTTTCGACCTCGCAATACAGTAATACCCGTGTAGTGTCCGATAGAGTAGAATAACAGTCGTGGATGTCGTACAAGGCACAAATGTTTTCGAGACAAAAAAATCCAAGTCTCCACAGACTGAAAAATGGGCAGCAACGTTTTCCATTGTTACATTTATTACACTGCGCTCTCCAACCCGCCTGCCAAGCGTGGAGAGAACTTATGGTCTCTCCCTTTTTGTGGGAGAAGCCCCTGTAGTATTCCACTCACCGTATACACAACCGGAAAAGGTCGTCCACAGTATCCGGATTGTCTTTCAGGCCGTTTGGTTGCTGCAACAGCTCGAAGGCTTTCGGCATCACGGTCTGGAGGAGTCCGATCAGATGGGGAACGGCTACTGGTTGGGACGCCATCTGGAAGGTAGACATGTTGTTTTACTTTACAAAGTCACAAAACAATAAGCCTGAGAAGTCCGCCTGGGTGAGTACCACCGCCTTATAAGACCACGCTAAGACCGGATCGCTTATTAAAAAAAAAATCTCTGTATGGCATCTTGTGACAAGTTATTTTTTTCAATAATAGAACGTTATTCATAAAAGTCATAATAAGCAATTTGATTTCTTTGGGGCTGTTTATTTTCGTGAGTTATAAAAAATATTATTAAATAATGGGCAAAACAACAAATTTAGAAAAAAGTTCAAGCTAATCGTGACCAAATAACTGAATGTTTACAAGAAGGACTGACAAGGACAGATTATCCCCAGATTATTGCCATATCCACGTTTTATCATTTTTACTACTGTCAGTCAATACGGACTTTTCGTGGTCTTATTATATCTATTTCTGCCGCGAAGCAACAATGCTTGCAATGTTGTGTTTCGGTTTGAAGGATAAATAGCCAGCGTAATTACGGGCACGAGGCATTTTATCTCAGTTCTCACAGTGACAACGCTCGCGGTTCTGCATTTTTGTTGCCTGCAACCTAAATGCATGAATCGTAGATGTTATGGGCAGTTACCGCTTACCGTCAGGTGGGTTGTCTGCTCGTTTGTCACTGTGTAGAATAAAAAAACCGCTAAAATCTACATATAATGCTATTTGTTTTTATTTAATTTGTTCATTTCTGTCATATCATGGTATCTCGTGGCATATGTCCTTATCCTATTACCTCATCAACCAGCACCGAGGCGAGATACAACACGCAGCTGTGTGCCCGATGCATGTACAAAGCACCTAATGTAGTGGCTATAGGCGGCAGCAGTGCGGTGGAGTGCCGTCCCGTGCACCGCAGTGCGAACCGCACGGCACGGCACGCACGCTCCGTTACACGGACGTCTGCTTGGTATCTGGATGGAGGGGAAAGAAATTAATATATTCATCATCACAACTTCCATTCATTCATCGTCAAAGGTTTGTCGACTATTAGCACGCATTTTTGCTATAGGCGAAAACGGCGTCAAGCTATAAGCAAAAAACTGGTGTTGCTTATGTCTATAGGCAGTGGTGACCACTTTCCAGCAGGTGGCCCGCTTGCCTGTTTGCCTACTGTACGACATAAAAAGAAAAAAAAAAAAAAACTGGGATGAGTTCAAAAAATTTGAGGTTTTAATTAATGGGGATCCATTTTTTATTTTTTGTTTTTTCGTTATTAATTAATCAGTTTATTTACCTTGTATAATCATATGGTTTAATTTGGTGTTGTACATTGCTACATTCTAATATGATATAATTTTAGCTCAGGAAGAGCGAGATCTTCTAACACAGGCTAATAAGCTTAAAAGAAGATCTCAATCACAGTATATAGCTTTATGAAAATTTGTAAAAAGAAAATAAACATTTCATTTTATTTAGTAATTTTTATTTACCTAAAATAAGACGCCTGAAGAGGCTGCACTTATGGGATAACATATGACCTGTCTTATTATTATTAATCATTTATTTCAAACCATATAAATACGACTTTTAACGGTCCATAAAAAATGTATGTAGACACTGGCAAGTAAGATCCGTTGTTAAAATATGTATACTCTACTGGTCAGAATCAAACGCTCATAGTTGAGAGTGAATTTCAGCCTTCAGCCAACAAGACCTTACTCGACAGTGAACGGGTGGGTGAGCACAAAAACAATAGCCCTCAAGCAGCGGCATCTGACCTCGGAAATATCTGAAGACTTTCATTGGTGTAGGAGTATTTATATTATCTCTATAATCTACTTTATTTGAATAAAAATTCACTTACCTTCTTTAAAAAGTAAGACGAGAAGCGAATAAGAAAACTTTCGTAAATATAAGAAACGCACAAAACATTTTACTTCAACTTTCTCAGTAAATATTACTAAATAATGAAAAGTATTGCGTTCAAGTTTGATATTCGAACAGTCACCAAATCGTCATAAAGCAAACGTCACAGTAGCTAAATATCGTTTGCATTTCAGTGAATAATGTTACGTAGCTTAAGACTGGTGTTTCCCGAACACGCTCTTCAAGATTCCCTTCTTCAATCCCGAGTAGCTTTGAAACGATATATTTTAACGAAAATCTGACAAACCACAGGCATATATATTGGTTTCAGGATCTCGTTTAGAATATTTCATTGGCTTTGATAGCGTCATATTGAAGATATGATCAAAATACGGTATGAGATGCAGTTTTTTGTTACCAAAATTAGCCGGACGGGGTGCCTGTCCTGACATAGCATGTTGAAATGATGTTTGTATGAAGTGCATTTTTATCCTTCCTTAGTATAGAATAAAGTCTTTTTCCGCGTCTGTCCGTCTGTACAATCGTTAACTCCCCTTATACCACGTTACGGATTTTGATGCAGTTTTCACCATCATCTAGAGAGTTTTATCCGGCCGTTTTATATGTATAGTAAAGAAAAGTTGAGAGGAAGCGAGGCGGGGCTAGTCATAATATATTTCAATCATAATTTTTAAACTGCAACCTGTATGCATCGTAGATGTTACGGGCAACAGTTACCACTCACCATCAGGTCAACTGTCTGCTCGTTTGCCACTGAATAGTATAAAAAACTCACTTGTCCAAAACCTCCTGTATGACCGGCCATGCGTCGCTAAAGGCCGCCACGCACGGATGGCTGGAAGAGCTCGTCGTCGTCAGGTAGTCCACGTCTCTGAACAGAGCCGCGACCCGGTCCAGATACACCACGGGATCTGTGTCGCTGTTCTTCTTGACCGGTTTCCCGGCCTTGGCGAGGGTTGATAGGGCGGTCAGCTGGTCAGAGACGGCCTCCCGCATCGCTACTGTTAGCTGGGGAGGGAATGGTAGTTAGAATTGCAAATACGGAAAAAAATCTCGATTAGCAGCAAAGTCCTATTATATAAGGCGATACTGATTCCAGTCTGGAGCTATGGTATTCAGATTTAGGGTTCAGCCTCCAACTCGAATATTGAAATTATACCGAGATTCCAGAATAAAATGTTGAGGACAATAACTGACGCCCCATGGTTTATCACAAACGAACAGCTCCACCACATTCTAAAAATAAATACCGTTCGACAGATAATTGTCCCCCACACGAAAAATAATCATTGATTGTCCCACTTTAACAATTTAGCAACACAATATCATGAAGCCAGAAGACTAAAACGGAAAATACCCCAAAACATACTGAAATAGAATAAAAGTAGGATGTGACACAGGTCGCATACCGAGCATACCTTCTGAAAATTCCGTCATACGTCATGCCTCCTAATAACATCACTAAATTTTTTTTTTTCATATTTTTTTTTTATGACACGGTAGGCAAACAGGCAAGCGGGCTACCTGATGGGAAGTAGTCACCGCTGCCTATAGACATTAGCAACACCAAGAGTATCGTCAGTGCGTTGCCTACCTCTATAACACGTTGATCTGGCAGTAAAAAGGCAAATGCCTCACTGCCAAAGCCACGGTTCCCCAAATCCCCACCCCATGAAGCACTATTATTTATTATTTAAAGGTATCCTCCCTCAGCAGAGGAGAAGACCAAAAGGCCGAAGTTCAAGGCGAGAGAGGGAGGAAGCGAAGTGGCGGACAAGTCCAGCGAGACCGCTTTCTGGAGCATCGCTATCACCGATTCGTTGCAGACCTCATAAAATTATTATTAGATAGATAGATATATCCGGGCCGTTTTCCGCATTCAGGCGAAACTCGCGCCTATTCTGCGTGGATATTTATTTAAACTTCATGCACTATTTCATACAATGGTGGACTTGAAAGCTTCATAGCTTTCTCTACCAGTCAAATATGATATGGATATGGTGTACTCCAAGATACTCTATTGTTCCTGCCATCCCAACTCCTCCAAAATTATTATTATTCATATCAGCAGGCCACGACCCAGCGCCCGCTAACAAGGCAGCCGCGTGCCCGCCACAGGACATCCTCAGTCTCCAACCATTGGCGTATCTAGGGCTATTTTCTAGGGCCCCTGGCCCCTGAGGTGGCCGATGAGGCCGAGTCAATCGCCAATGTACAGCCAGTGAGCATCCTATCCTGGGGTGGGCACCAGACCATTCTGGGCACGGCCCACCTGGCCCCCCCTCTTCCTACGCCTATGTCTCCAACTTTCAACGCCCAGCATGACAACCAACCTGGTCAGCAGGCAGCGTCCCCAGCGCGGCAGCCACGGCCCTCATGAGCGCCACTGCGGCGGGCGGCGGCAGCGCGCCGGCCCCCGCGGCGCGCGCGGCCGCCAGCAAGGCCGCCGCGTGGCCGCCGCACGACGATCGACAGCACTTGCATATGTTCTGGGGGGGAGGACAAGTTCTTACAAGCTGTTCTTTAACTTGCCCGATTCGTATGCTAGTCCGTCAAAATTTGCAAACTATGTTTCGAACATTTGTTGGTATCCGATTTAGCTGACATTTGGTATAACCCGCGTCACGAAAGAAGAGACTTGTCAAGTGGCAGTGGAGGGGATTTCGCGCAGGTAATCGTATGCAGCGCAAGTCGGACCACGTGACCCGCCGAGTCTCTTCTTATTTGACACTAGCTGTACACCTATGTTTATAACTTGAATGACAATGCATTGATATTGTACCATAGAGCTAGTCTGATGATGAAGGCGGAACATGGTGAAAGGAACTAATGAATGCAATAAGATAATTTCATCGTATTTGGGCTCTTTGAATTGGTCTTCATAAGTACTTACACTTTAAAAGCTTGTTATGGAAAAATATTTTTGATTTGACAACTTATTTAATAATATAAGGAGGTGAATGGACAAACGACAGCTATGAAACACGACCAGCGCTAACGAAATAACTCCACTTAAAATAAGTTTAAATCTGAACGCCTTCGAAGCTGGAGTGAATAGGTTGTTTCGAGACAAGCAAGTTCCATTTTCAGCTCCATTGTCACTTACCACCAGGTGAGATGGCGGTAAAATGTAAAAATAAATTACTACACGTTAGCCTCGTTATAACTCAGAAACGGCTGGACCGATTTCAATATTTAATTTTTATTTTGTTTGCTATAATACAGGGGGTGGTTAACACGCAAGAAAAAAAGGGCAGGTAGAGGGTAGGAGTAGGGTAGCTGAAAGCTAGGAGAAGAGTAGGGGTAGGGGTAGGTAGGAGCAGGATGCCACGCGACCGAAATCACGCCAGGCCCACCAGTAACAAACAAAATAATAACTAACCTGCAAAGCCACAGCAGCCGCATAAGCTAATTTAGGTTCAGCCAACGCGTTGACCAGCAACTGCAACGCGGCCGGCACACACTCGGGATGTTTCTCGATCCACTCGCAGAGCTCCCCCAGGAGAAGGAGGCAGGTCTTCCTGACGCCTATGTGGGTGCTCTCCGGCATGGACAGGATGGCTTCCACCACCTTTGGGACGTACTCGTACTCCTCGCTGCGAAGGAGAGGTTGCTTATTGTGGGGAAGAAGAGTCGGAAAGGTGATAAATGAACGGACAGATCACCTGATGGAAAGTGGTGATTATAGCTAGCTTATGACTCCCCTACTAAGATGGCGGGACACCGCTATCTGTCTGCGCGTTTGTTAACACCTCAACTGGTTACTCAAATACCAGAAACGCTACAGCAGTGTTAAGAACAGTAGCGCGCGTATTAAATGGACCGGCCAGGTGCGTCGTGCGCACACACGTAGCGTCGACTTCGGACGCCATTGTTGCGTCGGATTGTGAAAAAAGGAATTACGGAGTAGACTTAATAATATCTACCAGCTTCTTACTTATTTCTGCCATTAGCTACTGAGGATATAAGTCGTTGTACCATGTTCAAAACTTCCAGTTTAATAAGTAAGTGTATACTGGAAGCTGGATATCAGTGATTTTGATGGACCGAGAGATAGATTTGCGTTTGGATGCAACATTTGATGTCATGGTCGACAGAGGACTCTTGCCAACTATATCTGGATTGGACAGGACTGTTTGTCGTTAAGTATCTGCCACAAGCAAGAGAGACTTTGTCAGTGTCACGCTCAGTTGGGGTTGGGGATCAGTACTACACAATACAAACAAAACATTGTTATAATTGTTACAAGGAGTGTCGGTGACTTGTCGGATTCGTAAGCAAAAGGTACCGTGTTCAAACCCCAGTGCCGTCATTTACCAATTATATTTTTGAGGTACATACATTAGTTGAAAACCCTTACGGTGAGTGAAAACATCGTGATGAAACCTGCACATTCAGGCGGCTGAATGTGTAACCGTAATCCAATCTGGTCAGGTTCTCCTCCACTCCAGGTCGCTCCACTGTAATAACCTGGGGGCCTATTCTTGCATTGTGACATCCTGTTTTCGAACTTTCCATTAAAAATGACACTCGATCTTTGACAATCCTTAAGTATCGAAGATCGTGACATTTTAATACAGATTTGTGATTGAAGAAAATGTCGAATTCGAGATATCGAAGCGCCAGAATAGGCGGTCTAATCTGCCAAATCATCCATGCCAATCATGGTCAAGACGGATCCCGGGCCATTATGATCATTAATCTGCCAAATCCTGGATCATGATCAAGGCGGATACCGGGCCATTAATACAACTACGCATTGGCGATACTCTTGGTGTTGCTAATGTCTATAGGCAGTGGTGACCACTTTTCGTCAGGTGGCTCGCTTGCCTATTTGCCTACCGTATGACATAAAAAAAAAAACTAGTGTATCCGCGACTACGTTCGCGTACACATATGTACGACAGGCAGCGGAAAGTGACTTTATTTATACTATGTATAGATTGTTTCCATGTAACTGCAGCACTCACGGCAATATATTCTTGGCGACCGCCTGCATAACGAACAAAGCAGCCTCCGTGTGCTCCCAGGACGCGCCGGCTTGAAGCGCCGTGAACATCTGCCGGAACACGGAGCTGGAGCCCACTATGAACACCACGTCCTTTATCAGCTCCGAGACCTTCACTCGGAACTCCTGGAAGGGTGCAAGGGATGTGTTAGGAACAACGCCATCTTGAGGCAATAATGTAAACAATAACGTAACTTAATGTTGTAGATGTCGCTAGGCGCTATGGATTTTAACACTTTTGTTGAGGCCGACCCAACGTTCAGGTCGCAACCCAACATGGGGCCTATGATTTTACAATGATATTTAGGATACAAAATTTTAAGGTTGGAAAAAACATCTGTGTATTTATTTGTTTATTATTACAAATTACAAGCATTATCATTAGGTACAGCTTGTAATGGTAAATAAATAAATAGATAGATGTTTTCCGATCGTAAATTAATTTAATATTATTAAAATATAAAGTTCTGTCACACACAATAAAATTATGGAATATCATTTATAAATATGTTCATCATTACTAAAATTATTAACTAATTAGTTACACATATTCTATATTATCTATATTCCGTTCACATTACACATTGCAAATTTATTTATTTACTGCCTAGTTAAATTTTTGAATTGAACAGTGGAACAAATCAACCGATTTTCCTGCTTTATTTCATATTCTTAGTGCTGTTGTAAACGGGGCATTCAAAAGTAAGTTGGTTCTGCACAGCGGGGTAACAAATGTCTCGTCTCTACCTTTCCTTCGCAGTCTCGAATTTGGTACCAGTAATTCCAACGACTCCGGGTTTGTCATGATACCCCGAAACACTTTAAATACATAAGTTGCTAACGCCACATTTCGTCGAACCTCCAACTTAAAATATTCCACCATACCCAACACGATGAGTGTTGGTTATATTAGAGGGTAAAAACTAAATTCCAGTTTGCTTCTAATTAATGCATTGTAAAGAGCCTTCAGAGAGGTTGGGTCCGAAAAATCCTTACTCTGTCTCAGCACGAAGCCTAAATTCCTGAAAGCCCTCTTACATATATCAATGATGTGGCTTCAGAATGTGAGATCACTTGTCATGTGAACTTCAAGGTCGCCGACTGCTGAAACCCGTGTGAGGCTGTGGTGGTCGATTTAATATTGATATTCGATAATGCCATGCCCTCGACTGCATGTCATTACATGACACTTGTATAACATTACAATAGAGTTTGTTTCCTAGGCTCCACTGTGATACCCTGTCAATGTTTTCTTGCTGTCTCTCGCAATCGGTTTCGCTATCTATCTTACAGCAGAGTTTTAAGTTGTCAGCGAACAATAAGTACAGAAAGTCATCATCAACCACTTCTAGAGGGTCATTGATCAAGATAATGAACTCCAATGGTCCGAGATTACTGCCATGACTTACTCCAGATAGTGTGAGATACTGCTCTGAACCCCATATAAAAAAAATAAAAAAACGAAGGCCTTCCAGGTAGCTAGCACAAGAATGCAATAATATTAGAGTAAATCCCATCCTACTGAACGTCATCAACAGATGTCATTATTGACCAAGTCGAAAGCCTCCCTAAAATTAAAGTAGGCAACATCCAGTTGGCCACCCACTCTCTCGTCCATAGCCTTCCTTGCATCCTGCATGAAGCTCATCAAATTGGAAACCGTTCTATGACCTGGCCTGAACCCATGTTGGGAATTACTTAGTCTAGGTTCTAGTGAGCACAATAACATGAGTCATGTTATTCATATAGGCCATTAAGTTCAAACCCACTTTGCAGGTAAGGTTTTAAATGAGGGGTAGGTTCCAATCAATTAATCCATAATCATATCCATAAATCCATAATCCATTCAACTATTTTACGTAAAGCTGGTACAAGGAGACCCTTGACTCTGGCGAGTTGTTCTACTTACTGCTTGATTAATCAATCAATATTTATTTCGTCGTCATAGGTACAATAGGTGGTAACAAAAATAAGTAGCGCCTCTACGATGCGCCTCACGGCATACGAAATTCATGAATACAATAATAATGACAGTACATAATAAAGAACATTTTTAAGTAATATTAAGAAATTAAATTTCAATTTTTTAAATATATAAAAAAGGTGAAATATCAATTAGGTATGTCTTTAGGATTGATCTGATCTCCAACCCGCCTGCCAAGCGTGGAGATTATGGCAATAACCTCCCCTTTCGTGGGAGAGGCCCTAAGTCCTGCAGTGGACTGTTACGGGCTGTGATGATGATGATGTCTTTAGGATTAGGTCCAAAAATAGATAATAAATTGATTTATATCAATCATAAAATAAATAAAAATTATTTAATGTTAAATAAAAATTCATTATTTGAAAATGTTAATGTTTAAACTATTATTAGAAATTAAAATAATTATTTATTTATTCATAAAATATAATTAAGGTAATCATTTACATTATATTAGCATTTGTCAATTAAAATTGGGGTTTCATATGTTCAGGTAATTGATTTAAAAATTTAGAACCCATTTTCCCAATAATTAAACAGCCCAGATATAGGCACATCAGCCTTTGGCTGCTCGCTGCTGCTGCTCATAATAATAATTTTGTTTTTTGTGTTTCGTTTAGTTTGATATCAACTTTTAACTTTTTGGCCTTCCCTTAGAAACCCCGCACTTTACTGTCTTATTTGTGTCACTTTGATATACTGGTCTCTGCCTTCAAGATATGATTTTATTAAATCTGCAGAAATCATATTGATTAAGCTTCTAAATTAGTAACTCATGATCAACGCGGTCAAATGCTTTTGACATGTCCATAAAAATGGCACAAGATGGAGTTCTTCCATATTTACGATGGCATGTTGCACTAGATTATATATTGCCATACTAGTCACTTTTTCATTTCTAAACCTGTTTTACTCAGTAACCAATATTTTGTTTCTCCAAAAAGTTATAGAAAATGTCATAAATAATTTCATCAAAATTTATTGAATGGGTTTTTGGTGCTAGATAAATAAGTATTTTAAATGCATACTTATTTATACATAGAACACCCAGACCCGTAACAGAGTTTATTTAGGTAAGTGCCTGTCGAAAAACACCAGTTAATTAAGTGGTTCAGGGGACTCGAAATTAAGGAGCCAACATACTTAACAACATAACCTATTCGAATTTTTTAATGACAGTGCTGGATGTTGTTGAAGCCAAAAATATTGAGTGGGAATTTGTCTCAACATTTGGTTCTTTGTAGTTTTTATTTTTATGATCACTTACATCTTAATTTCGATTTATGAAAAAAATAATGAATGCATTAGCTATTTGTAACGGCGTCGTAATATATTTGTAATATTTGCTAATGTCCTACTGGTATTTACTGGTACTGGTATTCCACTTTGCTGTACTTACTGGTATTTAGCCATTTTTGTCGCTGACAAGTCGGCCAAAGCCATAATCGGCCCATCTCTAATTAAACTTATAACTATTAGAAAATACTGTGCATATTAACAAAATGTAGATGATAGAAATGCAATTTTAAAATATAAAGAAACGTAACTTACGTAGAAATCATCTCCTTCGTCGGGCAGTTGCGTGTGATCTGGTTCGCACTGACAGTGTCTCGCCAATGCTTCTATAAGTCTCTCTATATGTGGTTTGAAAACATCAGTCAGAGACTGGAAGTCTTTTTGATATACTTCTTCAGACAAACGATACCACAGGTTGAACGTTATTTCTGCCACCTGCAACATAAAGTGATTAATTGAATTCTGACAGATAAAAGGATAAATCTGATGCTTTGTTATTTGGTTTCCTAAGTGTAGATAGTACAAAAATTACAATTTGTTTTTATTAACAAGTAAAAAGAAACACTGTCTTACCTCATAGTCGTGATGACCAACACATACTAGAGCCAACTCCAAAGACCTAATTGCAAAATGTGAGTTCCCGTTCGATGCAAATGTTATAATCTTATCTAAAAATGATTCAGCCAGCTCCGTAAACACTCTTGCATAGTTTGCCGTTATCTCCTCCTCCTCGTGAGCTACTGCTAAATGATAGCTCTCTTCTAATGCAGCAACACTATCAAACAATAGCCGGTCTACGTCGTCATTATTATTATTTTCCTCTAAGCAGTGCAATAATGCACAAATGCAATCCGATGCAGCATCATGTAGAGTATTGATGGAGTTGTGGTCTCTCAAAACTTGTAAACAAAGCCCAATTACAGGATTTTGTGGTATTTCTTGAATGTTAATAGCGCTCACTTGTATCCATGATGTCAAACATTTAATTATCTTCAACGCAACATGTGCAACTGTGTGATTATGAGAGACACTCTCTTTTAGGAAATGTGATACTATTTGCGCGTTTGATCTTAGTTCATTTTTAATGTCTTCTCTTCTGTTTTCGCCTAGTTTCAGGCTCGATGAGTCAATCTCTTGAGGTAGTACAGTAAGTATTTCTAATAAAGCAAAGCTATTCTTTTCCGAAAATGATTTTATTAGATCACTAATGCAGTTCTGCCATGTTGGCATTTGTAATGCTAAATCCGCTAGTGCCAGACATAGTTGTGTCAGTATAGAGGCGCTTGCGTCTGGTGTGGCACCTTCTAAGTGAGCAATTAGAGAGTTTCTAAGAGGAACTAAAGCTTCTGAGGGCAACTCTGACAAATTGTGCTGGATCTTGGACCTCATAGTTTGAGCGCCGAAATAACACGAATTTATGTCTTTCTTCTGCTGCAATAACTCGTCTGCTATTTTCCACGAATGGATCTGTAAATAAAAAATCACCAAGTGTTATAGATGCCGTGTATTATATGGAAATGTTGTGGTTGTAAAAACCATATTATTTGTCACGCTGTTTCAATCAATCGCAATGATTAAATAAGTTTCCAAATGAATATGAAATTGTTGACTTACAGATTTCTGTACTTCCTCCAGCCAAAGCGAAGCCTTTTCCTTAGCAGCAGCATCGGGGTTATCGAACAAGGCACTGATGGCCTGGTAAACAGTGTCCATTGCCGGAGACTCCATGGTTACAATGTTCGCGTGGCACTAGGAAACCTCAACACTTCACTTGCCAAATAAAAGTGACACTCTTAACATAATAACCAGAAAAAGAAATAGAAAAAGCAATAATTCGCGAAAACATGCACGTCCGAAAAGAATGCTTGACTGACAATGACATTTTAATTGACAATTCGACAAAGTGAGTGACAGTGTTGCCAACAGTGCCGGACTTGATGTCGCCATTATTCAAAATTTAAGTTGCCCATAGTAGCCAAATTTCAGTTTTCTAAGATGCTCCAAATACCTTCAAGCTTTCAAGTTTAGGGGACATATAGTCGACGTCTAGTCATGTTTGTATTTTATTTTAAATTTTTTATATATTGGCTGTTCAAATCCAGATTCGTGCGAACTAAGCGAACTCGGTATTTTTGGTATTCGGCACTTAAAATCTGCAATGTATAGCTTGATCGGCGACAGAGGATACCTGCCAATGGTGGCGCTAGTTCTGCGTTTTATGTAGCAACACTGGAAGCATGTATGCTTTGTCTTCAAGGCTAGAGTGAATAGGCTGTTCCAAGACGGGCATGCTTCATCTTCATAGTCACTTACCAACAGGTGAGATGGCGGTCAAATGCCTATCTTGTCTAAATATATGTGTATTTTACTGTGTGCAATAAAATGATAAATAAGATAAATAATAAATATATAAAAAGAAGGTCTAAAGTAACTAAAACACGTACGAACTTAAAGTACGCGGTTTTTAAGTTCACGAACTTATCCGGGTCGCGGCGCTGACAGACGCGCGAGCCAACGCCGCGAGCCGTGAGCTACGAGCAAAATTCAAACATGTTGGATCGCCGGCGAACTTACTCGGTGGTTTTAAAGTACGCGTACTTAGGCTGACACACGAGCGAGCAAAGTCGTCGAGCCACAAGTGCGCGTACTTACTCGCCCGTTTATCAGCCACTTAATATAGGGTGATAATTTTGACAACTCCCTAATTCGTGCGTACTTGGCGCATGCCTATGAAGTGTCGTGTTGTTTTTCTGTAAAATGTACGACAGATAATGTCGTACTTCATAGACAGGTACCGCCCCTATAGCGAAGTGCCACGAATAACAACAGACAATCGAAAATCGGTATTCAAATAAAATAATTGATCATTTAAAATTAACATTTAGGTAATTATATTATTTTTGTAACTAAATTCTTATTTCTTGGTTGTATTTCACCCTAAGATACCTTTCACAACAACGATTTCCTCTCGTGTGTATTCTACGGAATAGGCTGACTAACCAAATAATAATACGCACTTGTTGAAACCGTCGTTGTCGAAGGGTTTTTAATATTATATAATTAATAATTAATTAGTTAAATAATTAATTCAAAAGAAAAAAATAACGTTTCTTTTGTATAATTGGTGTATACCACATAACCATGCAACTATCGATTCTAAGTTCTATGAGAATGTTATCATTATTGAATATATTCATTAACGATTTTACACTACCGCATCGCTACTATGAACTGCCAAAATGATCATCCTATTTTTGACAAAGTATAGTATTCTATGGCAGAATTCAAATGCCACCAACAATGCGACATGGATAATAAGGAACGTGACAGAAAAAGAAACTAACATGGCCCTATTGCAATAATGACGTGTCAGAAAAAGACCTAGCGCCCTTCTTCATGGCATTATGATTCTTGTCATCATCATCATCACAACCCGTAACAGTCCACTGCAGGACTTCGGGCCTCTCCCACGAAAGGGGAGGTTATTGCCATAATCTCCACGCTTGGCAGGCGGGTTGGAGATCGCAGTGTTTAAATATAACAATGGAAAATGCTGCTGCCCATTTTCCAGACTACGAAGACTCTTGATCTTTTGTCTCGAAAATATTAGTCGCCTTGTACGACACCCATGAGCGTAAGGGGTTGGTGCTATTCTACTCTGCCGGACACCACACGGCCAATGATTCTTGTCAAATTTGTCAAAATTTGACGTAGTAGACGTTGACACCTAGTTGACACCTAAATTAGACGGTATTAACCAACTAATTTTAAATGGTGTACAATAGTTAAGGCGGCTTATAAGGTTATAGAATACTCAATAGCGTCTAGTTATATTTCCTCTATATAAGTTTATTATTGCCGGTATAATAAATTTTGTTTACTCGTTTTTTCCACAATGTGTCAAAGTAATCTAAAGTCGTTGTACCCCTATAACTGCTCACTCGGTTGCAGTTTGAGCGAGTAAGATGGCGATGTAAAGTAAAGTAAATATTTATTGTGTAATCCTTCGGGTTACACGATCGTGCCCGATGGACATGAAGTCGCGCGGTCTGTACCTAACCTAGCAAGCTCGTAAATTTCTGAATCTTGGGTTAAAAGAGCAAACATAATAAAAGTAACATAGGTCCTACTAATAATCTCGGATATATTGACTCTCAAAATCCAGATTGATAATGCGACTGTGCGGAATGAATATTTAAAAAAATTAGCTCTCAAAACCTGGCTTTGGCTCAAAAAATCTGAGGTGAATTTAATATAATCTCAGCGAGCTTGGAATTTTTTAGTGTTTTGGCTCATAAAATCCTAATTAAACCTAGATGGCGCTGCCAATAGAGTCGATTTGGACGAGGGGAATTTACAAATAAACCTAAACTAGGTGGAGTTAGCTAGTCATGGTAGTAGTTTTTTATGAAATGGGTAGATGGCGTACATATGGTGAAGAAGACGCGGAGTTATTAAGCGCGCTCCACATGTGGACAGTTCCGCGGGAACACGAGAATGTAGAGGTAGTATTCGTGTAGTCCCGTGCATATTTGGCATGTCTCGCCTAGTACATAGACTAAGTAGAGATAGTTTGTTGTCGTCTCGATTAGATCGATTTTATATTTATATTCCTAGCGCTTTTTCCCGTAACAGGTTCGGGATACTCTTGACCTATGACCTTGACCTTGATATTAGTAGATCAAGTAATTACAGTAGAGCAGGTGCTATCACCTCCCTGTTGACCCTGTTTACAGTAGATTACTGATATTACACCAATGAATCGATAAAATGTCGCGCGTTTTGACACCACCACATCCCTAATAGGCGAGAATGTAGAGGGTCGACCAAAGTCCCGGCAAAAGTTTCGCCGGAAGTTTCGGCGAACATGTGGAGCGCGCTTTACAGTGTTGGCCGGGCATAACAGTAGCAAAGTTTCCAGTAATTTAGTTTTTTTTTATCACTGGTCACATTGTCAGTCCAACTTCTGAACGTGGATAGTAATGTCACAACTGTAAAGTGTCAATGTCAATCACAAGGTCATGAGATCGATTGTTGCAGGCAGATAGTACCTATAGTTTGATTGATAAAAAATATACACCCGTACAAATGTATTCCACAACTACCTCGGTTATTTTACGCGGTATTTCTGCATTCACCAAGCAGGCTTCGACGCGAGCGCTGCATACGACGCTGAGACTCATGGCACCCGCAAAAGTGAGTGGTTTTAATTATTTACTTGGTAAATTATGTAACTTTTAGATTGTTTACCGACTGCATTACTTGGTTATAGGTTGGAGACCAAATTCCCTCGGTGGATCTCTATGAAGATTCACCGGCAAACAAGGTGAATATAAAGGATTTGACCGGGGGAAAGAAGGTGGTTCTATTTGGCGTGCCGGGAGCATTCACGCCTGGCTGTTCCAAGACCCATCTTCCCGGCTACGTGGATGGCGCCGAAAAGATGAAGTCGGATGGAGTCGCTGAGGTGGTCTGTGTCGCCGTGAACGACCCATACGTAATGGCAGCCTGGGGGAACCAACACAATACCAAAGGAAAAGTGAGTCATTCATTTGAACTATTAGTACTGTTTTGTAGCTCATACTTTACAGATGGGTATGTCAGTCTGCATCTCTGAGATGTCAGGGATGGTTCATCATCATTGTCCTAGGGGTCAAACCCGGATTCTGTCAGGGAATAATTCATTTTCAACATTTCTTGTCCCATGCTGATTGTTCAAAATTCATAAAACAGTCTGTTGCTAGCTGTTTTTACTTAACTTTGCATAAATACTGATAAAGTCCCCTCAATACACTGACCTTCCAACCTTTAGCTGTTTAAAAATACATACCAATCACAATAAAATCAATAAACTCCGATACCTTCATAGTACATTGTATTGGCCAGGTAATAAGGCTCAATTTCCTTTACCTTCCCATTGAATGTTCAACTTTAGAATGTTTTTTGTATTAATTTGAAATGGAATCAAGGAACTGGATTGGGTGGTAATTATAACATTTATGAGAGCCTTTCCTTTGGCCTTAAGCAATATTTTTGGTTTTACTTCCTAGTACTGTCCTTTATATGTTTCATCTACCTACTTGTTTAATAAATAATGATATTTATGGTTTAATAAAGTGTTGTTTATTATTCCACAACCACATTTATTACAGAATAGCTACTGATTAGAATTACAGTTAATGTGTCACTTTATTTTATCTGAATGTTATCTAATACTGGATACAGTAGTTCAACCAAGAAACTTGTGAATATCTTACTAATAGATAAGTACAAATTATAAACTTCAATTCTACTCTAATATTCAAATAAGGTCACAACCTTATAAAAAGTGGCCTATGTCTTATTCCAGACCATAATCTAGCCACCTAGCAAATTTTATCCAAATCCGTTCATCCGTTTAGGCGTCAAGACGCGACACACGTACACACACAAGCTTTCACATTTATAATATTAGTAGGATACGTTTGTATGGCGTGCGGGTTGACTAGCACTGATGCGTCGCGGAGTGCATATGGCCTCGGTGGAGTACCTACTACTTATTGTTCTGTGCTGTGGGAAAGCGGCGAAGGGCACAACTGCGACGCTTTTTAGCAATAGTTATTATCAACGCGACGAGAATGCAGCTTTCAGCCTATACTGTAGCCGTATTCACAATGGCTCGGAAATCGGATTCGGATACGGAATCGACAAAGGACCCCGCAAAAGTTCTTAGGAAAATGTGGTTTCAGTTAATTATGATGTAATTTTCATATGTTATAGAGAGTAGAGTTTCCGTGGAATCTATCGGGATTCAGAATAACAGTTTTCGAATCGTTGGACACGGATTCGCCGCTCACGAATTTCGTGTCGAATCGTTCGGAAACGGTTTCGAATCATTGTGAATACGGCTACTGGTCCACTTGTCACACAGTCAACAAAATATATAGATGACATATTTGTCGTATATTGTATTTGATAATGAGCTCAGGGGCCGGTAAGTCCGCGGCTTTCTTTTTGCTGCACTGCACAGAGCTCATGCCCCGGGACTGTCCGTGACTCACTTTTGCTATAGTGCACATTAACGGCGTGCAATCCGGTACTTGATGGTATCCGGACGACAGCACAGTGACGGATAGTTATCTGTTAGGTCCCCTTGGGCGACCTAGTCGGACCAGCTTGTCCGATCATCGAACTGCGAAGTTTTTTATTTATTCACATGCAAATGCTAAGAGGGGCGGACAGTTCAATGTTGTCGAAAGGCTTATGGTTAGTCTTGTATGAACGGAGCGTGCCGGGCGGTCTCCGATTGGGGTGATTGCCATCACAATTTAATGACGTTTAACACTAATACACATGCGTGTTTGTTTTCCGCCAAACGAAGCCCATTCCACCTAACTCCTACTTTCCGGGATGCATCTGTTTCATTAACCGATATCCTTAGTCTTCCGGGTGTTGAGCTAACGACGTATTCATTCGTCGTAGGATGTATTCGCACGAACCGCGTTGGGTCGACCTTTCTAATTTACTGCTACAGCTAGAGAATATAACGCTTTACCTGTCCCGCGCAGTATAATCTAGACTCCTTCAAGGTCAATAATAAGGAGTAATAGCAATAAAGGAGTTAATAGGTTGTCTCTAGACAGCTCCATCCTCGGCGGCTGCATCGTCACTTATCTACCAAGGACGGCGAAGAAATGGAACACGTTGCCTGCGAGTGTTTGATCATTATAATCTGAACTCCTGACCAGAGTGAGTAGGCTGTTCCTAGACAGGCATGCTTAATCCCCGGCCGTATCGTCACTTGCCATCAGAGTAGATGGCGGTTAAAGACTTGTCTAGTTGTAAAATCGGAATACCTGATAAATACTAATCAGGCGGGGGTGCCTCAACACCCGGGGAGACGCGTATGCTGAGCCGGCCTTTTGAGTTAGGTGTAGCCTCCTCCCCCGTCTAAAAGCCCATCATTACATTATTTTAAACCCAAATGGACTGTTTTTACAAGCTGCTAATTATGGTAAAATGTGTTGTGCAGGTACGCATGCTAGCGGACCCGAACGGCGCGCTCATCAAAGCCCTGGACCTTGGCACCAACCTCCCTCCCCTGGGCGGGTTCCGGTCAAAGCGCTTCTCCATGATAATCCAGGATTCGAAGATCGTAGAGCTGAATGTGGAACCGGACGGCACCGGGCTCTCCTGCTCGCTAGCCGACAAACTTAAAGTCAAGAAGTAAATCACAACCTCTCAATACCAATTAAGCATTTAATGACTACACGTGAATTGTGATTATGTGATTAGTATAGTAACACTAACTATCAAGACCTAGCTTTATAACTTAGACTGTCGGCGCATCTTGTGATATCGGAAAATCAATTATATTATCATTATTATTTATCATTTTATTATATTTTCTTTTGAAATGGTATCTACTTATTAAATGGTTTTGAATCACGTTCTAAATTAACTTTCTTATTTATATGATGAAACCTTTCCTATAATCCTTATACGCCTTCAATCCTTGTAAATGTCCCTATTCTTGAGCTTAGGCAGTAAATTAAAAGTTCACAAGATATAGTAAGTAGATAGATAAAATATTTGTTTCCTGTTTTCAGGAGCGAAACGGTCACGGAAAGCGATCATGAAGAGATGTTGACACGCTAATGTGAACCTTAATAGCTTGTTAGTGAGGCCGTAAGGCTAATAAAATATATTTTGTTTCATTTGCTTAGCTTTTGTTATTCTTAAAAAGTCGTAATATCCCAATGATAGAAGAGTTATTGGTAGCTAAAAATATACGTCTATCTGTCTATTGCTCAATTATCTAAGCAATATCTAAATAGTGATAAATGTAAGTAAAGTTTGAATGCACGAGATAGATTTCCGAGAGAGAATTCCGACACTTCATCATCATCTCAGCGGTCAACCCCGGCTTGACAGGATCCGCTTTCTTGCTCTTTCTTCTGCACTGAAGAATTATCTGTCTAGTATCTTAGGTATTATCTTCTAGGCGGGTCAGTCGCAGGATTCACTTGACAAGGCTGAAATCATGTATTTAAATCATTTTTCTTTAAATTGAAAATTTAATATTATTTAGAATCTCGTGACAAACCGCCTATTCGTATCTGTTAGTGTCTAGTCAACTAGAAAGGTTGTTTAAGAATTAAGCAGAGCACCAAACAGGCCACATTGACTATTTTAGACTTGACTTTATTTGAGATTTTGACTGTCTTCTCCACTTCGCCCCGTCTTGGACATCCTCGGTTATCACCCACGCGTTGTCGACCCCGTAAAAACCTTTCTTGAAGAATCTTCCGTGATATACATCACATCAAGGCTGCCATGGATGCAAACTGCAAATCCACCGCAGCATTTTACCTTTAGCTAAAGTAGGTACCTCAACCAGTTGCCACAAACGATAGACTATCCTTGTCTACAACCAGTTGCCAACTAAGGATTTGTTAAGTTTGTAAGTGCTAGATTCTCTTAGAGAATCATCCTAAGAGAATCTAGCACTAACTCCTTCCCTCCTATCGCGAGTCTCCGTATAATAAAAAAGCAACAGTGTTTTCTGACTGCCGCCGCCTTCGCATTAAGAAAATCACAAAATTAATTGTAGGTGGTCTCTGGTTTCTCCAGATTATTTGTTGACAACGAAATCGAAAACATATACGATATACGTAATGTTCTTACTTTACGAAAGACTTAAATGTTTCTAAAAAAGGCACTGGCGAGGTTTACGAACGAAACGACATTATAACTGATAGTGATTTATGAACGAATCCGATAATGTCAAACCAAACTGTGCCGTCCGTGTTTGTTTATTTTGTAATATTTGAATAAATTATGACTAAAGTTTGCGAAAATGTATAAAAAGGCGCAATATGTAGGCACGGTGTTGTTTTCATGTGCTCTCATTTACTTAGGTAAAGTGGTTTTAACAGAGATATTTGCTGACGAAAGTGCGCAAGTGGACGAGTGGCTGGATCAGAACGATCTTGGTGAATACAAGAAACTATTCAAAGAGCATGGTGAGTATTTAACCCCCTTTTCTCATATATTTATATAAGAATGAGCATTGAATCAATGGTAATAATCATTACGCCTAACGTCCCCGTCCCACCCCAATGTCCGCCGTGTGTATGTAGGTAGGCGCCAAATTTGAAAAACCCTCATAAAATTTAGGTGCGATATCCACAAATAAATTCTGAAGAATAAGGGATAACTATGTAGATAGGTACTTAATATATTATTTGACCAGTGACAATAACCTAATATCTGCAGCTCTGATAATAATATAATACTTGATAATGAAATTGCTGATGTCCAGTCTTCTTGAATTACTTCACACACATCATATTAACCATAACAGTCTTGAGGCTCCTCTACATTTGTGATTGGTATGACCAGGATCTTATCGTTTTATGACACCTGTTACATTATAGTATACCGTGGTTCACCACACACCTGCTTGAATTATTTAGAATAGAATAGAAAATTGTTTATTGTCAAATTCTTACATGTGGTGACTTACTACTAGAATGTTATAATAATGCTAAGTTACATAAGGACTAGTGACTGAACATAAAACACAGGTAACAATTATGTAAATGTACAGCTTATGCTGTCTCGGGATGCTACCATTCCATGCACTACAGTTTTTCAGTCATGCCCATTTGTACAGAAGTAAAATGAATAATATAAAACAAGTAAATCAAATAAACAAAACAAAAACAACGAAAATATAGTTATAAGATTGAAATAAAATGAAACAAAAATTAAGTAAGTTGGTTAAGTACATGAATTTCAATCTTTCAAATCAAAGTACTAGGTACCTATGAATGTTAGGTGAGGCTTTTTACAAGTTAGAGGGTTACACTTCAAAATAATTTTTTGTGAGCTGCAATTTCCTCTAGGCAATGTTTCAAATCTACTGTGTCTCATTGCCATTTTATCAGATCTTTCATATTCATCTTTGAAGCATTCAACACCCATCTTCTCTCTCATAGGAGGCAGATCATTCCATATCTTGGTTGCATTAAATCTGAAACAAACTCTGTATCTAAATGTATTCAAAGACTGATTTTTTCATGTGTAGCTAATTAACTAGCTTAGATAATGTTTTTTGACATCCTTTTTACTAAGTTAACTTATGTAAATTACTAAGTTATATATTTTATGTGATAATTTTATGTTGAATAAAATAAAACCACATGTAACTTATACAAACTCTTTAACATATTTTTATCACAATTCAGTATTCTGTGCAAACTCTTAAATGATTGACTAGCAGTATTAACAGAGAAAGCATAGCTTCATATTTACATTTTACACTCGATCTTGTACATCGTTCAAATGTCTCACATAGTGACCCTAAAGGTGTCCGATGCTAAGCACACAGCTAGTGGAATGATTGAGTCCATTCGTCTTATGAACTCATTGCCAGAGCTATTCCTGATTAAACTCTAAGAACAATAACTCAGAGTTAGTACCCTTGTGCCAAATTAATAGCCTCATCAACATTGTGGGTAAAATTTCCACAGCACAATAAGTCCAAATTTGGGGCAGCTAAATTTAAATTCTGACAGCTATTTCAGTGGACGTAGACTGGTCCTTTTTCTCATACATCATGGAGACAATCTGTCTATAGAATATTCCTCTATATGTCGACAGTAAAATTACAACTTAGTAAATGTACATCAAGCAATTGGGATTTAATCTGGTATTACCATGACTGCAGCGAACACAACTCAAAAGGACGGGTTGTGTGTTTATCATGCCTGTATGTATGTTTGTAGTGTTTCTGTCCCGTCGTAACTCCTGAATGGATGAGTTGATTATGACTAGAGATGAAACGGATAGCTTTTTGGCAAGATACCGGATATCGAATATCCGGCTAACTTACAAGCCGGATTTTTTTCTGGAAATTTTTGCATTAGAAATTTGAATTTGATTAAACAGAATTGGGAAATTAGAGGACTGCATGTGTTTAGTAAGTCTTCGTCCAATGTGAATGTGAATAATTTGTCCTACGACGGTTCCGTAGTTTCAAAATACAGGTTTTCACGTTAGCCCCAGCATCGTGGAGCCGAGTATAGTGAAAGATTCTCTTTGAAGACAAAATCGCATAAAATGGAGAGCAATTCGTATTTTTAGATTAACTTGATAAGTTGTGAACCAATTACAATTCGATCGAGCCATTACACTCGAAGCACAGATAAGTCGTGCGCACACGCATAGCGCCTATTACGACCAAATTGTCGAGGCCGCAGCGAAAAGTAAATTATAAAAATTTTAAATGCCTGATTTTGGGCTCCTTTTAATGAGGCTAAAAAAATATTGAGTATTATTGGGGCATCGAAATTAAGGTCTTGGAGGTCGGTTAGGGTATCCAACTCGTAAGCTAGAGGTACCGGGTTCGAATCCCACTGCGGTGATGTACCGATAACTCTTTTCTGAGTTACGTACATTAGTTTAATCGCGCCCGGCTACCGACGCTCACAGATTTGAGACATTCCGTATTATCACGGGCTGTCTCAAACCTACCCCGATATCTGCAGAAGCTATATCCTCTTGCTGTAATTGCGCCTCCGGTGGTGCACAGGAACGTGGCCTCCTACCTGGAAAAGATGCGCTAAGAAAAAGACCACCGACATCCCCTACGACGAAAGACCGGTGCATGGTCGCTTAAAAATCGCGCATACAACCTGTACGAAGCCACTTCTCCTTGGCGTGTTCAATTTGCGTGGACAAGTATCATAATCTACTCCGCCACAGATAAAGCGTAATCCGTGGCCGCGTACAAATTCTCGCGTGTGCAGGTGGTACGCTGGACAAATTGAAAAGTGTGCCATTGGCTGGAGGGAGACACTAAAAATGCAGTGCGCGTGCCCAAATTTTGGGCGTCTAAAATATTATTATTATTATTATTATTATTCCTGAACAGACAGGCAGTTGGAACAACTGATATGTCTGTATCTCATTATCCTCAACCCATTGTCATTCTCAATTAGTTAATTTTGGTTTTCTTGTAATGTTCATCTAATCGATTCTTAAAGGCGTTGGTACTCGGTGCTGATATAACTTGCTCAGGTAACTTGTTCCAAGGTGCCACGACTCTATTGCTGAAAAAATGCTTGTGCGGGTTGTTGTTGGAGAAACTTCGTACCAATTTCGAGTGGTGACCTCTTAATCGAGTGTTCTGATCTCGCTTTAATATTTGTTCAAAGTTCTTTACATCATAATGGCCGTTTAAGATTTTGAACGTTTCTATTAGGTCCCCACGTTGTCTCCGCTCGTGTAGCTTGTCTAGTTTCAGGCTGTCTAGTCTTTGTTCGTAGGATAATTTCTTATATTCTCTTGGGATTTTAGTGAAACTACGCTGTACTTTCTCAAGTGTTTCAATGTCCTTTTGGAAATAGGGGCTCCAAACCTGGAAGGCATACTCCAATAATGGTCTGATATATGTTTTGTAGATTTTTATCATGATTTCAGGTGTTATTATTCCAAATGCTTTTCTTATAAGGTATATGAGACTCCTAGCCCTCTTGGTTATCATACTTATATGTTCTTCCCACTTTAGATTTTCTGTGATAATGACACCCAGATCCGTCTGAGACTTCACAGCTTTTAGATTGATATCATTTAGCTTGTATGTCAAATGGGGGTTCTTATTGCCTATATGCAGAACAGTACATTTTTCGGAGTTTAAATTAATAAGCCAATCCTTTGAGTACTTTGCAATGGCGTCCAGATCAGATTGGAGCTTCGTGTAATCCTCCAGTGGGTTCGCAAATATCTTGGTGTCATCAGCAAATACTCTCACATTACATTGCATATAGGAAGGCAAGTCGAATGTATAGATAATGTATAGCACAGGGCCCAAAACTGACCCCTGAGGTACACCGCTGTAGATATCTCGCAGGCTTGACAAGCTCTCTCCCACTCTTACTCGAAATGTTCTACCTCGCAGGAAATTTTCGATCCATGTAAGCAGTTTGCCCCTTATACCTATAAACTCCAGTTTGTGTAGCAGCCTTGATGTAGGTACTTTGTCAAATGCTTTCTCATAATCTAGGTATATTACATCCACAGGCTCCCTGTCATTGAAACTGTTGGTCCAGGATGATAAACAGGATAGCAAGTTGGACACTGTTGAGCGACGAGGGCAAAAGCCATGCTGCTGATCTTCAATTATTGCATGTTTGGAAAGGAACTCTCTTATGTGTTTCACTATAATTTTTTCCATTATCTTGCATGGTATACAAGTTAGACTTATTGGCCTGTAATTTTCCGGTTGCAGTTTGCTTCCCTTTTTAAATATCGGAGTCACTGTAGCAGTTTTCCAGAGCTTTGGGAGTGTTCCAGTATCATACGAATTCCGCATTATGGTGGCTAGTGCATTTGCTAGGTCACAGTTCTTAAGTATGGATACTGGGATTTCATCTGGTCCTGGAGCTGAGTCTGCTTTTAATTCTTTAATGGCATGTAATACCTTATCTGGCGTGAATGTTATATCCTCGATAGAGTCCTCAATTCTAAGCCGTGTGTCGAGGGCTGGCAGCTGGTTCTGTGGTTCCCTTTGGTACACGCTCAAAAATTGGTCGGCAAATATCTCTGCTATATCTTCTGGTTGGGTTATCACTTTTCCTTGATGATTACGTAGGGTTGAAGGAATGCTGGTTTTGGATGTTATTTGCTGTTTTATGTAAGAGTAGAATTTCTTGGGTCCAGCTTCTAGCAACTCCTTTTCGTATTTTATGCGAGCAGTGCGTCTGTGATTGGTTAGCCTATTATTTATCCTCCTATACTCTCTGTATGCCTCGTCTAGTCCAGTAATTTTAAATTTCCTCCAGTATGTCATTTTTAGTTTGATTAGACCCTGTGTTTCTTTGGATATCCATGGCTTGTTAGAAGTGTTTTGACTCAGTCTCAGCTGTGGCACGTGTAGATGGATTGCCTCCTTTATTGCTGTGTGTAGTGTGTTAAATTGGGTTTCAGTGCAGTCTTGCAGATTCATCTTCTTGGATATAGTATTTAAGAGTGTTGTGTTCATGTCAACGAAGTTAGCTTCCTTATAATTCCACCTAAATGCAGTAGTTCGACGTGTCTGGGTTTCTATTTCAATAGTTGCAACTAGGCAGGCATGGTCACTTTTTCCGATTGGTGATTCTTCCTTAATTTGTGCTATAAGAGAGTCGTCGTTTGTAAGCACCAGATCCAAGATGGATGGTTGGTTGCCTTGTCTAAATCTGGTTGGTTTGTCTACTAACTGCTCTAGCCCACTGCTTCTGTACCAGTATACAAAATTTTCTTCTTTTGGTGTTAAATATCCACTGTCACTAAGAGGCCATTTTACTCCACGGTAGTTAAAGTCTCCCATAACAAGTACTGTGTTTGATTCTGATGCGATTTCGATTTCGTTGAGTAGTAGGTTGTCTTGCTCCAACGTAGAGTCCTGTCCTCTGTAAATGCCACATAACAAAATGTTGGTGGATCCTATGTGGAT
Organism: Blastobasis lacticolella; assembly: GCA_905147135.1. NCBI lineage: Eukaryota > Metazoa > Arthropoda > Insecta > Lepidoptera > Blastobasidae > Blastobasis > Blastobasis lacticolella. Next base: position 740,423 of record LR990041.1, read on the forward strand.
GTCAAGCCATATGCGTTCTGAGTTTTATAATTAATATAATTAATGTCTTTTGCCATCGACTTGAAAAAAAGAGTTTCGATTGTTATTTATTATAATCCAAATGACTACTTTTAGAATTGCCTTATAATGGACCTTCATTACGATAAAATAAAAAAGAATTATCTTGGCGTTAATGTCCCGGTTGCCCTCTCGCGAACGATGGCCCCGGGTCCGCCTTGACCATGATCTAGGATTTGGCATATCACGTAATTACAATGGAGCGACTGCGATCTGACCTCCATGACTCTGCTACCAGGGGAACCTGACCAGATTGGATCATGGTTACACACTTAACCACTCGTCCACCGACGCTGCTGTGTCAATCTGAAGAATTTACGGATATTACAGCATTATCTAGCTTGGATTATTGTGTACCATACGCAAACAGTTTGCCGTGTATATTTGTGTAACCGTATGTTCATTGACGTTCCACTCAGGTTCAATGGTCAACATGCCACGCAAGAGGTCCCGGGTTCGATTCCTGGCCGGGCAGAAATTAAATGATGAATTTTAATTTCTGTTACGGGTCTGGGTGTTCTATATAATAAGTATGTCTTTAAAAAGCATTTAAGTAGTATATCAGTTATCTAGCACCCATAGTACAGGCTTTGCTTAGTTTGGGGCTAGATGAAGCTGTGTGAATTTATCCACGAATATTTATTTTATTATCTGTCCCAAATGGAGCTCGACTTTTGTCATTACAAAGAAATAAAAAAGTCTACTTTAAAAGACTATTATTTACATTTATTTATTACACAGTCGCCTGTGTAGGCATGGATCTTCTCACTCACCATAAGAGTCTCGGTTAGTGTTCAACTAATACTTAACTCAGAAAAGAGTCATTGGTACATGGCGGTTGGCGCCACTGGGGTTCGTACCGGATACCTCGGAGTTCGAGTTGGACCCCTTAACCATTAGGCCACCGACGCTTCTCGTCAATCACGTCAATCAATTTTCATTCAAGTTATTGATCTAAAATATTCTAAAAATTTTAATTAATAGACTAATATTAAAATTCCTTACCTCAGTTGATATCGTGGTCTTCACGGGCGTAGCCAGGTTTTGGTATCGCTAGGGAGTTCAAGAAAATGAAACAAGTATTTTTTTTATTCGTGTAGCTCGCTCGGAATTTTTTTAAATTCCTCTCAAAATCCGAATTGATTATGCAGGTACGAAATTGAGTACGGCGTGTTGTGTGAATATTTATACCATTTGTCTCAAAAGCTTCTATGAAGTTGAAAACATAAAATTTTGAAGATCGTGACGTGTGGACGAAGACGATTTTATTACGAGCCAGGCCAAAAAATGAGCCTCTGTGATTGTAATTTTGCTATCGTACAGGTTTTCAACGAATATTGAGTGAGCGTGGAGTGCCCTAGTGTTTTTTTTTAATAAAAATTTTAATTTTTTTTATTATCGTTAATAGTTCGGCGGATTTTGGGCCCCCGCGGGTGCACAACCGGGCCATAATGCCAAGATGATGATGATGTTATTAACGTAAATAAGCAAGCGAAAGTTTCTTTTTTGGCGGACTGAGGCCTAAGAGTTTAACTGAGATTGTAAATACAATAAAAAAACCAACATTCATTTATTTCAGACGAAGTGGTCCATAATTCTTACATCATACTTAGTACTAAGGTATGTTATTACTGCAATGTCAAATGATTGTAATATAAGTAATTCAAAATTCACAATTTCTGAAAGTTAAAATTAAAATGCCAAGTATGGCTTTAGTATTACAATACGAAAGCCATGTCAAGTAATTCAAATAAAATCCATCTGCTTACATTGTTTAAATATGTCAAGATATAAAATATGAAACTGTAATGTCACAAAAAATCTAAGATGAAGTTATAGAGTAGGCACATTTCAAATATTACTTCAAATGCTATGAAATTACATTGCCAGAAGATGATGTCCGAAACCGGTTGCAATTATTTAAAAGTTTGTAAATATAATACATACAGTGGCACTATTGTATAAAAGTATTTTAATCTATAATACAATTGAGTGTCAACTACTAAATATAATAAAATTAAAATTAAACTAATGTACTTAATTAAACATAGGGTAATGTTCAAATAATTAGTTGTAGTAATAATAATTAGTAGATAATATAATTTAAGTAGTAGTAATTTAATTTAAGACCTCATTATTGCCTCCACTGCTTCTTAAATGTCCTTTCAGATTGCTTAAGGTTGGCTGGAAGAAATCCCATTGTGGGATAAGCCCGCCTTTGCTTTGTAAAATTATTTTTGTATTTCCTGTATTTATTAAGCAATAAAGAGTTTACATACATACATTAAATTATTATTAAATACTAAAATTAAATTTAAATTATTGCCACTACAACTGTCACTTCTTATATTTTGCATAGAGTCCGGATAGTTGCACTCTCATCCAGTGCCTTTGCATAGAGCAGTTCACCTTGTCTGCTACAGTACTTAGGAGAGTGTTGGTGCTGTCTCGAACTCTACGCATAAGTGGCGTTGTTTTGCGCATGATGACGAATATCGCAATAAAAAAGATTTATTCCACAAATGTGGCAAACATGCTTACGGCCTGCATGATCGCCGACATGCCCGAAGCGTTGCAAAAGCGCGGCATACCCAACAGTATCTTAAGACTGTCACTGTATTGGAAACGTATAGCCTTGCATGCCTTCTGCGTATACTTAACTTACAGAAAAATACTGCCAATAAGCCTTGAATAAAGTCAGCTTTATATCCTCAGTACACTGTGCAAATCTGCGTTTCAATATATTCGATCCGACAGCCAACGTTCTATGTCACAACCATCCAATGTCCACATCATCAGTCATGGACTCGGTGACCCAGTGTCCCAGGTATGTAGTTACGTTGACTGTGTTGAGAGCGGTACCGTAAAGCACCACCGGCATTACTTTAGGCGCTCTTTCACCAGCCCTAAAAATCACAGTTCGCTCTTTTTGTAACTATAGGTACCTAAGACTATGGGCCATCGCATACCGTTCACAAATGGCGACCAAATTCCTTAAGGCACTTATTGATTGGCTCAGCAAGACCATATCGCCGGCATAGCTAATATTGTTAAGGCATTTGCTATCAAGTTAGCAACCAGTATTAGCCTTGCAGAGCCTTATCAATAAGTCCATCCATATAAATATTGAAGAGGGTAGGGGATGATAATCCCCCCTGCCTCACACCACACTGCAACCCATAAGGGCTGGACAGAGCAGCAGCCACTTAACCATACCACATACGATGCCATACCAATGCTGAAATATGTCAACCAGCTCAGTCGGAAAGTTGGAATGCTTTGATAACGTCCCATACGACGTAGGACACCATGTCGAATGCCTTCGGCAGGTCCAAGAAACAAGCGTACACCGGTGTCTGCCTGTCAGTATAATACCGGACAGTGCGCTTAAGGCACAGTATGGCCGCTTCCGTGGACAGCCCGGTATGAAACCTAAACGGCGCGTCATTTAACTTAACAGAGTTGAGCGTATGCTTGGCTCAACTACGGGGTTATCTTGTGGGGCAATAGCACGGGGGCACAAACTCAAATTGTTATGAATAAAGCTACTTACTCAGAATAATGCTTAACATAGCCGATCCTACAGAAAGGTGTAAGTCTCGTTTCAGAGAACAAAATATACTGAATCTGCCATGTATGTACATAAATGAGATCTGCTAGTTCACTACAAAACTGAGCGTGAGCCTTCACTGAAACTCTGTGCTATAGAAAATACGCGAAGACGTACCCACAGGCCATTCGCTGCGATATAACAGCAACCTAATGATCCCTAACTCCCGTCTCACTCTACACTCGGCAAGTCTGTTGACCATGACTGTCAGACTATATAATAAGTTACCAAATTTGAAAACCTTCTAAAACATTTGCAACTAAAATTTTACAGTAGCAGCTAAGCAATAAAATAGCAAAATAATTAGATCCACTATAAAAAACTGAAAAGTTAAAAACAAGTAGAATGTTGTAGGTAAATTGGTGTAAATATTAATTTAATTAACTCTATTTATTGCACAAAACACATTAGAAACATAGTCACAATATAAGTACAAAGGCGAGCTTATCCCTAAAAGAGATCTCTTCCAGCCAACCTCACAATCCGTGAAGAGACCATAATGTCGGGGTGTAATACGTGCAATTGAAATTTTAATTGATAAATATATGTAATATCTTTATATCTACAAACATTTAAATACATATAATACAAGATAAAATAAATACTTCAAATAAAATATACATACATATACTATACTATCAGGTAAGTAAAGAGAGATAGTGCTCTTTTAATCGATTTCTAAATGATGACGCAGATGGAGCGTCACGTATAGAAGATGGCAGATCATTCCACATTCGGACCACGTGAACAGAAAATGACTTGAAAAAGAAATGCGTTCTTGATAATGGCACCTGAAGGGTCCTAGTGATACAAGGACGCCGGGAACGGGAAGGGGGAGGAAGCAACTGAAATCTGCAACGAAGATAGCTGGGCGCAAAAGGATTCCTTAGGGTCTTGTATAAGAACATTTTTATTTACATTACGACGCTGACGTATAGGTAGCCACCTTAAGCGCTGACGATATTCGGATACGTGGTCGTACTTTCGTAACCCGAATATAAATCGTATCGCGAGATTTTGTAAACGTTCGAGCTTATTTAGGAGGTCTTCAGTTACATCCAGATAACATATGTCGGCATAGTCCAAGATCGGAAGCAACAGTGTCTGTGCAAGCATAATTTTAGTTTTTGTAGGTAAGAAAAACTGAAGAAAAAGGTGAAGTATTTGTCAAAGTGTCATGAATATATTTTCGTTTGGACATTCTGCACAGTTTATTACACTTATTACGCAAAGCCTTATAAGCAAGCCAATTGGCTTCAGAAGGATTACCTTTACACTTAGCCTTTGCACGATCTTTTTTCCGCATTGCTCCTCTAATACTAGGAGTCAGCCATGGCGCTGGTTCATGTTTTTATCGGAATTGGTTTCAGCGGAGCAATCCTATCCATCACGCCAATAATCGCGCCATTGAAAATGTTTATCTTAGCATCTATAGTGTCGGCAAGGTATAATTTCGACCAGTCCAGGGCCTCCATAGTCCTCATAAGCTTTTCCCTATCGATGTTTTTAAAATTCCGCCTATACACTGTTTTCTTTTTACGCTTTGGGGTACGCACCGCATAATTTAAAAAAATGAGGTCGTGATAAGAAAATGGTGCAGTCATTTGACCATGTGAAGGAACCAAATCCGCATCAGAAACAATGGAAATATCTATCCAGGATGGGCGAGAGTTAGGCTGGTAATGAGTAGCTTGTGCAGGCAAGATCTGTAGATTCAGGCCGAAGGCTAGATCTCTTAATTTTTGTGACCTATTGTCGTTTTTCAACAAACAAGTGTTAAAATCCCCCATCACAATTACATCGTTATAACGCGATCTTATATTACACAAACAAGCCTCCAAAGTCCCGAAGTAGTTTACTTTGTCACTCGGAGAGTACATCACACCCAGTGCAATCTTTTTATGATTTAGCACCACCTCGAGAAATAGATACTCTAAGGCTGCAGTGTACTCCGGAGGGAAGAGTCAATGACGGAACACTGTATATTATCCCGCAAATAGATACAGACACCCCCACCACCAGCACCCACACGATCGTTACGGAACAAGTTGTAATGAGGCACGGAGCAGAGGCCTGACGGAAGGGAGGGCTTCAGCCAAGACTCCGAAACCAGTATTCCATCAAGCAGGCATCATCAAATAGTGTTTTTTTTGTGTATGTAGTTGCAATTTTAATTTAAACTGGAAAGCACACCTATCCTACAATTACTTTACATCTACCCTATACCTACCCTACCCCTACCCTATACCTACCCTACACCTACCCTTTATCTTCCCTACACCTACCCTACTCCTGCCCTAAACCTACCCTCCACCTACCCTAAACCTACCCTCCACCTACCCACCCGTGGTAGTTTTGCAGTAACCCTCACCAGGGTACTAATACGTTATATGCCAGTGTTAGGCATTAGCCGCGCAGGCCCAAGGGGAGAGTCTACTATGAAATTTTTTTAAATAATTCCGCTTTTATTTAAAAAATAGTTGTGACTATTTCATTGTTGTGAGCATCTCAATGAGTGTGCTCATTGAGATGCTCGGCCCCTCCTTCAGCCTATTGGTACCTTTCCAAAACAAACCGAAATCTCTGGCAGTATGATGCGACGCCAGAACATCCATTTTGATCTGATCTTGGATGTTCTGTCCATTTAAGTCTGACCTTAAAGATTTTTCTTTTCTCACAACCTTATTGCAAACCCTACCCAATACCCTATTCAAAGTTAAGAAAAACCATGTAAAAGGAAGTAGTGTTGCTGGGTAGCAACACTGGGTTTTACATGGTTTTTCTTTACTTTTTTACGTGTAGACTTAGCGGAGTGGCTAAGCGCATAAACAATGCTGTTATATAAATTTATCTATTGCTCTTATCACATAATTTGTCACTGCAATACCTAAACTCCTGTTGCACGAAGGCTGCGTAGGCTGGCGCGCGACCAACACCACTGTATCAGTCCCGTTGAGCGAACGAAGCAGGTGCACCGATGTGACGTCATCTCAGCTGATTGACTATCGCTGTTGGCTGATTCATCAATAAGTGATAGTCCCACCGGGCCGCTATTATAACAAAAAGGTTTAAACGTACCGACACCACTCTCTTGGTCAAGTTTGCTTGGTAGCACCATTTGTTTCATGTTCGTAATTTCTCGCACAATATTATGAAATTGTTAGACAGTTACGTAGGTATCCTTTATTAGTTTTAGGTTATTTTGCAAGACGAGTCCTCTAGCAATCCTGTGTAGTAAATATGATTGAAGGTCAGGGGGGCAGTTTTCGAAGGTACAAAAATGACTACACGTTCAGGGTCGGTCTCTCTAAAAAACCTGTACGCGTATATTTCGCTGCACAGCTGACACCTATTCAAACAGCAACGATTTCACACTTTCGATGTCGTCCGACGAGAATGATGTCTTGCAGATACGCACAAAACTTTTTCGTCCATAGCGTCCAACTTATTTTGTATAAAAGTAAGAACTTCACATAACACTTTTTTACAGTTAGTGCACTTAACAAATTCAGAAGTCATTTTTAAAATTTTTAGTTGACGTAAACACATCCGCTCGCTACCGACAATGTGTCGAGACACAAATTTTTGGGTGCCTCTGTGGATAGATCATAGATACAGCTGATACGGCGGTCGCTACGCCCCTGTCCCAACTCATTAGATAGGTACTAAGTATATTTTGGAAGCCTTGTTTAGGATTTGGGCGGGCAGCCCCTTGCGCCCCCCGTTAGTTCGTTTTTATTACATAGTACTGTTTATATATCCACATTTATTACATTTTAATGGGTTTTTTACATTGTTACTTTTACGAGTAAAGTCTGTTTCAATTTTGCACCTTGGACAATTGAGCCTTAATACTCGTTTGTCTGGCACACGATCTATCAAAGTGGAATTCTTTCTTGAGTCCCGCCTTATGCAAAACCGTTCAGGCATAGGGGTAGTTGTGTTTGAATCTGATATGTTTATAAAGATCGCCAGTGCTTCCTCCATAGTAAGCGTGGCCAGCGTGGCAAGTAAGTACAAATTTAATCCAGCGGCAAATTGTTTAGGAGTTAGTGTCAGAAAACGTATTTTTTGTACTGCTTTTTTCAGATTGATCTTTTCGTCCGACTCCGCATTTTTTCCATCCAAACCATTTGCTTCATTTGCAACATTAATATTCTTTTTATTTGCATAATTTTCCAGCTGTTTAAACAAATCTATTTCCGACTCGATATTCAAATTATTATAGGAAAAAATGTCATTGATGGTACTAAGATGTAAGTCTTGGAAAGTTTCGTCTTCTAGAACTTGTTTTGTGTTGGTGCTGATAAACTCATTGCATTTCTTCATTAACTTCTCGACGTCATATTTCTTTGCTATTTCTAAAGCCTCGAAAACATTTTTCACATTCAGGACTGCACACATGTATGTAACACATATGTCTTTTAAACGTTCGAGCAAATACTTGTGTGCTATGAAATATGTGTCACGGGCAAGCACAAAGGAGTTGATATTCACGTTGTCGGTATATATGTACTCCAACATAACATTGAATTCCTCAGGCAGAAAATCGGTGATTTTGATAGGGCCGTCTGCGCTGAAGTTTTCATAGAACATGGCCTGAAAGACTGGCGACGCAGCCGCTAGGAATGTTTTGTGCGCCCGTATCTCCTCACCGCCCACAAGGAACGTGCAGTCGGAAAGTCGACCAGATTTCAGCAACTCTTTATTCCGATGTTGAATGTCCAAAAAACTGGCTTGAAAATCCTTGGTGTCTATAAATTGCGACATTTTTTTAGAGAACAATACCACAAAATACAATAACAAAATGATTAATTCAACGCACGACATCACAAAGGTCTTGTATGTAAATGTAATTAATTGAGCGTCTTATCGATACTTATAAGCAGTGCATCAGAATAACTAGATTAGATATAATATTTTGGAGCTAGGTAATTACCCTATATTCGTGCTTCTAATTTATTTATTTAATTTAATTAGACTTAGCAATAAATATAACAAAACAATTAAGTTCAGACACTTAAATGTATTAAAGATTTGTAATGTGCCAGCCTGGTTAGTACGTTTACTTAATGACAACAATAGGTTTGTAGGTTAGTACGTACGCTCGCGTGCGGCGGACACCGACCCATCCGCCAACAAACGGGACAATGATAATTGTTTCTCATATTTCTACCTGCACATTCGTGCTGTTGAACTGTTAGAACCATAGAACTCAGAGAACACATCTATACATATATAAAAACAGTAAAAAAAGTGTGTCTGTACATTGTATATATGTATTTACAAAAAATAATTTAGGCCTTTAAAGATTGTATTAGAATATTAACTTTTTAAAATGTTGTCTGTTTGTTTGGTTTGTACACGATAATCTCCGGAACTACTGTGAATGCAACTTTTTGTTGTTGTATTGTTTTTAAGCCTGGAAAACATTTAGGGTATAATTTGTTTTGGAAACTGGAACACCTGATGTAGAACCATAATAAAGCAGCTAAACTATGAGAAATATAGCTAATTAATGATTTGAGAAAATGTGGTTTTCAAATAAATGTATTAGATATCGATTAGATTATTATGTTTTGTAAGATACTTATGAAAATCTGCATATTTGTGATGATTTGTTATTTAACGTGCAGTTTTTCTACTTTGAAATTGCACACTTGTGTGATGTTATATTGCGCCGAATTTATTTTGATGGGGTTTTCAGTTTGGTAGTTTGGGGTTCAACTTAAAATCTGCGCCATGTTTCATTTAATTCGGTAGGGTAGAACCAGAGATACAGCTTGGCCTCTTCATAATACTAGCTTTCATACATTAGGGAGGTCAATTAAAATGGTCAGACGGTAAAAAGGTAAACTGCCCTAAACACGATTGCCACGCGGACGAAATCGCGGACAAAAGCTAGTCACCGATAAGACCCGACTTATAAAACAACATTCGATGCTTCCGACTGTATCTTATCAATAATTGACTACAATTCAAAGAAACCGGCATTGATTTATAGGTCTGGGAACCGATTATTAAAAACAATGCAACAGTAGTGAAGATTAGTGATGTTTGATTGTTAGTGTTTTTTATTATGTGTCATGAACTTTTTTTGGGATACTGTTATTACCGTACAGAATTCTAAGTTCATAAGGCAATTTTTTTAGTTATGTATTAGAGCTCGTCTAATCTAAAATGACGCGCCCCACTATCGCATTAACGCACACAAGCAAGTTTAAAATATAGACGCAATACATATACAAATGCCGTTGTTATTGGTCATTCAGTTGCCGGTGAGACACCAACGTAGGAGCACGCGTCGTTCATTGGCTCCCACACAGACGAAGTGTCGTTATCAATCCAATACTTATATGTTTGTTAGCGATGCCAACGGTTCCAGTAGATAGCTAGATCATTGCTTAGCAACTACAGCAGCAGTTCTCGTAGCTATTTCTATGAGGAATCAAATATTTCTGAGCTGCTATATCTTAGGTGGATGCGATCGTGATGTAGTTGGTTCAGTGAGAGTGAATTGAGCATATCCGTTTTATTGTATCCCTGGAGAATTGCTTGACTAAGTGCCCCGACAGCTTCTAGCTCTTTTAAAGCTGTTTGCTAAGTGTAGTAGAAGTGGAGTGGTCATTTAGAGTTTTTTATCTCAGAAAAAAGGGACTCGAACCCGGTAACTCGCGTACGACCGTATACCTTAACCTCTAGGTCACCGACGCCTTTGTCCTGTTTCATATTTATAAAATTATATGTTATTGTAATAGGAATAGGTAGAGATAATCATGCAATACAACTAATTTACAGAAAATTGTTACCAACTTGTTTTAGGTGTGTACTTACACCAGTACTAGGGCTTGCAAAAATACAAAAATACAGTAACAAATATTATATATACACATAAAAAAAAAACACAAAAACTAAACTTAAGTAACCGGATAAGTGCCCAGATGTCTGGCCGCATTACCCGCTGGATATTCATTTCATTCGAAGATTGAAATGAATCGAATATTCGACTTGCAATCCCTAATCAGTACTTAGATAAGTGTAAATAAGAAAGCCGTTAATTAATTTGGTAGTATTCATGATAGGTAACATGTGGGTGACATTTAGATAGGGTAATAGACTAAGAAGTAGGTTTATTTGTTTTGATATGGATCGCAGGAGGTTAATAAACTGCTGTCTGCTCCACTTTTACCTTTACACCCAAAACTCTTTAACGCTATACCGAAAATAATACGAGAAGCCGAAAGTCTGAACAGTTTTAAAACACAATTGCACAATTATCTCGTGGAAATAGCGTTGTACACGGTAGAAGAACTTTATTTAAATACAAGGACGTAAATTTGGAACTTTCTTATCTTTAAATATGTAACATGGTAGCTTTTGATTTTTATATCTTTTTTATGCATACCTAACATTGCTGACATCTAGAGTTGTTTTTAATATTATTGTTTTTATTGATTTGACATTTATTTAATTTAATTATAATTGTATTAAGTGTATGTCATTAAGGTTGTTTTGTATTAGGCATTTGACATTATTAGTTTGTATTTTATATTGTGTTTAAGTTTATTTTATATTTGTTAATTTGTACGCCGAATGGCAGGGCACAGTTGAGCATACTTATATATTATGTAACATCTCTTTACCTGTGCTACCACAAATACAATAAATTGATATTGACCTCATGGGTGTCGTACAAGGCGACTAATGTTTTTGAGGCAAAAAACCAAGAGTCTACGTAGTCTGGAAAATGGGCAGCAGCATAAATGTGCGCCTGAGCTATTTTTTAAAACAAATTTTAATTTTTTGTTATTAACGTTAATAGTTAGGCGGATACCTGGGTTTGCCACGCGGTGGCACAACCGGGACATGACGCCAAGATGATGATGATGATATTATTAACGTAAATAAGTAAGCGAAAGTTACTTCTTTGGCAGACAGGAGGCCTAAGAGTTTAACTGAGATTGTAGATTATTTTAAACAATAAAAAAAACGAAAATTCATTTATTTGAGACGAAGTAATCCACAATTGTTACATCATACTTAATACTAAGGTATATTATTACTGCAATGTCAAATGATTGTAATATAAGTAATTCAAAATTCACAATTTCCGAAAGTGAAAATTAAAATGCCAAGTATGGCTTTAGTATTACGATACTAAAGCCATGTCAAGTAATTCAAATAAAATCCATCTGCTTACATTGTTTAAATATGTCAAGATATAAAATATGAAACTGCAAGGTCACAAAAATTCTAAGATGAAGTTATAGAGTAGGTACATTTCAAATATTATTTCAAATGCTATGAAATTACATTGCCAGAAGATGATGTCCGAAACCGGTTGCAAATATTTAAAAGTTTGTAAATATAATACATACAGTGGCACTATTGTATAAAAGTATTTTAATCCATAATACAATTGAGTGTCAACTACTAAATATAATAAAATTAAAATTAAATTATTATTAAATACTAAAATTAAATTTAAATTATTGCCACTACAACTGTCACTTCTTATATTTTGCATAGAGTCCGGATAGTTGCACTCTCATCCAGTGCCTTTGCATAGAGCAGTCCACCTTGTCGGCTACAGTACTTAGGAGACTGTTATTGCTGTTTCGAACTCGACGCAAAGTGATGGCGTTGTTTTGCGCATAATGACGAATGACGCAAACATTTTCTTTTATTCCACAAAGGTGGCAAACAAGCTTACGGCCTGCCTGATGGCCGACATGCCCGAAGCGCTGCAAAAGCGCGGCCGACCCAACAGTATCCTAAGACTGTCATTGTATTGGACACGTAGAGCGTTGCATGCCTTCTGCGTATACCTAACCCACAGAAAAATACTGCCAATAAGCCTTGAATAAAGTCAGCTTTACATCTTCAGCAGATCGTGCAAATCTGCGGGCCAGCATTTTACATCCTGTAGGATGTAATTTTACATGACTGTAGTCAACGTTCTGCGTTCCCCATCAATGTCCATCATCATTCAGTCATGGACACGGTGACCTATTGTCCCAGGTATGTAACTGTGTTGACTGTGTTGAGAGCGGTACCGTAAAGCACCACCGGCATTACTTTATGCGCTCTTTCACCAGCCCCAAAAATCAACAGTTCGCTCTTTTTGTCACTATAGGTACCCGAGACCATGGACCATCGCATACCGTTCACAAATGTCGACCGAATTCCTTTAAGCTCTTATTGATTGGCTCAGCAAGATCATATCATCGGCACAGCTAATATTGTTAAGGCATTTGCCATCAAGTTAGCAACCAGTATTAGCCTTGCAGAGCCTTATCAATAAGTCCATCCATATAAATATTGAAGAGGGAAGGGGATGATAATCCCCCCTGCCTCACACCACACTGCAACCCATAAGGGCTGGACAGAGCAGCAGCCACTTAACCATACCACATACGATGCCATACCAATGCTGAAATATGTCAACCAGCTCAGTCGGAAAGTTGGAATGCTTTGAAAACTTGTCACATACGATGTAGGACACCATGTCGAATGCCTTCGGCAGGTCCAAGAAACAAGCGTACACCGGTGTCTGCCTGTCAGTATAATACCGGGCAGTGCGCTTAAGGCACAGTATGGCCGCTTCCGTGGACAGCCCGGGACGAAACCCAACCGGCGCGTTAACTTAACAGATTTGAGCGTATGCTTGACTAAACTACGGGGTTATCCTGTGGGGCAATAGCACGGGGGCACAAGCTCAAATTGTTATGAAAAAAGCTACTTACTCAGAATAATGCTTAACATAGCCGATCCTTCAGAAAGGTGTAAGTCTCGTTTCGGAGAACAAAATATACTGAATCTGCCATGTATGTACATAAATGAGATCTGCTAGTTCACTACAAAACTGAGCGTGAGCCTTCACTGAAACCCTGTGCTATACAAAATACGCGAAGACGTACCCACAGGCCATTCGCTGCGATATAAGAGCAAAAAAATGATCCCTAACTCCCGTCTCACTCTACACTCGGTAAGTCTGTTGGCCATGACTGTCAGACTATATAATAAGTTACCAAATTTGAAAACCTACTAAAACATTTGCAACTAAAATTTTAAAGTAGCAGCTAAGCAATAAAATAGCAAAATAATTAGACCCACTATAAAAAACTGAAAAGTTAAAAACAAGTAGAATGTTGTAGGTAAATTGGTGTAAATATTAATTTAATTAACTCTATTTATTGCACAAAACACATTAGAAACATAGTCACAATATAAGTACAAAGGCGAGCTTATCCCTAAAAGAGATCTCTTCCAGCCAACCTCACAATCCGTGAAGAGACCATGATGTCGGGGTGTAATACGTGCAATTGAAATTTTAATTGATAAATATATGTAATATATTTATATCTACAAACATTTAAATACATATAATACAAGATAAAATAAATACTTATAAATAAAATATACATACATATACTATACTATCAGGTAAGTAAAGAGAGATAGTGCTCTTTTAATCGATTTCTAAATGATGACGCAGATGGAGCGTCACGTATAGAAGATGGCAGATCATTCCACATTCGGACCGCGTGAACAGAAAATGACTTGAAAAAGAAATGCGTTCTTGATAGTGGCACCTGAAGGGTCCTAGTGATACAAGGACGCCGGGATCGGGAAGGGGGAGGAAGCAACTGAAATCTGCAACGAAGATAGCTGGGCGCAAAAGGATTCCTTAGGGTCTTGTATAAGAAGGTCAATATGTTTACATTACGACGCTGACGTATAGGTAGCCACCTTAAGCGCTGACGATATTCGGATACGTGGTCGTACTTTCGTAACCCGAATATAAATCGTATCGCGAGATTTTGTAAACGTTCGAGCTTATTTAGGAGGTCTTCAGTTACATCCAGATAACATATGTCGGCATAGTCCAAGATCGGAAGCAACAGTGTCTGTGCAAGCATAATTTTAGTTTTTGTAGGTAAGAAAAACTGAAGAAAAAGGTGAAGTATTTGTCAAAGTGTCATGAATATATTTTCGTTTGGACATTCTGCACAGTTTATTACACTTATTACGCAAAGCCTAATAAGCAAGCCAATTGGCTTCAGAAGGATTACCTTTACACTAAGCCTTTGCACGATCTCTTTTCCGCATTGCTCCTCTAATACTAGGAGTCAGCCATGGCGCTGGTTCATGTTTTATCCAAATTGGTTTCAGCGGAGCAATCCTATCCATCACGCCAATAATCGCGCCATTGAAAATGTTTATCTTAGCATCTATAGTGTCGGCAAGGTATAATTCCGACCAGTCCAGGGCCTCCATAGTCCTCATAAGCTTATCCCTATCGATGTTTTTAAAATTCCGCCTATACACTGTTTTCTTTTTACGCTTTGGGGTACGCACCGCATAATTTAAAAAAATGAGGTTGTGATAAGAAAATGGTGCAGTCATTTGACCATGTGAAGGAATCAAATCCGCATCAGAAACAATGGAAATATCTATCCAGGATGGGCGAGAGTTAGGCTGGTAATGAGTAGCTTGTGCAGGCAAGATCTGAAGATTCAGGCCGAAGGCTAGATCTCTTAATTTTTGTGACCTATTGTCGTTTTTCAACAAACAAGTGTTAAAATCCCCCATCACAATTACATCGTTATAACGCGATCTTATATTACACAAACAAGCCTCCAAAGTCCCGAAGTAGTTTACTTTGTCACTCGGAGAGTACATCACACCCAGTGCAATCTTTTTATGATTTAGCACCACCTCGAGAAATAGATACTCTAAGGCTGCAGTGTACTCCGGAGGGAAGAGTCAATGACGGAACACTGTATATTATCCCGCAAGTAGATACAGACACCCCCACCACCAGCACCCACACGATCGTTACGGAACAAGTTGTAATGAGGCACGGAGCAGAGGCCTGACGGAAGGGAGGGCTTCAGCCAAGACTCCGAAACCAGTATTCCATCAAGCAGGCATCATCAAATAGTGTTTTTTTTGTGTATGTAGTTGCAATTTTAATTTAAACTGGAAAGCACACCTATCCTACAATTACTTTACATCTACCCTATACCTACCCTACCCCTACCCTATACCTACCCTATACCTACCCTACACCTACCCTTTATCTTCCCTACACCTACCCTACTCCTGCCCTAAACCTACCCTCCACCTACCCTAAACCTACCCTCCACCTACCCACCCGTGGTAGTTTTGCAGTAACCCTCACCAGGGTACTAATACGTTATATGCCAGTGTTAGGCATTAGCCGCGCAGGCCCAAGGGGAGAGTCCACTATGAAATTTTTTTTAAATAATTCCGCTTTTATTTAAAAAATAGTTGTGACTATTTCATTGTTGTGAGCATCTCAATGAGTGTGCGCATTGAGATGTTCGGCCCCTCCTTCAGCCTATTGGTACCTTTCCAAAACAAACCGAAATCTCTGGCAGTATGATGCGACGCCAGAACATCCATTTTGATCTGATCTTGGATGTTCTGTCCATTTAAGTCTGACCTTAAAGATTTTTCTTTTCTCACAACCTTATTGCAAACCCTACCCAATACCCTATTCAAAGTTAAGAAAAACCATGTAAAAGGAAGTAGTGTTGCTGGGTAGCAACACTGGGTTTTACATGGTTTTTCTTTACTTTTTTACGTGTAGACTTAGCGGAGTGGCTAAGCGCATAAACAATGCTGTTATATAAATTTATCTATTGCTCTTATCACATAATTTGTCACTGCAATACCTAAACTCCTGTTGCACGAAGGCTGCGTAGGCTGGCGCGCGACCAACACCACTGTATCAGTCCCGTTGAGCGAACGAAGCAGGTGCACCGATGTGACGTCATCTCAGCTGATTGACTATCGCTGTTGGCTGATTCATCAATAAGTGATAGTCCCACCGGGCCGCTATTATAACAAAAAGGTTTAAACGTACCGACACCACTCTTTTGGTCAAGTTTGCTTGGTAGCACCATTTGTTTCATGTTCGTAATTTCTCGCACAATATTATGAAATTGTTAGACAGTTACGTAGGTATCCTTTATTAGTTTTAGGTTATTTTGCAAGACGAGTCCTCTAGCAATCCTGTGTAGTAAATATGATTGAAGGTCAGGGGGGCAGTTTTTGAAGGTACAAAAATGACTACTCGTTCAGGGTCGGTATCTCTAAAAAACCTTTACGCGTATATTTCGCTGCACAGCTGACACCTATTCAAACAGCAACGATTTCACACTTTCGATGTCGTCCGACGAGAATGATGTCTTGCAGATACGCAAAAAACTTTTTCGTCCATAACGTCCAACTTATTTTGTATAAAAGTTAGAACTTCACTAACACTTTTTTACAGTTAGTGCACTTAACAAATTCAGAAGTCATTTTTCAAATTTTTAGTTGACGTAAACACATCCGCTCGCTACCGACAATGTGTCGAGACACAAATTTTTGGGTGCCTCTGTGGCCCCTATCATAGATACAACTGATACGGCGGTCGCTACGCCCCTGTCCCAACTCATTAGATAGGTACTAAGTATATTTTGGAAGCCTTGTTTAGGATATAGGCGTGCGGCCCCTTACGCCCCCCGTTAGTTCGTTTTTATTACATAGTACTGTTTATATATCCACATTTATTACATTTTAATGGGTTTTTTACATTGTTACTTTTACGAGTAAAGTCTGTTTCAATTTTGCACCTTGGACAATTGAGTCTTAATACTCGTTTGTCTTGCACACGATCTATCAAAGTGGAATTCTTTCTTGAGTCCCGCCTTATGCAAAACCCTTCAGGCATAGGGGTAGTTGTGTTTGAATCTGATATGTTTATAAAGATCGCCAGTGCTTCCTCCATAGTAAGCGTGGCCAGCGTGGCAAGTAAGTACAAATTTAATCCAGCGGCAAATTGTTTAGGAGTTAGTGTCAGAAAACGTATTTTTTGTACTGCTTTTTTCAGATTGATCTTTTCGTCCGACTCCGCATTTTTTCCATCCAAACCATTTGCTTCATTTGCAACATTAATATTCTTTTTATTTGCATAATTTTCCAGCTGTTTAAACAAATCTATTTCCGACTCGATATTCAAATTATTATAGGAAAAAATGTCATTGATGGTACTAAGATGTAAGTCTTGGAAAGTTTCGTCTTCTAGAACTTGTTTTGTGTTGGTGCTGATAAACTCATTGCATTTCTTCATTAACTTCTCGACGTCATATTTCTTTGCTATTTCTAAAGCCTCGAAAACATTTTTCACATTCAGAACTGCACACATGTATGTAACGCATATGTCTTTTAAACGTTCGAGCCAATACTTGTGTGCTATGAAATATGTGTCACGGGCAAGCACAAAGGAGTTGATATTCACGTTGTCGGTATATATGTACTCCAACATAACATTGAATTCCTCAGGCAGAAAATCGGTGATTTTGATAGGGCCATCTGCGCTGAAGTTCTCATAGAACATGGCCTGAAAGACTGGCGACGCAGCCGCTAGGAATGTTTTGTGCGCCCGTATCTCCTCACCGCCCACAAGGAACGTGCAGTCGGAAAGACGACCAGATTTCAGCAACTCTTTATTCCGATGTTGAATGTCCAAAAAACTGGCTTGAAAATCCTTGGTGTCTATAAATTGCGACATTTTCTTAGAGAACAATACCACAAAATACAATAATAAAATGATTAATTCAACGCACGACATCACAAAGGTCTTGTATGTAAATGTAATTAATTGAGCGTCTTATCGATACTTATAAGCAGTGCATCAGAATAATTAGATTAGATAAAATATTTTGGAGCTAGGTAATTACCCTATATTCGTGCTTCTAATTTACTTATTTAGTTTAATTAGACATAACAATAAATATAACAAAACAATTAAGTTCAGACACTTAAATATATTAAAGATTTGTAATGTGCCAGCCTCGTTAGTACGTTTACCTAATGGCAACAATAGGTTTGTAGGTTAGTACGTACGCTCGCGTGCGGCGGACACCGACCCATCCGCCAACAAACGGGACAGTGATAATTGTTTCTCATATTTCTACCTGCACATTCGTGTTGTAGAACTGTTAGAACCATAGAACTCAGAGAACACATCTATACATATATAAAAACAGTAAAAAAAGTGTGTCTGTACATTAAATATATTTACAAAAAATCAATTAGGTCTTTAAAGATGGTATTAGAATATGAACTTTTTAAAATGTTGTCTGTTTGTTTGGTTTGTACACGACAATCTCCGGAACTACTGTGAATGCAACTTTTTGTTGTTGTATTGTTTTTAAGCCTGGGAAACATTTAGGATATAATTTGTTTTGGAAACTGGAACACCTAATGTAGAACCATAATAAAGCAGCTAAACTATAAGAAATATAGCTAATTAATGATTTGAGAAAAGGTGGTTTTCAAATAAATGTATAAGATTTATTTGAAAACTTATGAGAATCTCCATATTTGTGATGATTTGTTATTTAACGTGCAGTTTTTCTACTTTGAAATTTCAAACACAAGTGTGCAATTGCACACTTGTGCGATGTTATATGGCGCCGAATTTATTTTCACGGGATTTCAGTTTGGTAGTTTGGGGTTCAACTTAAAATCTGCGCCATGTTTCATTTAATTCGGTAGGTTAGAACCAGAGATACAGCTTGGCCTCTCCATAATACTAGCTTTCATACATTAGGGAGGTCAATTAAAATGGTCGTGCGGGAAAAAGGTAAACTGCCCTAAAAACGATTGCCACGCGGACGAATTCGCGGGCAAAAGCTAGTCACCGATAAGACTCGACTTGTAAAACAACATTCGATGCTTCCGACTGTATCTTATCAATAATTGACTACAATTCAAAGAAACCGGCATTGATTTATAGGTCTGGAAACCGATTATTAAAAACAATGCAAGTGCAGCTTACCATGGAAACGTTTCATCAGCGTTAAACTATGGATTAATCTTGTGGGAAAATTCAGTTGATGTAATAAGAGCATTTAGGTTACAAAAGAAATGTATTCGTGCTATTACAAACACATGGTTCAGAGACAGCTGCAGACCATTGTTCTTTAAGTTAAGGATTTTGCCATTGCCATGCATGTATATCCGAAATATCTGTATGTTTACAAAGAATTATCCAGAGTATTTTAAGACAGTCTCAGAAGTAAGTACCAGGACTCAAAGGGCACAATACGAAAATCTGTTGCATAATCCTCCATGCAAATCTTATATATATAAAAATAATGTATACAATATGTGCATAATTTTGTATAATAATTTACCGAATGAAATTAAAATATTAGAGGAGAGGCAGTTTAAAGTAAAGTTAACTGAATGGCTTCTACAATATTGTTTTTATGACACTAAAGATTTTTTTAATTATAAAAATATGGTTTCAATTACATAGACTTTGTAGAAAAAAGTGCTTAAATTATATATAAGTGCTATTAATTATTAATTTTGTGAAATGTGTGAAATATGCTTATATACCTACTAATTTAATATTGTATGCCCAAAATAGGGCTAGACATAGTGAGACATTCAACTTTATAACAACTAAGTTATGTATATGTCGCAGCCAAATGGTTTAATTAGCCGGTTAATCAAACGGCTAGCTATTTAAGCAGTTATTTAATTGAAAATTGGCCAAATTCATAAACTTTGAAAGTAAAGTCAAATGAACGATATTGCGTCGAGTTTACGGAGCTCTTCCATTCATTGTCATAATGCTAACCTAAACTAACCGAATAGAAACCTAATGCAAACTATTATTATACTTGGAAGTTATTGTGGGTAGGTTAGCATTGGAACAATGTGTGGAAGAGCTGCGTAAACTCGAGGCAATATCGTTTTTTCAACATCACTTTAAAATCTTATGAAACTGGCAAATTTTTAACTAAATAACTGCTCAAAAAGCTAGCCGTTTAGTTAACCGGCTAATTTAACCATCCGGCTGCGACATATACACACCTATGTTACAAATCAATGACTTTGAACTAAGTGATGTTTAATTGTTAGTGTTTTTATTATTTGTCATGAATTTTTTTTGGGATACTATTTATTACCGTACAGAATTCTAAGTTAATAAGGCAATTTTATTAGTTATATATTACGAAGTTAGCAGTGCGCGAGCCGTAATACGAGAATCCAGTACTTATATGTTTGTTAGCGATGCCAACGGTTCCAGAAGATAGCTAGATCATTGCTTAACAACAACAGCAGCAGTTCTCGTAGCTATTTCTAGGAGGAATCAAATATTTCTGAGCTGCTATATCTTAGGTGGATGCGATCGTGATGTAGTTGGCTCAGCGAGAGTGAATTGAGCATATCAGATTTATTGTATCCCTTGAGAATTGCTTGACTAAGTGCCCCGACAGCTTCTAGCTCTTTTAAAGCTGTTTGCTAAGTGTAGTAGAAGTGGAGTGGTCATTTAGAGTTTTTTATCTCAGAAAAAAGGGATTCGAACCCGGTAACTCGCGTACGACCGTATACCTTAACCTCTAGGTCACCGACGCCTTTGTCCTGTTTAATATTTATAAAATTATATGTTATTCTAATAGGAATGGGTAGAGATAATCATGCAATACAACTAATTTACAGAAAATTGTTACCAACTTGTTATAGGTGTGTACTTACACCAGTACTAGGGCTTGCAAATATTCGAAAATTTATGTAGGTATTCGAATATTCGTGAAAGGTGTGGCATGCAAGATGATGTAGTGACAAAAATAGAAAGAGGGATGTTGAGATGGTTCGGGCATGTAGAGCGAATGGATGAAAGAAGATTGACGAAAGAGGGATATAGTGCGAATCTGGAAAACCGGCCCTTTAGAGGACGACCCAGAAAAACATTCTCTGATCAAATCAGTAATGTTCTCAAAAAAGCTGGGGTCCGAAGTGGTAAGAATAAAAGTAGATGTATGAAAAGCTTTGTAGATATATGCGAGGCTAGGGAATTGTGTCAGGACAGAGCAAAGTGGCGGTCCATAGTCCCTGCCTACCCCACCTGTGGGACACAGGCGTGAGCTTTATGTATGTATGTATGTATTTTGTACCAACGAAATTTGAATGAAATGAAAACACTCCCAAGTAGCGAGAAGGAAGTTTCTTTGTTTTGATAGCGGTCGCAAGAGGTTACTAAACTGCTTCTTGTAAGGTCATCAACTTGAAGTAGAGCTGCGCTTCAACGTAGTCGATATGGTTATTTATCTTTAAAATCGAAGACTTATGAAACGATGACTTATTTTATGAAAATTAAAATTCAGTGTTTGGATAATATGAAGCCGCCACTCTGTACCACCGTGTTCTCTTTGCAAGCTATTCTATAACACCCTTTCGGCTTTATACATGTATTAAGTAACAGCTTGTATACTTAAGCACTCAAAACAACAAAAACATAAAATAATCCATGCGGTACTATCTAGCTAGATTAGAGTAATATATCAATAATCTTCGAAGAACGACTGATTCAGGCGCCTCCGCAACGACTTGCTCTTTGTGTTAAATAAATCGACGTCATTGACCTTGCACAATTACTTAAATGCACTACACACACGCCACATGAATATAGTCAGGTTCTCCTGGTAGCAGGGTCACGGAGGTTAGATGGCTGTCGCTGCACTGTCATTATCTGATCTCCCAAATCCTGGATCATGGTCAAGGCGGACCCGGGCCCTCGTGCGCGACAGCACAACCGAGCAAAGTGGTTGTATAAACAATAGCACAGAGGACTATAAAATCGTAACAGAAATAATTAGAAAGTTACTTATTTAAATTGGTATGTGTTTTAGTAGAAGGGTAGGTACTAGGCTAGGAACTGTTTGACATGATGCCTACAGCTACATTCTATCATCGCACCGCTCGTCACCGACAGGCTCCTCACACCTTGGAGCCAAATTGGGCGCGAACTGTGCGGTTCCAAAGGAACTTTCTCCCGCGCACACTAGGGTTGTGGAATGAACTACCTGGATAGGTTTTCCCTGGAAAGTACAACATGGAATTCTTTAAGAAAGGCGTGAAAAGGTTTTAACGGGGTCGACAACGCGTGGGTGATGCCCCTGGTGTTGCAAACGAGGCTACGGTGACTGCTTACCATCAGACAGGCCGTAAGCTGGTTTGCCACCGTATAAAATTAAAATAAAATAAAATAACGTACTATAGGTACGTACCTATTTTTGTCGATGCGAGTTTCATTAATATAAAATTTATCGATAATGACATAATAGGTAGGTAAGAAATTATATACTTTTAAGCATACGATTATTTACATAAATATTGTAATTATTTGTGTCTTATTTTTATCGTACGTAATTGCTAACAGTGTTAATCACCGATTTCCTGTTTATCTGCCGTATAAAGAGAAAGTGTACAATTATGTTGATAAGTAATAAGATTACTCATGCTAAGTAAGTAGGTATAGGTAGGTAGCTAAGTACCTATATTAGTTAAAGTGTTGAAGTGCACTTTTACTTACTTACTGCGCTGGCTCAGCGACCCAATGTGGCTTCTGACCTCCGACACCAGTGACCCCTTCCTGTCCTGCGCCATCTCCCGCCAATCGAGGACTCCCAGTGCATGCAGGTCTTTTAGAACTTCATCCATCCAGCGATATCATTGTGTAATTATGTAGGTTATATTTATTTTGTATACTTATGTATAAAAATAAAATAATTTTGTAAAAAAGGTATACAACATAGCTACAGCCAGTGGTGATAAGCGATCTTTTCTAGTTAACCCTAACAGCAAATTTCTATCGTAAATACGCATATAAAAATGCTATCAGATTGCAACATTTGCTTTTTGGTTTTGTCAGCCCTGCAAGACTAAACTAATACAATTTACGCTGTTTTGGGACCGTTTCTGTGATCCATGCTACGGTGCCACAGGCAGATACACAGATACGCGTTTTAAAAATTTGACATTAGTAACTATTTGTTCGGCCGTGTGGTGCCCGGCAGAGTAGAATAGCACCAACCCCTAACACTGTTTACACCCTAAAATCTTTAACGCTATACCGAAAATAATACGAGAAGGCGAAAGTCTGAACAGTTTTAAAACACAATTGCACAATTATCTCGTGGAAATAGCGTACACGGTAGAAGAACTTTATTCAAATACAAGGAGGTAGATTTGGTACACTCTTGCGCCCATCTTTAAATATGTAACATGGTAGCTTTTGATTTTTATATATTTTTATACATATCTAACATTGCTTGCATTTATTTTATCTAGAGTTGTGTTTGTTTTTTAATATTATTGTTTTTATTGAATTGACATTTATTTTATTTTATTACAATTGTATTAAGTGCATGTCATTAAGGTTGTTATGTATTAGGCATATGACATTATTAGTTTGTATTTGATATTGTGTTTAAGTTTTTTTTTTATATTTGTTAATTTGTACGCCGAATGGCAGGTACAAATACAATAAATTGAAATTGAACTCATGGGTGTCGTACAAGGCGACTAATGTTTTCGAGGCAAAAGATCAAGAGTCTCCGGAGTCTGGAAAATGGGCAGCAGCATTTTCCATTGTTATATTTAAACACTGCGATCTCCGACCCGCCAACCAAGCGTGGAGATTATGGCAACAACCTCCCCTTTCGTGGGAGACCCCTAAGTCCTGCAGTGGACTGTTACGCGCTGTGATGATGATGAACTAATTTGTAACAAAGGCGACTCCGTATAGGTAATTCTGTAGGTATGGTTGCGTTGTGGGTCCGGGCTGCCCCGCGCCGCTCGCCGCAGGGTCGCAGGGCGGCGGGGAGGGGTTCACCCCGGCCGGGCGGCCGCCTGGCGAATGCTTGTCCAGCGGCGACGGCGCTTGATGTAGCGTTGTTTGGAGTACGTTGTTCTGATTTCGAACGCGCGGCCAATCTGGCGCGTTTTTAACCCGAAGAAAGACGGGTGTTATGATTTTGATGTACGTATCTGGGTGTGGGGCTGTGTGTCGTCGTGGCTCCCGAATGGGTGGATCGATTCTGAATATTTCTATGCGGAATGTTTATCGAGATGACGATAGCAGTTTAGGAAATATTGAAGTACCTACGTTGTATACCTGCTTATGTGGGGGATATCCTAAGTTTTTCTGTCGGTTTGGTTAGGACTTAGGTTAATCACACAACCATCCAGTTTCCTGAAAGGTCAGCAGGTAGCAACGCATCTGTAATCCCCTGAGTGTTGCGATCACTTACCGTTAGCTGACTTGCTCATTTGCTTCTTTCTGATTGAGTCCAAAGGGTATAAAATAAGTGTCTATGTATGTAGAATGTAGTGCCAAACCCTTTCTTTTTACGGGTGTTGTGATATAAAGCAACACCGAATGCCATAGGAGCACAACAGTAACAGCTGCTAGGACTTTCATAAATGAGCAAATATGTGTCATCGATGCCGTCTGCCTAATGAGCACTACCTAATAGAGATTATGGCAAAGCCCTCCGCCCTCCTCTCTTAAGGGAGCCACAAGTCCAACAGTGAACTCTAAGAGCCGTCAAAATCGTAGTATAGGTAACGTCAAAACTTTAGATTTTTATTTCAGTTAATTACCTAATATAACTTGATATTGACTATTGAGCACGGAACAAATAAAATATATTGATTTCTATCAAATGCAGCAAACGATATTTGAATTTGTTCCAACTTGTTCCGTCTACCGAAATCCAGCGCTTTTTCCAGCGAACCCCGCGCTCGCCGCTCAAACAGTGTCGGTGCTGCCGCTCAGTCAGTCTTGCCGCAGCCACCGCGCCGCGCGGACCGAACACCCTCGCATCACCAATCCTCTCATCATGATCGCTATCATCTGAACCCGACACTATCCCTCACTAACCCTGGTACATAACCATCAAGTTCCGCTTCCATTGCTCCGATGCATCGTCCCCTTTCATAAACTACGATTATCGCCGACGTAAATATAAGTCGGATTACCCGAGTTGAGTGTTCGGAATTGATGTTCCTCGGACTCCAAGTGTATAGGTTGGACGAAACTTTCTCTCCCGGTATGTGGCAGTTCGAGGACTCGGAGATATGCTCCATTGGGATGATACATCCCACGCACAACAGGAACTCCGGCATGTCCCTACTGTCTGGAGTGTCACACTTCACAGGTATATTCACATATAGATGATTGATACTCACATTTAAGAGATAAATGAAAGATATATGTATACGTAACTGGTGGCTGATTTACCCTCAGTTATTTGTTTATTAAAATTTTGCAGTAAATGTGGTAAATATGTAGGTACATGATATTGTCGTATCGCACAAAGCCAAGTCAGTCAAGCTTGGTGATGACAATTGGTTTATTATGCACCGGGCTGATGTGGTCCTTAAATAGTTGTATTTTCTAACATACAAAATCATTGTGTCATACATGCGTCATCCCTTACCTGGATGAGCTCGTTCGAAACGATCCCTTTGTTTCCTATAGGCTTTTGGCGTTTGATAAGTGACTATAAATCCTGCTCGTATTTCAATTGATAATTTTTGCATTCGAGGTTTGAGTTTGAGTTCTTCTTCCTGGTTTCTTCTGTTTTTGGTTTCACTAAAGTGTAATTTTTCTTGTATTTAGGGCATTGATGGCTTAATTTTGCTTGAAAATTTCCTGATTTGATTATGCTTATGCCCGAGTGTTAGGTTGACCCACAGAAATTAAAATGATTTCAGAGTAGAGAAACAGCCCCTGCCGCTTACAGATGTTGTACTAGGCGACTATCTTAGAGGCAGGCGGTTTCCTGTTACGTTTTCAATCTCTACAATCTCCTACATGCTTCAAATTCGTCTAGCAATCAAGCAAAATTATTATTAATCATTATTCGTGCGCATTGGCAGAGTCGGTAGCCTAGTAGTAAAGGTTTCGAATCCCATTGCCGGCATTTACCAATGACTCTTTTCTGAGTTATTTACTGTACGCGTTCATAAGTGATTGATCACTTATAGATAGAAATCATTTGTAGCTACTGCCACATACAGGATATTAGATGCATTGTTAAACAAATGGATTTGGCTAAAAGGAAGGTGTATTAGCTGTCCCCTAAGCACAAATAACTCAGTCTTAAACTGCAGGTTTTTTATATTAATAAATGAAAGTTTTTATTTATTTATTTAACAGTTTATTGTTCACAAGATAGAGCATACAGTTATGTAACAGAAGATTAAGACATAACACGCACTGCTTATCTCTAGAAAGAAATCTCTTCCAGCAGGTCTACCAGAGAGAGATGTTATAATAGACGCCGATAAGACGTGCACAATACAACAAAAAAATATATACATATTTACATATTATACCTAATTATACCTACATGCAATAACTAATATAATAACTATGTCTAAATACATACCTATACTATTATAAATATACTTAAGGCACTATAACACATTCAGGCACATAATGTTAGGTAATGTTCTTTCACACGCTTCTTAAAAGTGAAAATTGTCTGACTGTCACGCACTTCGTGCGGAAGAGAGTTCCAGAGTCTTGCAGCATGAACAGTGAAGGAGTAGGAAAAGAAATCTTGTTAGTTAAAGAAAAAAGAAACTTGTTGTTATGAATTTCCATACTTTGTCTAATAAATTAAAATTAACATACTTTTTGATAATAAATACAGCCTCAAAATTATATTTCTAATTTAGTAAGTATTAATATATGGTTACAACAAATTAAAAATATTCGCACCAAAGTTAACTTTTTAGGTCAAAAATCCATTGTAACTTTGAAATGGAAAACTGACAAAGTGGTTCTGAATTGTAATAAAAAAAGAAGTACGAAGTGATTTTGGTATTATTTTTATTTACAAATGTTTTCTACCTTATTCCCTTTCGAACAGTATGCTACATGCTATAAAACCTTTTAAAAGCTGCACGGGAACACGAAGTTTAAAGTGGTCATGCACTTATGAACGCGACCGTACAATAGTTGAACTAGTATTCCGACCTGTGGTTCCGACTAACCCATGCTCACAGTGAGCGAAAAAAACGTGATGAAACCTGCACATTCAGGCGACTGAATGTATTACCATGATCCATCTGGTCATCACCAATCTGGTCAGGTTTCCCTGCTAGCAGAGTGCATAGCAGTCGCTCCACTGTAATTACCTGATCTGCCAAATCCTGGATCATGGTCAATAACAAAATCTAAACTACTCGTGAACGGGTGCTGCCTTGGTGGACTGGCTTACTCTTGCTGTAGTTTTAGGTGGTTTTTCTTAATTATACTAGACATACCTATAGAATATAATATAGCGTTCCGGCTCTGCCTGGCATTGTCGAGCACGGTTCGGTCGTGGTTGGCGAGGGATACGTTATCTACGGCCATAGGGCGGTCAGCGTGTCACTGTGTTATCTTCCTACTTTCCTACCCCCCTCCTTTTTGACGAATGAAAGAGATATTTAATGTTCTAATCAATAAAGAAATTTTGAATTTTTGAAATTGCAGAATTTGTGGAATGAGCTTCCTCCCGTATTCTTTCCTTTGCACTATTAAAGCATGTCTATAGGCACCTCAAAGGCCTGTACCGCATCTGCTCCCCATAGATTGTAGATGTCCTGGATGACAATGGCCACTTTACACTATTTATTAATTTTTATTTAATCGTCAACATGGGTTACATAGTTGGTTACATGTATTTCTTAGATCTCCATGTTCCACCTTACGGTATACGATACAATCCACCCATCTAACTATCACTTTATACAAAACCAGAATAAAATGAAATTCATCCCTTTTAAATATCAGATATTAATACACTAAATTAAGAAAAATATGTCAAGATGAATCATTATTAAATCGTGAATAACTATAATTAATTGAAATAATTGAATGTAAAATTTTTATAAATCGTTAAAATATCAATGTCATTTATCATTTTATATATTATAATTATTATTTATATTACTACATTTATATAAAAGTATCGTTAAGGAATTTTATTAGGGTTATTAGGTGGACCGTCCGTCCGTATGCCTCCCTACCCTAACCCTAGGCAATAAAAACACTACAAACAACACAGTACATACTCCCCCCTCTTTTAGCGACGGGGCTTAATACAAACAGGGGCTCATAATGAGGTAAAGTTTTAACCGTAGCGTTTGTTTCGTACAAAGCACCAGAATGGCGCTTCAAAAATAGTATAAATTCCCGTCCGACGACAAAAACTGTAGGGCCGGGCTACACAGGGGCTGGAAAGCGGAAAAGACGTCGCTGTGTAGGGTACAGCAAGCGATGTCATTCCGGGTCGTGGTGTCACGAGAATCAGCGACAGCTAATAGACCAACTCATGACTGACCAGAACTAACATAAATTATGACCTGAGTAAAAATTTTATTTTCAAGAGTTAAAGCTTTTAATTTCGCAACGAAAATCGAAAACGATGACTGATTACTACTACTAAATAGTTCAGTTTTTCGAGTTAGTTATTATTGAAAATTTTAGATGTACTGATTAACATTTTGCGGGGCCAACTTGATTAGGCAAGGCAGTATGGAGGCATCAGTGTGACATCAAAATCTGTCATTTCAAACCTTTGTGGGTGTGTCTGTCTGTGGCATTGTAGATCTCTGACAGGTGTACCGATTTCGATGCGATTTGCCTCATTTGAAAGCCAGTCTAATGGAGATTGTTCTTTTAGTTCGTCCATTTAAATCGTTTCAATAGTTAAGGAAATATTCGAGTATATATACTTGGTCGGGGGTTTCTGGCGTTTTCGTGTCGGTTAAGTTATCGGTACATGATCTGTATATATCGGTAAAGAGATTGCAAGAATTCGCTTCCTGCTTTACCGTACCGCAACCGTATCGCTTTTTCGCTGCCAGTGTAGCCCAGCCTTAGCTGTTCAGACGAGCGCTTTGTTTTTAATCCCTCGCTCGCAAAGAATAAGCCAAAAACAGAGCAGAGACGAAATATTAGCGAAAGTTGTAAGTGCATCTCGTTAATGAAATGTTTGTATATTGTCTAGATAAAATTAATCAGTTTTATTTCTGTAAGTGTAGTTTTACAAAGTATTCTGACGTCTATACTTATACCTAACTAACTGTAATTACGTCTACGGTCACCTCAAAATATGGTGAATAAAAAAGGAGAGGAAACGTAAATTGTGTTTTTGATGTTGGATGTTGGATCCAATTGTCAAGCCTTTGTTCCCGTTGAAACCATCGAGGCAAGTTTTCCAATTTTTCTTTCCCAGAATTACATTGTTACAATATCTGATTCTGCTTGTCTTTTTATGACTTTTGGTTAGTAAGATAGCCTTTAGTCATAATGCCGTTTGGTTCCCTCCCACTAATATTTCATCTACCTGATAGAACATTCTAGAAAATAGGAAACACCTAAAAACATTAAAAAAAAAACTTCAGAATGTTGGATTGAGGTCAAAGCCGAGGTTAGGATGATATTATTATACGGACAAGTACACATTTCTCAACCAATTCTTAAAACAAATAGTCTCCTTCGATCGCCGTTCTGTGCCAACATTTTCGTGCATCTCCATTTTTCAGTCCGATAATTGCGATCACCGATACTATGACGAATGCATTGAGGTTGCCAGTGGCCTTGTCCTCGTCCCGACTTCGGCCGAAAACAAACGAAGGCCAAGGTCTTGCTCGCACCAAAAAAACAAACTTATCTAAACCAGTGATGGCGTCGCTGTTGTTGAATTTCGTATTGCGGCCAAATGAGATTTCTATTGGCGACACTTAGTTCCAGTTTTGGTCACCGGATCGGATGAGTTTGTGGCACTATATCTAACGTCCTGTCGCCAACACCATGGATGTGAAATATCGCCCGGGTTTACAATGCCACCTTATGCTTTATGCCTTAGTGCCTGCGAGGCTATTGTCTAGCTCAGTTGCCAACTGAAGATGACATTAGATAATTCTACGCTACGTCATCTACGTTGGCGACTGGCTATAGCGTCCACCAAATTAGAGTAATGCAAGATTATTAATGTCAAATTCAATTGTCTGTAGATGGCGGCGCTAGTGAGGCTTACAGTTCTGATTTTGTCCACTGAGCCTGATAAGCTAAGCCTGATGTAGCTCGCAGAGATTTCTGGCTTTGGTCGGAATTTTTGTAATCATTGGTCAGGTTAGTGTTTGGCATCGCATTGCTATCTACAATTTTCGATACCTATATTGGCGAAATCTAATAGTTATCCAGTTGGATTGCTGGCCCTGGATGTCTTTTGTAGCGAAATCGGTTTCCATACGTCACCGTATGGCAAAAGTAGAAACTAACCAGTCTTTGGTAGATTAGTATTTCCGATTTTTATCACCGATACTTGATTCGCGGTTTAACTATGCATAATATAAATTAAAGTCGCCTTCCGCGTCTGTCTGTCTGTCAATATTTCCGCCAACTCCTCCTAAATCACGCAATGGATTTTGATGTGAATTTCCCATTTCAGTTAGAGAATTTCTTTCGGAGCATTTGTATGTATAATATGTGCACATTATAGTTAAGAAAGCTGAGAAAATCGGTGCGTCTATAAATAGTATAAAACAAAGTCGCCTCCCGCCGTCTAATTCTATGTACGCTTATATCTTTTAATCTACGCATCAGTTTTTATGCGGTTTTCAACAATATATAGAGCGATTTAAGAGGAAGTTAATAGGCAAAAAAAGTG
This sequence comes from Blastobasis lacticolella, assembly GCA_905147135.1. NCBI lineage: Eukaryota > Metazoa > Arthropoda > Insecta > Lepidoptera > Blastobasidae > Blastobasis > Blastobasis lacticolella. The sequence goes on from LR990041.1 coordinate 771,641, forward strand.
GTAGGCAGGGGTAAAATAAAAGTACGCGAACGAAGTCGCGCCGGGTCAAAATTCCGGCAAATTAAACACGACCGGGGCCGTTTTTCGCCGCGATGCGCCCCGTAGGCCGGGCCGCTACACGGGCAGCAATTACCGCCCGGGAATACCCTTAGTATTGTCCATCTGCATAGCGTAACGCGCTGGCCGCCAGCCAAGTCCAGCCACCAAGCGTGTCGCGAAATGTGAAATGAAATCGCGGAGTGAAGCTCGTGATGGAGATAGGCTATGTTACCTGTTCGCTTCCCTGTGATAAAATAATGTTGAAAGTTGCCTGGAAGAAATCGCAGCAAGGCCGTCTTGTCGTTTTCTCTGTTGATACCGATATGTGCCGACTGTATTCTGGGTGTTCGTCTATCTATCTATCTCTCTTAAATATATTATTCTTTGTTGTATAGGTACATACTTAATTAGATACATCAAACGAAAATGAGTACTTACAATGGCGACCTAAATAAATACTGTCTACCAATACCACTCTGTTTTTGATCAAGTTTGAGAAAAGTGACATAATTAAAATAAAAAACAAATCTGGGGACCATGGAGCGTATAACATAACCGAGCGTTTAACGAGGTAAATACGTTCTCAAATGAAAACTATTTTACATAACAAGCTTTTATCGCGCGGTGTAGTACTCATCAAGACCAGTCCAAAGAGCCCACACACGATGGGGTTATCTTGATGTGTGTGTTGAGTAGTTTTAGGAATTACTGGGGCCTTACCATGAACTTATAGCAGGACCTATACAGAACGGCCCTGCTTAGAACGAGACAGCGCTATACGTGTAACATAAGCTTGTCTCGTTCAAACCGAAAGCAATTCTGTTTAGGTCCTGCTATAAGAGTTCATGGTAAGCCCTCTACGAATACGGTAACGAATATCACCCATTACGACCATTCCAAAGAGCCCAAATATGATGGTGATATCCTATTGCGTTCATTGGTTCCTATGACCTTCCGACAAAATCATGAGACCAGCTCCATAGTACCATATTACTGCATTGTCATCCAAGTTACATAGGTATACCAAATTTCAGCTCAATGAGGAGTTTTCCAATAGGTATCTAAAGCATTCTTAACCACTCACTAGATGGCGGCCCGACAATTTTGGTAATTTATAATCGCTTGAAAAGGTTCTTAGCAAAGGGGATATAAACACTAGGTACGTTGTATTGGATAATATTGTATTTATCAATAGTTTTCAACCATTTTAGAGGTTGTAATAATAATGGGACATAGTGCCAACTTCTATAAATATTTCTTTTTACACTTCGTTCAACCTTTAACAGTTATGTTTATATTAATAAACATTTTATTTTTAAGTTTAGTATTAGTTGGCTGCATGAAATCACTGCCACCATCATACAGATTATAAAAAGATTACCAAAATTGTAGGAGCGCCATCTATTGATGCTTTTTGAAACCAACTATCAATACCTACTGGAAAACTCCTCATTGAACACCGGGAAGTGGGTCGAATTAGGCTTGCGAGATTTGCTCCGAACATACAAAGTTACATACAAACATTGCAAGTTAAATAAAAGCTTGTAAAATAATCGTATCTGTAGTATCCAATCCGATATATGACTACTCTATTATGGATGTTAGTTGCTAACAAGGACTTCGGTCTCAAAAGAAAGTTTTAGCTGTGACATTATCTGGAGATAGTTCTATTTTGCCTACAACTTCGTCAGCGTAGTTCAGCTCTTGTGTTTTTTTTTCCATAAGAGGGAGGATAACTAGCAAGCAAGTCTCCTGATGGTTAGTGATCATTGCTTGAACAATGGACAAGGAAACGCAATCCCACAGGTCCTATACAGAACCATAGTTTGCTTTTATCTTAGTCCGCCATTCAAATCAAAGGCCTACATCGGTCGCGCAAGCACACTGCCACTAATATTGGTTTTAAGCCTTTCGTGGTTATTCACTACACATATTATGGGGTTTGATACCACGGTTAGTATTGTTTTGACAGTTGCATCCGTCATAGTCACGAGTAGTGGTTGTTTACCTCGATATTTCGAGGCAGAGGTAAAAACAATACTAACCGTGGTAGCAAACCCTATAATATGTGTAGTGACACTGCCACTAGGTCAGTTTCCCTTTGGCAGTAAACATTTAGTCCATTTATGTTACCTATATATTAGTACTAGGGATTGTAGCCTAAAACGTGGTAATACGCTGCATTCTAGTCGAGGGTCTGGTCGGTGGGACCACGAGTCCGAAGTGCACCCACCGCAGTAAATCCTGTTTTATTCAGTCAGTCCACTTCTCTTTATAACTATTCAGATTGTTAGCAGAGTATTCATTTATGATGAATATTGCCATCTTTGGTTCCGAGTTTGTAAGTTCGGTATCCCAGAATCCCAGCGCTCGTTAAAGCGTATCTGCTGATTTGAAGCGCCCGCGGCGCACCGTAAAAAAGATTTTAACGCCGCCGCGCCATTACTCTGCACCGCTAGCACAAGGCTAAGTGTGCCCGGGACACAGCTCGCAGCGAGATAGCGTTTGTTTCCTTCTCTCAATACTGGGATGAAAGAGATAGCAGTATCTATGTCGCGCCCTTTCTTGCTTATCGCGAGAGCACAATTGGGCTAGCCTTGCTGCACTCGCAGTAGTTACGATCAATTTTACGGGTCCGAGCTGGATTAGTGCCCCTCCAGGCTTTGGTGCTTTGTCGTTTTATTGTCTAAGAACTTCTGGTCAGGCAACTTTGACAGAACTTATTATAACTGGACATACAAAGAGAACGCTTTTCATTAAATTTTCGTGCTGTTGCAGGGTTCGAAACTAGTGTTGAACTCCAGACATTAATCGTTTGTAAACTTAATTAAACAACAACACGCAAACACAACAAAGATGAACCTAAAACCCTAATAACTACAAATATCTCCCAAATCGCTGCCACTGTTGGGGGTGGTGCCCATAAGGCTGGCTGCATTCCCCCGCTGGATGGCTACCTCTTGGCCGAGGAATGAGCCATCCCTACGGTCACCAAGTGGATTATATTAGTTTTATTTTTAATTTTATGAATGGCTTTTAGCTTCAGGGCCCCAAGGTCCCAAAGTTATATAATTATCGCGTATTTACGGCGTTTCATGGTCCCAGCTGATGCAGCCGCCGCGTCTGGCCTCAAAGACGTAGAGACAATAAGGGACGCTGCTAGAGTATCTACGCCTGTAGCGTCCCTTTTCCCCTGGCAGGAGAGACATGCCGTCGTGCCTCTTCCCATCATCTCGTACCAGGCCTGAGGTCTCAAGCGTGGAGGGTAAAAATACGTATGAGCCTTATGTACTGTGTCATTGAGACAGACGACAAGACAAGCACTTTTACAGCAAGAGAGCCCGTGGTGCCCTGAAATATCCACCGTAGCGCCGCAGTGGCAGCGACGGGGTTCAACTACCAAGCCACAGGCCACAGTAGGTTTGTTGTTTGACGTGAGTTTTGGCTGTGTGATTATCATTATCATCATCATCCGAGCAGACAATACCTGCTTCTTCCAGGGTCCGCTTTTCTACTTTTCGCTTTGCCCGATCTCCGGAATCTTTACGTCGTAAGCCGCTGGCTAGCGTTTGACTCGACGATGTCAATCCATCGCTCTTGGGTCTCTCGCGGGACCTCTTTTCCGACACAGGCAGGTTTAAGCACCGATTTCCCACGTATCCCTAGGGCTTACGCAATACGTGAACAAACTAGCGCAAATGTGCATTGGCCGTGTGATATCAGTTCTTATTCAAGTCGACTAATGACTTCTTTACAAGCTGATTAGCCAGTTTCTCCATTGACCAGCGTACCCATTCTATCGATTAACCAGCCGGCCAAATGTAAAGATGGCCACAAAACAACTGGCCAGTTAAACGTACAAAAAGTCCATAGGTCACCACACCCCTCCTCGCCACAAATGCGGCGCTCTAAACCTCGCAATTCAAACAGATAGCCCGCGCGGCCGGGCGATCATTTCCCAGCGGTGTATGCGGCGTCCCCCGATGCTGAAGGGGCGATGCAACGATATATCGAAATACCTTAAAATATCGATATTTCGAAGCCCGAAAATATCGATATGGACGAACCGCCGCTACCGATAGATCGATATCGAAAAACACGAAATGTTTTATCACACGGTCCGGGTCAAAATCAACCGGAGGTTGAGATGCTCTGCCCTATTTGTGTTTTCGTTATATATCATTACAGATAAGAAATTACGATGAATGTTTGACACCACTAAAAGGTCTATTGGATTTATTTAATCTTTAAAACAAAACTCTATTAAATATTGATATATCGGCGTTCGAAACCTATATACCGATATATTGATATCGTCTTCAGTTGATAATATCGATATCAATATCCTTTTTTTTTTGCGCCCTACGCAAAGGCAATGGGCACCCTCCGGTATAGCGGTTGGGACGGAGGAGGTGAACTCTCATGAGTACCAGCCGGCTGGCCGGACTGGTTATGCACGACTCGCCAAAAAAGAGACCTAGGCGCATACGTGCTAAACACCCCCTGGAAGCATATCTCGATATTTTTGCAAAAGTAGGGTACATCCCTAGCTGAAGGGGGCGATGCACCGGTGCCTGGTGCACCTGCCGGGTGACTGCGGGGAAGGGGGGAGGGGCGGCCCAGTTCCGTGCCCCAATTCGAGCCCCAGCAACAAGTGATGTAATGTACATCTTACATTGCCGAGATGCACCTGTGACGATAGAATAATCATCTTAGCGGTTGTGCTCTCCCACGCGAGGGCCCGGGGTCCGCCTTGACCATGATCCAGGATTTAGCAGATCAGGTAATTAAAGTGGAGCGACTGCCATCTGACCTCCGTGTAACAGGGGAAACTTTCTCTGGAATTGGATCATTTTTAGAAGGTTGTATTTAGTCTCACATGTCCCCATATCTGTTTGTAATAAAATATTGTAAGTTAAATGTGACCCATTTCCCGGTTTCCGATTGAGCTCTCTTTATAACTGCGCTTGAACTTTGATATTTTGACGAACGATGACGTCATTCGAGACTCGGTAAACCTTACTATTTCAATACTAATAATATAAAGAGAAAATATTTGATTGTTTGTTGGTTTGTTTGCTTGTCACTACAAATCAGTTGTAACCTATTTAAAAAAATTCTTTCAGCTATAGAAAGTTACATTATCAACGAGTATCAGAATTTATCTTCAAAAAATTTGAGTTCCATAGGAAAATTGCAATAATATAACCCAATGTTCGCGTATAATTTCAGAACATCTGCATCAATTTAAGTAATTATTTTTTTATGCTTGTAAATATCAGGGAGGTGTAGGGTACGTGTAGGATAGATGCAGGCTAGGTGTATAGTAGGGTACGTCAGAGTAGCGAACGAATCGTGCCGAAAAGTGTACTAATAAAACTCATTTCATGGCGATTGTCATTTTCTTCAAACCTTTATAACTTCTGCATTTCATAATGGATTCCAAAAATTCTTACACGGTGTTTCGAGGCGACGAAAATGCCTTCACATTTTATTGACAAACCTACCCCATGAGGAACCACAGGAGACGTCCTCATTTTTATTTTTCTATTTATTTTGTTTCAATAGGGTAATGGGTTTTTCATTTTTACCCTTTTGATGTCTCTTGCAATATCAATCGATTCATGTATAATTTCTTCTCCACAATAATAGTTGCTGATATCATAATTACACGAATATATTTTATTATTATTATTATGTTAAATCAGGCAGGCAGGTTAACTACTGATTAGCCTGTATCCTGCTGCTGAATTCGTCAAGGTCCAGTTTATTTGTAAACTGATTGACATTGTTGGCTGGAACCACTTCTTCTGGAAACTTGTTCCATGTCTGCACCACTCTATTAATTTTGCAGTTACTTTTTACCTCGGCAAAAACACGGCAACACTTTGTTTTGGCTCTTGTCGCGATATTAATACCAGATAAGGTCCAATTTACAATTTGCAATCCTCATTTCGAAAGTTGACGAGCTTTAATAATAGCGAATGGGAGAATGATAATGGATTTGGAACCGTCGGATTCAAACTCGTTGCTTGGAGTTGAGAAGGCAATATTTATTTACTGGTAACATTCATTTCTGAGAGCCAAAAGCGGCTACGGAGAGGGATTAAATACGTTTCGGGATATACCGGCGGGAATTAGGATTTGTGTAACGGGGTATTTAGATAATGTATTGAGATAGCTTTAGGGCGTCGGTGGCCTAATGGTTAAGGGGTCCGACTCGTACCTCAAGGTACCTACCTCAGTGCCGCCATGTACTTACCAAAGACTTTTCTGAGTTATGTACATTAGTTGAACATTATGCCTCTTACGGTACGGGAAAATCATCATCATCTTGGCGTTAATGTCCCGGTTGTGCTCTCGCGCACGAAGGCCGGGGGTCCGCCTTGACCATGATCCAGGATTTGGCAGGTCAGGTAATTACAGTGGAGCAACTGCCATCTCACCTCCAAGACCCAGGGGACAGTAACAGGGGAACTTTTTCCTGGACTTGGATCATATTTATAAATTTGTATTTAGTCTCACATGTCCCCATGTCTGTTTGTAATAAAATATTGCAAGTTAAATGTGACCCATTTCCCGGTTTCCGATTGAGCTCTCTTTATAACTGCGCTTGAACTTTGATATTTTGACGAACGATGACGTCATTCGGCACGGGAAAACATCGTGATGTAATCTGCACATTCAGGCTACTGAATGTGTAACCGTGATCAAATGTCAGGTTCCCTGTTGACAGGGTCACGGAGGTCAGACAGCAGTCGCTTCACTGTAATTTACCTGATCTTCAAAATCCAGGATCATGGTCAAGGCGGACCCTGAGCCGTCGCGCGAGAGAGCGCAACCGGGACATTAACGCCAAGAGGACCATTGAGATATGAGTAGTTTTAGGGTTTGTCCTGCCCGGGAACATTTCACACACTAATCCAATAGTAGAATGTTATTTACGGGATGATGATGACGACAATGACGATGATGGTTTAGTGCCTATGTTAGCTTTATTACCCTGTACTGTTCTCTAGTACTCAAAATCTGAAACTGGAGGTACCAACCTACCGACAATGTAAACTGTGTGTTATTGATCGTCGGCGAATCCTAATTAGGACAAAGTTGCCGTAAATGGCCCGAAAGTTTTCAAGCGAGGCCGTCCTTATTAATGACGCTTGACAGTCTTGTCAAGTTGAACACGGTGGCTTTGTAATAAGATTGAAGTAGATACCTACTTGTACATGAAGTTTGTGGGTACTGGGTATGTAGAGGGAATACAAGGTGACTTCAAATTCATGATACCGTATGCATGTGCTCGTGGTAACAAATAACTTTTAAAATCGCAATAAAATCAGCTGTTTCTATTTGTTTTCAATTTTGTATGAAACAGCTGATTCTTTAAATAGAGAGTCATTGTAAAAGTTGTTTTTGTCACGAGCACATGCAGGACTGTTTAAAAAGAGTAAAGCGTTTTGGGAAATTATAAGCTTGATTGGTATCCGGGACCGATAACTCTAGTATATGGATACTAGAGTTTTAGGTTAACTATATTAATTTGGGGTCACTGTCTATACAGTGACCCCAAATTAATTAATGGGTAGACTCCGTCTAAAAAGGTACAGCGACTTGTAAAATTATAAGATTGATTGAAATCAACAAGTAAGCAATCAAATTTGAATAATGCAGACGTCCGTCTTTTATCTACTATCTTGTTGTGTACAGGCAGACTTTGACATTGGTATAATAATTTTGAGGTCACCTGTATGTACGATACGATAGCAATATCGTTATGTCACACTGGCTGTTTCGTATCTCAATCGTTCATTTAGTATTAAAAATGCAAAACTGCAAGTGCGTTGCCAAAACGAGGACCAGGCGATCTGGTCTACAAAGGCCACATTAATCTTCATATTATGATGTATATTAGAGCACCATAAACTTATATGATCTGGTGCCTTATACTGGACCTAAGAGACGCCATTTTTAATTGTCATGTCAATTTAATGTTAACAATAGCGATGCTGCTGATAAGTTTGTGACAAATGAATATGAATGAAATGTTATATGTATGATATGAAGAAACGCTAATGTGGCCTTTTTAGACCCCCAGGACATGCTTCAAACTTGTGATGAATCCGCAACACAATAACATAAGGTTTGCTTGACAGCAAAAATAGCTATTTGTTTTTAGGAGGTCCAAATGAGAAAGCGGGTCACCTGATGGAAAGTGATCCTTGCGGCCCATAGACAACCGAATAACCGGGAACCGGGATTAAATCAGGAATTGTCGGGAACCCCAAGGGTGAACCAGAATCTTAAAGCGGAATAAAATAAATTACTCATAGTTCATAATGATAAGAACTGCATAAATAAAAAAAAAATGATTCGGTTATCCATTTACATAACACAAACTCGATACCGCGATGTAGAAATATCGATGATAAAGACAGAGCGATCTATCGGCCAACGCGGGTATTAACTCTAGCAAACGCTATAACAATCCATCTAGGTCTAGGCGAACTTTACATAAGCCTGTCACCGGCATGTCTGTCGAGCAGGTACATCAGAACTCTCGTCGCGTGCTAGACTAGACTGTGCCTGTGCCTCGTAATTTCCCAGGGCCCAGAATACTTTGCAAGTTACATCACCGGCTCGCGTGAGCTGCTAGCCGTCGCGTCCCGCCCAAGTTTTATGGTTTCCCCTAATGAACTTTTTCCGTAGTATTTACGGATGTGATTTTGGCACGAATGTTATCAACGTTGGCAATTTAAAACGGGTTATGGGGGGCAAGTTAGATTGGATGCTTTGTTAGTTTTCATCGTGTTAAGTTCGATTGGATTGGGAACCCGTGTTCTACCTAACAGAATCGGAGGTTTTCCGAGAGATGATTTAAAAAAAAATAGTTTTAATAATTGTACCTAATAGATGACGTTATTTGACACGATTCTCGAAAATGAATCAAAATAAGACCATTAGGTATTTAAAGAAAGTTCATGTCAAGAAACCGACGAGCATGTATGAAAAGGTTGATAAAAGCAGGAAGATAGAATGGTTGGATGTCTGCACAGAGGTCACTAGGTTCGGCCGTATAAATAAAGAGCTCCCAACCACAGTGTTTCCTTTGGACTACGAGTACGACATGGGATCGTTCAAGAGGTATATTAGAGGTCTCTTCAGAGGCGGGCAACGCATTGGTAGCACGTTGGTGTTACTGATGTCCATGGGCCGTGTTGCCTGTTTGGCTGCCGTGTAACATAACAAAAACCTGTCTTAACAGGATGGCACTAGGTTCGGCCATTTAGAGAAAATTGTCTAACTAACATAAAGGCACTAGAAATATTGTTCCTAATTTATATATGGGTAAACCAACTTGCTACCCTACACGTTCGTTATCCGAGAAATTCCATGTAGCTACTTATCACATGTCTTTCCGTCTGGTCTAACCTAATTTTGTGCGAAGACAAATTCTCGCCTTACAAATAACAGGTTTGGAATGCTTACATCTCGAGACTAATAAAGTCGCAATTCACGCTCCAAATATTCGTGGAAATGGGATGTTTTTCTAGAAATTACCAATTACGACAGCTCTCAGCGGCGGGATATAATGTAAAGGACAAGATGGCTGGCTGTAGGCGGTGACGACGACATTTGGGAATGGAATATGAAAACTGAAAATGTTATGACCAAGTGGTTAGCGCGCTTGCCTTGTGTGTGGGTGGCGCAGATTCAGCCATATGCCTCGATTAGTATTTTAATATATTTAAACAGTGAGCTTTTACGATAAATTCGAGGATTTCAGTACTTATCTCGCACAATATCGCTATTGCTAATCTTGTGAGTGTGTTCTCTGACGATTTTAATCTGGACGCCTTCAAGGCTAGAGTGTATAAGGCTAGGCTGTTCCTAGACAGGCATGCTCCATCTTCGGCCGCATCGTCACTTAACACCAGGTTACTTTTCGGTCAAATGCCTCCTAGTTTAATAAAAAAAAGGTAATTGTTATTTTTTTGTTATGATTTTGTATGTTACATATGTATTATATCTAACGGCTTCTCTACCCTGATACAAATAAATAACAGTGAGCCGACTGCCATCTCACCTCCGTGACCCTGTTACCAGGGGAACCTGGCCAGATTGGATCATTGTTACACATTCAATCGTCAATAAATCGCTATTATGGGCTGATATTGATGAGGATAAAAACGTTACCATTCTCAAATAGTAATAGAATTTACTTATTGCTTATAAAAAACCTGCTACCATTATGTTATGTGCAAAGCAGTTTGTCTTCCATTCCCGGCATATACGCCATTATAATTTGGCACGTAGCCAAGCATTTTTTATTTTGACTCAAACAGTTTTAAGTGCCCTTTAAATTAACCTTATCGCACATGAAAATCGAACTACGAAATGTAAAGAAACTAATTTGGAGCACGTTAAAGTTTTACGCTAAAGGCGATATTGATCTAGCATTTGCTTGTGACATTGAACGTATTAACTTTGCAGTTCACATGGGTTGCCCTTCGCCTTATCTTGAAAGTTGGTACTTATAAGTGTTCTTTTATCCGATCGACAATCACGAGAATTATTATCCTGGACAATGATAGACCAGAGGGTTGTAAAGTTTGTTATAGCTAACGTCTTTGTAGGTTAACCCCCGCAGGGGTCGCAGGGCCAAGGTCGCCGTAGCCAAGCAACAGCCTGACAACAAATCCGCCATTATGCTCCGAGTCATTATTAATCATGGTTAGGGCAGAGACGTGGCGCCCGCGACGCTTTCGTTCAATCAAAGACCTTTTGTTGTAGTCCCATGATGGGCGCCAAAATCGTCATGACTGTACTCATAGTATACTGTATAGTTATCTGACCCAGTTTCACGTTGAAATACCCCATGACAACGGCGTAGCATGTCTTGGAGGTATATCCTACAAGGGTCGGAAGTCGACGCTTACATCTGTATTACCTTCAACGAATACCGTTTGGTAATTCTGAGTATATGGTACGCTACCCTAGATGAGACACTCGATCATGACAACGTTGCTCACGAGGGATTTGTGGACGAGGAACCCGACACCACCCATTGACAGTTGATCGCCCTCCCGGACGTAAAACAGATTTCCGGACTTCAGGATTATTGAGTCCTCCCTTTTTCTTCGTACTTCAGATAACCCTATGACATCCCAACGTAATCTGCTCACCACTTCCTCCAGTTCCACAAGCTTTTGGTCGGTTCGCAATATCTGGACATTATATTATGTAGCCAGGGCCAGGGGTCGTTGTGTATGGTAGCCTCTCCTCCGGAGATTCTTCGCACCCTCAGCCCCGCCGTTACCGTGACCGCTGCCATAGTCCGGAATAGAGATCCCATCGGGGACTGGGGGCCGAGGCCGTGGTCTGTCATACTGGGGGAGAATTCCATAATCGCCACGCTTGGCAGGCGGGTTGGCGAATATAGAAATAGAAAACGCTGCTGCCCATTATACAACTTACGGAGGCTCCAGAACTTTTGCCTCGAAAACATTAGTCGTCTTGTACGACACCTACGACTGTAAGGGGTTGGTGCTATTCTACTCTGCCGGACACCACACGGCTGACATAGTAATAATATGTATATGTAGCGACATCTATCGCTCCACTAGGGAAACTCAACGATACTCACATTACGAGTACACGAACACAAGGTTGGCAAGCATCCGCACATAGATGGCGCTAACAATCCTACATCGCGCTAGAGAAATGTGCCAACTTCCACGGCATATATACAACTACCGACGATCAACTGCCGGACCCTTGGTCCCGTGGTCACAACACCCGGCCAGGTGGGTGTTAAATGGAAAAGTGTTAGAATTTAGTATTGAAAATTATAATATTATCTATTAGTCTATTGTTAATTTTATAAGTGGTATTGTTTTATAGGTTTGGCTATAATGTATTGTTTATTGTTTTTATAATTTTGTATGATACATGTATTATATCTATGGGCCTCTGTAGCCTGATACAAAAAAATAAATAAAAAAAAATAAAAAAAAAATATAGTATACTAGAAATAGCAAGTATAAGAAAACGATTTTGATCGAGATGGTTATTAGTTCTGTTAAATGAAAGTCGGTTCAGTAGTTTGGAAATATTTGAGATGTAGACTTTGTAGGTTCTATTATAATTAGAAGATAGCGGTCATACTCGTATTATCGACGTATAACCTTTTCCACACATCGAAGGAAAATCTCGCTGACCTGCTTTACAATTTTCACTTTGGCATGTCACATACATGGGCATGACCATGATATGACCCAAATTTTACTTCGCTTATTATATTTGCATGTGACACGTTGCAAATTTATGTGACGTGACCGTGCCTGATTCTGTCTATTTACGTATAAATAACCACCAAACTAACAATGTTTGCCACATTAAACATGCAATACTTTTTATCTAACTAGCCAGGCATTTAACCTTTTAAAATTTAAAATTAAATACATACTTATCATACATACTACACCCAGACCCGTAACAGAGATTAAAATTTATCATCGGCTCGGCCGGGAATCGAACCCGGGACCCGTGGCAACCGACATGTCAACCAACTGCCATGTCAAATTCGTCATTTGACCACCATCTCACCTGGTTGTACTAAAGTATTATAAGTAAGAAAAAAGGGTAGGTAGGGGCAAAGTAGGCGAACGAATTCGCGCCGGGTCGACTCGTAATATTATAAAAATTTAAATATTTAAAATATATTAAAAATAAATCTAGTTGTATTATTACAGTCTCGCATCAGGACTCTGTTATAGGATTACATTGTCGATCGACCATATTCATGGTTTTTCCATTGAATAATGCTTTTGAAATTGCAATTTTGTTATTAGATTATGTAAGTGGCGAATAAAATGTCAGACAGCGCGTCTCCATTACGCGTTCAAGTACCTATCGGTAGGGATTTGCATAATATCTCGTGTCGCGAATATCAAACGGAATGTCACAAGATTATTTACTCGTGACCGGGTGCTGCCTTGGAAGACTGGCTTACTCCTGCTGGTGGTTTTTCTTAATTTTACTAGACATATTTAATATATTGAGCGCGGTCCGGCTTTGCCTGGCATTGCCGGGTCGTGACTGGCGTGGGGTGGGTTTGCTGCTGCCATGGGGCAGCCAGCGTGTCACTGTGTGCTTCCTTCCTACTTTCCTACCCCCCTCCTTTTTGACGATTGAAAGAGATATTTAATGTCCTAATCAATCAATAAATTTTGAATTATATTAAATGAAAGTTGTGACATGATTCCTGGGGCCTCCCACCCTGGGGGAGTTAAGTGGTAGGCCCCCTTGAATATCTGAGCATTTTACAAATATGCAAATAATGATAAATAGGCGAAATTGGATGTATGCTTCTGTATATCTTTTATGCTACTCATTGACAAGCGAGCAGGGTCTGAAGTCCGCTAATTTAGTAATGATTGAATTGTAATTGGATCTCAATGGCAGATTGACACGTTTTTGGTATTCTGACGACGGTAGCCGCTTTCCATCAGGTGGACCGTCTGTCCATGTCCCCCCTTAGGCAATTAAAAAAACTTCTTTATATAGTTGCTGGAAGAAATTTATTTATATAGTCGTGTCTGTCCAGAGTGACTCTGCTTATTTGGTGAACAAAGAATACCAAAAATCACGACTTGCCGTTTCAATCACGCTACGTACACTGTCTTTAATCATTTAAGAAACACATATAATACAAATTTCAACGAATGCTGTTGCAAATTATCCAATTAAATACATATTACAAGTCAATTTAGAAATAAGTAGTGACTTTTGTGTCATGTACATGTATATTTACTGTCTTTTGCCATAATTTTTGTGCGCAATAAACTATTAAATGAATAAATGAAACGAATATTTTCTCTTTATATTATTAGTATAGATAATATCTATAGTTGTAAATATAATTACCAACACTCCCCGTCCAACTATAAGACCTATTATTGTTATATACCATGTTCTTTTTATTTATTTTTTTGTTTGGGAGCCGTTAGTGTCCCACTGCAGGGCAAACTCCTCTCTCCCATTTTTCCCCTATTTATTAGATCTATTTGTCGCCAGGTCTCTCCACCATGTTCTTACCAAATAAAAACTATTATCCACCGTCCACGTTGTTGATATTTCCTACATATTTAAACATATAATATTTTATAATATAACATGGTTTAAAAAATATATATATTTAAAATACTTTAAGTAAGTTAAACAATAATGTACGTTAAGTAATATGTTAAACGAAGTTGTCTATATTCCTTGCCGTGGTAACCTATAATTAAGGCTGCACTTAGAAAGATACAATATTTTAGCTATAAGATGCTATAACTTTGTTAGTGTAAGTCTTGTTGGTTGTCCTAAATAAAATATTCCCCCCTTTGCAGGCATCTCGACGCTCTCCGGCTGCGGCTCCCCGGACCACCTCTCCCGGCTGCCGGAGCTGCCGGCGGCGGAGGAGCGGCGGCTGCGGCGCGCCGCGCACGTGCTGCAGCAGCGGCTCGTGCTGCGACAGTGGCTCGTCACGCACAAGCTGCAGCACGCGTATGCCAAGTGAGTGCCCTGTTTTTTTATATCAAACGAGACACGCATTTGACCGCCATCTCACCTGTTGGTAAGTGACGATGCGGCCGAAGATGGAGCATGCCCGTCTTGGACCAGCCTATTCACTCTAGCCCTGAAGGCATCCAGATTATATTGATCAGGGAACACACTCGCATGCAACGCGTTCCACTCCTTAGCCGTACGCATTATAAAAGTCGAGCCAAAGCGGCTCGTGCGGGTAGCTGGAAGATCCACGACATAAGAATGAAGCGCTCGCCCGAATCGCGTCTCCCGATGGCGGCGCGGGGCCGGCGGAATGAGGTCGTGCAGCTGCTTCGCACACTCTCCGAAATGTAATCTGTAGAAGACCGACAGACGCGCAACCCTACGCCGATGCTCGAGGCTCTGCAGCCTAGCTTCAATCAACTGCTTAGTTTAGTACTTAGATTGAGCCGTACCTAGATGTTATTTTTGTTATGAATAGGCTTGGCTTTGCGCCAGTGGCTCGTCACGCACAAGCTGCAGCACGCATACGCGAAGTGAGTGCCCTGTTTACTACTTACATGGAGGCGTAGGTGCTTTCTTTTTGTATCAATAGGCTTGCATTGAACTAACCTGATGGAAAGCGACGACGAGGTCGAAGGTGTAAAGTGGCTGACAGACGTGCGAGTAAGTACGCGAACATGTAGCTCGACGACCTTGCTCGCTCGTGTGTTTACTTTAGTCTTGTTAATTCACAATTTGATTTGTTAACGTCAAATTCGTACTCTGTGACGTCTCTGTGTAATGATTGGCTAACTATTTATTCTAAGCTTTATATATAAGCATATAGGGCAAATCTGCTCGTTATATCCAACGTAGAATAATTATTTTGACAGCTGAATTCTTAAAGTTATCTATCTTTATCGATAGCTTCGAGTGTACAGACTACGGAATATATATATACAATCTAATCGTTATGACATGACTACCGAAATCGATAAGTTTTCGATGGCTATCTATGTTGAAACAGCAGCACATATGATCTAGAAAGATACTGATAATGATAAATAGTCACACTGTTGGAAGAGAATGAAAAAAACATTTATTATACATCGCACAGCACGACACAATAATAGCTACATCAAATTAAAAAAAAAATTGTGTATAGTGGTGTTGCTGATGTCCATAGGCGTCGGTGACCACTGAAATGATAGAAATTTCCATCTGCTTGCCTATTTTTCTGCCGTATGATACCTATATCATCATCATCACAGCCCGTAACAGTCCACTGCAGGACTTAGGGCCTCTCCCACGAAAGGGGAGGTTATTGCCATAATCTCCACGCTTGGCAGGCGGGTTGGAGATCGCAGTGTTTAAATAATACAATGGAAAATGCTGCTACCCATTTTCCAGACTACGGAGACTCTTGATCTTTCGCCTCGAAAACATTAGTCGCCTTGTAGCGACACCCATGAGTGTAAGGGGTTGGTGCTATTCTACTCTGCCGGACACCACACGGCCTATATATATTTTTTTTATATTAAATAACACATTACTTACAATGAATAGGTAGGCAGTCTCCAAGGATACTACCGGTTCGCCGGCAAGGAGCCCGGTCGCCATATGTTGCGATTGAGAGGTGCGAGAAGCGTCTCACAGCGCACACACAGTCACAGTTACAAGCACATGTTGCAGCAAGTCGAACCACGTGACCAGCAAGTCTCTTCTTATTTGACACTAGTTGTAACGATAGCGAACTTGTGAAGGGTCATTATCATTATCCGAGCGATCAGTCCCGGCTTCTGCCAGGGTCCGCTTGCCGACTCATTCTACTCCATTTCGCCAAGAGCATTGGCTCTCGCATCCGGCTCGGCGATGTCCGCGGGACCTCTTTCCTGGTACCGTAAGGTATGGGTACCACGAATCCCTGGGGTTTACGCAAAACGTGAACAAACGGCGATCTTTGTACTTATCCGCGATTTGACGACCTGAGTGATTCTGTTGGTTAACATGCCGGTCGCCACGCAGAGGTCCCGGGTTCGATTCCCAGCCGAGCAGAAATTGAAATTATGAATTTTAATTTCTATCACGGATCTAGGTGTCGTATGTATAATAAGTATGTATTTAAAATAAAGAATAAAAAATTAATGTATATCAGTTTATCAGTTATGTAACACCCATAACACAAGCTTTGTTTACTTTGGGGCTAGATGGCGCTGTGTGAATTTATCCAAGCATATTATCATTATTATCTCTCACGCGAACTTGTGAAGAGTGCATGAGCATATTCTGAGGTCCTGTCAGCAAAATTGCCATTCATTATGGCCCGATCCATCATTAATCACGCTTAGGGTAGAGGCTCTTTCATCGAACGCCATTTGTTTGCGTCACATGTTGGGCGCCACAATCTGTTTGCCAGATGTTTTTTTCTGTTTTCTTTTGTGAAGTAGATACTAGCTAGCTGGATAAATGCACAGCGCATTCTCTTGTATCCTGTGGCTCAACACTACCTGCTGTAATATTCCTGTCTCAATTTCTGTAAAGGTGGCCTGGAAGAGATCGCTTGTAGCGAAAAGGCCGCCTTTGCTCATGTGTTCCTTGTTACTGTAACGGTACTGTTATGTTTTATGAGCAAAAAAGTGTTTATCTAAAAGTGTGTATATTAATAATCATATTCATTTATTCTAGTAATGTACATACATCGTCATCATACAATCAGTTGCGAAAATTAATAACAATTAACAAAAGTTAATTTTCAATAATAAAAACAAACAATTAAATAATTAAGATAACAGAATCCATCATAGTCAATAATAATATTATTAATAAAAAATAATAAAGTCATAGTTCAAATTCATTAATAAGCATCAATATAAATACAAAATGTCATTAAATATTAAAAAAATATATAAATGTCAAATACATGAATTGGCAAAATAATTGGGGTTCCTTTGCCATACCTTATTGTAAGTCAGGAATGTATAATTACAATTTAAATGAATGCCAGAGTCTTAAAGAATTTCAACAAAACATTTAATACCTAAGTAGAATAACAACAGAGGGGAAAGAACGGCATCACTATCAAGAAATTCCTTCACACCTAGTATGCCTTTATACCTTTTTTTAATTACTAAACACTAACTAAGATTTCGGCCGTGTGGTGTCCGGCAGAGTAGAATAGCACCAACCCCTTACGCTCGTGGGTGTCGTACAAGGCGACTAATGTTATCGAGGCAAAAGATCAAGAGTCTCCGTAGTCTGGAAAATGGGCAGCAGCATTTTCCATTGTTATATTTAAACACTGCGATCTCCAACCCGCCTGCCAAGCGTGGAGATTATGGCAATAACCTCCCCTTTCGTGGGAGAGGCGCTAAGTCCTGCAGTGGACTGTTACGGGCTGTGATGTGATATTATGCCTTTTTTGTGAGCATCGCTTTCAATCGTCTAAAGAAGCCCTGCGCGGAATATTGGGCCGCCATTTCACCTGGGGGTAACAGATGCGGCCGATGTACGCTTAGGTCCTTTAAAATTCAAAATTTATTTATTGATTAGGACATTAAATATCTCTTTCAATCGTCAAAAAGGATAGGAAAGTAGGAAGGAAACACACAGTGACGCGCTGACCGCCCTATGGCCGTAGATAAACGTATCCCTCGCCAACCACGACCGAAACGCTATATTATATTATATAGGTATATAAACTATGCGAATAGATAGAATGATTCAAGAGGAAGGTTTATGAGTAAGAAAGAAGGTAGGAAGGGGTAAAGTAAGTGTACGCGAACGAAGTCGCGCCGGGTCTATTAGTAATATTATAAAGAGGAAATGTTTGTGAGTTTGTTTGTTAGGGGTGCGTAATCTCCGACACTACCGAACCAATTATAATAATTTTTTAACTAATAGTAAAATTATTCCCGCCCGAGTGACATATACTTTTAATCCCGGATAAATAATAGGGTCGCGCGGGATAGTTAAATGTTGCAGTTAAGGGGTTGCAAGTTACAAATGAAACACTTTTAACAGATTATTGGCGGTTTTGTATTTGCGGTTACAGTGATTACAGTTATCAGCTTGAAATTAAAATATTAATTAAAAACATAAAATACATCTAACAACGTTTAACGTCAACTTTTTAAATTATGGGTTCCAACCCTACGTAGACCCTCTGTTGGTCACCACGCGAAGGTTCTAAAGGACGTTTCTCGCTCGTACGGTTCGGATGTGGAATGAGCTCCCAGCCACAGTGTTTCCTTTGGATTTTGACGTGGGATCGTTTCAGAGGTATATTAGAGGTCTCTTTAGAGGCGGGCAACTCATTGATAATTCCATTTTCCATCAGGTTGCCCGCTTTCCTGTTTGTCTGACGTATAACATAAAAAACCACGGTTTTGATTATTATTGGCAAGACATTTCTATTGAGTTGTCACATTACAAATGTAGTGAACAACTACTAAAGTCATACCATAGTAAACCATACTAACAAGTCACGTTTTACAAAAACCTACTTATTTACACGCATTGTGTCTAAAAATCTCCAAATCAGCATTTCCAAATGCAAGATGAGAGACGAAAAGTTACCTAGCCTCAATGACTGGCATGAAACCTTCTGACGTAACACGCCAGCATTACGAAACAAATTTTCGGAGTTTAGCACAATCCCGCGAACTCCTCTCGTTGCGTCACTAATAACATTTGCGACATAACACCGGAATGGAACACTCTGAATCGGGAAAAGGTCATAGTTAACCAACGGGCGGGCTAGGGATGTGCTGTGGTGATGTCGATGGATTGATGTCAATTGGGTATTTATTTACTGCATGTAATAGAAACAACTTCAACTTCATCTATACCAGGGATAGGCAAACTTTGTTTTTCGAGGGTAATTTTTTGTAACGGAAGTTACCGTCACTAATAACATTTGCGACATAACGCCGGAATGGAACACTGTGAATCGGGAAAAGGTCAAGGTTAACTAACGGGCGGGCGTTAGGGATGCGCTGTGGTGATGTCGTTGGATTGGTGTCGATTGGTCGATTTACTTCATGGAACAGAAACTACTTCATCCACCATCTATCCATCATACCAGGGATAGGCTTTTTTCTTCATAGGGTATTTTATGTCCTGGAAAAATAATTGGATATCGCAGGATAGTCGAGTGTTAAGTATCAGAGTATGAAACAGCCGGGGAACCACTAGTAGTGGATAAAACCGAAACTTTTACCCGGTTTTTCTCCGGGCTAACAGGTCACACTTGCAGGTCAATCAGTTCGTCAAACAACAACGTCAAAGATGTCAATCGATCGATATATTTTCCAATATCGGACCGTAGGTATTGGAGACCGACTTGAACTATAAAAAATGTGTCAAAAATGTTACTAATCCTGTGAAATCATCGCAACCATAGCGAATTAGGT
This sequence comes from Blastobasis lacticolella, assembly GCA_905147135.1. Classification (NCBI taxonomy): domain Eukaryota; kingdom Metazoa; phylum Arthropoda; class Insecta; order Lepidoptera; family Blastobasidae; genus Blastobasis; species Blastobasis lacticolella. The sequence continues at coordinate 791,626 of LR990041.1, forward strand.
AAGATATTGTAAATATGAACTAAAATATTAATCAATGTTTTAAGAATTAATGGCTAGGTTTCTCCAAAATATTGAGAACATTTTACTCGTCACCAGCCTATACAAGTCCACTGCTGGGTCTGCAGGACAAAGGCCTCTCCCAATGAGCGCCACTCATATTATGATAGACACACATTACAAAGGTTATATCACAAATAGCGATAAAGTGTTGCCATCACTAGCGGGCGCGCTTCTCCGAAGCGTGGCGGGCCGGGCCGAACGGCGTCACGGGTCAGGACATTTGTTTACTACCTATACTTTTATCTTTTTGTTCTATCTTAATACATTTACTTACCTATTTTCTTATTAACTTGGTTTTTTCTACACCGGTGGTAGGACTCAGGTCAAACTTGAGGAATCCGCCAGGAGTTGAACCGATCTGGCTGTTATTGTTCGCTGCCAAACATTGCGTGTAGGTTCATTTGTGTGACTATTTTTAAGCCCCTAAGAAAAATAGGGGTGTTATGAAAAGATTGACGTGTGTGTCTGTGACTCTGTGGCTTTGTGCATAGGTTTTAAAACTTTCGTGGTTATTCACTACACTTTCATCGCACATGTTATTGGGTTTATTACCCGTTTGTTGTTCTGTCTGCGGTACAGTAGCCCCCAAACGGATGGACTGATTTCGATGCGTTTTTTTAGTTTGAAAGCCAGTTCAATCGAGATGGTTCTTACATCGGTTCAATAGTTTACGAAATATTAAAGTTTATGTGTACTTGGTTGGGGGTTACCTGACATTTTCAGTCGGTTCTACACTAACCAGTTGCCTTGTTTGTTCATTACACACAAATAACAAAAAGTAAAACAAAACATATTCGCGACCCATAAGCGAGATAATTAGAATTCCAAAATTTAACAAAGTTTTTTCTTCGCTGCTGTTTGGGGATATTTTTAATTACATTTGCGGCCATAAAAGCTCCCTTGCGCGAGGGAAGTTGGTGTACCTGGTCCCGTTGTCCATATTTAACTTTATTTATTTTATTTAGGATCTTGATGCAACTCGATTTGCTTTGTCATACGACTTATGACTTTTTATGAAGTTATACGCAATAAATGATCATTCGCAAACAAAAAGTAGCAAAATTTGATAAATAAATGAATATGCTTGGACAATTTCACACAGCGCCATCTAGACCCAAAGTAAGCAAAGCTTGTGTTATGGGTGTTAGATAACTGATAGTGCTATATTATACATATTACATACCACACCCAGACCCTTAACAGAAATTAAAATTTTGAATTTCAATTTCTGCTCGGTCGGGAATCGAACCCAGGACCTCTGCGTGGCGACCGGCAACTAACTGAACCATTTAGGTCGTCAGATAGCAACAAAATTATAGTAGCAATTTAGACCAGCAAGCGTTATTCTCAAATTTTTTATTTAGCTATGCGACACGAGAATTACTGGAGTTGGTCTTGAAACCTTAAAATGTAGTTTTTCTATTATTGCAATCGAATGAGGATCAGTCACGATTTTTGTTTAGTGACTTTTCCATTACCTTCTGATACTGTGAAGAAATTTGCACGATATCTCTTAAACCAGAGAAGATAATATTATATGTGCACCTGGGAGCACAACACTGTGATTTTGGCATGTCTGATGTCGTCATTCGATACCCAGGTAAACCTCACGTCACACGTACTAAAGCACATATCTCAATGCGCTTGACATTGCCCTCAAACCCGTATTACTTAGGCATTTCACAAATGCTTTCACTATGTTTCATAGCTATGAAAATAGGTTCCGATTTTACCAACAAATCTGTAAAACTCTACGATATGATTGATCCTCATTGAATTGCTTATGTTCTAGCATAGGATATTATAGCTATGTACTGGTCTGAGGGCCTATCGGCTATCTCAATGGACAACTGAATTTGACATAAAAAAATCGGACACTACTCTAATTTGGTAGACGCTATTGCCAGTTTTCAACGTAGATGACGTGGTGTAGAATTATCTAGTGTCAAATACAGTTGTCAACTGAGTTAGCCAATAGCCCCGCTGGTCTGAATAACTCAGCACATCAAAGTACCCACACTCGGAGACGGGGACGGTCCAAGGCATAGGTCCAAAGTCTAAACAGGGTAGGTTGAGATGCCGTCTTCTGTGTACTGTATACTGTGTACCTGTACCCCTTTTTTTTAAATTTTAAAATATTAATAACGACACTTCATATGTGTGGGAGCCAATGAACGACGCGTGTTCCTACGTTTGAATCTCACCGGCAACTGAATGACCAATTACAACGGCATTTGTATATGTATTGCGTCCATATTTTAAACTTGCTTGTGTGCGTTAATGCGATAGTGGGGCGCGTCATTTTAGATTAGACGAGCTCTACCTCAAAGGCCGGCTCCACATTGGCTCGCCTTAGTTTGCAGATGGACGAGGGTGGTCAGGTTTTTAACGCCCCAACAAAAAAGAGAGGATGTGTGTCTGTGGGTCTCTGTATATGTGGAGGCGTGTGCCTGTAGCATTGTAGCTCCCGAACGGATGGACCGATTCGGATGCGGTTTTCTCTGGTTTTCTCTATTTGTTAGCCTTAGAAAATATTTGAGTAATTATATATCCGAAAACATTAAAAACCTGTTGATATGAATGAATTAATGAAAATCTATTATAAACAGGACACCACAATACAACATTCACATAAACAGGATGATGTGTGCGTTGGATGAATAAATACTCGAATGTCGAGCAACGTTGAATTTACAACAATTTTGCGTTGGTGGGTGAAAAAGAGCATTTCGTACAAATTTGATAGCGAAAAAACAATCTGGTACCTACCAGGGGCCTGTTAACGAGCGCAACCGTTTTCATATTCATAGCTTTCCCGCGCTTGCTTCATCCCGCACTTTTATTCCGGACTGTGTAAAGAGGATCAAACGGTATCTATCTTTGGTATACAGTCTATACCTACACTCGGAATATTCGCAATTAATCTTTGTAATAACCTAACATAGTCTTTATGACAATGTATGTTCAACAGTCTGTTACTGTTAAAATCACACACTATCGGAACCCGCCTTATCGCTGCACCAAATAGCTAATATGGTTAGTCATCGTTGTGTTGGTAATTTTTTATGTCAATGACGCTTTGATTGACTTTATTTAGTAACACCCGTAATGAGGAGTTTTCCAGTAGGTATTGATAGTTGGTTTCAAAAAGCATCAATAGATGGCGCTCCTACAATTTTGGTAATCTTTTTTTAAACTATATGATGGTGGCAGTGTTTTCATGCAGACAACTAATACTAAACTTAAAAATAAAATGTTTATTCATATAAACATAACTGTTAAAGATTGAACGAAATGTAAATAGAAATACATATTTATAAAAGTTGGCACCATGTTCCATTATTCTTACAACGTCTAAAATGCTTGAAAACTATTGACAAATACAATATTATCCAATATAACGTACCCAGTGTTTATATCCTGTTTGCTAAGAACCTATTTCAAGCGATTTTCAATTACCAAAATTGTCGGGGCGCCATCTAGTGAGTGGTTAGGAATGCTTTAAATACCTATTGGAAAACTGCTCATTGAAGCACACGACTTTCGTTCGAGTTTTCCTTATAGTCCTTGTTTATTCAAGTCACGGCTTATTCAATTTTATTTCAAATACACCATTTAGTTTATGTTTGAAATTAGCATAAGTATGTGAGATTAATGTGACTATTCAAATCGTATTAAATTTGAACGGTGCTGATGTATGTATAATATACCCCATCTATACTGCCGCGGGGTCTTCAAAAGTCGCTTCCATTAAATGTATACCTATTTTATAAAACATATGCCTATTGTAGTCGGTGTAGGGGCTGTGCTGTAGCTGTGATCGAAATAGGCAGGTCTCAAACGAAATACAAGTAGGCATTCAAGTTAAACTAGATATGGCATAATTCAATGTCGATTTTAAAACCTGTAAGCTCCATATTCATGCTTATTATAGTTTTATTTTCATGCATAGACATTCTTATATCCAAGGCTATATCTACTAATAGTAATAATAACGTCCCAACTTCTCTTCGCGGCCATCTGAAGAGGTTGGGACTGCTAGGTGAAAGCAAGGCTCCAGCGAAGGGTCTTGCTGGATAACGCGAGGAATGTCCACTGATTCCTCTCTCTCTCTCTCTCACCTGCCCTGACCCTCGGCCGTTTAGTCTCCTCTGCCAAGGGGCATCCCCCTTGGATGGGAAGGAAAGCAATTTTTCTCTCATAATAATATTAATAATGATATATTACATACATACATAAAGCTCACACCTCTGTTCCACAAGTGTGGTACGTAGGCAGAGACTATGGACCGACACTTTGCTTTGCCCAGATGTATACTAGGTTTAGGTTTAGGATAATGGGCTCCTGTTTCCGCACTTGAACTCTAACTTGGTCCTTTGTACGTAGTTAAGGCGTGCTAATTTAGCCAGCCCAGCTCCCTCCAGAAGTCCAGCAGTCTCTTCGGACGCTCGCAGATCTCTCGGAGGGACCCCGTTCCTAATGTGATTTTTACCCTGATGTATACTATTATTGTAAAGAGGAGAATGTATGTTTGTGAGTTTGTATGTTGGGGGTAATCTCCGAAACCACGTCGCCGATTTTGAAAATTCATCATTAATAGCAAGCTACATTATTACCTAGTGACATAGGCTACTTTTCATCCCGGAAATATAGAATAGAATAGAGATCCGAATGCGCGCGGGTCAAAACCGCGTGGGACTGTTATTCCATCCCGGAAATATAGAATAGATTCCAAATGCGCGCGAGTCAAAACCGCGGGGGACTGTTATTCCATCCCGGAAATATAGAATAGATTCCAAATGCGCGCGAGTCAAAACCGCGGGGGACTGTTATTCCATCCCGGAAATATAGAATAGATTCCAAATGCGCGCGAGTCAAAACCGCGGGGGACTGTTATTCCATCCCGGAAATATAGAATAGATTCCAAATGCGCGCGAGTCAAAACCGCGGGGGACTGTTATTCCATCCCGGAAATATAGAATAGATTCCAAATGCGCGCGAGTCAAAACCGCGGGGGACTGTTATTCCATCCCGGAAATATAGAATAGATTCCAAATGCGCGCGAGTCAAAACCGCGGGGGACTGTTATTCCATCCCGGAAATATAGAATAGATTCCAAATGCGCGCGAGTCAAAACCGCGGGGGACTGTTATTCCATCCCGGAAATATAGAATAGATTCCAAATGCGCGCGAGTCAAAACCGCGGGGGACTGTTATTCCATCCCGGAAATATAGAATAGATTCCAAATGCGCGCGGGTCAAAACCGCGGGGGACTGTTATTCATTATCGGCACACATCAAATTGAACCAGACAACGATTGCTGCAAACGTTAAAATCGAATTGCCTGTTTGAAAGTTACCCCGTACTAAATAATGTTTAGCCGTGTCTACGAACGGTAATAGGTACCTGATCTCCGATTGTAGTGAATAAAACATATTGAATCGTACAGATTCCGGCTGAATCCCAGGCGGGTCGACAACCCTAGTTAGGGATGATGTAGGGCGTACGCCGGGGGTGCTTTTCACTGAATTGTGTTCTGGGATAAAGAAGGGGATTTCTCTAAAATAATCCCTGAGACGCGAGCGTGGGTGTGAAAACTAAATAAATAAATAAATTATCGTGGACAAATTCACACAGCGCCATCTAGCCCCAAACTAAGCAAAGCTTGTACTATGGGTGCTAGATAACTGATAAAATACTTATATACTTTAAAATACATACTCATTATACATAGAACACCCAGACCCGAAACAGAAATTAAAATTCATCATTTCAATTTCTGCGCGGCCGGGAATCGAACCCGGGACCTCTTGCGTGGCAGACTGGCATGTTGACCACTGAACCACTCAGGTCGTCTATATGTCGTATGTATGTAGGCATTCAAGTTTATTTTTTTATGGAATTTTCTGTAACAGTAAGGTGGCAAACAAGCTTTCGGTCTGCCTAATTGTAAGTAGCAAATTGTATAGCAAAATAGAGTATAACATATACATGTATTTTTATGTATCTTTTTGAGATCATACTGCATTATGTATTAGTATAGTATTGGCCGTGTGGTGTCCGGCAGAGTAGAATAGCACCAACCCCTAACACTCGTGGGTGTCGTACAAGGCGACTAATGTTTTCGAGGCAAACGATTTAGAGTCTCCGTAGTCTGGAAAATGGGCAGCAGCATTTTCCATTGTTATATTTAAACACTGCGATCTCCAACCCGCCTGCCAAGCGTGGAGATTATGGCAAAAATCTCCCCTTTCGTGAGAAAGGCCCTAAGTCCTGCAGTGGACAGTTATGGGCTGTGATGATGATGACTGCATTATGTATCACTTTTCTGTTCTAATGGAATGTATGGCAGGAGTGGATGGATATTGATTTAATGGTCGGAAGGGAAAGGCGGAGACGTTGTATCACGATCAAATCGATGATATCTCGGAAAAGATCAGGTCAAGCAAGAGTACCATAAACCGACGTTCATGTATGAAAATGTAGATGAATATGGAAGAAGCGAGAGAGATTTATCAGAACCGTAGCAAGTGGTACCTTGTAGTCTCTGAATACTCCTAAGAGAGAAAGGCGTGACGTATGTATGTATGGACTTATGTTCCTATCTGCAAATAAGTAACCATGAAATAGGAAAAGAGTACCCACTAGGGTTTTCGGTCCCGGCAATTAAATCGATTTCTGAACCGTTTAGTCTCAAAATGTCCCAGTTGCAAAATGTCCACTGGTAAAAAAATGTCCAGGTCGCAAAATGTCCAAGTTGCAAAATGTCCAGGTTGCATAATGTCCAAGTTGTAAAATGTCCAGGTTGCAAAATGTCCAGGTCGCATAATGTCCACATTGTAAAATAAGGAATAATTTTATGAACCATTCAAGAATTATATTTCTTTGCAAAAACGCCTTTAAGTAATGATCGAGCAAAACTTATTTCAACACATTTTGCCCCGACATTTCCGAAAGACAAAAAGGCCAAAAGTCTAGAATCTAGGCCATTGAATGGAAGTCGGAAGAAATAAGTAACGGCATCGGTCGTGTTTTGAGGTTTTGTCATTTGTTTTTGTTCACTGGTTAGAGTTCTTTTTTTCTTTTTTCTCTTGTTGGCTTTCCGATCGCTCTTTAAACGCAATAATTTTCTTGAAAGCTTGTTTTTCTAGCAAGGCTTCGTAAATTTAATGAGTCTAAAAATCCTTACTTTTCTATTGGTACTAAAACTTTGATTTATTTGATCAAAGTTTTTGATGAAAAATTAAAACTTATAGTACTATCTGATCTTAAACTTATCTGAACTATAAGCTTGAGATCCGTTCCTCCGATCTCAGATAGAACTTGATTTTTATTATTAGTTTTAGAAACAATTATTATTTGTTATAAAAAGTTATATTTTGTTAAACTTATTGATTTTGATATGAATATAAAGAAACATACAATTTATATGGGAGCGTAATTTGTATATAGGTTATTTCCTTTACACGGGAATATAAAAAAATATTGCCGATTCCCGGAAATGAAAAACAGCCGGGCTCGCGGCTTTCTCTGCATTGTATGGTTCCAAATGACTGAGAGACGTCTAGCTGTGTATCAGGACGTCTCCCGTCCTGACAGACCCAGCATAGCTTAGGTTTCCGCCGGTACACCACAGCGCAAACAACTAATGAGGTTCTATTGTGTATGGATACACAAAGCGGTTATAGTTAGTGGCATTCTCGGGCAATCCCACATATCCACGTCACAGCCCCGGGCGGCATCTTTCGAACACTGCCCCCTCTTTAAAAAGATAACACGAACCCGCCTTCCTTCCTTTGGACAATGGCATGGTATCGTTCAAGACGTCAAATCAAATCAAATCAAAATATTTTTATTCATGTTAGGTTTACACAAACACTTATGAACGTCAATTGAAAAAAATGCTTTGCGCTCGATCCGGCAACGGTTTGTTTGACTCATTACTGTTTCGGTCAGTCAGTATGGTACGGAAGTAAATGGCGCGTATTTCTAATGGCGTAGTTGTCAGAGCTTTTAAAAAAAAAGATCTGACCGGTCGTCACTGTCACTATGACAATTGACTTTACCGCCCGGATCCACGTTGCCGTGCCGCGCGCACGTATATAAAGCGTTACACGTTACGTTACACGCAATGCGATAGACGCAGATCATTTCAAATCAGATAATATAATGATATACCATTGTTTTACGCGGTTAACGCAGCGACAAGCGCAGCGTGAGACGCAATGCGTCACACGCACATATAAAAATATTTTATCTTCATAGTTTATACAAGGAGTATCCTTGTTTATTGCGTGAAACGTGTCCGTTCAACGAACGCGTTCATTCATGCGAACGGAGCGTCAAACGCATAAAACAATATTGCACTATGTAGCTCACACGTAGATAAAATGACAATGCGCTCGCAGCAGCGTTTAGCGCATGCGTTTGTCGTAAAAAAAGGGTGCCTTGTTTTGGAACGCAGACGCGGTAGACGCATGCGTTGATCGCATTCGTCTGACGCTGCGATCTGCGCATAAAACAACCGCGCGCTTTAGAGGTCGCTTTTGGGACGTGCAACGCGTTGGTAGCCGCTGGTGTTGCTTATGTCCATAGGCGGCGGTGACCACGCACCACGGTGGCCCGCTTGCCTGTTTATCTGCCGGACCTATAACATAAAAAAAGCAATACACACTGTAGCAACAGACAGAGTCGCGTCTATAGGCTTACCTGTTCACATAGCCGCAGCCGCTTTGTTCTATTTAGGTCAGGTGGGCTGTAGTGCCGGGATAACAAAGCTATTATAGCTAGGTGCTCTGCCGATGAAACTTTATAGCAATTTTATTTGGAAGACCAACAGCGATCCTATAAAATAATATTAACATTCTTACGTAACAGAACGCCTCGCTTGCAAGTCTTCGTTGATAGCTTTTGGAAAACAGATAAGAGAATCTGTTAATACACTTATATCGATAATAAATTGGAAACTTCAATCTAATACGGTACTACAGTATGTGACAGTACGTAGACAGTTGAGTTTGGACCATGGTTACATTCAGCCGCCTGGATGTGCAGGTTTCATCACGATGTTTTCCCTTACCGTAAGAGCATCGGTTAGCATTCGCCTAATGTACATAACTCAGAAAAGAGGCATTGGTACATGGGCGCAATGGGATTCGAGCCCAGTACCTCTCTCTTACAAGTCGGATACCTTAACCACTCGGCCACCAGCGCTCCTATGACGTTATTATGACTAGAAATAAACCTAGGTGAAATACGGGCGGTGGTTATAGCTAATGTATTTGCCCGAAACCGGCCGCCCTCCGTCCTCAAAGGGATATTAGTTACAGATAATACCCCAGATAACCGGGGCGCTTACTACCCGCCCCAGGAGAGAATTACGTCCGTTTCGCAATTCGAATTGGGGACTTTATTAACATTGATTTATACAAAACGCCTTGTACAAAACGTATTTTGTTCTAAAGAACTGTTTGACACGATGCCCACGACCACGTTCTATGGCAGCGCTCGCCATCGACAGGGAGTTCAACCTTACACGTTGGAACCAAATTGGTCGCGAACTGTGCGGTTTTAAAGGAACTTACACCCACGTACACTAAGGTTGTGTAATAAGATCTCTGGAGAGTACAAACATGAAGTTCTTCAAGAAAGGGGTGAAAGAGTACACAAGAGTGTTATCACTGCTCCCTACTATGGTTAACAAACGTCTATAAGCTGCAGTAACTGTTTACCATCACTTGTGTGTTTAAGAATGATGTTATGCGAATGCAATAAATACTTTGAACTTTTGAAATACCTACTTTGAACTTTTGCCTCCTTTGTACATTATGTGTTGTATTAAATCATCGAAATATATAATGATGATCCAGTTTGGTCAGGTTACCCTGTAAACAAGGTCGCGGAGATCAGATGGCAGTCGCTCCACTGTAATTTCCTACCTGATCTGCAAAATCCTGGATCGTGGTCGAGGCTGTCCCGACCCTCGGGCGGGCGTAACCTGGATATGAACGCCTAGATGACGAACGTGACCCATGTAAAAAGGTATAGGAATGCAATAGTATCGTATTCAGTATCTATCATAATGCCTTGCAACACACTAGGTTTCGCGTTCGAATGGAAATTCTTTAATAATGTAAGGTTTGTTCAGTAAAGTTTATTAAATTTGCTAATCACCTTACTCAGTTATCTTGGCGTTAAAGTCCCGGATGTGCTCTCGCGCACGAGGGCTCGGGGTCCGCCATGACCATGATCCAGGATTTGGCCGATCGGGTGATTACAATGGAGCGACTGCCAACCGACCAACGTGACCCTGCTACCAGGGGAACCTGACCAGATAGGATCATGGTTACACATTCAGTCGCCTAAATGTGCAGGTTCCATCACGATGTTTCCCTCACCGTAAGAGCATCAGTTAGTATTCAACTACTGTACGTAACTCAGAAAGGAGTCACGAATCCCGCTGCGGCCATGTACATGGCCGCAGCGGGATTCGAACCCGGTACCTCTCGCTTACGAGTCGGATACCGTAACCGCTCGGCCACCGACGCTCACTCAGTGCTTTTAATTAAACTTCTATGTTTCTCTCGGCGGGTTCTAGGTTCTATTAAGACCATGGATTATGTGCACTTTAAAACATACAATTTTATCCGTAGGCACTAGGCGGGCGGGTAGTGACTAAACAGAGACATGCGGTTCCACTTCCTACAGTCCACTTTTTTTATTGCCTAGGAAGGCACACGGACGGACGGTCCACCTGATGGAAAGCGGTCACCGTCGTCCAGGACGGTGATCTGCAACCTAAGGGGAGCGGATGCAATGCCGGCATTTGAACCCCATGTTTATAGTGCAAGCAAAGGGAAGGCTTCGGGAGGGAACTCATTCCACATCTTGCACGTCACTTCTCAGTTGTTTTCGTCACTTGCTTACGGCCTGCCTGATGGTAAGCAGTCACCGCAGCCTATAGAAATATGGTAAGAATACCATGCGCATCACCCACGACATGCATGACCCCGTAAAAACCTTTTCACCCCTTCTCAAATAAAGCTCGTCGGTCATGAGTTAAGTATTCATAATATGTAATCTGTACCAAAAGAGGCTTAAACTTGTATGTGGATGTCGTTGGAAACTATAATAGGTAGGTACCTTAGTACCTTCACAATTTCCGAGTGAATATATCCAGAGCTTTCCCGAGGGAAAAATGAATGTTCAGGCCGTAAAAAAAAAGAAAAACTCCGCTAAGTAAATGCTGTCTTCTTGTTTCCATCTACCTATCTTCTTGCTATCTGTATCTTCTTTCCACTTGCTCTCTAATTTTATTAAGTAGTATAAATTAAAGTTGTGAATTACAAATCACAGAAACCGACATACTCATTTGCTTTTTTTTTAATATATACTTATTATATACATATACTACACCCCGACCCGTAACAGAAACTATAATTCAACATTTCAAGTTCTGGTCGACCGGGAATAGAACCCGGGACCTGTGTGGTAGAAACAACACGAACACGGCAGAACCAGCACCAACTTTAATCTCACTCACCTTCTTTATCACTGTAATCACAGAAATGAAACAAAAACAGAATCCATGTTACCTTAAAGAGATGTGGTGCATGCAGGGTGTGACAATCTCCTTTGTTGTACATGACATACACTCTTCGGGTCTTACAACGCGCCGCCATTTCGTAGCGTTCGGACATATTTTTCCTCGACGAAAAATATTTTTAAATGCCGTCATGTGTAGTGAAATCGTGTAAATGTTACTGGAAAAAAATGTAACAAGGCAGGAGGAATTACCTACCACGCGTAAGTAATTATGATTCGTGCTACTTTTTTATTAATGTTTTATTTACTTTGGTGCAAATTTCGAACAAAAGTACAACGATGTGGTTACCTGTTTTTCGGGAAAATTCCCATAATGTAGGGAATTCTTTATTAAATTTGTGACTCAGATCATGTTCCGAATTTTTATTACCTATCGTATCTGAAAAGAACTTTAATGATTATAATTATAGTCTACCCTACGTACTGCTATGATGAATGAATATAACACCGCTTTCTGCGGAGCCCTTATTATTTTCGATCCCGATTTTATTTTAACCGGGTTATATTATTTTAATGGGTTTCCTATAAATAAAAACCGTAAAGACTATTGGATTCTAATTATACGAAACTGTAGAAGGGAAACCAATTGGAACCCATCATCTGCGAGTACCGTGTGCAGTGCACATTTTGATGACGTAGATTTTATAACAACCGCGAAGGGGCTACGATGCTTGCTTCCGTACGCGTTTCCAAAACGGCTAAATTAACTGTTGTTGTGTTGTAAGTTTGTTACTAGTAACAAGCTATGCTATTCCAAGTATTGTGCTGAACAGCCTTAAAATTATCTTCAAGCAGTGTGCACAAACATTGCTTGGGTTGGTATCTTAAACATTAATGTAAGTTACTTTTTAACAAGCTAAGTCGCTTCATCCATATTTAAGGCGAGGACGGCGTCCATTTCATCGAAACGAATGATTTTTAAACGTGTAGATTGAAGCAGACTTATAATGATTCGATAGCTAAATAACTAGATTAAAAGTTTCTTCGAATACTTTTTTTTTTATTATGCATACATACATGACGTTTCGCCATTTTCCTAGTACTTAAATCCACTTGTCACGGTTCTGACTAACCTCTCTCGCTTCTTCCACTTCCGCACTCATCATCTTTTCGTACATGCTCGACGATTTAGGCTACTCTTTCTTTTTGTTAAATATCTCCGATTTGATCATGCTATGTACCTACTTCTCAGTATTTCCCTTCTAACGCTTCCATGCACTTCTGCCATATACCGTCATATTTTTCTTTTTCGTCCTCTCTTCACGACCAAACCAACTTTGAATTCCTATCTCTATCCTAGTCACAAAATCCTCTTCCACTCCAGCAAGTCAGGGAACTGCTTGAAACATCAACCAGTTAGTAGTCAATTACACAATTCCGTAATTTACACCCTCACTTCTATTGCATTTATCCTACTTCCATGCTTGTTGTCTCATAGACAACTTTCTCTTCCATACATCAATGTTGTAACGAGCACAACGAGCAGAGGAGTGCTCGAAGAATTAAGAAGCTATCTTGGACGCCCGGCTGTTCACAAAAGTATGTAGTGAACTCTTTTCACTATATTTCTGGCATTCACTCTCCTTTCGACATCACTTTCACACTTTACACCCCTTGTAAACGTTGGTCCTAAATATGTATAAAAACTCACCTGTTCCACTTTTCTACCTGCGATTACGATTGCACAATCAAGTTATAACATCAACATCAACATACCCTAGAAGATTAGGGTATTTAGAGTGTAGGGTATTAGGTTTAATCGATTGTTTGTTTTAAAATCTGCAATTTAACGTTTACTATCACCGAATAGATTTTTTATTCAGGGGGTAACTTTATTATAATCAAACAAAAATCTATCGAAACTAGTACGTTTTCGCATTTTCAGATCGCTCCGCGTTCAAAATGCGTTATTTCTAAATTTACCTTATTCTATGAGTAACACATTCCACTATGATCTATCGGCGCAAAACGGATTTGAATTCCGTGCCGTTCTCGCCTTAAATTTTTATTCCTACTTACGAGCATTGTAGTGTAGCCTAGTAGGCTAGTTTCTCACAAGCGCGCTCCATACAAACGTAGTTTGATCATATTTTCAAAGTACACAGGTTTTTATATATCTATAGAAATCTTGAATCTCGTGTAACTTTGAATTGATATATTTATTATACCACAAGCATCAATATTAGTTTCTGGATCACGTCTACAAAATTTCATTGATTTTGATAGCGCAATATTGAAAATATGATTAAACTTCATTTGTATGGAGCGTACTCGGAGAGACTCCTCTTATCAACATATTTCATTACTTAAGAATTTTTAAATAAATAATTACAATCAGAAATTAATAATTTTTATTTATTTATTATTGTAAAGTTGTATTGCTAACATAATACATAAAGAGGGCAAAATGGATCATGTATATGGCAACCCTAAAATAACGCAGCATATAAAATAGCGGCCATTTGTATGCTTCCCTCATGACTTAAGACACATGGATTCTGTTTTTGTTTCATTTCTGTGACTCCACCACACTACATAAAAGATAATTTAATTGTAGTACAGAAAATTTTTCTATGTTACGGAATACCTACATAATTTTGTAAAATTGTAAACTACCTACTTGTAGAATCTCAAAATAAATAAGATATAACTAAGGGAAAGAGCGAGCCACCCCAACACAACTATATTTATTATCTACTTACTGGGAATGACTCACCTCATACATTGTGAAGATTTGAGAAATAAAGAAATTTTTAATTTTAACTAAACCACTCAGATCGTCAAAATAAAAATCTTTTAAATTTTTGATTTAGTTTAAAAAACAAAGTACAGGCTTGAATTTGTCCCTCGCAGTCCTACTTACTCACACGTGGGACTACAAAATGTACAAAATGTCGCCTGAAAACTGGAGTGCCGTTGGCACCTTCGGTGAACAATTTGATCTAACCTGATATGTTTCAATGGGCTCTCACCGTGTGTGAGAGCCCATTGAAACATATATGCGCGAAGAATATAACCCTACTACTGTCGCAGTCGGGTAAAAATGCCAATGGGCAAAACCGCCTCTTCTTCAAACTGGAACACAACAATGCAGGCTGTTGTTTGGCGTCAAAAATAGTCAATGCGGTGGTAGGTAGGTATTCATATTTATTTCAAACTAAACTCGCGTTCATTACACATATCATATATTGTACTTTTCGATTTTTTTTTCCCCGACGTAGGTGTTCATCCAGGCAGACTCCTCAGGCGTGACAGAGCTGATATCATTGTGATGAACATGTTATTAATTTTACTAATTACAATTCAAAGACTCATTTGGACCGTGTATTTTGTACTCAAAAATTAGCAAAAAATTAATAACACATGACCTGCAGCATCACTGAAAATCATAATAAAATTCACACGTTATTTTGTGACACAATCTCGTGCTGTTTTTCACTTCGCTGCGAGCACACTTCATTGCACGCTACCATGGAAACTCGACAAGTAGAATGGCAAATGGTTTGGTGCGTTACAAAATACAGTATGGATTTTGAAATTAAATATTCACATTCACCTATAACTAACCTAGCTAAATATAATTTTATCTAGGGTCATATACGATTACAAGCCAAAATATTATCATTGATTTACGCTAGTATATATGTCGTTGTTATGTTGTTTGACGACCTGAGTGGTTCAGTGGTCAACATGCCGGTCTGCCACGCAAGAGGTCCCGGTTTCGATTCCCGGCCGGGCAGAAATTGAAAT
Source organism: Blastobasis lacticolella (assembly GCA_905147135.1). NCBI lineage: Eukaryota > Metazoa > Arthropoda > Insecta > Lepidoptera > Blastobasidae > Blastobasis > Blastobasis lacticolella. Next base: position 807,041 of record LR990041.1, read on the forward strand.
GATGAATATTAATTTCTGTTACGGGTCTGGGTGTTCTATGTATAATAAGTATGTATTTAAAAAAAGTATATAAGTAGTTTATCAGTTATCTAGCACCCATAACACAAGCTTTGCTTACTTTGGGGCTAGAATGCGCTGTGTGAATTTGTCCACGATTATTTATTTATTTATGTATCCACTTGGCCGTGTGGTGTCCGGCAGAGTAGAATATAGCACCAACCCCTTGCACTAATGGGTGTCGTACAAGGCGACTAATGTTTTCGAAGCAAATGGTCAAGACTGTCTGTAGTATGGAAAATGGGCAGCAGCGTTTTCCATTGTTATATTAAGAGTACTGCGATCTCCAACCCGCCTGCCAAGCGTAGAGATTATGGCAATAACCTCCCCTTTTGTGGAAGATGCCCTAAGCCCTGCATTGGACTGTGTTGATGAGGCAGAGGCTCAACTCCAGCATCCTTAAATCGTAGTAGTTAGGATTCTCGTCAGTAATGACTGCTACTGTAATTACTTGACTTGCCGAATACTGTTTTTTTTATGTCGTACGGTAGTCAAACAAGCAAGGCCACCTGATTGAAAGTGGTCACCACTGCCTAAAGACATTAGTAACACCGAGAGTATCCCCAATGCGTTGCCCACCTCTATAACACGTTACTCTGGCAGCAAAAAGGCAAATGTACCTCCATTGCCAAAGCCACGGTTCCCCAAATTCCCACCCAATGGGGAACTGGAAACCTTACTCACCGGCTGAAACACAATACTATTTAAAAGAATATTGTTTAGGTGCGGTATTCTGTAAAGTGGAGGTACTTCCCCAGTCGGGCGGCTCCAATTCGAACGGGATACCCCGCTATGCCCTACCTCTCTTCATGCACTGGATCATGGTCAAGACCGACCGCAGGCCCTCGCGGGGGAACAATCGGGATATTGACGCCATCTTCTGGCGCATCACCACGTGAGATGGCTATCAAACGCCTGCCTAAAGAAGAAAAAGTAAAAAAGCAGCGACATATCCATGCCGTGGTAGTAACCAGGTTCCCAGGAGGTTGACTCTCGTTCATTCGTATTCACAGCCGCGCAGTCATGCGCTTTTTATCCTTAATTAAACAATGCCCGGCGGGTTAAGCGAACAGAACACGGTTCTATGTATAATAAGTATGTATTTAAAAAAAGTATTTAAGTAGTATATAAGTTATCTAGCACCCATAGTACAAAATTTGCTTAGTTTGGGGCTAGATAGCGCTGTGTGAATTTGTACACGAATATTTATTTATTCTGTGTGCATGACATTGTCTTTTTCCGAGTAGTGATAATGTGAAATAGCAATCACCGGTACTTTGGTAGTTTTTGAAGTGGAAACTTCTTTGACTTGGCGCATTTTGGCCTGGTTGTAACGACTCAGGTAAACTCAACTCTGACAGGCCAAAGTGATAGAATCAGTATTCAGTATTCATTTATTTGCCGTCTAGTATTTTTTATTTTTTTATTTGTTTCAGGCAACTGAGGCCCATATTTATAAATGCACAAACAACATAAATACAAAAAGAAACTGATACAAAAACAAAGATAAAACCCTATACCTACATACAAATTATTATAAATTGTAAACTAAAAACATAATTTATTTACATAAAAATATAATTTATTGATATCTTCTACACTTCTATACATACATAGGCATGTACAGTCGAGTTCATTAATATGTGAGCATTGCCAAGGCTTCAAATATAAATGTACATGGAAGGGTACTTATATATCTGAGCAGATGTACATATGTTTTAATGATGAATCTGCTCAGATATATTAGTACCCTTCCATGCACATTTATATTTGAAGCCTTGGTAATGCTCACATATGAATGAACTCACTGTACAATGAGTGGCTTATTAGACACCTTCTCAAGGCACTACAAATTTAAGTCGTCACAGATCTCACTAAATTTTTAAAAGTCGTGAAGGAAAAGTAGCTAACTAAAAGGACGTCCCTATAGTTCGTGCCAAATGCAATGGCAATAGCGTGCCTTGATCTCTCTGTCCACTAAAATCTATCCAGACAGATTTATCTTATTTGGTTATCGAATTATATATTTTAATGGATAATTTGCAGCAGTATTCATTGAAATTCACATTCTATTTGTTTCTTATTTAATTCAAGACATTTATACACAATATACGTAGCGTGATTGATACGGCAAGTCATGATTTTGGGTATGGTTTGTTCACCAAATAAGACAAGTCTGCCTGGGCAGAGTCGCGTACACACTTGTGATAGCCGTGCTGCTTTTTCTCATAGTGACAACGAAGCTGCTGCGCAGTTTATGGAAGCCTCCGTACCTAGGGATTATAATTCTTAATAAGCCAAATCCTGGATCTTGGTCAAGGCTGACCCCGGGCCGTCGTGCGCGAGAGCACAACCCGGACATTAACGCCAATATGATTTATTTTCTTTACTTACATGAAAACTGGTATAAACTATTTTATTTTGTTAAATTGCAACGAATACGACTATTTAAAGCGTTACGGCTATCGCTTTGACCGCTTACAAACTAGTTAGAGATCTCCGCTATTGCCAATCCATTTGGCACGGATTATAAATAATATTATTGATTCCTACAGACTGACTAGCTGTGGTTTTAAGTAGACTAGTCAACATTGAAAAGACTGCATCGTATTGGTATACTTCTCCCGGGTTTGTTCTCGGAAAGGGTGTAAAGTGCTACCTAAGACATTAGAAAACTAGTTTTATAGCATTCTATTGTTATACTTTCCTCGGGTTTCTTCTTGTAAAGGGGTACGTGGTAATAGATAAGAAAACTAGTTTTAAAGGAGTCCTTGATGAGTTTGTTTTGTAAAGTATTCGTTGAATGGCATTTCGGTCCTAATGTCAATATTGTTATTCAAATAATAATAACAAATAATACATTTATTGTGCTCGGTTGTGCTCTCGCGCACGAGGGCCCGGGGTTCTCTTGACCATGATCCAGGATTCGGCAGGTCAGGTAATTACAGTGGAGCGACTGCCATCTGACCACCATGACCCTGCTACCAGGGGAACCTGACCAGATTGGATCATGGTTACAGTGTCCAGTCCAGTCCAGTCGCCCGAATGTGCAGGTTTCATCACGATGTTTTTCCACACCGTAAGAGCATCGGTTAGTATTCAACTAATGAACATAACTCAGAAAAAAGTCATTGGTACATGGCCGGAGCGGGAACATTGTAATTCTAATAGGTACATTTATTACCGAGCCAGATTTACTAATTATATTTGCTAAACTAAAGAGTTTAATGATTATTTTATACTAACTTCGCAGTGACAAACCAGCAGGCAGCCCACCTGATGGTAAGCGGTAACTGTCGCCCATGACATCTACGATTCATGCATTTACGTTGCAGGCAATAACAATGCAGAACCGCAGGTGCGTTGTCACTGTGAGGACTAAGATGAAATGCCTCATGCCTGTAATTGCGCTGGCTACCGTATCCTTCAAACAGGAACTGCAAGCAATGTTGCTTGGAGATAATGATCTCATTATAGAGGTATTACATTACTGTTGGAATTCTATCCTACTTACCTAGATTTTTTATGTTATACGGCAGGCAAACTGGCATAAGGGCCACCTGTTGGAAAGTGGTGAGTCACCGCCGCCTATGGACCGCAGCAACAGCATGGTATCACCAATGGGCCGGGTTGTCCACCTCCAATGAGACCTCTAATATCCCTCTTCAAGGATCTTATGTCATAGTCCAAAAGGAAACACTATGTGGCCAGTAACGTAAATGAGGAGTTTTCTAGTAGGTATTGATAGTTGGTTTCAAAAATCATCAATAGATGGCGCTCCTACAATTTTGGTATTTTTTTTATAATCTGTATGATGCTGTGAGTGATTTCATGCAGCCAAATAATACTAAAATTAAAAATAAATTGTTTATTAGTATAAACATAACTGTTAAAAGTTGAACGAAGTGTAAAAAGTAATATTTATAGAAGTTGGCAGTTGATTCCATTATTATTATAACCTCTAAAATGGTTGAAAACTATTGACAATTACAATATTATCCTATACAACGTACCCAGTGTTTATATCCTGTTTGCTAAGAACCTATTTCAAGCGATTATCAATTACCAAAATTGACGGGGCGCCATCTAGTGAGTGGTTAGGAATGGTTTAGATACCTATTGGAAAACTGCTCATTATAACATACATACATACACACTTACTCCCGTATCCCATAGGCAGAGACTGTCGAGTGTCACAAGCTACGATCCTGACGCATCTCTTGTCTCTTCCATTTCCATTTAACCGGGTTGAGGGTACTCCTGACCTGCTCTTTTTGGAGCAGATCATTTATCTGATCAGTATGTCTGAGTAGTATTATAAGTACAGCTAGTGTCAAATAAGAAGAGACTCGGCGGGTCACGTGGCCCGACTTGCGCTGCATACGATTACCTGCGCGAAATCCCCTCCACTGCCATTTGACAAGTCTCTTCTTTCGTGACGCGGGCTCATGGACTTACTACCCAAAGGGACTGCGCACTGCTTTGACTAAAACCGGGCAGAGCAAGAGTCACCATCGATAGTCCTGTGTCCCTTTCTAGTGTTGCCACCATTGTTGATGCAAATTCCGAAATCTTTTTATTATTTGGCGCAGACACCGACCTCAGGGCCAGGCAGAGCCAGATCGGGTGCAATCTGAAGGTCATGTTTTCACTAGGGTCCAGCCCAAGCTTACCCTGCTACTCGGAAACTATTGGCACTAGAACACTAGTTCCTAGAGTGAAATTATAGCACTCCTCGAGATCATCATTGCGTATGACAGCTGTCAAAGTTAACCCATTGGTCCTAAAACACTAGTTTCTAGACAGAAATGAGAGAGTTCGGAAACGATTTATCCTACAACACTAGTTTCTAAAGAGAAGTGATAGTACTCGTCGATATCTACATTTCAGATGACAGCTGTCAAACTTAAATGTGTTATAACTCGGAACCCATTGGTTCTAGAAAACTAGTTTCTAAAGAGATATGATAGTACTTGTTGAGATCTACATTTCGAATGACAGCTGTCAAACTTTGAACTGAAATAACTCCTTAACTATTGGTGCTATAATACTCGTTCCTAAAGTAAAATGATAGTGTTCGTCGAGATCTATATTTCGCATGACAGCTGTCAAACTTAGAACTGTTGTAACTCGGAAACGATTGGTCTTAGAACACAAGTTGCTAGAGCAATACGATAGTACTCATCGAGATCTACATTTCGGGTGACAGTTCTAAGTTTGACAGCAGTCATATGAAATGTAGATCTCGACAAGTACTATCATTTCTCTACAGAAACTAGTGTTTTAGGACCAATGGGTTCCGAGTTATAAAAGATTTAACTTTGACAGCTGTCATACGAAATGTAGATCTCCACGAGTACTATCATATCTCTTTAGAAACTAGTGTTCTAGAACCAATGGGTTCCGAGTTATAACACATTTAAGTTTGACAGCTGTCACCCGAAATGTAGATATCGACGAGTACTATCACTTCTCTTTAGAAACTAGTGTTGTAGGATAAATCGTTACCGAACTCTTTTATCTGTTTTGTGGAACAAAAAGTCGTAGGTTAATAATTATGTCGACTCGACGTTTGTCGGAGAAACGTTCAGTAGATCAAAAGGTATTTTGACAACTACTTTTCGGATTGTACCGATTACCTCATAATAATACCACATTCACGGTAAATGTATTTCTCCAATAATGGCAACACCAAACATGACACTTGTCAATTTAGAATGACGGTGATTATGCCAATAACATTGTGTTTACACTGTTAGAAAGGGACAAAGGACTATCGATGGTGACTCTCGCTCTGCCCGGTTATAGTCAAAGCAGTGCGCAGTCCCTTTGGGTAGTAAGTCCATGCGCGGGCTATATTTGTTTTTAACCCCGGATGAAAAATGTGGGGTGTTATTAGTATCTGTGGTTCTGCCCCTTTGTGGCATCGTAGCACCCGAACGGATGCACCGATTTTGATGCAATTTTCTTTGTTTGAATGTCAGTGTAATCGAGATGGTTGTTGTTAAAATAGGTTTAGTAGTTTAGGATATCGGGAGTTATGCGACGTTTTTCTGTCTGTTTGTTAGAAGTACCTAGTAAATTGATGCATTTTCAAATTTAATAACATTATTTTTAATTCTGTTTCAGGTAAGTATTTATCACCATATTGCGTCCAAACCTAGAAGACTACGGATATCGCCTTAAGTAAGTAGGTATGTATATCGTGGAGACCGCCACTCGACAACGTAGTAAAATACAAGAGGAAGGTTTTATAGCAATTCTGAAAGAAATTATCATTTATTACATAAAAAAACATGCTGAGGTTCAAGGATGCGTTCTTGGGGCCTGAAGACAGCAAATGTCCCATGTCTTAGTCAAAACAATTAGGCCAACGATACACCAAATTACCTACCCTGCAGCTGCAAAGAACATTTTTCTTAAACTGGCAATGCACCTATACTCTTGGATCATACCTGTGTTCTCCGCCCATAAGAAGTGACGATATGCGAAGCTTTTTTTTCGCATACCGCAAAGTGTATATGGTTTCCTCCGGAATATCAAGGGAGGCAGGCAGAGAACACTCATGTGTACCAGCGCGGCTGGCCGGCCGGTGATGCTGGACTCGCAAGTGTTGGATTCCTCCTTAATAGAAACTCAGTTGATAGGACACAACTCACTTTTAATAATGCCAGACAATGTTTACTTGGATATTTTACAAAAATTAGGTAAGTAGCCTTAGGCGCTAACAACGTCTATTTTCGTAATGGCCGCGGAATACGTTTGTTGTCCAGATCGCGCCAAAAGTGACAGGTGTCAGATTAGAGTACCACAGATTATGACCAAACAATCTACGGTTATTATCAATATCTTACACAAGATAGCTCTAACTAACTCTGCCTTGGGAGTACCTATAGCCGGGAAGGCTTTTTAGGTTTCATCGAATACGATACCCCATATGCGAAGGTTGAGATTGGAAGTCTGGAGGAAGGGAAGGGGACAGGGCGCAATCACACTCATTGGCGGAGCCCTATATCCAGCAGTGGTCTGATATAAACTGCACGGCACACTTAAAACGAAGCATAAATAAAACATCCATTAATTAATAATTGTGGACAAATTCACACAGCGCTATCTAGCCCCATAGTAAGCAAAGCTTGTGCTATGGGTGCTAAATAACTGATAAACTACTTATATACTTTTTTTTTAAATACATACTTATTAATTATACAGCATATGCTGAGCTGAGTTCTAATTTGGCATGACACTACAATATTCACTATAAATTTTAATTGAATGTACCCTAGTCTTAACATGTTATACCTATTATTGTTGATATTATTAAAACTTGTCATAATATATGTAGTTAATGCCAAATAATGTCTATGTCTATGTCTATTATACATAGAACACCCAGACTCGTGACAGAAATTAAAATTAATCATTTCAATTTCTGCCCGGCCGGGAATCGAACCCGGGACCTCTTGCGTGGCAGACGTTGACCACTGAACCACTCAGGTCGTCAAAAAATTCACAGCCATGCCTAGAATTTCTTTGAAGAAACGCGCAGAGTCAATGTTCGCCTGTCGTTAAAGTACTTGATACTACCTTCTTGATTAAAGAACGTGTCAATATCAGAGAGACGATCTGAGATACTGTACCTACCATGGATTTATTACGCGAGTATATAGAAGTCTTTGGTATCTACATACTTACATAGGCATTCGGAGATCAGACCCATTGGTCTGAGTCAGACCAAAATATTGGAATGCCAAAATGTGATTTGAAGCTTCGACATCTGCTTATCTCGAATTCTAATGATAAAAAAATGTAATTATCGTAATTACGCTAAACCATCATTACACTAATGATCAGAGATTTTATAATTAGGTGTCTTCTCACGCTGCATAACTACCTAGGTCTTAAAACTTATTTTTATCGAATGTAATTTACGTCTATACTAAAGGATTTGATTTTCGTTTGTTTGTAATGGTTAAACTGCAAAACTACTAGACCGATTTTAAACATTTCACCTATCGAAAGCTACATCTGCGAGTAATATAGGCTATTGTTTTTTCCCGAAATTCTATGTATGAGCAAATAAATATGAATGTTCCCACGGGAACGGGTCTGGAACGTTGTAAGCGAATTTTTCGCAGACAAAGTCGCGGCCAGAAAGCTAGAAATTTGTAATGGAGATTCTCGAATCGGTCGGATTGTAATTTTAATTATTAGTTAAATGGTCTATACAATAATGTATGTTCGATATGATTATTCTATTCTATTAATTAGAACTTACATCCCATATTGTGTATTCTTTCCTTTTTTATCTTCGGCCGCATCGTCACACCACCAGGTGAGAGGGCGGTCATTTGCCTGGCCAGTACTGACAGAAAAAAGTTTACATTTCGCTTTTAAAAGGCAGTTTTAAACAACTGAATGTATAGCAGTTGTTGAGAAAAGCTGCACCATTAATCCTCGTAGAAATCCATGGCAATGGTCACCTATTGTTTTGCCCTTTTCTTGTAACTGAATACTTGTAAAATACACCTACCTGAGCTAAGCTGGATCAGCGGTGTGGTATCTTTATTACCTTTTATGATTTATCACCAAGGACCGAAAACATAAAGCAGAGAGGACCTTCTCTCAGTGCTTTTTGTGATACTTACCCATTATCACTTTCTCATAGTTTCGGCCTAGATAAGTTGGAGTGTTCAAATGCTGAGCATGAGATATACTTAAAATAAAAAATATAGTTAATCATCTTGGCGTTATATCCCGGTTGTGCTCTCGTGCGCGAGGCGAGGGCCCGGCTTCCTCACGATGTTTTCCCTTACCGTAAGAGCATCAGTTAACGTTACACTAATCTACATAGCTCAGAAAAGACTCATTGGTTTGGTATAGCTAGTGTCAAATATGAAGAGACTTGGTGGTTCGACTTGCGCTGTATACGATTACCTGCGCGAAATCCCCTCGACTGCCATTTGACAAGTCTCTTCTTTCGTGACGCGGGTTATACGTGGCACTGGGTGTCGAACCCGGTACCCCGGGGTACGAGTCGGACACCTTAACCATTAAGCCACATCACACGTACCTATAGATCAACTCTTGCTGAACTTAAACACACTTAAATCCATTATCCATGATGCCACACTGGGATTGCTTCTACCACAAAATAGATCGTTACTGTAGTTCCACACTCTTCTCAATATGTCATTGAGAAGAGTGTGGAACTACAGTAACGATCTATTGGTAAAAGCAATCCCAGTGTGGCATCACAAAATAAAGAACGGCCGCCCCAAGCAGAAGGTCCACTGGAAACAATGCGCCATTTCCGTCACGCATGTTTACAGGCATTCTCACGCAGTTTCACGCAGTGCTCGGTCGCGATTGTTAACGCGAGAATTCGTTGTAGTGTCGACTTAAATTGAATATTATTTAATTAAACGATATTATTATTGATAAAATAAAAGTTCTTGCACGTAACTAAGATTACTGAATATCATACAAGCAACGCACGCAGAGTCCAAGAACTGATGGGTGACCATTTCAGACTTTGAGGCTAGTCAAACTTCAGCACCGCTACGAGTTCTAATGCCGATGGTGAAGCGAGGTTGACCAAGGTCTTCCGCTAGAGACCCTAGGACTAGTTGAACAGTTTCAGGCACCACGTGACAGTTTTTAACCTTTCCAAAATTCAGAATAAATACAGTAGCAACCCTAGTGAGTCGGCAAGTTTAGGTAATAATTTTCGAAGACGACGGGAGTGGATCTTCTATTAGGTTTCCATTTTGTGGTGTTATCTTCGTCTGTAGAACGTGTGACAATTATTTCAATTTCAATTTCTTTACTTCGCATTCCATGTGTTACATACAGATGTTATAACAATGATAAGAATCGTCATTATTTCTACTAATGACCAATTTTATGAATAGAGCGTTTAGTGACTGACGTAGGTAATTAATATGTATACACTCCACACTAACAACAAGTAATTAACGAATAATTACAAACAGAGGGTGCCGTTGTCGTCTCAAATGTTTGTAATTTCAATGAAAATGTACCTATTATTGTAAATGCTTTAGTGATTTTTTTTTATTGCCAAGGGAGGTACTTGGCCGTGTGGTGTCCAGCTCAGTAGAATAGCACCAACCCTTTACACTCATGGGTGTCGTGTCGTACAAGGCGACTCATGTTTTCGAGGCAAAAGATCAAGAGTCTCCGTAGTCTGGAAAATGGGCAGCAGCATTTTCTATTGTTATTTTTAAACACTGCGATCTCCAACCCGCCTGCCAAGCGTGGAGATTATGGCAATACCCTCCCCTTTCGTGGGAGAGGCCCTAAGTCCTGCAGTGGACTGTTACGGGCTGTGATGATGAAGGGAGGCACGCAGACGGACTGTCCACCTGATGGGAAGCGGCCACCGTCGTCTGACATCTGCAATCTAAGGGAAGCGAATGCGGTGCCTTTGAGAGACCTGTCGACCAGTGGCGTTACTGTCATACAAGCCCAAAAGCCGGGCTTGCCTTATAAAAATAATTATCGATAAACAATCAAAGATAATGCGAGCGCGAACTATTTAAAGTTCGCGCTCCTAATGCTTTTCAAACTGCCGCGCCGCACAGCAGCGCCATCGTGCGCCTAGGTTACGAAACACGATCCGAACGCACACGCAAGTTGAGGAAATGAGGAGTTTTCCAATAGGTATTTAAGGCATTCCTAACCACTCACTAGATGGCGCCCCGACAATTTTGGTAAATGATAATCGCTTGAAATAGGTTCTTAGCAAACAGGATATAAACACTGGGTACGTTGTATTGGATAATATTATATTTATCAATAGTTTTCAAAAAAAATTGAGGTTGTAATAATAATGGAATATAGTGCCAACTTCTATAAATATTTCTTTTTACACTTCGTTCAACCTTTAACAGTTATGTTTATATTAATAAACACTTTATTTTGAAGTTTAGTATTACTTGGCTGCATGAAATCAGTGCCACCATCATACAGATTTAAAGAAGAATACCAAAATTGTAGGAGCGCCATCTATTGATGCTTTTTGAAACAAACTATCAATACCTACTGGAAAACTCCTCATTGAGACTCGGTCAGTCATCTCGCTCGCACGCGCTGGCTTGTAAGCGGGCTTTGATTCCGGCCGCTATGTCTCTTTCTTACATATGAACACTGTCCTATAATGAGATATAACTATACGTTTGTTTATATAGTAAATTGAACGAGACTTTAAGCCCTGCATGCGTATGAAGTTGTACACGGATCTTTGAAAATGGCAACTTCGCGCATGCGCAGTAGGTACGTTTGTTGAATGCTGTAATACGTACCAACTTCACTATTGTTTTGTTTGAGCCGTTTGGGCGGATAAGTAATTAGTTTTTTGTTGTGTTTGTGTTGTGTTGTGTAGTAAAAGTGATTTAATTAGATTGATCAACAATAGACGAAGTAGAGTCCCTTGTGATGGTTTAAAATGTGCACAAGTTTTGATTTGCATGGAAAAGGTAAAGTTTTTAATCATTTCTCAGAAAATAACAAATTATTTCCTTATATGTATTCCTATTATACCTATTTCTCAGATTAGTAAATCGCTTATAAGACAATTTCATAGATCGGTGTACCAAACTCCTTGAATTGTTGGTTGTCTCTCTCACAAGTTGTATTGCTGGTATAAAACTGAAGAGTGATAAGTGAGGATTGATCAGTAATGTGGCAAGGGGATGGATTTATTTTTAATAACCGTAAAAACTACACAAACTTCATCTCTCGGCTTGCCTTACTCAGAACCCCTAGGCACGCTACTGCTGTCGACATGATAGATAGATAGATAAATTCTTTATTGCTCACACAAGAATAATTACATTAAAAAGTTCCGACAAAAAACCATAACTAGTTGTGGGCAAAGGCGGCCTTATCGCTGTAAGCGATCTCTACCAGGCAACCTTTGTGTAAAGAACCGCTTGATATACAGGCAAGTCAACAACATGGACTTGTAAAGATGCCTTCTGACATGGCTAAAACTTTAACACGGCCGACAAACATGTTTGTAATTTCAATTAAAATGTACCTACCTATTTTTGTTAGTGATCATGCCTAGAACCTTGAGCCGTATTGCTCGACCGCGATCTCCAACCCGTCTGCCAAGCGCGGAGATTATGGCAATAAGCACCCCTTCCGTGGGAGAGGCCCTAAGTCCTGCAGTGGACTGTTATGGGTCGTGATGATGGCGGCAACTTCTGTGTAGTAAGTGTGTAAACAACACGTATCCTGGGCGCACCATGAGAACCCCAACCACGCGTTGTTTACCTGCAGTCGCCCGGGATCGTCGTCGCGCGCGCATAAAATGCATAACCTCAATATAATTAACAAAGAAACTCGTGAAATGCGTCCGTAATACTAATGTCTATTGTTTAACAATATTACATCCCCAATCCCCAAATAATTATAGTAATTCCAGAAAAACTTAATTTTAAAATAGTTTTTGCCGTGGAATTATACCAACCCTTTGGTTGGGTGTTGTGACAGGCGGCTATGAACCAGAAACGCAGCAGCGTATGCTGATGTATATTTCAATTACTGCGATCTCCAACCCGCCTACCGAACATGGTGATTATGGCAAAGTCCTCCACTGATGTGGAGAAAGCTCAAGCCTGATAATGTGAAATAGACTTTGTTTCAATAAATAGACGTCAATAATTAGTGTAATTGGTCATTATTAAATTGCCACACTCCACAAACGAAATGCCACTCCGGAGCCAGACTGCGGATATGTAGGTACAGAAGGCAGCAAATCAACCTACCCACCACTAGAATAAAATGAGCTTGCATCACTGTAAGATAGCGTGTGATATGTGTAGATGGCGTAAAACCGGAGACAAAGTCCAAACTTGTCTTCTTTGCCATGGGTACCACAAATATGTGGGTGTCACGACAAATATTTACTGAATTGACAATTGAACATTAATTATGTATATTAATTTCTCATAATAAATTAATTTTACCGCTATAAAACCGCTGTACAATATACCATAAGCTATTATTTTTGAAATAATAGCTTAATTTGTAATACAAGAGCACATCAACCTGTCCACAACCACTAGGTTTAAAATAGGCAAGCACAACTACGAATACGCGCACAAATCCAAGACAGTCCAAAGTCCAAACGTAAACAGCGTCGGTTGAAGCGCTGTGTGTACCCGAATTCTTATCAATTATTCCCATTACGAGACAAATAAAACTGGGGAACGCATAGATAACGATAACAATGCACCACAGTGAGTCATTATTGAGTGAATGAGACCTACGGCTTGCTTAAAAGCGGGTGTAGCCCGCTACAGAAGTCACTTGCGTCCAAGATTCCGTACTGTACAGTGTAAGTACGATTTGAAGAAATCTGTTAATAATTTGTATTAAAGTACCCTGTATTATTACTACAAAATGATCATAAAAGCGCGCACAGACCGCAACGCCGTCGAAGCAGCGCCCCGGCGCAGGCGCACGCGACCACACAAGCCCTGCGGTTACACCACAAGCGTCGAAGTGAACGACATGCCACTCCAAGTAACGGGCATGATCGTGGAGTACCGCGTAGCGATGGGTGAGCTCGTGGGGAAGGCGAAGGCCAGATGCCACGACTCGCAGGTGCTGGAAGCGGCGATGCGGAGAGGGTTGCCTGTGGCGGAGAAGGAGCACATGGTGGTTTTAGATTATTTAGTGCGTCACCAGTGAGGAGGTTGCAGCTGAAGATTTTGGAACATTGCATTATATTAATGCGAGATGAGGGGGAGAGTTGAGGACACCGTGGAGGCCATCTTGCCACAGGTACTGGAAAAGACAAGAGGATTGCCCTTGGCGGAAAAGTTTGGACTATTTTACGCGTTACCTGATACCACAAAGGTTCGTCGCCTCGAAAGGATACAATGTAATCTATCTACGCAGTACGATATGCCGCTGGATGTCCTGAGAACGCCTGACACGAACGACGTGCTGGCGTTCGGGAATTAAAGAGATCGTGCAAGACTGTCTTGGCACAGGTAGTCGAAGACACAATGTGATGGGGATTGCCCGTGGCGGAAAAGTTCTTCGAAAGCAAACAACGAACGTATGGTCATTTTGGACTACTATCTGCGTCTTTAGTGGATCTGTGCCAGGTTCTGGAAAAGACAATGTGCGGAGGATTGCCCATCACGGAAAAGTTCTACGATAGCGAAAAGCCAGCACGTGTAATGACCACGTGGCCAGTCTATTAATCAATCTCTCCCTCTCTCTCTCTCTCTTACCTATATGAATAAGTAAACCTTAAGTTGAGTTTTGTAAATAAAGTTTTTAATTTTAATTTTTTGTTATTATTTGTTTAGAAATTGTTCGAGAGCGTCGGTGGCCTAGTGGTTAAGGTATCCGACTCGTAAGCGAAAGTCACCGGGTTCGAAGCCTAGTGCCGCCATGTACCTTTATGACATACTGTAGGCAAACAGGCACGCGGGCCACCTGATGGGAAGTGGTCACCAAGAGTACCGCCAATGCGTTGCCCACCTTTATAACACGTTAACCTATGACTCTTTTCCGAATTACCTATGTAGTTAGTCGTTTATTTATTTATTTTATTTATTTATTTAATACTTTATGCACAAAATAGTACAAAGGTGGACTTAAAGCTTTGTAGCTTTATCTACCAGTCTACCCCGAAAACTGGTAATAAAAATTGCAGGCGGTGCATAAAAATTTACAACAACATTACACTTAAACTACTAATTAAAAATACGATTCTACCCACCAGTATTCACATACCGAAACTCAAAAATTTTGTGAAATGCTTAAACCAATAACAACAAGATAGCAGAACGTACTTGACTACCAATTTCAATCAGACCCACCAAGCTCACTCGCAAAAGTAACCGGTGAAAAAAGAAATAAGTTAAAGTCGGTTTTACAAAGAATTTAGAAAATGCTCTCGAACAGCTTTTTTGAAGGAAGGTTTGTTGGGGCTTCGTCTTATATCGATCGGAAGATCATTCCACAACCTTGCTGCCATTAACGAGAAAGAGTTGGCGAGAAAACCAGTGCGGTGAAGTGGAAGATTTAAACAGAGAGTATCAGAAGAGCGAAGATTGCGCTTATGAGTATCGCAGAGGAATTGAAATTTACATTTCAAATACTCCGGTACAACTGGATCCTTCAGTATGGAAAAAAGAAGAGAAAGAACGCGCAAGTTACGGCGGTGCCGTATAGGAAGCCACTTCAGCTTTGCACGAAATGATGAAATGTGGTCGTATTTGCGCAAACCATATATAAAACGGATACAGTTGTTGAGTAGGCGTTCCAATTTATTCAGTTGATCCTGATTGACGTCAGAGCAGCACACATCAGCGTAGTCAATAATTGGTAATATAATCGATTGTACGAGCAAAAGTTTGGTGGAAGAGGGAAGAAAAAATTTAAGTCGATAAAGGCACCGTAATGTCCCCGTTACCTTTCTGCTCACCCCTGTCAGCTGATCCGACCAGCTCAAAGTACTATCGATAACAAGACCAAGATCTTTTACAGGAGAAGTAAACGGAATAGGAACATTATTGAAATACACTGGTGGAACATTTGCCAAATCAAGGCGACCAACCAGTCGAGAGCTGCCCACGACCATGGCATGGCATTTCGACGGATTTACAGAAATGCCAAACTTACGAGACCAGTCATAGATATGGTTCAAGTCGCCATTTAGGGCATCAACAGCCTCGGCAATGTTCGCGGCATCAGCACTGGCATACAGCTGCAAGTCATCCGCATAAAGATGGTGAGAGCACTTAAGTTTGTGAGTAACATAATTGATAAATAGAGAAAATAGCAGAGGGGATAAAATGCCGCCTTGCGGAACACCAGCGACAAGATCACACCAATTGGACACTACTCCATCAGCGCGAACTGCCTGCTGCCGACCGCGAAGATATGACGAGAACCAGCCAGTCACTGAGGATGAGAACCCAAGCTGCGACAGGATAGCCAGTAAGATGTCATGATCTACATTGTTAAAAGCGTTAGAGAAATCTATTAGGATAATGATAGTTAGTTTAGTATTTTCCATGGCTTCCCTGACATCCTCTGTGATTTTAAGCAGAGCCGTGGTAGTGCTATGCCCCGGCCGAAAACCCGATTGAAAGGGACTTAAATGAGAGTTATTATTAACAAAGGCAGATGTTTGTTTATGTACAACAGCTTCAAGAATTTTTGACAAAAATGGCAGTATTGAGATTGGTCTCGAATGATTTAAAGAGCTAGGCGCAGATACCTTGGGGAGCGGGACAACGAATGCTTTACCCCACTCACAAGGGAATGAATGTGACGAAAGAGAGTGATTGATGATATGTGTGAGAATAGGTAATACAAAATCTAAAATATGAATCACCATCATTCTGCTCACATCATCACATCCCGTCGCCTTGGACTTTATGGAGAAAAAGGTTTTCCTAACTTCATCCTCAGTGACAGAGCTGAAATTAAAGACTGTCGGCGACACGGGCAAGGACCCAATGAAATCGATTGTATCAGATTTAGTAGCATCATCCAGTTGTGATACAGTAGAAAAGTGCTGGTTTAGAATCTCTGGACAAAAAGAAGAAGTCGTTAGTTAACACTAACTGATGCTCTTTCGGTTAGGAAAAACATCGCGATGAAACCTGCACATAGAGGCGACTGAATGTGTA
Organism: Blastobasis lacticolella; assembly: GCA_905147135.1. Lineage (NCBI taxonomy): Eukaryota > Metazoa > Arthropoda > Insecta > Lepidoptera > Blastobasidae > Blastobasis > Blastobasis lacticolella. The sequence goes on from LR990041.1 coordinate 823,786, forward strand.
ACTTTGATACAATCTAGGTTACTAACAGGTTCCTCTGTTAACATGGTCACGGAGGTCAGACGGTAATCGCTTCACTGTTATTCTCTGATCTGTATTCCCCAACTCATCAATCTGCGATCATGTTCAAGGCGGACCCCGGGCCCTCGCGCCAGAGCACAACCGTGACATTAATAATAAATTAATAAATATGCTTGGACGAATTGACACAGCGCCATCTAGTATCAAAGTAAGCAAAGTTTGTGTCAGGTGGTTGGATACCTGATACACTACTTATATACTTTTTTTAATACCACCCAGACCCGTAACAGAAATTAAAATTCTTCATTTCAATTTCTGCTCAGCCGGGAATCGAACCCGGGACCTCTGCGTGGCGACCGGCATGTTAACCAACTGAACCACTCAGGTCATCAACGCGAAGTTTATAAATTGTTGTTATTAATTGCACCAACACATTCAAGTGGGTTTCGTAAAATTAGACCAGAATGTCTTAGACCAGAAAATCGGTAGCAGCGTTTTCTGTAGAGTGTTTTTTTTAATCTGCGAACTCCAACACGCCTGCCAAGCAGATTATGGCGAAACTCTCCACTGGCGTGGAGGAGGCTCACGTCCAGCAGTGGACTGTTGACTGTTGATTTATTTAAGTGTTTAGAAATTTAAAAAAATCTTCAAAGTAGGACTTAAGATTTCATGTGATTAGTACTTAATACGATTCTCCTTGTGAGGAAAAACATCGCGATGAAACCTGCACATTCAGGCAACTGAAGCGGTAACCATGATCCAATGTGGTCAGGATTTAACAAGTGTGTGGTATTAACAAGGTCACGGAGGTCTGATGGCAGTCGCTCCATTGTAATTACCTGAGGGCTTAGTGTGAGTTTCGCTTGGATTTTACTTAACTATCGCGTTTGCGTTTACGTCGAAATTAGTATGAAGAAAAGAACTTCATTTACGTACCACTAGGCGGCGCTATACATTTTTTCATATTAATTTTCACGCAAACGCAAACGCGATAGTAAAGTAAAATCGAAGCGAAACTCACACGAAGCCCTCTGATCGGCCAAATCCAGGATCATGGCCACGGCTGACACCGGGCCCTCGCGCAAGAGAACAAAACAAGATGATTTTTCAACACGATGCTCCATAGGTGCATATTCCAAACGTCCATATAATAGGCTGTATGCAAGCGTTTAGTCTCAAAATGTCCAAGTTGCAAAATGTCCAGTGGTAAAAAAATGTCCAAGTCGCAAAATGTCCAAATTGCAAAATTTCCAGGTCGCAAAATGTCCAGGTTGCATTGGACATTATACCACTGGACATTTTGCAACTTGGACATTTTGAGACTAAACGTATGCAAGTACCTAACTGCTTACCATCAGGTCGTAAGCTTATTTGTTACCTTAGTGGTTATAAATTAAACGAAAAAGTTACAAAACACAAAACGTTTTTCAGTTTTATTGTACCTGTTGATAGTTAGTGGTTATTAATCATACTAATTAGGAAACTGCTTCTACTAAAAGTTGCCTAACTGATATAAATGCGACGTCTTGACTACTAGCAGCTAGCATAGAACGCTAATACTAACGTCTACTAGGTAATACTTTACACAAAAGCTAGTATTCACCTAAAAATAAGTGGAAACTGAGCTAAGAGTATGTACAGTACAAGTGCATTACGCGGTCCGGCTCTGCCTGTGGCCCTAACACAAGTGTGTCCGCGACAAAGCTCGCGCCGCGAAAGAGCGTTTGTCTCTTTCTCTCAATACTAAGACGAAAGAGATAGCAATACCTATGTCGCGCTTATTCTCGCTTATCGCGCGCGAGAGCAACTTGTGCTAGGCCTACTGGCATTGCCGGGCACGGCCCCGTCGTGGTTGGCGTGGGGTGGGTTTATACTGTGTGTTTCCTTCCTACTTTCCTACCCCCCTCCTTTTTGACGATTGAAAGAGATATTTAATGTCCTAATCAGTAAAGAAATTTTGAATTTGAATTTTAACTACATCAAGAATAAAAAAATCCTTTGCCGCTACAGCAACGTTCACGGCATTTGGTGCATCTCTAGCCGAAATCGGTTTGATATAAGTATTATTTTTTGTTCACTAGATACTAACAAACTATGGACCATCGTCTGAATTAAATGTTTATTTATTTATTTATTATTTATAAAAGAAGGGAGCATTGGCTGTCCCTTATGCCCAATGGACTCGTCCATAAATACAAATTACAATTCATGAATGCTATGTGAACTGCACAATAGTGCAAAGGAATATGGTTCTTAAGGTGGTCATGCTAATATGCATTGTATATAATACGCTAGACAGCTTAGACGCATAGCAAACGGTTGTACGAAATTATTTCGGCAAAATAACGTTACAAAATTAAGAAATTATTTATAGTTATAATATATTTAATTAATAACTAAAACTAGTTTACAAAACTTAATTACTTACCTAATTAAAAATATAAGTATAAAAAAATAACAGCATCGCTAAAACTAACTAAAACTATGTAACGAAACCCAATTTCCTAATACAAAGTAAAAAAGAAAAAGCAAAATGTACAAAAATAAAGATAAAAGTAGCACTACAGAACTCGAGAATTATTACATAATTAAAACTAAACTTATGAAACCTATAACCCACCTATTTAAAAATCTACCTACAAAAATGAAAGCAGTGTCACAGAAGTTCACAGAACTCAAATAATTAGTAACTCCCTTGACGAAACTGAAACATACTGCTAGAATTTAAACAGGATTGAGAACATCAGTCAGTATTTTCAGTTACGTGAAGTCACAAGCTATTGCACTCGGCTTCTGGGAGGTAACCGCGGTCGGCAGGCTGTCACGGCTCCGTCTGCGGTCCTCTAGATCCACAGTTACCAGTCGCTCATCATATAACAAATACACCCGGTGCCCTAGAGGCGTCTCCGTCACCTCGATCTTCTCCACATGTGGAGAACGACCGTCTTCCGCCCGCCCTCCATCTAGCCCACATAAGTCAACAATCACGGCCGGTTGGAACGGTAACGTATTCGACTCCGGGTTGTCACCGTCATTGTAGAAAATGTACAAGACCCGACAAAGTACCTTGTACTCATTCACGGCGTACGGGATAGGGGAACTGGTGTCCACGTCTATGAACACTGCGATTATTAGTTGGTAGTTGTACACATAGACGCGCTCGACTTGTTTCTTGACGAATCTATCTGTGGAGTGTGTGATTGTTCTGCGCGGATTACTGTCAATGAAAGATACTCGCTCTTTTATTAACAAGCATCGGCGCTCGATGTCCAGGTCTAGTTCGTGTTTTACGGGTCGAGGTACTCGTACATTCGAACCGATCGCCCCTCCCCAGGCGTCCTGATATCTTGGGCTCAAAGACACTGGTTCTGCAGAATCGTCCCAGTAGATTGTTTCGCCCTCGACCCGTAATTTTAGACGGACTATCTTCCCCCTTGTCGTTATGTAATAGAGCGAGTCACCTTTCAGTCGCCACTGAAGAACCTCACCCAGCTCCAATTTGACGTGACGATGATCCGCTACGTGGGCAAAACGCGCCCGCATTTGGTACGAGAATGCGCTGCAGTCCTTTGACGTGACCCTCTTAGGGATCAACCACAGTTCTCTGGTAGGCCCACAGTGGTCTAAAACAATCATATGTTTGTTCTCTGCGTAACCATAGGAATTGTCCGGCAATTTCAGGTACACTAGCTCGGTCCACGATGGGGGCTCGTAGTATGAGACCCTGTCCCTCTGATGCAGGAGCGCGACGATACCATTGTCCAGGATCTCAAACTGGCGGATCTTTCCTCCTCCGATTGAAGTGACCTTGCTGCTGGCATGTTGCACGCGCGACCAGGTAGACAGAGAAAAGAAGAGTTCTCTCCAAGTTGTCCGGGATCTATCGTAGCAGCGTTGAAATACTTTCGGGTAGTACTTCCTGCACTGCCGCTTCCAGAAATTTTGTCCGATAGTCTGGACGGCGTCCTTACACTTCTGGTTTAGTTTTGAGAAACTTAACACGTCCAGCACGTCGCAAAACACTAAAATCATTGCGATGGCTTCTAGTGGAAGCTCATCTAAGGTCCGTGTAAAACTTCCCCGTGGCATTGTCAAGTAAAATACAACACGAATAAATATAATATAAAAGTTAAAAATTAAATTATGTTATTGCTCAGTGCAGAACACGTGTGCAAGGTTACACTGCTTACTATCCGCAAAGCGAACTGACGAATGGGTCCGGGATAATGCCTCTATAGGCCGTGTTCTTTTTACCTGCACTATGCGGTCCTGCAGATGTTACCCCGTTTGAAACGGGCGAGTACGAAAGAGATAGCATCGTTCTAATACTTTTAAGGGCGCGGTTCTTTTACCTCGTAAAAAAAATTTTCATCTTGGCGTTAATGTCCCGGTTGTGCTCTCGCACACCACGGCCCGGGGTTCGCCTTGATCATGATCCAGATTTTGGCAGATCAGACAGTGGAGCATTTACCAGCTGACCTCCGTGACCCTACTACCAGGGGAACCTGACCAAACTGGTTACACATTAAGTCGCCTGAATGTGCAGGTTTCATCACGATGTTTCCTCACCGCTAGACCATCGGTTAAGCCAATGTACATAACTCAGAAAAGAGTCATTGATAAATAGCCGCAGTGGGATTCGAACCCGGTACCTCCCGCTTACGAGTCGGATACCTTAACCATACGCATACGAAACTCTTGTATCTGCATTCATCATTGCTGTGGTAGCCTCCACAAGCCGTACAGGTGGTAGCCGGCGGTCCGCACCGGCGCGCTCTCCACCGCTGCCGCGTCGCGCTCGGCAGCTTCCAACGCTTTCGCGAGACTCACTGCTTGATAGAATGGCAAAGTGGACTCCGAAAATAATCGCTGCCGGACTAAATCACTGGCGATGCCACACACAAATTGATCGCGTAGATTGTCATTTAATTGCGAGCATAATTCACAGTCTTTCGACATCTTTTTTAACACCGCAATGTTCTGTGTTATATTTTCTCCAGTTTCATGACGCCGTTGTCGAAAACGAAACCTTTCTGCCAAGATGGAGGGCTTGGGCTGTAGATGATCTTTTACCAAGCTAACTAGCTCGTCGTACGATAAATCGTTGGGCTTCTTGGGACTTGACAGATTCACCGTAAGTTCGTACTCACTATCGCCCACGAGACTAATAAGTGTAGGCAATTTTAAATGGTCATTAATAGCGTTCGCCGTAAAGTACATCTCCACGCGGTAACAGTACAAAGTCCAATCGCCTGCCTCCACGTTGAACTCCCGGATTTCGTCGCCCGACATGATTTAACGTTTCCGCGCACAAACACACACAATATACCCGGTTATTTTGTATTTTTACTCGTCGCCATTGATTTGTTCCCAATTAATAGACAGCTAAATGAAAGTTCCGTATGCCGTGTATAGAATTTAATCCCAACTGCCAATTGCTGGTAGAAACACAAACACGTTTTTGCTACTACCGTCATTACAAACATATCACATGTCTTCCGTTTCATTCAACTAATGTAGACAACTAAAATACAGTCGATAAACCAAACAGAAAAGAGGCATTTGCACATGACCGCAGTGGGATTCAAACCCGGTACCTCTTTGTTACGAGTCGGATACCTTAACCACTCGGCCACAGACGCTCTTACTGACGAGGTAAGAGTCAGCTTTAAATTTCCATTTATGGACGCGAGCTCAGTTGGTTTGCCCTTCATAATTTCCCACACCATTTCTGTTAATCCTCTGTGGTTAAGCATTACACAGGGTTTTACATCATATATGTATGAAGCCGTGAACCGGATGGAGTGCTAAATGTACGAAAACGATTGGTCCAAAAATTCCACGTACGACAGAAATAATTGTACCTCTCGTTTTAATATGTTAAGCACTCCATCCAGTTCACGGCTTCACACATATATTATGTAACACCCTGCATATGTCGCAGGGAAATGAACATATCACCTCCGATACGTTATGTCTTGACATTCTCCCTCATCGGACCAATTTCTTCAGCCACTCATTCACAATACAGGCAGCTTGTTATTGGAATGACATACCTGAGGACGTACGAAAGGCGCAAAATCGATTGATGTTTAAAAAACTGCTGAAAGATTTTATTCTGAGTAAGAGGTCGTACTCAATGAGTGATGAGCTTGGCGTAGTCATTATCACATTTTGTATCTAGTGAATGTATATATAATAGGTATATGTCTATTGTATTTTTTTTTTTAATTGTAATTGTATTTATAGTATTCAATTTAATTTAATCTTATATTTTTTGTTCACTTATGTCAATGTTGTCGTGTTAGCACCTACTTAATCACTCTCTGCATGGTCTGCTGGTTGACTGTTAGACAAAGCCTCAATGGCTTTATGTCCGCCAATTGCTGTAATTTGTGCAATAATGTTTTTAAATAAATAAATATCAGGGATACCACGAAATCACGGTAGATGTCGTTTATTCTTACGTCTTCTTCCTAAAAATGTTTAGTGACATGACAAAATGCTTATTCACTAAACTAAATCTAGGAATATGTATAATAAGGCTCGAGCCATGCATTTGTCTCGCTCCCACACGTACCGTCTTGGGACCGCCCGAGCGAGAGGGGCGCGTATGTTTTTAGTCGCTGGGACCGCCCGAGCGAGAGGGGCGCGTATGTTTTTAGTCGCAGTAGGAAGCATGTGCTCACTTTAAGTCCGTTTTGACCTACTTCTGTGGATTACTTTGTGTTTGTCAGTATACCAAGTGATAAATTTATTTTGAGATTCTACAAGTAGGTTGTTTACAATTTTACAAAATTATGTATTCCGTAACATAGACAAAGCTGTACTATAATTAAATTATCTGTGTGTTTGTAATTTAAATACATTTACTAATGAAACTGGTTTTTAATGGGGCTTTCTCTAATGTAATCGTTCGTCATCATCATCATTAGCCTATAACTAGCGCCGGTGGCCTAATTATTAAGGGGTCCGACTTGTACCCCGAGGTACTGGGTAAGGACCGCAGTGCCGCAATGTACCAATAACTCTTTTCTGAGTTATGTACATTAGTTGAATAGTAACCGATGATCTTACGGTGAGGAACACCATCGTGATGAAACCTGCACGTTCAGGCGACTGAATGTGTAACCATGATCCCATCTGGTCAGGTTCCCCTGCTAGCAGAGTCACGGAGGTCAGATGGCAGTCGCTCCACTGTAATTAGTTGATCTGCCAAATCCTGGATCATGGTTAAGGCGGACACCGGCCCTCGCGTGCGAGAGCACAGCCGGGACATTAACGCCAAGATGACCAACATCAGCCCATACTAATCCACTGCTGGCTGGGCATAGGCCTCCCGCAATGACCGCCAATGAGGAGATTTCCAGTAGGTATAGATAGTTGGTTTCAATAAGCATCAATAGATGGCGCTCCTACAATTTTGGTAATCTTTTTATAATCTGTATGATGGTGGCAGTGATTTCGTGCAGCTAACTAATACTAAACTTAAAAATAAAATGATTATACTTCGGGTGTCAAGCGAAGACGATTACCATATTTACAAGCAGCAGTACACGTATCATGCTGCCTCAGTCACACCTTTAAAGTTTACCAACCTAAAAAATAAAAGTTAATCTTCTGTTTCACTCGCACCTAACCCGGGCCTCCGCCCTCATGCGGCCAGCCGCGGAACTTGTCATTACATGTTTTTGTGTTTGCCGAAGTCACACACTATTTGCAAATTTTCAGTAAATTTAATTTTTATCAAAGATTTTTATAGTGAAAAGATGGGAAAACGAAAGAGAATTAAGGATGATGATTATATTCGAAAGAAAATTAAAAAAAAAATGGAAAGAAAGCTGAAGAAACGGCGGCGTAAATTAGTATCGGAATCTGAATCTACCGATTCGAATACGCAGAGGAACATAACAGGTACCTAAAATGACTAATAAATATCTTATAGTTAGTGCATAATGTAAAACTAATTAGGTATGGCGTGTTATTCAACGAGTAAACAATCGTAGGCATAGCACTTATGTGCAGCGGAAAATTTTTCTAAAATATTTTTCAACTACCCTCATTCTTAACATGATATTTCTTTGTTATGAAATTTGTTAGTATTGGATGTGTTAGGGTTGCCTGAACATTCTTTTGAGTGATTTTCCTTTGCGATATTAAAATACGTATAACGCAACGAGGGAGTTTACATGTAATTTTCCGTACCTATATATTATTCGCTGATATAGTATTGACTGCGATCAGCGTCCTACATGGATAGCTAATATCTCCGCCACGTTAGTGTCGAGGCTACAAATGGCATCCTATATGGATAGCACAGATTTGTTTCTTTCAGTTTTACTGGCACAAAATGCATCCTATATGGATAGCCGACCTTTTCTCCCTTTTAGTGTTGAGACTAAACAAGGCATCCTATATGGATAGCCGACCTTTACTCCGCTTTTATAGTGTCGAGATTATAGAAGGCATCCTATACGGATAGCCGACCTTTCCTCCACTTTTATAGTGTCGAGAATTATATTTCATCCTACATGGATAGAAATCTATTTTGCCTCCTCGTATATCGAGTTGAGGCAATCACAGCTGTCATGTATTTTTACAGACGATTATGCACAATCAGATGATACAGTAATATATGACAATGTCCGTAATGTGACCATTGAAGATGACAACCCTATAATTACCAACGATTGCGTTGAACAGACAAATGCTCAATCAAAGCCTCCCGATTCAGAAGCTAAAGCTGATAGCTTTGATATCGATCCCGATGTTTTACATATTCTTGGTGAGGATCCGTCGGCGATAAGTAGCTGTGGTGGTGATATAAATAAGCACATAGCTGCTAGATGGCAGCATATATTGTTAAATGGTCTTTCCAAGGATGTCAAAACTGAACTTTTGAAACAGTATTTGGTACCCGCAAATTGTACCAATCTCAAAGCGCCCAAACTTAATCCTGAAATAAGGGCGGCGCTCAATGATATTAATTTTAAAAAAGGACTTCTTCTTTGAAGCTAAACAAAATCAACTTTCTAGTTGTCTGACAGCACTGGGCAAGGTTCTCGACAAAGCACTGGAGTCAAACTTAAATCAAGATATATTAAGGCCCCTAAGTAATGCAGGGCGCCTTTTGTGTGACTACCACCATCGTGAATCACAATCCCGGCGTTTTGCTATTATGAATACATTAAACAAGGAGACACGAAATGCCGTGAAGGATACAAAAGTTGACGAATATTTGTTCGGGACAGAATTAGCTGAACATTTAAAATCTGCTAAAGCAATCTCAAGATCAGGAGCAGACATGCGAACTATGTCTACACCGCGGCCGTTTGCAAGTGTGCCACAGAGAGGTGCTTTAAACTCCAGGGGAGCGTCACGGCCAGCAGCCACCGACAGCAGCACAGCGTTCGGGGCCGCGTCCGCGACTCGACCTACTCCAGGAACTACAACCGACAGCGATACCAGAATCGCCGCAATTGACTTCCGACTCACAGGTATGTGACATACCCTCTGCGGGTCGTCTGCGACATTTTTACGATCAATGGACAAATATCACCAACGATCGTCATATATTGTCGTGGATTCAAGGATATAAAATTCCGTTACTAGAGACACCATTTCAAACATTATGTCCAGATAATTTAAGCAAATCTAACGAAGCTGAACAGATTATTGATAATTGTATCTCTGATATGCTCGATACCTGTGTTATATCTCCATGTTTACCATGTGAGGGCCAATTTTTATCACCGATATTTACTGTTCCAAAACCTAATGGCGAACATAGGTTCATATTGAATTTAAAACTCTTAAGCAAGTTTGTTAAGGTCGAACATTTTAAAATGGACGACTATCGCTCGGTTTTAAAAATGTTAGACAATAATCAGTACATGGCCACATTAGATTTGAAAGACGCCTATTTTTTAATCCCTATTGATGAAAATTCTAAAAAACTTTTAAGATTCAGATGGAGAGATAATGTGTTTGAATTTAATGTGTTACCGTTCGGACTCTGTACGGCACCTTATGTCTTCACCAAATTATTGAAACCAGTTGTACAGCATTTGCGTCTATCAGGCCTGTTATCGGTAGTATATTTGGACGATTTTCTCTGTATAGGAAATTGTTACGAAAGTTGCCTTAATAATGTTAATACTACTACAAATATTTTAGTACCACTGGGTTTCATAATCAACCTTAAAAAGAGTCAACTATGTCCAAATACATTGTGCAAGTTCTTAGGGTTTAATTTTGACACTAAAAATATGACATTATCTCTCCCAACTGATAAAAAACTACGTATTAAAACTATGAGTAACAAACTGTTGAAAACACAGAAGTGTACAATTAGAATTTTTGCTCAATATATTGGATTATTAACATCAGCCTGTCCTGTGACGTATGGATGGATGTACACAAAAATGTTTGAAAGGGAGAAATTTTTTGGCGCTGAGTTATTTTAATGGTAACTATAATAGACGCATGAATTTATCCACCTATTTAAAGTCAGATTTTAAGTGGTGGATAAATTCTATTGATTGCTCATTATGTCCAATTCGTAACGATCATTTCAGTCTGGAGATATATTCAGACGCTTCTCTAACCGGTTGGGGTGCTGTATGCTATGAACAGTCAGCCAGTGGAAACTGGAAAGATTCTGAGCTGTTACTGCATATAAACGCATTAGAACTAAAGGCTGCGTTTTACGGTTTAAAAATATTCGCAAATGATTTAAGAAACTGTAATATTCTTCTGAGGGTCGATAATACCACAGCCATTTGTTACATAAATAGAATGGGTGGTATTCAACACACAACATTAAATAACTTATCACGTAGTATTTGGCAGTGGTGTGAAGCTAGAAATTTATTCATTTTTGCTTCTTACATCAAATCATGTGAAAATATTAAGACTGATTATGAATCCCGTCAATTACACATTGACACAGAATGGGAGCTAGCCGATTACGCGTTTAACAAGATACTAAAAGCCTTTGGATATCCAGATTTTGACCTTTTTGCAAGTGCTCAAAATTCTAAGTGTGAAAGATACTCGTCATGGAAACTTGATCCGCATTCAGAAATAGTAGATGCTTTTACTTTTAATTGGCATAGTTTAAACTTTTATGCGTTCCCACCATTTTGTTTAGTTTTTAAGGTATTAAGGAAGATCGTGTCTGACAAAGCAACTGGTGTGGTTGTTGTTCCCTATTGGCCATCTCAACCTTGGTATCCATTGTGGTCAAAACTTGTGGTTTCCATAGAATTAATATTTGAACCTAATAAGAATTTATTATACTCTCCTTTCAGAGAGTGCCACCCTCTGCACTCAAACCTTACCCTGGTGGCTGCGAGGCTATCAGGAAATCCTTAATTGATCGAGGGATCTCTGAAGCCTCCTTGAAGATAGTTATGGCTTCTTTCGCTACGAACACTCTTAATCAGTATAATTCTTCATTAAGAGCTTGGTGGTTATTTTGTCAAAATAATAATATAAATTTTAGCCAAGCCACAACTTCTGATGTGGTTTTATTTTTAAAGGAGAGATTTAATTGCGGCTGTGGTTACAGTACTTTAAATACGCATCTGTCCGCCCTGTCAATAATTCTTGGTAAAGATGTTGCTACTAATGATTGTGTTAATCCCTTTTTGAAAGGAGCTTACAAAATAAAGCCTCCATGTCCTAAATATAATATTACTTGGAATCCAAATACTGTTCTTGCTTATCTTGCAACTTCTTTTCCATATGATACAATAACGTTATGTGACCTAGCTCTCAAATGTATTACATTATTAGCTATAGCTTCTGCTCAAAGGATGCAGACGTTGAGTTTAATTAAGATTAAAAATATATGAATTACGGACGATGATATCGAAATACGAATACCTGATATAATAAAAACTTCTAGACCTGGGGCTTTCCAACCACTTATCAGACTGCCGTTTATCCGTAAAAAGGAAAAAATTTGCCCTGCGCTTGCGATTCAATGTTACATCGACAAAACAAAAACTCTTAGAACAACGAATTCTGGAGACCATTTGTTTATTTCAGCTAGAAAGCCATTCAACAAAGTCGGTCCCCAAACTCTAGCGCATTGGGTGAAGAAAGTGCTTCATAAGAGCGGCATAGACGTGGGCATGTTCGGAGCGCATAGCACCCGGCATGCCTCCACCTCCGCCGCGCATCGCTCAGGGGTCAGTCTGGAGGTGATACGGAAGGCCGCAGGTTGGAGTGATGCCTCTAATATATTTTTGAAATATTACAAGAGAGATTGTCTTACCAATCGTGATGATTTTGCCAATAATTTATTTAATGTCACATTAGAATAATCTCCTCAGCAATGTATAAATTACAACAACTAAATACGCTTATAATATTACTAATTAACTATAAACAATAGTTATTGTTAAGAGTAGATAACTGTATCTTAGTTGAAGTCCAAACAAGTATTTTGATTTTAGTTTAATTTGTTTCTTTATTACTCTAAACATCTGCTTGTAAATATGGTAATCGTCTTCGCTTGACACCCGAAGTATAATTGAAAATTAAACGAACTTACCTGTGAAGTTCGATTGCAATTATACGAGGGTTCAAGCGAAGACGATTACAAGGTCCCACCCTACCCATTTCATGAACCCAATACAGAATTAAACAAAATACAAAATCATTACAGACTCTAAAATAATGACATGTTCCGCGGCTGGCCGCATGAGGGCGGAGGCCCGGGTTAGGTGCGAGTGAAACAGAAGATTAACTTTTATTTTTTAGGTTGGTAAACTTTAAAGGTGTGACTGAGGCAGCATGATACGTGTACTGCTGCTTGTAAATATGGTAATCGTCTTCGCTTGAACCCTCGTATAATTGCAATCGAACTTCACAGGTAAGTTCGTTTAATTTTCAATTATTAATATAAACATAACTGTTAAAGGTTGAACGAAATGTAAAAAGAAATATTTATTGAAGTTGCCACTATGTTCCAATAATATTACAACCTTTAAAATTGTTGAAAACTATTGACAAATACAATATTATATTTGCTAAGAACCTCATTCAAGCGATTATCAATTACCAAAATTGTCGGGGCGCCATCTAGTGAGTGGTTAAGAATGCTTTAGATACCTATTGGAAAACTGCTCATTCCGCCAATGCTGGCTGGCTTTGTCACATCAATCCAGCATCCACCCAGTCTTGGTAGCCTTTCGTAAATTGAACTCTCGTGGAATTGAGCAAATCTATACAAAGTATAAATTAAAGTTGCTTGCAGCGTCTGCCTGTCTGTCTGTCTGTCTGTATGTATTTCCGCTAACTCCTAATAAACCACGCGACCGATTTTGATGCGATTATCATCAGCTAGAGAATTTCTTCCAGAAGGCTCTATAATAGAATAGAAAACATTTATTTACACACAATAATATATGTATTACATTAGGTATATTACTAATAAGTAAGGACGAACTATTAATAAGTGAGTAAAATATAAGTTAGTTAGTTAGTTAAAGTATAAGTTATGCCTTAAACAATAACTGAAATTTATTTCGAAGACACGAAAAACGCGCCATAGCCTGGATATATAAGTTATATAGTCTTTGGCCATAGCAGTGATTCCAAGTGTCAACTTGGGTTGTGGGTTCTTCAACGTCTAACGTCAAATCAGCCATAGTGTTGTGCATGTGCTCGATTTCTTATCTAACATAACCTATATTATTGCATTTCTGTTCTCCAAATTAAGGATTAGATAACATTAAGTTTTAAATTGATGCATTTTTTAATTTAGTAAAACTTTGTTCTGTTTCAGGTAAGTGTTGACCATATTATATTTCAAGAAATGGACGTCTCCAGGTAGGTAGTTACTTATATTTAATTATAAGAGTACCGCATTCAAATAATACTATTTTATTTAAATAGTTTTGTGTTCCTTTCCTGCCGGTGAGTAAAGTTTTGAGAGCTCCTTGGATTGGGGATTTGGGGAACCGTGTCTTTGTGTAGTGGAGGGGTAGGTAATTGCCTTTTTACAGCCAAAGCCATGGTATTATAGAGGTGGGCACTGCATGATAATAGGTTTTGTTTTCTTTTGAAAAGGGATCTTTAAACAAATGAATATAGGACAGTAAATCATAAATCTGCGCATTATTTCTTGTAGAAATCCTTTCATGGCAACGGTCATTGTCGCCTATTGTTTTGCACTTTTCTTGTGAATGAATATGTAGGTACAACAGACAGCTACCTGGGGATTTAGGTAAGAGATGAAACGACGGTGTTGTGGTTTTGTTATTAACTATAGAATAGAAAATAGTGAGTCATCGTTGTCCGCCGGCGATGGTTCTTAGCTTTTTTTCATTAAAATGAGTTCAGTAGTTAAGAAAACATTTGAGTTTATGTATACTTGGTCGAGGGTTATCCAACGATTACTGTCGGTTAAGCTGTCTTCACCAGAAGGTACACCAGAGCCACTACATGTTATTAGTAACCTGCCTCACACTTTACTTACAGACGAAAATACCAATTTAGGCGCAGTAGCGCAGTGGTGTCCGGCAGAGTAGAATAGCACCAACCCCTTACACTCATGGGTGTCGTACAAGGCGACTAATGTTTTCGAGGCAAAAGATCAAGAGTCTCCGTAGTCTGGAAAATGGGCAGCAGCATTTTCCATTACTATATTTAAATACTGCGATCTCCAAACGTGGAGATTATGTTAATAACCTCCTCTTTCGTGGGAGAGGCCCTAAGTCCTGCAGTGGATTGTTACGGGCTGTGATGATGATATTATTATACCATGCTTACTTCAGAGCTAGTCGATCGACGGCCGTTTGCCCCAAAGAAGTGGCAGTCGCAGCGGATGACGGAAGAAATGTCACTGGAAGATATGACAGTTCGCCATCTTATTATTTATTGTTTGACCAGCGGCCCGCATGGGTTTTCTCGGCTTTTCTTTTCTATAAAATGCATGAATTATACATGATTTAGACCTTTATAAAGAAATTTTCTCACTGATAAAAACCGCATTAAAATCAGTCGCGTAGTTCAAAAGATCTAGGCGTACATACACACAGACAGCAGGAAGCTTCTGCTTGCGAGTTCGTTTACATAAAAGTCAGTTATAACGTGTCAGACCTGTTTCCGCAGAAACCACATTAAATTTTTGGGAAAAACTATCACCTATGTGACTCGCCATATGGCCAGCTAGGAAAGCCAATACCTATACATCAAAATTCAAACAATTTGTTTCTTCGCCTTTGTCCTATTATTACCTCAGAAGAAAGTAACAAATATTAAGTGTAAATAGTAGATAGTAGTATTGTTCCCGCTGGGCTATACAACCGCACAATGACTTTCGTCTCAGAGGCATCTGCTGCGCAAAAAATGATTAGATTTTCAGTACCTGCAATGTTTCTCCGTACTACTGTTTGTACCACCACATGAAAGTCATTGTTAAAATATAGCTACGTAATAAATAATAACTACATACTTATAAACATAATGATAATGATAGCGCAACGTAATGGAGCGCAACGATGATGATGGTGATTCATTCTGATAGTGATTTTAAATATATTAATTAAAACTAACTAACTAATGTTCAAACTAATAGTAAATCATTAGAAAATTGATCATTAGTAAATTGCCATAAACTATGCTTAAACAAATATACCACACCGTACCAGCCTTGGATACTGATGATTACCAAGTGTAATTTCTTGGATTTTATTTATTTATTTTTATATTTATTTTTATTAATCAGTAACAAACAGTCTTATACATAACAACATTTAAATATTTATAATAAATAAAGACCTATAGTTTCCTTAATTATTACATAAATACAACCAATCGATCTACATTATACAAAATTATAATGATTATATTATTTTGATGGTGATGTGTTGATTAGATTTGATTAGATCAATTGCCCAAAGTGAATACACATAGCAGTAAATACAGACAAAAATGTGCATACATCTATGGTTTCATTAACAACCCCAAATTCTAGAAATTAAAGGCCGCTCCGCTGCATAATATGCCACAAAAGTAAATAAACTTAAAAAAAATTATGGTGGTTCAACGTTCTATAGCAACGATTTAGCCAATATCTATTAAGTGCACTACTTCTTCACGAGTAGTGCTGAATCGATTCAATACCCGAAAGAGCGAAGTTTAATTCACACGACTTTGTCATTCGAATATATCGATATGTACTCATATGTAGCCATTCTAAATTCCCCTTGCTTTACCAAACATGTATGTAATCGATTCAATACCCGAAAGAGATAAAACTAAAATTCACACAACATTTATGTTCTATATGTATATGTACTTTTATGCAAAAGTGTGGTGTTTTATAGGAATTTTCCACGTACTTTAAGTATCTACAATTAAAATACTCCAAAGATAGATAAACGAATTCCAAGGAGGCCAAGTTAATCATTTACAACCCAGGTACCTAGGCAGACAATGATGGAAACGAGTAACTAAATCTTTTATCGATTTTTTGTTCCCTTTCAGAGAATAATGACACCCCAGAAAGTATAGCAATAACAATACTCCCCGCCACCCGTGGGTCATTACGATTATCGCCTCGACGATTGCTTAAAAGCGAGCGTCAGCTACGAAAGCAGACAGTTTAGCACCGAAGCTCACCTGAGAAACTTGTTTAGTGAAAAAGTGTGTCTAGTGAAAATGTCAAACGGAAATTTAAGCCATGAGCCATCCATTGCTGGAGCTGGAGTAAACAACGATGGGCCAGCAGGCATGGAGCCTGTGGGAGTTATCGAAAGTAATTTTAATCATGTTGCCGAAACCTTCGACGACATGAATTTAAAGGAAGAATTGTTGCGAGGTATTTACGCGTATGGTTTTGAAAAACCTTCTGCGATTCAGCAACGCGCTATTATGCCTTGCGTCCAAGGGCGCGATGTTATAGCTCAAGCCCAGTCTGGTACTGGGAAAACAGCGACGTTCGCCATATCGATCTTGCAATTGATCGATACAGGTGTTCGTGAATGCCAAGCTCTGATTTTGGCACCAACTAGAGAGCTGGCTCAACAAATACAGAAGGTGGTGCTAGCCCTCGGTGATCACTTGAATGTGAAATGCCATGCATGCATTGGAGGGACCAATGTACGTGAAGATATTCGTTTATTGGAGAGTGGTATTCATGTGGTGGTCGGCACACCGGGGCGGGTGTACGACATGATAAGCCGCCGTGCCCTGCGGGCGAACACTATCAAGCTGTTCGTGTTAGATGAATCGGACGAGATGTTGTCTCGAGGATTCAAAGATCAGATCCATGATGTCTTCAAGATGCTTGCCGCTGAAGTGCAAGTCATTTTACTGTCGGCTACCATGCCCGATGAGGTGTTGGAAGTGTCCAGGTGCTTTATGCGAAGCCCTGTGCGCATACTTGTGCAAAAAGAAGAGCTTACCTTGGAAGGGATCAAACAATTTTTCATTTCCATTGACCAAGAAGAGTGGAAGTTGGAGACCCTTTGTGACTTGTACGACACCCTGTCTATTGCGCAGGCTGTTATTTTCTGCAACACCCGTCGCAAGGTGGACTGGCTGACTGAGTCCATGCACGAGCGAGACTTCACAGTGTCGGCGATCCATGGAGACATGGAGCAGCGCGAGCGTGAGGTGATCATGCGACAGTTCCGCTCTGGCTCTTCGCGGGTCCTAGTAACTACCGACCTCTTGGCTCGCGGCATCGACGTACAGCAAGTGTCTTGCGTTATCAATTACGACCTGCCGTCAAACAGAGAAAACTACATCCATCGGATTGGAAGAGGTGGGCGTTTCGGCCGTAAGGGCGTCGCAATAAATTTTGTCACGGAGCCTGACAAAAGAGCGTTAAAGGATATAGAGGAATTCTACCACACGACTATTACAGAAATGCCCAGCGATGTCGCGAACCTCATCTAACGGCTTGCGGTTGCTATTTCTTCACATTGTTCTGCGTTCTTTTGCGATATTTTTATTTATTTTACAGTTTTGTACACATGAAATTTTAAGGGAAAAATACAAAGTTATAGATGACACAACAGGCGCTACTTATTCTTAGAATAAATTTTTGCGTGAAGTGTATTTCTATTTTAGTGTGAGTATTAGGAGAGAACTCCTAATTACTGTTGTGTAGAATTTTTTGTTGTTACTTATATTGTTACTCTTTTTTTAGATTAGTTGTAAATATTATTGTATTTTTATAAATAAATGTGTGCAGTCTTAATCATATATTTGTATTATTTACACAAAAACATACTGTCGTGCGACACCACACTGGTGCCAGCAGCAGCCTGAGAGTTGGTAATATTAATTACATTGTATTTCATTGTACGTGTAACATCCAATTGCACTAAGCTTAGGCGACGCTTAACTTGACGCCAAAAAACCGTGGCATCATCATCATGAATTTAAAAACTACTTACGTACCTAAAAAGATATGGAATTGTAAATTCTGAAATAAATGATTATTTATTTATTTATATATTTATCAACTTGTGAAGCCTAAACTCGCTTAGTTACTACATTAAATTCATGACACAGACTTTGGTCCGCCTGACGCTTAGGAATATCTTAAAGAGTCAACAACTAAATACAGGCTACGCTACTCGAAATGTTACCAATTGAAAATGCTATACTTTTGCCAATTTAGAGTTTTTTTTTATATAAATTACATATTACATAATGTTTTAAACTATTGCGGTTATTATCACACATTTTAGGAATATGTTCCGGGTTTCCTACCGCGTACCTTTGTTGACGAGTAGCCCGATATTTCGACACAGTTGCATGCATAATGGTCACGGGACGACTGGAGAGCTGCGAGCGCTGGATGTTGTTGGTTAGCGATAAATAATTATGTTATGATGGTTGAGTAGTCGGGCTACGCGTCAACAAAGGTACGCGGGAGGAAACCCGAAACATACCCTAATAATTACATATTTTTATTTAAATTTTACGTTTCTTTCCATATACTTTATTTAATTAAATAAACTCAAAATTATAGCATTTTGAATTGGTAACACTCCGAGTGGCGCACCCTGTAGTATACCTACTTAATAATAATTATTACCCTGCGTGAATTCGCTTAGGTGAAGTCTGCTGCCGCAACTTCATCATCATAATCAGAAGCGAAGGGCTCCATCAGTTAGAGCAAGGGTTGCCATCTTTTTTTGACCAAATATAGTATTTTCGGGTTTAGAAGCCATAAAAATAGGTAGGGAATTAACCAAAAAAGGTTTTTTAAATAAAATGTACGTACCTATATTATTTCTTAAATGTATATTTTCTGCTACATTGAGCTTCATGGCTGTTTTGTTTTATTTGACTTGAGTTTGACGTCACGTCATACAAATGACAAGACTCAAGATCGTTCTGAAATATTCGATTTGCATCAGGAAAATTTTTCTTTTAAGGATCTTAAGGACGATTTCCGTTTTGCGGTAAGTGGTAATGTTGTGCTAATTAAATATAGTAGTTTCGCCTGCTATATTTTAATTTTTAATTTATAGTAGGTAGACTCCTAATATAGTAGGATACTATTTTATATAGTAGGATTGGCAATCCTAGTTAGAGCATACATTATGGGTCGCAGGGTCGCAGGTTTACACGTTGCTCACAGCAAGTGCCAACAATTATTCTAGCTACAGTCTTTTGTCGACCAATGTTTTCGAGGCAAAAGATCTCGAGTCTCTGTAGGCTGGAAAATGGGCAGCAACTTTTACCATTGTTATATTTTATGCGATCTCCAATCCGCCTGCCAAGCGTGGAGATTATGGAAACCTCATATTTCGTGGGAGAGGTCCTAAGTCAGTGGGCTGAAAATATGAGCTCACTTCATGGTCTTCTCAGGCCATAAAGGAGTAGCTGCTAACCGATCTATCAACGCAGCACAAAGCATAAGTTGGCTATCATCATCACAGCCCGTAACAGTCCACTGCAGAACTTAGGGCCTCTCCCACGAAAGGGGAGGTTATTGCCAAAATCTCCACGCTTGGCAGGCGGGTTGGAGATCGTAGTATTTAAATATAACAAAGGAAAATGCTGCTGCCCATTTTCCAGACTACGGAGACTCTTGATATTTTGCCTCGAAAACATTAGTCGCCTTGTACGACATCCATGAGTGTAAGGGGTTGGTGCTATTCTACTCTGCCGGACACCACACGGCCAGTGGTTATACGTTGCTATACCCCTAGCCATAAGTTGGCAATACCCACCTATTATGTCAATCGACGCTGCCAACTTTGTCATGCTATTAATAGAGCTCAAATATTTGATCCCTGTTAGCGAAATGGAACACCCCCGAGCCACCCACATAAAAGTATAGGTGTAGCTGTTTGTTACTGTGACAGATGTTTTGTGGACCGTATATTAAGTACCTTATCAGGTATTTGTTAGGAGAAAAAATAAAATATTTTTTAAGCTAATTTGTTATTTTTCGCTACTATTTACTCTTGCACTTCGTACTAGTTCATGTGAAACATTACCTTTTCCCAAAGGTTGTCTGGGAGAGATCGCTCGAAGCGATAAGGCCGCCTTTGTGCGCATGTATATTATGCTGATTCTTGTATATTGTCTTGTAGTATGTGTGCAATAAAGAGTTTTTACTTACTTACTTGGGCTCTGGGTGGAAATTTTAGGCGCTGTTGCTTTGGTGAGGCTCCGCCATCAATGTTGCAGTGAAAACACTGCATAACATTATTTTTGACTATTACTATTTATCAGCAAGTTGCTGATAAATAGTAATGCTGACAGCAACCTACACATTGATTTCGCGACAGCTTTTGGTTCAACCTTTATATAATACTGCGAACGGCTAAGGAATAAGTACGGAGCGTCGGTGGACGAGCGGATAAGACATCCGACTCGCAAGCGAAAGGTACCGTGGGTCGGATCCTGCTGCGGCCATGACTCTTTAAGTTAGTAGAATTCTCTTCTAAGTATCTTTATTTTTAATATATGTATGTATGTATAGTATTTATTATAATATAATATATGTTTATTCTATCTTGATGTAGTTAGCATTGTATTTAGGTAAGTTACAATCTATCATCACGCTTTATAAAGCACCTACTTACTCACTTTCTGCATTGTCTACTGGTTGACTGGAAGATAAAGCCTTAATGGCTTTAAGTCCGCCAATTGTATTATTGTGCAATGAAGTTTTAAATAAATTAAAATAATATTCTAACCGATGAGGGAAAACTTCGCGATGAAACCTGGTTTCATCACGACGTTTTTCCTCACCGTGAGAGCATCGATTACTATTCAACTAATGTACATAACTAAAAAAATTGTCATTTGGTACATGGCGGTAGGGAGGTTCGAACCCGGTACCTCTCGCTTACGAGCCATTAGGCCACTGGCGCTCTAGTATGTTCATCATCACAACCCGTAATAGTCCACTGCAGGACTTAGGGCCTCTCACACGAAAGGGGAGGTTATTGCCATAATCTCCACGCTTGACAGGCGGGTTGGAGATCGCAGTGCTTAAATATAACAATGGAAAATGCTGCTGCCCATTTTCCAGACTACGGAGACTCCTCATCTTTTGCCTCGAAAACATTAGTCGTCTTGTACGACACGACACCCATGAGTGTAATGGGTTGGTGCTATTCTACTCTGCCGGACACCACACGGCCAACTAGTATGTTGTACAGATAAAAATATTTGCATCAAACAGATTGCGTTATAGAATACGTACCTATTATTATACCCAAATTGCGAACTAAGACTATCTGTAGAGATAGGCGATCCATTTATCATTCTGGCTTATAAACGCCTGTTACATACCTGAGACTGAGTCCATACAATTTCCGGGACCAGTCCACCTATCCTAGATAGGTATGCGATTAGGAGCGTTCAGGCGGTCGGCCCCAGCGGGTGCAGCCGCAGTGCTCTGTAGGTAATTCATATTGGCATTGTGCCTTTGATTCTGACCTACGTTGTACTGTTACGTATTACCTGCTTTGGACACTATGTAGATAGGTTGTGCTGTTTAGAAGTAATACTATCTGTTGGTCGCACGGCAAATAGGTAATCATCGTCGACTAATAGCTGTTCACTCACATAGAACGCTCTTTTGGGTAATCTGCTAGTGCACTGCTGGACAAAGGATTTTCCGAAATGGGTAATAGCGTTTGTGGTTTATGCCTTAAGTTTAATAGTTTTAAATATAAAGCTTAATTTCCGTATGGTTTTCTTTGCCATGATTCCAAAAATAAAAGTAACGGCAGAGTTAATCGCTCACTAGATCGATAGGACTTTAAGTAGAAAATATCTTAGGAACCAAATACACTAATCACTGAACCCTGCAGTTCGTAAAAATATTATATCATGTACGTACTTATTTGGAAAATACAACGTATAATACCCACAAAGTCGTACCAGAATGGTATTTGCGGACCTGCAAGATTCCTCCCTGCTCATTTATTCACGTTGCGCCGACCGCTGGCCTCCCTTAGCGATAGCCACCTGATTTATGGCAACTTGATAAGCCGGCAAGGAACTGGCAGTCTTTATCATAATATCAAATATCATAGGCATGTCTACAGGTACCTCGAAAGCCGGCACCGCATCCGCTCCCCATAGGTTGCATTACATTAGGTGGACCGTCCGTCCGTGTGCCTCCCTAGGCAATAAAAAAATAGCCCCACCTACGCGGACAATACAATTTTTTTTTACGATAGTCAAACAGGCAAGCGGGCCACCAGATGGAAAGTGGTCACCACTGCCTATAGACATTAGCAACATCGAGAGTATCGCCAATGCGTTGCCCACCTCTATAACACGTTACTCTGGCAGCAAAAAGGCAAATATCCCTCCACTGCCAAAGCCACGGTTCCCTAAATTCCCACCCCATGGAGCTCTGGAAACCATACTCACCGACAGAAACACAATACTATTTAAAAGAGTATTGTTTAGCTGCGGTATTCTGTAAGGTGGAGGTACTACCCCAGTCGGGCGGCTCCAATTCGAACGGGATACCCCGCTATGCCCTACCTCTCTTAAAACTTGTCTTGCAAGCTGCTTTGTGACATGGTATCGTTCAAGAGGTTTATCGGAAGTCTCTTTAAAGGTGGGCAATGCATTGGTAGCGCCCCTGGTGTTGCTGATGTACATCATAGGCGGTGCCTACTGTTCATTTGGTGGCCCGTTTGAATGTTTTCCCGCTTAGTCGTACAAAAGCTAGCTGACACGTGTTTTGCGGTCATCAGCCATGCGGTAGCTCACGCTCGTAACAGCGGCGCGGTGGCGCGGGCGTCCGGAGCGATAGCCACCTGATTTACTGCAACTTGTTTCGCGGGAGCCGGGAACTCTGTGATAAGCCACTACGGAAGTGCCGGTATCGGGGTTCGTTTGTTCTCGAAATTGCTCGGGTGGGGTTGGCGCATGTAGTTATCTACTACTAGAAAAAAACTCTTTGTGTTGGCCGGAGGGAGGGAGTTTACCTATGCTACATACCGTCAGCCTTCTTGTCGCAGTTAGTTTTGGCCTATCCTAAGTACCGCCGGCTGCCGAAGCTGCTACGGTTAGTACAGTCAGCTGCATAGTGAAATGACCCCCTATTATACATGATATGTATGGAAGGGAGACCGTTCATTCAGCAACTGTCTGTACTACGAACCCTGGCCCCACCAACCAAATAAAGGTATTCTTAATTCCAGTCACGGATGTCGAAAAAAGCGACTAATGTCTTTGAGGCACACCAGGATTTAAAACCAGAAAAGGCATTTGCTGTTTGTATTTACAACACTGCTATCTCATCTCCTACCTGAATAAAAGTAGGGGTCTTAGGGACGACCATGGGAAAGCCTCCACTAATGTGGAAGCTCAATATCATTACTTAATTTTTATTCATCTAACTATCTTACGTTGATATTCTATGGCAAAGCCACATCTTTGGTTAATTACTTTTGGGACAGTTCAATAACAACTCGGTTTGCTTTTGAAATAATTGCAATGTTTATTCTTCAGCACAATACTTTCACAATAGGTATGCACAACACAGTAGGTAACAGTGTGTATACACATAGCGGAGCTATAAACCGAATGACGCTGCCGTCAAGTGCCTCCATGGGAAGGGGGGGAATTTGAAGAACCGTGGCTTTGGCTGTGGAGGGGCATTTGCCTTTTTGCTGCCAGAGCAACGTGTTATAGAGTTGGGCACCGCATTGGCGATACTCTTGGTGTTGCTAATGTAAAAAATGTGAGATGGCCAGCTTGCCTGTTTGCCTACCGTCTGAAAGGAAAAAAAAAAATCTTACTTCTTCCGGAAGAATTTAAGAAAATAATAAAATACCTACTTCCGGATCCGCGTTTCGACAGCAACGCCATATTTAGATATTATTGTTGTTATTACCAGAACCCAACACTTCTTCCGAATCCATACAAACAATTTTCTTGCTAATTTAGAGAATTATACGAATTGCTCCAAGCTGAGGATGCTAAGGAAATGTCTGTGCGGGTTGTTGTTGGAGAAATGGCGTTTTAACTTTGGATGCTTGCTTATCTGGCTTACATTACATTAGCATTTAAATGTTTGGATATAATTACTTTTGTCCTCGGATAGTCATCTCATTTCATTGTGTAGGTAGCTATACCACAATGCTAGTTGAACGTAAAATATCAATGTGGTTGTTTGTTATTCCTACACGCAAAAACTACTGTCTGATTTTGACTAACGGATTTTGATGAAATTTGGTAGCAATATAGCTTATTGGCCGTGTTGTATCCGGCAGAGTAGACTAGCACCAACCCTTCTAACGCATCGATGTCTATTTCGAGACAAAATATCAAGAGCCTCCGTAGGCTGGAAAATGGGCGGCAGCTTTTTCCATTCTTATATTTATTTGTAAACTATGTTTAAGTTCTAACGATGTTACATTGTTTTATGTACAATAAAGAATATATATATATGTTTATAATGCTGCGATCTCCAACTCGCCTACCAGGCGTGGAGATTATGGCAATAACCTCCCCTTTCGTGAGAGAGGTCCTAAGTTCTGCAGTGGACTGTTATGGGTTGTGATGATAGCTTATAGCCCACAATAGGCTATAATTGCTAAACAGGTTGCGTGCCCCGGTCGGCAGATCAAAAGACAACTTGAGCAGATGGGGTACATCGCCTCCACGGAAAGCGCCTGTGAGTGTGGGGCCTCGCCGCAGACCATGGCGCACTTGCTCGTCTGCCCGGCCTGCCCCGACTCATGCTCACTCGAAAACTTATTTAAGGCCTCGGACAGTGCCATCCGCGTCGCTCGGTTTTGGACTGGAAAAATTTAAGTAATAATAAAATAAATATTTATATACATACATACATACTTTAACCTAATTATCATTGACACGATAAGAAGAAGAAGATAGGCTATAATTTATCCCAAAAGTCAATATAATTGCCGTGGGAACGGGTCTGGAACATTGTATCCGAATTTTACTCGAAATCGAGAGCTAGTCTAGTACCTCTAGATATCTACTACCATATCTTTGCCACTCGTAATACCCCCGTCGCGAACGGCGCGAGCGGAATCAGTGTCGTTGGCTGCATCCTGCTGCGCTGAATATTCATGAGGCGTCCGAGACTGCGGCCGGTTGGGCGACACCGGAGTGCTAGGATTACGGCGGTTGTAAATACCGAATATTGAATGGGCATTTAATGTAGGTAACTATATATTATGTAGTAAAATATATACCGTCATGGCGTACAGCCCAAGTAACAAAACTATCCTATAGTACACGCTTTATAGGCCCACAGCCTCATATTGGTTCTAGAAATTACTGCCACGCTAATCGTCCCAGGAAAATTGGCTATGTAAAAAATCACTCTGTTATTTTAATGTTTGTGGAACTTTAATTCCTAACAATCTGGCGATGTTGTGCTTCTAATGCAAATAATTATGAAACCAAGTACGATTATAACGGTTGTGTATCTTTTCCATGTATGCCTTATTAAAACTAATATTATTTTCATATGCAAGTGGCATATGATAATTAAATAAGCTAATTTAAAGATGCGAGTAAAATTAGATTGAAACACCACCGCCTTCACCATTATATACGTTTTCCACGCGAAAGTATGTTATTATTACGTGACACTGTAGATGTAGGTCACCGACCACTTGCTAATGATAAGTGTCCTGTTAATAATAAATGTTCATTCATTCATTCATTCATTTACTGTTCGCCCTTTTCACTGCCCGATCCTTTCCCATCCTCCGTACGTGGCCTAACCAGAAGCGAAGCCTGTGCGCTTTCATTCGCCAATGATAAAAAATGGAACGAAGTTATGAATAATGTGGAGAATATTGTTTGTCGAGATAAACAAAAACTGGTCCACGCGGACGAAGTCGCAGGAAAAAGGTCGTGCCAGATATTGTGCGGGTTTCTCTCGGGCCATTTCATAATATTTGTTTTTACCCCTTTTTGGCGGTGCCTCCCAGTATTTACACGGACGCTTTTTACCGGATCAAGTAAGCTCGGAGGTTTCGGTTGTGTTACTTTTATTTGCAGTGTTTGTTTTCTTTTTTCATTAAGATGTTTTTTCCAAGAACAGAAATCAAAGCGGACGATATAATGACATAGACATAGACGTAACTTTATTTGGTCCAATAACACATTCAAATACTTAAAACTAACATAATAAATACATATTAGGAAAGCAGGGTAATGAAATTGCGATTGCTCCTGTAACAAGCGAGAAGCTCTTAAATTGATGATGATGATGATGGTCTCTTTTTCAGTAATCTCAGAGTATGGTTTTGCCATCATCTTCTTGGACGACAACCGTAAATCCAATACTCGTAGATCGGACACCACGGCCGGAGTTTTTCATTGCAGTTAAGTAATTCCTAAGCCACAGTAGGTTCTCGAATATATTGTCCACAATGTGTTCGTCGAACAACCGTTGCCAGGTGGAATATTGAATATCGGGTTCCTATTTATAGAACAGACGGCGCTGGCAGGTTTAAGATAAGCAAAGTTATATGGGGCCTATGTTAGTGAAGGCTCGAAGCCACAGATAAACAGGGAGGTTGTATTGTTTGACGTCGTTGTATTTGTATGTCTGTTTGTTCCTTCGAAATCTGTTTGTTTCTTGTCGGCTTTGTAGCTTCCGAATCGATTGGCCGAACAATGCGGGTTAAAAGGAAAAGCTAGTTTAGTCGAGATGGTTTGTTTTTAACCTCCACGGAAAAAGGGGAGTGTTGTAAGTTTGACGTGTGTGTGTATATGTGGATTTGTGTGTCTGTCTGCGGCACCGTAGCTCCTCAACGGATGGAGCAGTTTCGATGTGGTTTTCTTTCTTTGAAAGCCATTATAATAGAGATGGTTCCTACTTTATTTTCATTAAAATCAGTTCAGTAGTTAGAGTTATATAGTTATTTCCATAATCAAAAAAACTAAACATATGCGGCGCCATCTTTGTACCGTCATAGAAACTTTAGAAAACCATAATACGCAGTTTGACAATCGGTAAACTACGCTGATTCCGCCGATACCACTTGTGTGAAACACTGTAACTATTTCAGTCCTCCGGAAATCGGGAATTGGCCGCTCTACTACCTATTAGTCAAATGAATCGGATCAGTGTCGGTAACCAGATTGTGCAGCGCCAGTTCGCCCCCCCCCCGGCCTGCGCCGCCGCCCGGGCGCTCCACCGCCCTAATAACCGGCCGGATATTCGATTTGCCCGATGCAGCCTTCGTAGCGTATTAGTTGAACACTAACCGATGCTCTTGTTGGTGGTGGTGAATGCTAATCGACGATCTTACGGTGAGGGAAAATATCGCGTTGAAACCTGCACATTCAGGTGACTGAATGTGTAGTCATAAATAATCGTGAACAAATTCACACAGCGCCATCTAGCCCCAAAGTAAGCCAAGCTTGTGTTATGGGTGCTAGATAACTGATAAACTACTTATATACTTTTAAATACATACTTATTATACATAGAAAACCCAGATCCGTAACAGAAATTAAAATTCATCATTTCAATTTCTGCCCGGCCGGGTATAGAACCCGGGACCTCTTGCGTGGCAGACCGGTTGACCACTGAACCACTCAGGTCGTTAAATCCATGTCATGATCCAATCTGGTCAGGTTCCCCTGTTTATAGGGTCACAGTAGTCAGATTTAGTTAAAATTTAGCAAGGAAGTATATGGCAACTTAAGCAAGGATATAATATGCTATTTTTTATCTCTAAAAGTCAGAATTTTACGCGAACAAAAACTGGTAACCAAATTATAGGGAAAATAGGGAACATTCTATCAATTCCGTAACGAATCCCTTCATCATTAGCTTACGTAAGATTACTGGTTCATTCGGCCTCGTATTCGTATTAATACATGGATATTATAATAGAGATAGCCGAAAAACACTTGTGCTAAGCCGGGGCGGGCAGCTAGTTGACTTACATAACGCAGAGACAATATTGGTCCACTTGCTACGGGGAAAAAGGATGAAGTTATGTATGTATGCATGTATATATGTATATACTTAATATATATGACGTTAACATCATAAAGTACCAATGACTCTTTTCTGAGTTATGTGCATCAGTTCAATGCTAACCGATGCTCTTACGATGAGGGAAAACATTGTGATGAAACCTGCACATTCAGGATGTGTAATCATGATCCAATCTGGTCAGGTTCCCCTGATAGCAGGGTCACGGAGGTCAGATGGCAGTCGCTCCACTGTAATTATCTGATCTGCCAAATCCTGGATCATGGTCAAGGCGGACCCTGGGCCAGATTGCCAAGATGAATATTTTTTATAGTAGATAGTAGCATTGTTCCCGCTGGGCTATACACCCGCACAATGACTTTCGTCTCCGAGGCATCTGCTGCACAAAAAATAATTAGATTTTCAGTACCTGCAATGTTTCTCCGTATTACTGTTTGGCCATATAACAAGACATTATTAAAACACCACATGGAAGTCATTGTTAAAATATAGCTACGTAACAAATAATAACTAAATATAATGATAATGATAGCGCAACGTAATGGAGCGCAACGATGATGATGGTGATTCATTCTGATAGTGATTTTAAATATATTAATTAAAACTAACTAACTAATGTTCAAACTAATAGTAAATCATTAGAAAATTGATCATTAGTTAATTGCCATAAACTATGCTTAAACAAATATACCACACCGTACCAGCCTTGGATACTGATGATTACCAAGTGTAATTTCTTGGATTTTGATGATGATGTGTTGATTAAATTTGATTAGATCAATTGCCCACTGCGATCTCCAACCTGCCTGCCAAGCGTGGAGATTATGGCAATAACCTCCCCTTTCGTGGGAGAGGCCCTAAGTCCTGCAGTGGACTGTTACGGGCTGTGATGATGAATTGCCCAAAGTGAATACAAGTATACACATAGCAGTAAATACAGACGAAAATGTGCATTCATCTAGGGTTTCATTAACAAACCCAAATTCTAGAAATTAAAGGCCGCTCCGCTACATAATATGCCACAAAAGTAAATAAACTTAAAAAAATGTATGGTGGTTCAACGTTTTATAGCAACGATTTAGCCAATATCTATTAAAGGCACTACTTCTTCACGAGTAGTAATAATACAACCTTATAAGGGACGAATGTCCTCGGTACCGTAATAACACGATAGGTAATTACGATTTCTTGGGCTCCATAGAACTCTGTGCATTTTATTGCAGCTTGCCAGGATAATCATCCGGCTATATCAGTCTCGTGCTGAATCGATTCAATACCCGAAAGAGCGAAGTTTAATTCACACGACTTTGTCATTCGAATATATCGATATGTACTCATATGTAGCCATTCGAAATTCCCCTTGCTTTACCAAACATATATGTGATCGATTCAATACCCGAAAGAGATAAAACTGAAATTAACACAACATTTATGTTCTATATGTATACTCTTATGTGCTTTTATGCAATAGTGTGGTGTTTTTATAGGAATTTTCCACGTATTTTAAGTATCTAGTAGGTAGATAAACGAATTCCAAGGAGGCCAAGTTAATCATTTACAACCCAGGTACCTAGGCAGACAATTATGGAAATGAGTAACTAAATCTTTTATCGATTTTTTGTTCCCTTTCAGAGAATAATGACACCCCAGAAAGTATAGCAATAACAATACTCCCCGCCACCCGTGGGTCATTACGATTATCGCCTCGACGATTGCTTAAAAGCGAGCGTCAGCTGCGAAAGCAGACAGTTTAGCACCGAAGCTCTCCTGAGAAACTTGTATAGTGAAAAAGTGTGTCTAGTGAAAATGTCAAGCGGAAATTTAAGCCATGAGCCATCCATTGCTGGAACTGGAGTAAACAACGATGGGCCAGCAGGCATGGCGCCTGAGGGAGTTATCGAAAGTAATTTTAATCATGTTGCCGAAACCTTCGACGACATGAATTTAAAGGAAGAATTGTTGCGAGGTATTTACGCGTACGGTTTTGAAAAGCCTTCTGCAATTCAGCAACGCGCTATTATGCCTTGCGTCCAAGGGCGCGATGTTATCGCTCAAGCCCAGTCTGGTACTGGGAAAACAGCGACGTTCGCCATATCGATCTTGCAATTGATCGATACAGGTGTTCGTGAATGCCAAGCTCTGATTTTGGCACCAACTAGAGAGCTGGCTCAACAAATACAGAAGGTGGTGCTAGCCCTCGGTGATCACTTGAATGTGAAATGCCATGCATGCATTGGAGGGACCAATGTACGTGAAGATATTCGTTTATTGGAGAGTGGTATTCATGTGGTGGTCGGCACACCGGGGCGGGTGTACGACATGATAAGCCGCCGTGCCCTGCGGGCGAACACTATCAAGCTGTTCGTGTTAGATGAATCGGACGAGATGTTGTCTCGAGGATTCAAAGATCAGATCCATGATGTCTTCAAGATGCTTGCCGCTGAAGTGCAAGTCATTTTACTGTCGGCTACCATGCCCGATGAGGTGTTGGAAGTGTCCAGGTGCTTTATGCGAAGCCCTGTGCGCATACTTGTGCAAAAAGAAGAGCTTACCTTGGAAGGGATCAAACAATTCTTCATTTCCATTGACCAAGAAGAGTGGAAGTTGGAGACCCTTTGTGACTTGTACGACACCCTGTCTATTGCGCAGGCTGTTATTTTCTGCAACACCCGTCGCAAGGTGGACTGGCTGACTGAGTCCATGCACGAGCGAGACTTCACTGTGTCGGCGATCCATGGAGACATGGAGCAGCGCGAGCGTGAGGTGATCATGCGACAGTTCCGCTCTGGCTCTTCGCGGGTCCTAGTAACTACCGACCTCTTGGCTCGCGGCATCGACGTACAGCAAGTCTCTTGCGTCATCAATTACGACCTGCCGTCAAACAGAGAAAACTACATCCATCGGATTGGAAGAGGTGGGCGTTTCGGCCGTAAGGGCGTCGCAATAAATTTTGTCACGGAACCTGACAAAAGAGCGTTAAAGGATATAGAGGAATTCTACCACACGACTATTACAGAAATGCCCAGCGATGTCGCGAACCTCATCTAACGGCTTGCGGTTGCTATTTCTTCACATTGTTCTGCGTTCTTTAGTGATATTTTTATTTATTTTACAGTTTTGTACACGTTAAAGTTTAAGGGAAAAATACAAAGTTATAGATGATACAACAGGCGCTACTTATTCTTAGAATTCATTTTTCCGTGAAATGTATTTCTATTGAAGTGTGAGTATTAGGAGAGAACTCCTAATTACTGTTGTGTCGAATTTTTAGTTGTAACTCATTATATTGTTACTCTTTTTTTTAGATTAGTTGTAAATATTATTGTATTTTTATAAATAAATGTGTGTAGTCTTAATCATATATTTGTATTATTTACACAAACGTATTGTCGTGCGACACCACACTGGTGCCAGCAGCAGCCTGAGAGTTGGTAATATTCATTACATTTTATTTCATTGTAAGTGTAACATCCGATTGCACTAAGCTTAGGCGATGCTTAACTAGACGCCAAAAAACCGTGGCATCATCATCAACTTGTGTAGCCTAAACTCGCTAAGTTACTACATCAAATTCATGACACAGACTTTGGTCCGCCTGACGCTTAGGAATATCTTAAAGAGTCAACAACTAAATACAGGCTTCGCTACTCGAAATGTTACCAATTGAAAATGCTATACTTTTGCAAATTTAGAGTTTTTTTTTTATAAAAATTACATCTTACATAATGATTTAAACTATTGCGGTTATTATCACACATTTTAGGAGTATGTTCCGGGTTTCCTACCGCGTACCTTTGTTGACGAGTAGCCCGATATTTCGACACAGTTGCATGCATCATGGTCACGGGACGAATGGAGAGCTGCGAGCGCTGGACGTTGTTGGTTAGCGATAAATAATGATGTTATGATGGTTGAGTAGTCGGGCTACGCGTCAACAAAGGTACGCGGTAGGAAACCCGAAACATAGCCTTAAAAATTACATATTTTTATTAAAATTTTACGTTTCTTTCCATATACATACTTTATTTAATTAAATAAACTCAAAATTATAGCATTTTGAATTGGTAACACTCCGAGTGGCGCACCCTGTAGTATACCTACTTAATAATTATTATTACCCTGGGTACCGATTCTGGTGTGCAATGCAGTTGTTATTATGTTGCAATGTAACTGTGATGTTACTATAACTACGTCGAGGTATCGAGTCAGTCCCAGCATCATTTTATCCCACCAGTTAAATCATTGTTCGACCTTTGACACGTTTTCGTTGACAGAATTGAAGGCAGTTTGACAACTAAGAAAGATGCAACTTAGTCATTTATTCATTTATTGGAGTACCAACAGCCATATAAACCCATAATGCAACTAAAGTACCGAATTGTGGAAAAGTTCGAACTCATGAAAGTTGCAACTCAACATCTGTCATTTGAATAACAATCACACGTTTGACATGTGATGCAATTGTAATGTTACTGCAACTGTGACGATTTCCGTACCAGAATTGAAGCCCTGGGTGATTTAGCTTAGGTGAAGTCTACTGCCGCAACTTCATCATCATCATCAGGAACGATCCATCAGTTAGAGCATACATTATGGGTCGCAGGCTCGCAGGTTTACACGTTGTTCACAGCAAGTGCCAACAATTATCTAGCTACAGTCTTTTGTCGACCAATGTTTTCGAGGCAAAAGAACTCGAATCTCTGTAGGCTGGAAAATGGGCAGCAACTTTTTCCATTGTTATATTTATAACACTGCGATCTCCAACCCGCCTGCCAAGCGTGGAGATTATGGCAACCTCATCTTTCGTGGGAGAGGTCCTAAGTCAGTGGGCTGTAAATATGAGCTCACTTCATGGTTTTCTCAGGCCATAAAGGAGTAGCTGCTAACCGATCTATCAACGTAGCACGTAGTGTAAGTTGGCTATCATCATCACAGCCCGTAACAGTCCACTGCAGGACTTAGGGCCTCTCCCACGAAAGGGGAGGTTGTTGCCAAAATCTCCACGCTTGGCAGGCGGGTTGGAAGTCGCAGTGTTTAAATATAACAATGGAAAATGCTGCTGCCCATTTTCCAGACTACGGAGACTCTTGATCTCTTGCCTCGAAAACATTAGTCGCCTTGTACGACACCCATGAGTGTAAGGGGTTGGTGCTATTCTACTCTGCCGGACACCACACGGCCAGTGGTTATAAGTTGCTATACCCCTAGCCATAAGTTGGCTATATCCACCTATTATGTCAATCGACGCTGCCAACTTTGTCATGCTATAACTCAAATATTTGATCCCTGTTAGCGAAATGGAACACCCCCGAGCCACCCACACAAAAGTATAGGTGTAGCTGTTTGTTACTGTGACAGATGTTTTGTGGACCGTAAATTAAGTACCTTATCAGGTATTTGTTAGGAGTAGAAAAAAATATTTTTTTTAAGCTAATTTGTTATTTTTCGCTACTATTTACTCTTGCACTTCGTACTAGTTCATGTGAAACATTACCTTTTCCCAAAGGTTGTCTGGGGAAGTTCGCTTAAAGCGATAAGGCCACATTTGTGCGCATGTATATAATGCTGATTCTTGTATATTGTCTTGTAGTATGTGTGCAATAAAGAGCTTTTACTTACTTACTTGGGCTCTGGGTGGAAATTTTAGGCGCCGTTGCTTTGGTGAGGCTCCGCCATAAATGTTGCAGTGAAAACACTGCATAACATTATTTTTGACTATTACTATTTATCAGCAACCTACACATTGATTTCGCGACAGCTTTTGGTTCAACCTTTATATAATACTGCGAAGGTAGTACGGCTAAGGAATAAGTATGGAGCGTCGGTGGACGAGCGGATAAGGCATCCGACTCGCAAGCGAAAGGTACCGTGGGTCGGATCCCGCTGCGGCCATGACACTTTAAGTTAGTAGAATTCTAACCGATGAGGAAAAACATCGTGATGAAACCTGGTTTCATCACGACGTTTTTCCTCATGAGAGCATCGATTACTATTCAACTAATATACATAACTAAAAAAATAGTCATTGGGTACATGGCGGTAGGCAGGTTCGAACCCGGTACCTCTCGCTTACGAGCCCTTAGGCCACTGGCGCTCTAGTATGTTCATCATCACAACCCGTAATAGTCCACTGCAGGACTTAGGGCCTCTCACACGAAAGGGGAGGTTATTGCCATAATCTCCACGCTTGACAGGCGGGTTGGAGATCGCAGTGCTTAAACATAACAATGGAAAATGCTGCTGCCCATTTTCCAGACTACGGAGACTCCTCATCTTTTGCCTCGAAAACATTAGTCGCCTTGTACGACACCCATGAGTGTAATGGTTTGGTGCTATTCTACTCTGCCGTACACCACACGGCCAACTAGTATGTTATTCAGACAAAAATATTTGCATCAAACAGAGTGCGTTATAGATTATAATACGTACCTATTATTGGACCCCAATCGCGAACTAATACTATCTGTAGAAATAGGCGATCCATTTATCATTCCGACTTATAAACGCCTGTTACATACCTGAGACTGAGTCCATACAATTTCCGGGAACAGTCCACCTATCCTAGATAGGTATGCGATTAAGTGCGTTCAGGCGGTCGGCCCCAGCGGGTGCAGCCGCAGTGCTCTGTAGGTAATTAATATTGGCATTGTGCCTTTGATTCTGACCTACGTTGTACTGTTACGTATTAGCTGTGTGTGTATTACCTGTTTTAAAGAAATAGCTTTGGATACTATGTAGATAGGTTGTGCTTTTTAACACGCTTTTATTAGTTTCACTTGTATGTTTGTGGATTTGTAACTCTCCGTTTTGCGCCTGCGCCTTCCTTGGCCCTGGTAACTGATTTCGTTGCTACCTCTTATCGTCGATAACCCTAATTCCCCGTTACGCGTTACAACTATAGTCGGTAAAAAAACTACCATCATTAATAAAAAAATTATTATTAATAATATAGAAGGCAGGACCAATTTAAGCGGGAAATCGGAGCACTGTAACTAATAAATATACTTTAAAGAAACACGCTTTTAAAGAATATTGAACTAAAAAGTTAAAAATAAATATAGTTTAAAAATACTAAAGAACACGCTTTTAAAGAATATCGAACTAAAAAGCTGAAAATATACTAGTATTTTTTATATACTATTGTTTTAAGTTTTTTTTTTTTATTATTTTCAGCTTTTTAGTTCGATATTCTTTAAAAGCGTGTTCTTTAGTTTTTTTAAACTATATTTATTAGAATTAATACTATCTGTTGGTCGCACGGCAAATGGGTAATCATCGTCAACTGATAGCTGTTCACTCACATAGAACGCTCTTTTGGGTAATCTGCTAGTGCACTGCTGGACAAAGGCTTTTCCGAAATGGGTAATAGCGTTTGTGGTTTATGCCTTAAGTCTAATAGTTTTAAATATAAAGCTTAATTTCCGTATGGTTTTCTTTGCCATGATTCCAAAAGTAATAGTAACGGCAGAGTGAATTGCTCACTAGATCGAGAGGACTTTAAGTAGAAAATATCTTAGGAACCAAATAACCAATCACTGAACCCTGCAGTTCGTAAAAATATTATATCATGTACGTACTTATTTGGAAAATACAACGTATAATACCCA
Organism: Blastobasis lacticolella; assembly: GCA_905147135.1. Taxonomy (NCBI): domain Eukaryota; kingdom Metazoa; phylum Arthropoda; class Insecta; order Lepidoptera; family Blastobasidae; genus Blastobasis; species Blastobasis lacticolella. Next base: position 859,870 of record LR990041.1, read on the forward strand.
CAAAGTCGTACCGAAATGGTATTTGCAGGCCTGCAAGATTCCTCCCTGCTCATTTATTCACGTTACGCTGACCGCTGGCCTCCCTTAGCGATAGCCACCTGATTTATGGCAACTTGATAAGGCGGCAAGGAACTGGCAGTCTTCATCATAATATCAAATATCTTAGGCATGTCTACAGGTACCTCGAAAGCCGGGTTGCATTACATTAGGTGGACCGTCCGTCCGTGTGCCTCCCTAGGCAATAAAAAAATAGCCCCACCTACGCGGACAATACAATTTTTTTACGATAGTCAAACAGGCAAGCGGGCCACCTGATGGAAAGTGGTCACCACTGCCTATAGACATTAGCAACACCGAGAGTATCACCAATGCGTTGCCCACCTCTATAACACGTTACTCTGGCAGCAAAAAGGCAAGTATCCCTCCACTGCCAAAGCCACGGTTCCCCAAATTCCCACCCCATGGAGCTCTGGAAACCATACTCACCGACAGAAACACAATACTATTTAAAAGAGTGTTGTTTAGCTGCGGTATTCTGTAAGGTGGAGGTACTTCCCCAGTCAGGCGGCTCCAATTCGAACGGGATACCCCGCTATACCCTACCTCTCTTAAAACTTGTCTTGCAAGCTGCTTTGTGACATGGTATCGTTCAAGAGGTATAAATAATAATAATAATAATAAATTTATTTATTCAAATAAAATTAATCTAAAATTACAAGGTGGTTAAAAATTACAACATACCTACTTATAGTAAATGGGTACAAATAAAATAAAGGCTACATATTTGCAACTCTTGCACAAATAATAATAGGTACTTAATTCTAGTTATTGATAGTTTGGACACCTAAACTAAGTAAATGATTTACTTGTATCTTAGGCATCCAGGTTAGTAGGTCTTAATATATAGGTTAATTCTTACATGTATTTTGTGTAACAATAAAGTATATCAGAAGTCTCTTTAAAGGTGGGCAAATGCATTGGTAGCGCCCCTGGTGTTGCTGATGTCCATCATAGGCGGTGACTGCTGTTCATTTGGTGGCCCGTTTGAATGTTTTCCCGCCTAGTCGTACAAAAGCTAGCTGACACCGTGTTTTGCGGTCATCAGCCATGCGGTAGCTCACGCTCGTAACAGCGGCGCGGTGGCGCGGGCATCCGGAGCGATAGCCACCTGATTTACGGCAACTTGTTTCGCGGGAGCCGGGAACTCTGTGATAAGCCACTACGGAAGTGCCGGTATCGGGGTTCGTTTGTTCTCGAAATTGCTCGGGTGGGGTTGGCGCATGTAGTTATCTACTACTATAAAAAAACTCTTTGGGTTGGCCGGAGGGAGGGAGTTTACCTATGCTACATACTGTCAGCCTTCTTGTCGCAGTTAGTTTGGCCTATCCTAAGTACCGCCGGCTGCCAAAGCGGCTACGGTTAGTACAGTCAGCTGCAGAGTGAAATGACCCCCTAGTATACACGATATGTATGGAAGGGAGTCCGTTCATTCAGCAGCTGTCTCTACTACGAACTCTGGCCCCACCAACCAAATAAAGGTATTCCTAATTCCAGTCACGGATGTCGTAAAAAGCGTATAATGTCTTTGGGGCACACAGGATTTTAAAACCAGAAAAGGCATTTGCTGTTTGTATTTACAACACTGCTATCTCATCTCCTACCTGAATAAAAGTAGGGGTCTTAGGGGAGACCATGGCAAAGCCTCCACTGATGTGGAAGCTCAACATCATTACTTAATTTTTATTCATCTAACTCTCTTACGTTGATATTCTATCAAAAGCCACATCTTCGGTTAATTACCTTTGAGTCAGTTCAATAACAAATCGGTATGCTTTTGAAATAATTGCAATATTTATTCTTCAGCACAATACTTACACAAAAAGTATACACAACACAGTAGGTAACAGTATGTATACACTATAGGAGCTACAGCTCCAGATGCAGCAGATGTTTAAGAGAGGTAGTGCATAGCGGGGTATCCCGTTTGAATTGGAGCCGCCCGTCTGGGGAAGTACCTCCACCATACAGAATACCGCAGCTAAACAATACTCTTTTAAATAGTATTGTGTTTCTGCCGGTGAGTAAGGTTTCCAGAGCACAATGGGGTGGGAATTTGGGGAACCGTGGCTTTGGCAGTGGAGGGATATTTGCCTTTTTGCTGCCAGAGTAACGTGTTATAGAGGTGGGCAACGATAGTCTCGGTGTTGCTAATGTCTATAGGCAGTGGTGACCACTTTCCATCAGGTGGCCCGCTTGCCTGTTTGCCTATCGTATGACATAAAAAAAAAAGATCGAATGACGCTGCCCTCAAAGTGCCAGTTAAAAGGCTTTTCCTCCCACGCCTCATAGTGGTATGGAGCGCGTGGGTATTTCCGTATACGCGCTTTGACAACAGCGCCATTTTCTACTTCCGGAAGAATAAAATAAAATCATAAAATATATACTTCCAGATCCGCATTTTGACAACAATAATACCATTTCCTACTTTCGGTAAAATAAAACAAAATAATAAAACACCTACTTCCGGATCCGCGTTTCGACAGCAACGCCATATTTAGATATTATTGGTGTTATTAACAGAACCCAACACTTCTTCCGAATCCATACAAACCATTTTCTTGCTAACTCAGAGAATTATTGGAATTGCTCCAAGCTAAGGAAATGCCTGTGCGGGTTGTTGGAGAAATGGCGTTTTAACTTTGGATGCTTGCTTATCTGGTTTACATTACATTAGCATGTAAATGTTTGGATATGATTACTTTTGTCCTCGGATAGTCATCTCATTTCATTGTGTATACCACACAACTACACCACACAATATACCACAATGCTAGTTGAACGTAAAATATCAATGTCATCATCACATCACAGCCCGTAACAGTCCACTGCAGGACGTAGGGCCTCTCTCACGAAAGGGGAGGTTATTGCCATAATCTCCACGCTTGGCAGGCGGGTTGGAGATCGCAGTGTTTAAATATTGCAATGGAAAATTTCCAGACTACGGAGACTCTTGATCTTTTGCTGCGAAAACATTAGTCGCCTTGTACGACACCCACGAGTGTAAGGGGTTGGTGCTATTTTACTTTGCCGGACACCACACGGCCAACTCTGCCGAACACCACACGGCCAATTTTGATGAAATTTGGTAGCAATATAGCTTATTGGCCGTGTGGTATCCGGCAGAGTAGACTAGCACCAACCCTTCTAACGCATCGATGTCTATTTCGAAACAAAAGATCAAGAGTCTCCGTAGGCTAAAAAATGGGCAGCAGCTTTTTTAACTCGCCTACCATGCGTGGAGATTATGGCAATAACCTCCCTTTTCCTGAGAGAGGTCCTAAGTTCTGCAGTGGACTGTTATGGGTTGTGATGAAAGCTTATAGTCCACAATAGGCTATAATTGCTGAACAGGTTGCGTGCCCCGGTCGGCAGATCAAAAGACAACTTGAGCAGATGGGGGTACATCGCCTCCACGGAAAGCGCCTGTGAGTGTGGGGCCTCGCCGCAGACCATGGCGCACTTGCTCGTCTGCCCGGCCTGCCCCGACTCATGCTCACTCGAAGACTTATTTAAGGCCTCGGACAGTGCCATCCGCGTCGCTCGGTTTTGGACTGGAAAAATTTTAGTAATAATAAAATAAATATTTATATACATACATACATACTTTAACCTAATTATCATTGACACCATAAGAAGAAGAAGATAGGCTATCATTTATCTCAAAAGTCAATATAATTGCCGTGGGAACGGGTCTGGAACATTGTATCCGAATTTTACTCGAAATCGAGAGCTAGTCTAGTACCTCTAGATATTTACTACTACTAGACACTAGTAGATATCTACATAATACATATCATCTCCTTACCCACTCGTAATACCCTCGTCGCGAAAAGCGCGAGCGGAATCAGTGTAGTTGGCTGCATCCTGCTGCGCTGAATATTCATGAGGCGTCCGAGACTGCGGCCGGTTGGGCGACACCGGAGTGCTAGGATCACAGTGGGTGTAAATACGGAATACGGGCCTGCAATGGTGAAAGGGAAAATTTAATGGGCAATATATGTAGGTAACTATATCTATACATAATAAAACAGTAATAAAGTGTTTCTGTACATTTAATATTTACTAAAAAATAATTTAAGGCGATGAAGAAATAGTAATAGAATAAGAATATATATAATTTTCGATGGCCAGAAGAAGAAGAAGAATATATCCCAGAATAGCACATATGATATAATTTATTCCGGAATTCAGTGTGGTTCTCGCGGGAACGGGTTTGGAGCATTATAATTGAATTTTACGCGAACTCGAGAGTCGGATATCTACTACTACGAGATACTAGAATATATCTACGTAATACATAACATCTTTACCACTCGTAATACCCGCGTCGCGAACATCGCGAGCGGAATCAGTGTCGTTCGCTGCATCCTGCTGCGCTGAATATTCATGAGGCGTCCGAGACTGCGGCCGGTTGGGCGACACCGGAGTGCCAGGATTACAGTGGGTGTAAATACGGAATACGGGCCTGCAATGGTGAAAGGGAAAATTTAATGGGCATTAAATGTCGGTAACTATATGTATGTTAACGGATTTGAATGTAACTTTTCTTGTCGTGTAGCTATTAAGCTTGGGCAACATAGGGTATTGATTTTGGAAACTGGAACACCTAGAACCATGAAAGACCAGCTAAACTGTAAGAAATATGAAAATGGCACCGAATGGATTTGATGGAGTTTTCACAGTTTGGTAGTTTGGGGTCCAACTTAAAATATAGGCCCTGCCTCATCTAATTCGGTTGGGTAGAACCAGATATACAGCTTGAGCTCTCCATAGTTCTCGTTCATCAGTGTCGTTTGCTGCATCCTGTTGTGCTGAATATTCATGAGGCGTCCGAGACTGCGGCCGGTTGGGCGACGCCGGAGTGCTAGGATTACGGCGGGTGTAAATACCGAATATTGAATGGGTATTTAATGTAGGTAACAATACATTATGTAGTAAAATATATACCGTCACGGGCTGTCATACGGCTCCTGGGTACCGATTCTGGTGTGCAATGCAGTTGTTACTATGTTGCAATGTAACTGTGATGTTACTAAAACTACGTCGAGGTATCGAGTCAGTCCCAGCATCATCCCAGTTAAATTGCAGTTAAATAATTGTTCGACATTTGACACGTTTTCGTTGACAGAATTAAAGGCAGTTTGACAACTAAGGAAGATGCAACTTAGCAATTTATTTATTTATTGGAGTACCAACAGCCATATAAAACCATAATGCAACAAAAGTACCAGAAAACGAATTGTGGAAAAGTTCGAACTCATGACAGTTGCAACTCAACATCTGTCATTTGAATAACAATCCTGTTAATAATAAATGTTCATTCATTCATTCATTCATTCACTGTTCGCCCTTTTCACTGCCCGATCCTTTCCCATCCTCTGTACGTGGCCTAACCAGAAGCGAAGCCTGTGCGCTTTCATTCGCCAATAATGATAAAAAATGGAACGAAGTTGTGAATAATGTGGAGAATATTGTTTGTCGAGATAAACAAAAACTGGTCCACGCGGACGAAGTCGCAGGAAAAAGGTCGTGCCAGATATTGTGCGGGTTTCTCTCGGGCCATTTCATAATATTTGTTTTTACCCCTTTTTGGCGGTGCCTCTGAGTATTTACACGGGCGCCTTTTACCGGATCAAGTAAGCTCGAAGGTTTCGGTTGTGTTACTTTTATTTGCAATGTTTGTTTACTTTTTTCATTTAGATGTTTAAAGCAGAATGATGGTAGTGGTGGTGATAACTTCACCACCACTACCATCGACATGCTGTTAGACTCGCGTCTAACACGGTTGCGGACTGCCGACCGGACCGTCCCGCGTTCGCGGCGCAGGAGTTGGTAGACGCGATTTTGCGACTACCTCCACGCGTCGCGAAATCGTCTACTACGAAAAGTAGTCGGTCTGTCCGGTGTATGTATAATATGATAATAATTATTACATTGAGTAATAATTATTATCATATTAGACTTTATATACTATTTACATATACTACTTACATTTAATAAAATGATAACAAATATAATACAAATAAGTAGTTACACTACATGTTTTTTCCAAGAACAGAAATCAAAGCGGACGATATAATGAAATTGCGATTGCTCCTGTAACAAGAGAGAAGCTCTTAAATAGATGATGATGATATATTTTTCTTTAATCTCAGAGTTAGGATAGGTATGTATAATTTTTTATTGCCCGAAAGCGGCTGCTGTGGTCCAGGACATGTGCCATCTAACATGTCCAAGACATGTCCAAAAGCGCGCTGTGAGACGATGATATCATGCTCACAAGTGGTATTGAGCCACTGAGCCAGCAGACGGATTTCGCCTTCTTTTGTGTGTTCTACCGCTTGTACAACGGTGTTTGTTCTGAAGAACTGTTTGACATGATGCGTACAGCTACATTCTCATATCGCACCGTTCGCCATCGACAGGGAGTTCATCCTCACACCTTGGAGCCAAATTGGTCGAGAACTGCGCGGGTCCAAAGGAACTTTCTCCCACGCACACTAAGGTTGTGGAATGAACTACCTGGAGAGGTTTTCCCTGGAGAGTACAACATGGAGTTCTTCGGAGTGATGGAGTTTTTACGGGGTCGGCAACGCGTGGGTGATGCGTCTTGTATTGCAAACGTCCATAGGCTGCGGTGACTGCTTACCTTAGTGGTATAAAAAAAGCCATGTTTTTTGAAGAACCCCATGTGCAATGGAAATACTTCGGTAGGGAGCTCATTCTGAAACTTGCATGTGCGTGGAAAAAGGACTCGGGATGCCCGTACGTTATACGTCATCATCAAAAGCCACATTTTAGTGGAGGTTTGCCATTATCTTCCTGTACCACACCCGTACATCCAATATAACCCAAATCCCCGCGAACGTCCACTTCCCTGAAAAGGCCACTTTCTCGAACTACCACATCCGTGTAAGGACCATATCCCCTAACAACCACATTTCACGTTCATACTTTTTGTTCGTACGAGTTTTTCATTGCGGTTAACTAATTCCTAAGCCACAGTAGGTTCTCGAATATATAGTCCACAATGTGTTCGTCGAACAACCGTTGCCAGGTGGAATATTGAATATCGGGTTCCTATTTATAGAACAGACGGCGCTGGCAGGTTTAAGATAAGCAAAGTTATATGGAGCCTATGTTAGTGAAGGCTCGAAGCCACAGATAAACAGGGTACAACCTGTATTGTTTGACGTCGTTGTATTTCTATGTCTGTTTGTTCCTTCGAAATCTGTTTGTTTCTTATAGGCTTTGTAGCTCCCTAATCGATGGGCCGAACAATGCGGATTTTAATGAAAAGCTAGTTTAGTCGATATGGTTTATTGTTAACCTCCACGGAAAAAGGGGAGTGTTGTAAGTTTGACGTGTGTGTGTATGTCTGCGTCACCGTAGCTCCTCAACGGATGGAGCAGTTTCGATGTGGTTTTCTTTCTTTGAAAGCCATTATAATAGAGATGGTTCTTACTTTATTTTCATTAAAATCAGTTCAGTAGTTAGAGTTATATGGTTATTTCCATAATCGAAAAAACTAAACTTATGCGGCGCCATCTTTGTACCGTCATAGAAACTTTAGAAAACCATAATACGCAGTTTGACAATCGGTAAACTACGCTGATTCCACCGATACCACTTGTGTGTAACCATTTCAGTCCTCCGGAAATCGGGAATTGGCCGCTCTACTGCCTATTAGTCAAATGAATCGGATCTGTGTCGGTAACCAGATTGTGCAGCGCCAGTTCGCTCCCCCCCGGCCTGCGCCACCCGGGCGCTCCACCGCCCTAATAACCGGCCGGATATTCGATTTGCCTGATGCAGCCTTCGTAGCGTATTAGTTGAACACTAACCGATGCTCTTGTTGGTGGTGGTGAATGCTAAACGATGATCTTACGGTGAGGGAAAACATCTTGCAGAAACCTGCACATTCAGGTGACTGAATGTGTAGTCATCAATTTTTTTTTTATATCACACGGCAGACAAACAGGCAAGCGAGCCACCTGATGGAAAGTGGTCACCGCCGCCTATGGACATCAGCAACACCAGGGGAGTCACCAATGCGTTGCCCGCCTCTATAGAGACCTCTAATGTACCTCTTGAACACAAGGAAACACTGTGGCTGTCATCAATCATAAATCAAGTCAAGTCATAAATAATAAATAAATAAAATAAATAATCGTGGACAAATTCACACAGCGCCATCTAGCCCCAAAGTAAGCAAAGCTTGTGTTATGGGTGCTAGATAACTGATAAACTACTTATATACTTTCAAATACATACTTATTATACATAGAAAACCCAGATCTGTAACAGAAATTAAAATTCATCATTTCAATTTCTGCCCGGCCGGGTATCGAACCCGGGACCTTTTGCGTGGCAGACCGGATGTTGACCACTGAACCACTCAGGTCGTTAAATCCATGTCATGATCCAATCTGGTCAGGTTCTCCTGTTAATAGGGTCACGGTAGTCAGATTTAGTTAAAATTTAGCAAGGAAGTAGATGGCAACTTAGGCAAGGATATAATATGTAGAGATGTAACGGATATCCGGCCACTATCCGGTATCCGGCCTATCCGGCCATAATTTACTATCCGGCCGGATACCGGATAATGCGTTAATATCCGGCCGGATACCGGATAGTAAAAATTGTATGAAAAGCCCAGAAAAGTGATTTTGCTCATCGGGAATATATGCCCTTCTGTAGCAGTCGAGTAAAAAGTCGTATCAAAACGTTTAAAAACCATAAATATTAATCAAAGAACTATTGATTATGTCGGCATCGGCACCTATTCTACTCGTATCGTTCATTCGCAAAAATTCTTTTTGCACTATGTCTTTTCCATTAGCTGGAGTCAGCTCTCCTTGTCTGCTTCCTCCATTTCTTTCTATTTTGAGCAGTAGCAGCGTCAATAATATTGTCCTTCAGGTCCCGTTGGTCCGCCGTCAGCCAGGTGGCGTGTGGGTGTCTTTCGCGTCAGCGAGTCGTCGTCGCCAAATTTAGGGCTACTTGCTCACCATCGCATTGAGCGTTCTTAAATTTTCTCGGGCATAGGTGTGACTTTGTAACTTCCACGAGTGTGGGCATTACGTACTTTGCCCAACAGGGTGACACCCGCTGATCAGCATAAATACGCATTTTTGTCGTGGTTAGTTTTGACAAATGCTGTTTAGTATTATAATGTACTTAGTGTAATAATTTAAAGTCAATCAAGATATATATTGATATTATAGATATGAAAAAATATTATCCTGGATTAAAATATGAATTTCTTTTTATTTAGAGGTAGTATACGATGTCGTTTATCCCCTACGATGCTGTGGGCCCGTATTTTGAAACTATCAATCCGTATAAGGTCGGAAGAATTGTTCACTTTAACGTTCAAATTATTCACATTAAACGAAAACTTTAAATTACATAAACACATGTAGTCGTATAAAGGCCCACGCCGCGATTACACCTTGTACAAACTTCTTTAGAGACTATGACCTGTGAATATCCGGCCGCCGGATATCCGGCTATCCGGCCAGGAGGCTGGCCGGATATCCGGTATCCGGTATCCGGCCAAACAACTATCCGTTGCATCTCTAATAATATGCTATTTTTTATCTCTAAAAGTCAGAATTTTACGCGAAAAACACAAAAAACTGGTAACCAAATTACAGGGAAAATATAATAGTTAGGGAACATTCTATTAATTCCGTAACGAATCCCTTCATCATTAGCTTACGTAAGATTACTGGTTCATTCGGCCTCGTATTCCCGATTTATTCGACCAACCAAGCTGATAGCGCTCGTGCCGTTTTTCATTGAACCGCGCCAATGGAGCCCGATTCGATACTTATCTCCATATTCATCAGTGCCGCGTGAACAAGGTTACACTGGCTTTGGTCGGAAGAGCTTCCGTTCCGAGGGAAAGTACCCCTACGTTAATATTTTATGTGGTTGCTTATATTATATCTCGTTAACTATTTATTAGATAGAGGGGCACACTGGAATGCAGAGCTGTAGCAGTAGCATGGCTTATGTAAAGTTCTCATTTCATACAACTCTGAACACTCGACTTACAGGCACGTAAGTCGAGTGGTTAACAAAACGCGGAGGGGATTAGTCTTATCTATCTATCTATAGTCTAGATAAATGTATTTTAAGAGGCGGAGAACTTAAATTGAAATAAAACAAAGAAACAAGTATTTCATATGAGTGAAATTAGCTTTATCGGAAAGATAATTTTATGGATATTTGGACGCAGTTGCAGTGACGCAGTAATATTGGGCTACTGGTAAACCAAAGGTACACGGCAGAATTTTAACTATGCTTTGTCTAATATAGGATGATAATTTTGACAGCTCACTAATTGTTGGTCCTTGGCGCACGTCTATGAAGTTTCGTGTTTTTTTTTTTTCGGTAAAATGTACTACCTACGGATAATGTCATACTTCATAGACAGGCCGCGCCCTTTTACTGAAGCGCCACGAATAACGAATAACAGCAGACAATCGAAAATCAGTATTGAAATAAAATAATCGAACATTTTAAATCAACATTTAGGTAATTATATAATTTTTTGTAACTAAACTCTTATTCCTTGTCTGGATTTCACCCTAAGAGACCTTTCACAACAACGATTTCAAGTCGCGTGTATTCTACGGAATAGGATGACTTACCGAATAAGAATAAGCACGTGTCGTAATCATAGTTGTGGAAGGGTTTTTAATGTCATGTTAATAAATTATCAATTCAGAAGAAAATAAATAGTTTATTTTGTATAATACGTACAGCATAACCATGCAACTATCGAGTCCAAGTTTTATGAGAATGATGATCGATAATCGAATAGATGCATTAACGATTTCACACTACCACATCCCTACTGTGATCTGTCAAAATTATCATCCGCTTCAGCTTACCAATTGCAGTAAGTAAATAGCGCCAAGTCTCGTGTTTCATGGAGTACCCGCGCCAGCGGCTGCAGATCCTTGTCTCCATATTCATCAGAATAACGCGTGAACTTGAAGGCTTGTGGCTTTAGTCGGAAGCGCTTCCGTACTAACAAGGGCAAATGGCTTTAAGAGCCTGTAGACTGTGAGGGTGACGTAGGTTACATCAAAGTCATATTGAAGTCTCTTTTCTTTTTGGTGACTATATCATGTGGATGAAAAAATAAAAAGCCAACAGGATGTGAGGCAGAGCAGTTTTTTTACTTATAGAACCCACACAGGAGTATATATAAGTCATCATCATCATCATCACAGCCCATAACAATCCACTGCAGGACTTCGGGCCTCTCCCACGAAAGGGGAGGTCATTGCCATAATCCCCACGCTTGGCAGGCGGGTTGGAGATCGCAGTGCAGTTGATGTAAATCTACCCAGAAAGATGCTGCTGCCCATCTTTCGGATTTGTCCCTTAGTCGCCTTTTACGACACCCACGGGAAGAGATGGGGTGGTGCTATTCTTTGAGGTGGCGGCACCACACACCACACACACACACTAACTATATATAAGTAGAGCTCGTCTAGTCTAAGATGACGCGCCCCACTACTTAGTTCGTTGATTTCAATGTGTGAGTGCAAATATTGATAACGACACTTCATCTGTGTGGGAGCCAATGAACGACGCGTGTGCCTACGTTTGAATTTCACCGGCAACTGAATGACCAATTACAACGGCATTTGTATATGTATTGCATCCATATTTTAAACTTGCTTGTGTGCGGTAATGCGATAGTGGGGCGCGTCATTTTTGATTAGACGAGCTCTACTTACATACAATTGCTACGAAGTTTTGTATCGGCGTGTGCACGGGCAGACCAACGTTTTGTGGGTCTTCTAAACGTCTACCATCGCTACAAAGTGGAATTTTTCTTGTACTCGATGCCGTAGAATAACCTACACAGTCTAATGGTTGTTGGTAACAACCAAATGTCGTGCTCTGTGTCTGCATGTAAAGATAAGGTAGCCAGCGCAATTACAGGCTTGAGGCACTTCAACTTAGCCTTCACCATCTGGTGGGCTGTCTTCTCGTTAGTCCCTGCGCACCATAACAAAAGGTTTTCTTTGGTTCGTTTGTTGTAGTTTGCGGTGTTTTGTATTATTATCCAAATACTATTACTATTAATTCTAATCTATTGTATTGTTTATACGAAAGAACGAGAAAAGGTTAGTCGTCTAAACGGCACAATAGATTTTATGACGGTTTTCACCGAAGAATAGCAGGACCAGGTGGGATTGGAAAGATTATAATACTCGTTATTGTTTGTAAGTACGTTTCTATCTACGTTTTTACCTGTGCAAAGCTGGGAAGACAGCAATAAAGCCTTTATTCTCGTTATTAAGCCAGCCATAATAGCCTGTCGTAGGTAATCTACTGTCGAGCTTGAGCCTCGTCTAAATTATTAATAGGGTTGGCCGAAATTACCACGCTTGGCAGACGAGTTGGAGATTGCACTATTAAAATATTTTACTTTATTCTACACAGAGACAAACGAGCAGACAACCTGATGGTAAGCGGTAACTGTCGCCCATAACATCTACGATTCATGCATTTAGGTTGCAGTTGAACCGCAGGTACGTTGTCACTGTAAGGTCTAAGATGAAATGCCTCACGCCTGTAATTGCGCTGGCCTTATCCTTCAAACCGGAACACAACAATGCAAGCATTGTTGCTTTGCGGCAGAAATATATAAGGCGGTGGTACTCACCCAGGCGGACTCCTCAGGCTTGACAGAGTCCTACAGTCTGAAAAACCTGAGTTTCTAGCTTGTCACTCTGCCAGTCAGTCGCCAGTCAGGTGGAAGAGTGTAAGTGTAGAAGTTTAAGAGATTGGTATTATATGGATCTTGAGGTCCCTTCTGACCTCCCTGATCCTGATAACAGGGGAACCTGACCAGATTGGATGAAAGTTACACATTCAGTCACCTGAATGTGCAGGTTTCATCTCGGTGTTTTCCCTTACCATAAGAGCATCGGTTAGTGTTCAACTAACGTACATCTAAAAAAAAAGTCTATCGTTACCTCTCACCTACCAGTGCCCCTACTGGACTGGACCTCTTAACGATTAGACTACCGACGCTCTCTTTGGTATAATTTGATATATATCCCGGCTTATCCCAGCTTAGGCCAGGATCCGCTGTCCAAGTTTTCTTCCTCCACTTCGCCTTTTTTTGATATAATTTCAATATTGCAACATAAAACCTGCCAATATTTGACCTCACTCTGAATACGTTTCCGTGCGACTCCGTCATAACCGGCCCGAGTTGGGGCTCTGAAACCATTAGCGGTAACGCTAAACTTAGCCGATGATTCCGTATATTTTCGCGGGTCGTTTATCAGACCCCGCAGACCCCGCGCCCGCCCCGCGGGGTTTCATTAGCGGCGACCCGTGAGGGCCACAGAGCCATTCGCAACGCAGTAGGTGCAAGGATAAGTAATTCGGGTTACCAACACTACAGAATGGTTAATGGTACTCAAAATCCTAGCGATCAAACAGGTACGTATGTACCTAAGTAGTAAAAGCAAGAAAAGAAATGAAACGTAAAGCTAGTAAGCGTAGTGCTTGCGGTTCTTGATAGCGACTGCCTAACATACCCTTTATTCTAGTAAAGACCACATAAAAAATAAAATTTTATATTTCATGTCATTTGTACTGACGTCGTTTTTTTTTTCTTAATGAGGTCATTATACCTATATTTATTTGCACTCATTTTAAGGGTATGCTCCGGGTTTCCTACGGCGTACCTTTGTTGACGAGTAGCCCGATATTTCGACGCAGTTGCAAACCAGCATGTGTGATAATAACCGCGATAGGTGAAACATAATGTGATTTGCACTCGTTACGTGTGCCTCCTAATGCCGTTGGCGAAGTGAAGTTGACCGTCTCCCGCTGGGGATCTTAAAACTAGTTAAACAATCCAGGAAGCCAATTGGCATCCCGTGGATTAGGTACTTATTATTATGATTTTAAAATCACTAACTTAATTAATCCAATTGTCCAAACTCTAATACTCCCCATACTGGATTATGCAGACTCCTGCTATCTCGATGCCACTGAAGAGCTGTTGAGTAAGCTTGAACGCCTTCAAAATCTCGGCATTCGATTTATCTTTGGCTTACGCAAGTATGACCACATCTCCCAATTTCGGTCTCAGCTCAAGTGGCTTCCGATACGACTTCGCAGAAATATCCATATCCTTTGTCTTCTTTACAATATCCTTTATAATCCTCGTGCTCCTTCCTATCTCCGTGACCGGTTTGGTTTCTCCCGTTCTCAAAACCTACCCTGTCGCTCAAGCGTCAGGACACTCCTCTCCATTCCCCCTCATCATTCCGAATGCTATACTAAATCATTTACTGTTCATGCGGCTAGGCTATGGAACTCGCTGCCGCATACTGTTCGTAACAGTACCTCACTCGGTATTTTTAAAAAAAGAGTAAAAGAGCATTATCTTTCCACTTGCAATCCATAATATTATATATTTATAGGTATTTATTAAGTATTTGTGTTATTTATTATATATGTAGGTAATATTACTATTATATATATATATATATATAGACACTTATTTAAGTAATTCAATTATATTATGTATTTGGGTGCACGTCATATCTGCCTCTCTATTCTAGCCCTCTCTCTTCGGTAGGTCTGCTGTAAGACATTTCTTTTTAGAAATAAGCTGTACCTTTTGTGATTGTTATCTTTATGTTCATATTATTGTAACTTTCTTTGTGCACAATAAATGGTTAAATAAATAAATAAATAAATAAATAATCTTAGTTAATCAAAAATTTCATAAAACAGATGCCATTATTATTAATCTTCCACTGCGAGTCGTTCCACTGCTTTATTCACGCCCACTGCGGCCCAGTCCCACTCGCAATCTGTATAAACAGTAACACAATCTTTGCCCTGCGTGCTGAAATGTGTATCCCGCCGGTCGGCCGGGGGCGGGCTTCTGAGCCGTATTTAAAACGTTTGCACAGGTCTTGTTTGTTTCAAATTGTTCTCTAACGATCTCCGGGTATGTACTTAGAACTTTAAAGTAGGTTAAAGCTGTAAGGAATCGATCGAGTACGTAACGAGTACATCCGTGGCAGCCTTGGTGTGTCGCAGATAAGATCGAGGAGGCTCGTCTGCGCTGGTTTGGTCACGTGTTGCGTAAGCCTCAGGGATACGTGGGAAATAGGTGCCTGAATCTGCCGGTATCAGGAAAGAGGCCTTGTGGGCGACCTAAGAAGCGATGGATTGACATCGCTGAGTTGAATGCGAGAGCCAACGGCTTACGGGATACAAGGGGATGCCGAAGACCGGGCGAAGTGGAGAAGATTGAGTAGGAAAGCGGACCCTGGCAGAGGCCGGGATAAGCGCTAGGACGATGATGACTATGATGAAAGCTGTTATTCCAAACAGCTTTATCTCAGCTTAGATTGGTATGGAGCGTACGGAATTCTTGCTTCGTATGGATTTAACGTGCACTGGATCGGCAAATCCGCGCCGGATAACGGCGTTTCTGCCGATGACGTCATCCTCCCCAATTCCGCCATGCGTATCCCGATAGTCACCGAGACGGCTAATATAATCTATACATAGTCCTTTTACTATCACAATAATAATCTAAGCAGTGTTGGCGTATTTTTCTTAAGTATCTCGCAATTTAAAAAGAAATTAAAAGAACTGATGTAGTTCACAATACCTTTTAGTGAATATTTAGTGAAATGTCTACCTTCATACTGAATTACGATGTTTAATCTTTAAGTGTTGCTAGCAATGTTATTTCGTATTCGTGCAATAGTCTCTTTCTGCTCGACTAGTTATAGTAAGACTTGTATAATTTTATATGGAACTGTAGGTCTGTTTGTGAAATGAAATTGCATGTAATATTGTTAAAGACTGTTTGTATCCTGAATAAATAAATAAAAAATTATAAATAACATAGTAAAAAACAATGTCGCTTTCATATAATTATATAGACTGTACTTTATTCAGATCCCCATTACATCCTTAACCTAAGGTAAAGTGAATAATAAAAAAAAATACGTAAGACCGGGCAGTGATGTAACGGAAACCGAAATGGACCAGTCTCAGTCTGTATCTATGTCGCAGCCAACTGGTTAAACCAGCCATTTAATCAGAAGGCTAGTCTGTTAATAAAACGCCGGCTTTTAATTAAATGGCTAAAGTGTAACTAGCCATGTAGTTGACTGTAGCGTTTAACTACTTGGCTGAACGTTATTCAGCCGTTTTGTTAAAGGATATACCTACAGATGGTTGGTCAGAGTGACCATAAGTTCGCAACTTAAATGATAAACTTTATTAAAGATAAAAAATAATAAATTAATAAAGAGCACTTTTATTTAATAAAACATTATTAGTGGCAAGATATTTAATAAGTAGGTATACAATTAATTGTATTGCGAGTAGGTACCTATAACAGTATTTAACTCAGTAAAAATATTTAATAAAAACTTTAAATTTATAACTTATTTACTACTTGTAACTATGTAGTAGGAACAATAGCAACAGTGCACTTTCTTATTTTATAGTATTAAATATAAAATGACTCAAAAATTTGGCATTTGTTTCTAATTAAAGGCAAGTATAAAAAGAAAATGAACATATTAAGTTATCTTAACTCTTACTTCAAGTTATCTCAATTCTTACTTAAAAGCATGTAGGTACCACATTTTAAATTTAGTTAAATCGAAAAAAATACATTTCTTGCTGTGCGAGCTGTCTGACGCCAGATTTGACTACCAGCGCAGCAATAGATAAAATTTGAACTAAATTTAAATCACCTGCCTGATTTAACTTCAGCCGTCTCCAAAGGGCTTGCTTTAATAAGCCAACTTGTTAAACGTTGAGTGAAGCTAGTAAAATCGACTAATGGTCTAGGCATTCAATTGAATGCCGGCGCTTAATTAACGGACTAGCCTTCTCATTCAATGGCTGATTTAACCAGATGGCTGCGACATCTATATACGCTTAGATCTGTAAAACTACGCAACGGATTTTAATGCGGTTTTCAACAATAGGTAGAGTGATTCAAGAGGAAGGTTTATAAAACGGATAAAATAATAATAATAATAGATAAAAAGGGTAGATTAGGGGTAAAGTAGGTGTACGCGCCAGGTCCGCTAGTAAATAATAAATAAATTTTATAATCGTGAACAAATTCACGCAGCGCCATCTTGCCCCAAACTAAGCAAAGCTCGTAAAGTGAAGCTAGAAAATTTTTTATACATACCTATCTACTTATTATTTATAGAACCCCCAGACCCGTAACAGAAATTAAAATTCATCATTTAAATTCTGCCCGGCCGGGAATCGAACCCGGGACCGTGGCGTGACAGACCGTCATGGTGACTACCGAACCACTCAGGTCGTCGATATGACAATAATAATGTTATACCGTCACGGGGTGCCAATTGGCTCCCGAGACCGCCGACAATATGCCAATGCAAAAACCGGGTCGTAGGAACCGCACTCTATAAAGATTCATTTTGTAAATATCGACACACCACTCTCTCCACACACGAGCCGATTACAATGCAGTAGACGTTGAGCTTTATATTCATTTCTATATATAGGTCTTTGTTTGACCCGCCTACGATATCATTGACTCAGCATGTGTGGGCATGCAGGATTTACATTTTACATCCCTTCGTTTGCTGCTACACCCCCTCTATAGGTTCCGGACACATTCGTTACTTTTCATGAGTCAATGACACCGTAGTCTAAGTGGCCGAAGTATCGAGAGACTGTAGTAGAACGGTGTAGAACTCTAGAGAATTGGCTAAAGTCCCACCGGAGTAGCAGCGGTCGGCAGACGCTCGCATGGTCCAGCGCATAGACAATAGAAAATAAAAGTCCAGCTCATCAAAAGAGGCTGCCAGCGGCGGCGTGGCACAAGATACCCGGGGAGTGACGTGGGATTGGCCGAGAACGGACCCTACTCACTAAAATTGATTCCGGATCTGACAAATAAATTAATTTAATTTAAAATCCTACTGTTAACGGAACGGAACTTGTTAACGGAACATCACAAGACCTCATTATATACTTAGTGTGCGTTGTGGTGTTCCGACGGATACCCAAGATAAGAGACGTTCTTATATATTAGGACATCTGCCAGTCATGAAGAACAGAACAATGCAGGGAAAGAGGTCAAAGACACCCCTGACCCTTCCACGCTGGTTCCAATAGTAATGAGGAAGGAGACGATTGTGTCGCCTACTCCCTACATAACAGCGCCCTTTTTTTTTTTTTTTTTTTTTTTTTTCGTCAGGAAATCCTTGCTACAGATACCACCTGCCAGGGGAGCAGATGGTTATGTGGGACTCACCAAAGGTCCTACCCACTAAAACCTGACGGTGCCCGTCTCACCGCATATAGGCAAAGCCACGGTACTTGCGCGGAGGAGCTCTACCCCCCGATGACTCCGCCAGCGGACCTCGTAGAGCGAGTTGTTGTACGGGGAGCGAGCTTTATGCTCACTCTAAACAGCTTCTTATGGGGCGTGCCGGGACATACGGTACGCCAACCATCACGGGATCTGTTTAACAAGCGGCAGGTGATCCCCATTCCCACCGCTCAAGCTCCCGTTAGGGGGGAAGGTGGCGTGCATAATCACGCCTCCTGCGACCGACTCTCCGGCGACGAATTGGGAGAGCTAGTGCGTCGTCCTCTCTCTCCCTCTCCGCTGCCTCCTTTTGTGACATTACCAGCTCACAGAAGGTAACCACCGCTTGCCATGATCTGTCGCTCTCAACCATGGATTTTACCACGGCCGGGAGCGAAAGATCGTTTCCTACCACCACAATAAGTGCCTCGCGTGGCGCCTCCCATGCTTGGCAGTCAGCCAACGTATGCTGCGCCGTGTCATTGATGTACCCGCACTCGTGGCAGGCTGTCGTGGCTTCCCTCCTGGCTGTGTTGCACAGGTACCTCCCGAAGCATCCATGCCCCGAGAGGACCTGCACGAGCCTAAAGGTAAGCGCACCCCTCCTGCGCTCCGTCCACTCCTTTAGGACGGGGCGGATCGCCTCTATTGTGCGAATTCCCGCGGAAGGCTCCAGAAGTCGCTGACTCCAGCTTGCAATCGCCCTTTCTCGGGCACTTTGTCGCCATTCTTTCGTGACCTCAGGCACAAGATCAACCCCGTCGCAACGTGCTTCGGCAGTCCGCCAGTATAAAAAAGCCAAAATCTCAGCATCCAAATCCCAAGGCAGCGTTCCAGCTAAAACGCAAGCCGCCTCAAAGGAGATGGTACGGTAGCCACGTATTGCCCTGACTGCCATGACTCGCTGCGGTCTTCGTAGAAGTGTTTTATTTTGGGCATACATACATAACAGCGCCCTGCCCCAACTCCCCCAAAGAGAGTTGGGAGTTGTCGCCATAGTAAAAGTTGTAGAAACTGGAAAATCTTTTCCAATGACTTATCGCTCAACGTTATTGGTCATATAGGCTGGGTCGTCTGGACTACTCTGGACAACCTTTACTGACGATACTTTCACTCCCTTCCAGGTTGCTGAGCCTAGACGTATCAGCACTAGAAGACGTGTACTGGCTCGAAGACTCTGCTGCCCGCCACGTGCTGCAGCCAGCCGACTTCTTCACCTGGTCGGCGGCGCGGCAGAGCCTGCCCACGGGCACTGAGGCCCTGCAGACCCTCAAGCAGGAGCTATGGAGCGCCGTCGTGAAGACCAGCAAACATCAGGACGCTTGGACATGGGGTGAGGCTCAGATATAACACTTCATCTACGGTTCTGTTGTTTCTGACCAATAAGTACAAATATTTTGACATCAAACGGTAGCCCTTTTTCGTAATCATCATCAACAGCCCATAGCGGTTCATTGCTGGACATGAGCCTCCTCCGCATAAGCGCTGCCAACGTATGGGTGATAGTGAGCTTTCTGACAAGCCCTACTTATCCATCACACTTTTGCTCGGCTACAACCATCATTGGAAAATATAGTATTCAGACACTTCCCATAAAAAAGCGGTCTGTATTTCCGCTAACTCCTCCTAAACCACTTAACGGATTTTTATGCGGTTTTCATCATCACTTAGAAAAGTTCTTCCGGAAGGTTTATATGTATAAAACATGTCTAATATAGTAAAAAAGCTGAGAAGGTGCCTGTGTAGTGTCTCACTTCAGACAATGGCACACTTACTGAAATGTCCTGCGTGTCCCAATGAACGCCCGAGGATTTGTACGCAGCCGCGGATAACGCTGTATCCTCTAGAGTTCTGGTCCTCGCAAATTTAACCTGCCACGAGTCGGCACGCCAAGAAGAAGCTAGGTAGACAAAAAATAAACAAATCTTAACCACTCTCTGGTCCTCCGTGCAGGCGGCATGCTGGTGGTGTCGGTGTCGGTGTGCGGGCTGGTGACGCTGGCGGCGATGACGCAGCCCGCGCTCGCGCCCGAGGCCAAGCACTCGCTGCTGCAGTACGTCACCGGGAAGTACCTGCACCCGCCCAGTTGCACGGTCAGTGGGGAAACAAAGTACTGAGAGCCTTTTTCCTCTTTTTTTATTATCTATAGGCTTGCATTTGACTTCAACTCACCTGATGGAAAGCGACGATGAGGTCGAAGATGTAGCATGCGTCTCTAGAAGAAGGTGTGCTTCTTTTTATATTATGGCTTCCACCGCTTCCACTGTCATTTAATAATGATTTCGCCAACGTCATTTATTGGCAGTTGATCGGTCAGACCGTTTTTTTTTTTAAACCTTGACTGTAATAGATCTACAATATAATACATGTTAGTTATAACTAGTTTTAGATATGTATGTATTTTGATACATACATATCGTGCCCACTCACAAATTAATATTGTTAATTTTATTAAACTTGTTCAAAACATAAATAAAACGGGAATATACGAGGGTTAATAAATAGTTAACATTGACTAATCGAGGAATTTGTGGGGGATATATAAAACCTGAGGGCCTAGAGAGGGCTATCTCAGTGGACAAATGAATTTGACAAAAAAAAATCTGACACTACTCTAATTTGGTAGACGCTATTGGCAGTTTTCAACGTAGATGACGTGGTGTAGAATTATCTAGTGTCAAATACAGTTGTCAACTGAGTTAGCCAATAGCCCCGCTGACTAGCCAAACTAGAATCGACCACGATTATGAAGTGTTAAACAGCATAAGGGGTTGCCAGATATGTTTTCCCATATTTCCCCAGATTCATAATTATTTTTCCCCAAAATGATACATTATTCAGAAAAAAACCCCAAACTTTATTTGGTTCAATTACTTAACAAATAAATAGGTACACAATAAACACATCCTTCGTTTTTTTTAATAAATACAAGGTACTTAATTTTCACTAAACATATTTAACATTTCAATGTCTTCGTCTTTGGTTGAGTAGACGTTTTCGCTATTGAACCGTTTTATCATTTTGGCAGTATGTTCACGTATTTTTATATATTTTTATCTATTCATATTAATTCAAATCATCATGTCGATTAGAGTCATAAATCAATTCGAATCAAAGGAAATTTTTGCCGGATGATTCGAATCTTAATATTCGATTCGAGTCCCATCACTAGATTAAATGGTCCACAGACTTTTCTGTTCAAGGGTTTGGCACTGGAATCAACTTTTTAGATAAGTCAAGATTCATAGATTTCATTTCATCGTCATTCGTAAATGGAAGTTATACTATAATTGGGGCTTAATATTTTCCCTAGATCTTTTTCCCCCAAAAGTTTCCCCAAAGATTCTGTCTCCCCAGGTTTTCCCCAAGAGTCAATTTTTTCCCCGAAATTGCGAAATAAACCCCCAATCTGGTAAGCCTGAACAGCATGGACCTATGATTTCACGAGTTCGTCCGTGGTATTGTCTATGGTTCTCATACGAAAGAGAGGTAAATAAATATGAAACGATAGAGAAGCACTATGTGAAATATAAAAATGTCACGGACTACCATGGACTTATTACCCAAAGGGACACTCGCGACCATGGACTTATTACCCAAAGGGACTGCGCACTGCTTTGACTAAAACCGGGCAGAGCGAGAGTCACCATCGATAGTCCTGCGTCCCTTTCTAGTGTTGCCACCATTGATGCAAATACCGAATTACTTTTATTACTTAGCGTGGACACCGACCTACCGATCAGGGCCAGGCAGAGCCGGACCGGGTGCAATCTGAAGGTCATATTTTCACCAGGGTCCCGCCGCAGGTTTCCCTGCTACATGGAACCCATTGGTCCTAAAATACTAGTTTCTATAGAGAATTTATAGTACTTGTTGATCTACATTTCGAATGACAGCTGTCAAACTTAAAACTGCAATAACTCCTAAACTATTGGTGCTAGAACACTAGTTCCTAAAGAGAAATGATAGTGCTCGTCGAGATCTATATTTCGGATGGCAGCTGTCAAACTTAGAACTGTTGTAACTCGGAAACGATTGGTCTTACAACACTAGTTCCAAGTAATATAATAGTACTCATTGAGATCTACATTTCGGATGACAGTTTTAAGTTTGACAGCTGTCACCCGAAATGTAGATATCGACGAGTACTATCACTTCTCTTTAGGAACTAGTGTTGTAGGATAAATCGTTACCGTACTCTTTTATCTGTTTTGTGGAACAAAAAGTCGTAGGTTGATAATTATGCCGACTCGATGTTTGTCGGAGAAACGTTCAGTAGATCAAAAGGTATTTTGACAACTACTTTTCGGATTGTACGGATTACCCCATAATAATACCAAATTCACGGTAAATCTATTTCTCCAATAGTGGCAACACCAAACATGACACTTGTCAATTTAGAATGACGGTGATTATGCCAATAACACTGTGTTTACACTGTTAGAAAGGGACAAAGGACTATCGATGGTGACTCTCGCTCTGCCCGGTTTTAGTCAAAGCAGTGCGCAGTCCCTTTGGGTAGTAAGTCCATGCTTGCGACATTGCTGTTTGACATTTCTTGATTGTGTTCGACCGCAGTTGACGTTTATCAAAATTAGGCCTCTGGAATATATGAGATGCCGCCATATTGTGAAATTTTAAGGACTCGTTTCTTACACTGGCAATAGGAAGTAACAGCATCAGTACCTACCTATGTCATGAACAGTCATACAACTAATTAGCTGACCACTTACTCTATAAATGAATTATCATAAGGTCGTGTCAATAAATAGCATTGAACATTTCGGTCATCACCCACTATCCGCCATTTTGAAAAAATTACGATATTGCGGCCACTCATAAAACTTATGCCAATCGATAGGAAACTTTAATATCTATTGATCACTTATGTTCAAAAATCTCCTCTCTCCATCTATTACCAGACCCGCAACTAACACCAGATACCTTTATCCCTTAGGTCGCCTGGGGCTGGGAGGAACCGCAACCAGTCGGCTCGACGATGTGTTTCACGATCCTCTGCTACCAGCGCAACGGACAGCCCTACCCGGTTTGCGACGCCGACCAGCTGGCTGTCAGCATCAGTCATGGCACGAGAAAGGTAAGGCTTTAACACCCTTTAGGTCTCCTGGGGCTGACGGGAACCGCAGCTGGTCGGCTCGACGATGTGTTTCACGATCCTCTGCTACCAGCGCAACGGACAGCCCTACCCGGTGTGCGACGCCGACCAGCTGGCTGTCAGCATCAGTCATGGCACCAGGAAGGTAAGGCTTTAACACCCTTTAGGTCTCCTGGGGCTGACAGGAACCGCAGCTGGTCGGCTCGACGATGTGCTTCAGGATCTTCAGGGGGCTTATTTTCTTATATCAGTCGTTTTCCCGGATTGATCACGAGCGCTTACAGAATCCTGTAAGGCGAGTCAATATTTCACCGTAAAGTTTTGATCATGAGTTTGTCATGACAAAGCTATGTATAAAGGATTTGGTTGACTCACTCACTTTGTGTGTGTGTGAGTACGTCACTCGCGATCGGGCTCCGAGAGGCAAAATTCTCTATCTTCGATTGATTCGGGACCACGGTGATTTAGCAAAATAAGCCCCCTTTAAGCCATAAGTTCCGTTTTGGCTGCAGCCAACCAACCGTCAGTTGCAGGTGCTACTAATCCTTACGCAGTATGAAATAAAGTCGCTTTTGGGTTGTCTCGTCCGCTCATCCGATTTAATCCAAAAAAGACTTTACTGTGTATATAGTAAGGATTAGTATCGACTGCAACTGACGGTTGGTCGGGTGCAGCCAGATCGGAGCGTCTGTTACTAATTTCTGAAATCCATTTTATGGTGACTTTATTCTTCCCATTGTTGATGCCCAGTTACTTTAAATAAATTAATAAAATTCATTTATTTCCTATATAGTAGTCCATATTTTACATGTTAAATAGATCTAAGATGTCAAGTTAAATAATATTATTACTGCAATGTCAAATAATTAAATGTCCTATTCACAAAGTTAAATTTCTAATTAAAATGTCAATGTGTACAATATAATGTCCAACAAATTAAAGGAGACTGGGCAAAAGTGGTCTATGAACCAGCAGCATTACGGTGATGATCTATGGGTTAGGGTGCCTCAGCTGCATATTTGTACAAGATAGCATCAAAATCTTTCCCGGCAGTTTCAAGAAAAAAGCATTCTTTGTCACATTTGGGACCGATTTTGATATCGTGCGGCATAAGAACATAGCTGAAGGTCCTGAACCTATACACCGTAACCATGTTGCAGCTGGTTCAAAGAATACGGCACTTGTCATACATCTGTGCGAAAGACATGCACTTTCTCAAAACTGCCGGGTCCGATTTTGGTGTCGTGCGGCATAACAACAGAGCTGAAGGTGCACAACCTATACTCCGTAACCATGTCGCTGCTGGTTCAAAGAATACCGCACTTGTCATACAAGTATAACAAATGAATGCTTTTTTCTCGAAACTGCTGGGTCCGATTTTGATGTCAAACAGTATAAGAATAGAGTTGCAGATGTTCAACCCATATACTGTAACGATACCTCCATTGGTTCATAGTTAAGGACACTTCCCATACAAAATGTGCCAAGTAAATATGTTTTTTTTAAGAATTGTTTTCCAGATTTTGATGCCCTTCTCAAGAAAGATGTATTTGAGGGTGCTAAATGTAAATACTATACCGATTATGTTATTTGGCCATAGTCCACTGCACCTACATACCCAGACTGGGTATACCCTTTAATTGCAACTTTTGAATGTCAAGATTAATGTCATGTCGAAAATTAATAAAATAAAATAATAATTAAACTCAACTACGTATTATTTAACGTGCCAACTTATGAAAGGACCCAACGTACTACCGTATACTGTACTGTTCCCATTGCTGGGCAGATATCTGTGGTGGTGGAGCTGGGGTCGGGCGACCCGGCGGAGGCGCACACGGCGCGCGCCAAGTTTACGGTGCGCGCCGCCGGCCTCTACGTCGTCGCCGTCACCATCGGTCAGTATACACGGCCACTATGCATTTATTAATAAACTTTATTGCACAAATCACAGCAACTACGCTCCACTGTAATTACCTTATATATATGACGGATCGCGGTCTATAGTATGGAATCATGTGGTCAATAGTACGGACTCATGACGATGAAAACGGAAGTGGGAGTGCGCCCTCTGGTGGGGCGTGCTGACAGAGTCTCGCCGGCACGACTCGGGCGGAGTGGCGGCCATTCTTGGCGCGACCGCCGCCGAGGAGTGACGCGTCTTGAAACTGTCTCCACATTTCGTTTATAGAAAGTGTTATTTACGTTTGAAAATAAAGTAATTTTAAAATCACCTTTGAAATAAGAAAGTTAATTAGCTCAACTGCCTCTGATTTCAAGTGAAATTATAAGTGATGTGCAAAAATGAATTGGAATAAATACAGTGGAGTAAATGTGAACCTATTCTTTAATTTATCTGGACGAATACGATCTAATACTGATATCACCACCCTGATGACAATGATCCTGATACATCCCTTTCCTTCACGCGACGACATATATTTATTTTTGCTAGCCACGCAGAGCGCATTAGTCGCTGGAGCTCTCGTAGCCTGAGCACCGAGTAGCGGCTGGTGTTACCTTATTCGTATGGCATAGTATGGCCGTGTGGTGTCCGGCAGAGTAGAATAGCACCAACCCCTTACACTCGTGGGTGTCGTACGAGGCGACTAATGTTTTCGAGGCGAACGATCTAGTCTCCGTAGACTGGAAAATGGGCAGCAGCGTTTTCCATTGTTATATTTATAACTGCGGTCTCCAACCCGCCTGTTAGCAGTGTCAGAGTGGCAGAGGCCCTAAGTCCTGCAGTGGACTGTTATGGGCTGTGATGATGATTGTAATAACACTAGCTAGACATTTGGCCGCCATCTTACCTGGTGGAAGCGGCCGAAGAGGGAGCATGCCTGTTTAGGAACATCCTATTCACTCCAGCCTTGATTATAATGATGTCAATTTCAATTTAATTTTTTTTTTATGTCATACAGTAGGCAAACAGGCAAGCGGGCCACCTGCTGGAAAGTGGTCACCACTGCCTATAGACATAAGCAACACCAAGAGTACCGTCAATGCGTTGCCCACCTCTATAACACCTCTATTTATTCATCAACATAGGTAATATATACAGCTGTTATTAAATTATTGAAACTCCTCTATCTTGCGCCGGTTGGCACATGAATGTAGCATGTACGAAAAATAAAATTACAGAAATTAATTCATCATCACAATCTCCACGCTTGGGTTGGAGATCTCAGTGTTATAAGTATGACAATGGAAAACGCTCCTGCCCATTTTCTGGCCTGCCTATTCTGTCAGACATCACACGGCTGTTGTCCTATAGCCTCCTGTAATTCCCTCTACGTACAGCACAGTCAACCCCCCCAGGCGGCGTATCAATATCCGGTAGCCCGTACCGCAAGTGGTTCATGGCGGGGGCCGTGGAGGCCCGGCGATCGCGCGTGGGTCGCGCACCAGCTCCCTTACTGCTGGCCGTGGCGGGCCGCGACCGACGGGTGCTCGTGCATCCGAGGGATCAATATGATAATCCGGCGGTTGTGGACAGCGTGGCCGGGGATACGCCTGTTGTAAGTATGGACTGGCACCCTACATCCTACACTCGGCGGCTCTCAATACAATGACACCTGACACCTGACTCCTGCCTCCTGACACCATAAGCTTGACACCTGGCGCTTGTCGCCTGACACCTGACACCCTCCTGCCCACGCCGCTACAGATGCGTCCTGGTCCACCCGAGGGGACCAGTACGATAACCCGGCTGTCTTGGACAGCGTGGCTGGGGATACGCCCGTCATGAGTAAGCAACACTTGCGATGGTTGGAAATCGAGACCCGACATCGCACCCGTTTCTCAATACTCACATCCGGCTCTCGATACCTGACACACGGCTCTCGAACCCTGACACCTGACACATGAAATCTGACACCTACCACCTGACATCTGACACCCGACACCCTTATACCCACGCCGCTACCTTGCCACTACGATTGCCGCAGCGAACGTAACTTCAAATTCTTGAGATACGTGAAATTCAGCCATCAAATATTCTACATCCGACTATAGACACCCTAAACTCAGCTTCCGACACTTCTAAGCCGCTGTCCTAATTGGCAACGGTCGTGCGACGGGCGCTCTTAGGGCCTTCTATTGATCGGGCAACGTCCGTCCTACGATCATGGTCGCACCACCGATGCCAATTACGACAGCGTCTAAGTCAATCGCTGTACTTTGACCATAACTTTCTATCAAAAAAACACAATTCAATTCAATTCATTTATTTTGCTAAACATAAATTTACACGTCAAATGTCATTAAATTCTTGAGTAGTCATTATTCTTAAAATAATGTTACAACAGATAAAAAAAACCACAATCTCAATGTCATGAGGTTAGTTACACAGATTAACGTATTTTGTCAAAGGCAATTAACGTATTATTGCAATTCACAAACTTAATTTATCTATTTACCTTGAAAAGAGTTGTGGATATATGCGAGGCTAGGGAGTTGTGTCAGGACAAAGCAAAGTGGCGGTCCATAGTCCCTGCCTACCCCACCTGTGGGACATAGGCGTGAGCTTTATGTATGTATGTATGATGTATTTACATTTAGATTCAGATTCAGATTCTTTATTGATAACAATAGTTACAGGTCATTTAGGTACATTATCGAATCATTCGTAGTACAACTTATGTCGTTTCAAATAATTAAATTATGGTACGTAAAACCAAGTATGCACAAATTAGAATATAATAAATTTACAAAAGTAATTTATAATTAATGTCATACCTACCGAAAATTGTAGGTCTAATAGAAAATGACAATTACGATTAAATCTTCCCCAGGGCTTCACCGTAGAAATCAGTGCCCTAGGCGAGCCCGTGGACAGCAAGCTGACCGAGGCGGCCCGCTTCACCTACGACGCCGTCAACGAGCGCGTCTCTCTGGCGCTGTGCTTCCCGCGCGCCGGCCTCTACCACGCCACCGTGCTGTACGAGGGGAAGCCACTGCACAATGGACATTTCGACTGTATTGTGCTCACTGGTGAGTACGAAGAAAGAAAGAAAATACATTATTACACATAGCACACCACGACACAATAACCGTTACAATTACAGACAACGGACACATTAACATTTGAAATATCTTAATTAAGACCATATATTGTAGTCTCTTGGCCGTGAGGTGTCCGGCAGAGTAGAATTGCACCAACCCCTTACACTCATGGGTGTCGTACAAGGCGACTAATGTTTTCGAGACAAAAGATCTAGAGTCTCCGTAGTCTGGAAATTGGGCAGCAGCATTCTCCATTGTTATTTTTAAATACTGCGATCTCCAACCCGCCTGCCAAGCGTGGAGATTATGGCAATAACCTTCCCTTTCGTAAGAGAGGCCCTAAGTCCAGCAGTGAACTGTTACGGGCTGTTATGTGTGTATTGGAGTCTCCCATGACACCGTCGGTGCCGCAGCGGCTAGCGCAAATGGTACCCACTCAGCATGTGCTGTGAGGCGCTAGAAACGACTCACAGCGCTGGTATTCTGTGGGCCCATTGTTAGGGTACGTCACGGCCATTATTGGGGTGGGTTGCACGGAGTACGTGCAAGCGCGGATCCAGCGTTGGACAGGCCCACAACCCTAGAGGTCCATAGGCTAACGATAAATAGAAAAGTAAGTTGTAAGTATCAGTGAAGGCGAGTCCCCACTGACCTTAAATAATACAATTCCAAATACCCAAAATCCGACTTCCTCTTCGCCGATTTTCAGTTGGTTGCGCCTGAGTAAGTGGGGTCAGGTGTGCAATTTTTTTATGTCAACGGGTAGTGCTTGTCTACTGAACGAGCATCTGATGGAGCATCTAAAGTCTTTCGGGGGGTTCAGGGGGTCTAAAAAGTCACATCAGTGTTTCATATTGTGATTCATATTAATTTGTCACAAACTTATCAGCAGCGTCGCTGTTGTTGACATTGACATGACATTTCAAAATGGCGTCGCTTAGTTTCAACTTTGGCCACTGGATCAGATATGTTTGTGGCACTCTAATATGAATCATTATATGAAACGTTAATGTGGTTTTAGACCCCCAGGTCTCCCTGATGCTATCTTTGCGCCGGCTTCCCAAAGCCCATGGTTGGAAACAAGA
This sequence comes from Blastobasis lacticolella, assembly GCA_905147135.1. Taxonomy (NCBI): domain Eukaryota; kingdom Metazoa; phylum Arthropoda; class Insecta; order Lepidoptera; family Blastobasidae; genus Blastobasis; species Blastobasis lacticolella. The sequence goes on from LR990041.1 coordinate 889,529, forward strand.
ACTAATTCCGAACCCCAGTGCGGGACAGTGCAAGGACTCTTGTCTGTTATTAACAGTAGTTGAAGAAGTAAAGGAAAACATCGTGATGAAACCTGCATATTTTACCGACTCAATTTGTAACCATGATCCAATCTAGTCAAGTAACCCTGTTAACTGGGTCACGGAGGTCAGATGACAGTCGCTCCACTGTAATTACCTGATCTGCTAAATCTTGAATCCTGGTCAAGGCGGACCCCAGGTCCTCGCACGCGAGAGCAAACCAGGACATTAACGCCAAGATGATTTATAGATAGACAATGAATAGAGAAAAGGTGGACACTATACAATCATGAATTAAAAAAATAGATTTGTACATAAATTCCATTACTTTTCCACTCTCAATAAACAAAGACCTCATCCCCAGTGAGCGGCACAGGTACAGTCCAATGCGCTATATCTTTATCACGCACTGCTATGAGTTACAAGGCGCGGCTGTAGGCAGGGCGGCCGGTGCCAATCCAGACGGATGCTGTGCACCATCAGGCCTAAAGCTCATCTCCTTCAAACCGGAACACAACAATGTCTACATTTCTTGGTGGCAGAAATAGATAAGGCTGTAGTATGCCAATGCCCCTCGCGCCGCCTTAAGTTATGAGGGTGCTTTGGTTTTTGGACCGCGCGAAGTGGAGATGAATGAGTCGGAAGGCGGTCTTTGGAAAACGCTGGGATAGTTGCTAAGATGATGACGTTACCGCTATCCCCTCTCTTAAACAACACTCTCAAAACAAGATTTTATTCCCCAGCGAGCGACACCGACGCCCTATTAGGGTCGCAGGTACCAGACGCGGAAAGCACGGAACCGGCCTATGCCCAGCAGTGGACGATGATGCCACTCCCTCTTCCTTTCTTAAACAACTTTTAAAGCAAGACTTTATCTCCCAGCGAGCGACACAGCCACGGTATAGCGCGCTATATTCTTTAGACTTTGAATTGCGCGAACTGGAGAGGAATGAGTAGGAAGGCGGACTCTGGAAGAATCAGGGATAGACGATACGATGATGACGATACTTTTATCCCAACCCCTCTTAAACAACACTCTGAAAGCAAGTATTTGTACCCCACCGAGCGATATAGCCACGGTCCTTACTCCTCTGCTTGGATACTATAAGATCATTAATTAAAAACACACTACATGAATTACGCATTTGTACACAAATTGCATTACTTTTTCACTCTCAATAAACAAGGACCTCTTCCCCAGCGAGTGACACAGCGACAGTCCAACGCGCCATATCCTCATCCCGCACCGCTGTGAGTTACGAGGCGCGTCTGTTGCCGGGCGCGAGTGGCGCCAAGCCAAGGCGGGTGCTGTGTACCATCAGCCCGAAGCAGCTCACCATCAAGGATTATATACTCAAGTTCATACCGAAACGGATCACTACGTTCCGGCTGTGTCCGTCTACTAAGGTAAGGATTGAACAATGATTTTTATTTCAGAAAACTGAATTCCATACTTCGTTAGAGCCTTGTGGTGTCCGCCCGCCTGCCAAGCGTGGAAATTATGGTAATAACCTCCCCTTTCGTGGGAGAGTTCCTAAGTCCTGTAGTGGACTGTTATGGGCTGTGATGATTATAACATGCTAAGTTAGTTCTCCAAAATTTTATTTTTACCAATAAATTGGACTGGAGTCCAAGTTAGTTGAGTATATGATTTTTGGCCAGTGCCATCTGATTAACTAAAAAGACAATATTGAATTCGATTTACGCCGCGCGAGTTCCACCCCGCTGTACTTTTGATCGACAATAATGATTATTATTGACTGATTGATATAACCATTTAGCATCAAGTAGGTTGTCTGTCCGCGTGCTTTACCAAACAAATATTCTACATTTTTCATAGACATGGCGAGATGTCCAAACGATAATGGTCACTGTACGATAATATCGCACATCAGCGTTCTAACTTAACATTAATTTTGTATCTTTTGTATTTATACTGCCGCATTAGATATTTCCATATGAACAGGTATTGTCAGATTAATAACTTGGTTCATTGTCGATAATTTTGATAAAAAGATTGCCCGATTTTTTCTAATTTCATTGTAGTGTGATCTGTGCGTCAATATAGTAAAACAATCCATTTTTACAAAGCAGCCATGACCTACGGTAACTAGGTCGGCACCTGCACTGTGGTGACAAGGATAATTAATGTATGAGTACTTGTCTGCTCAGCACACTGAGATGAGTCTTGTGGAATCAGTTACCCAAAGAGATTCGTCACTCCAAGTCACTCAACTCCTTTAAGGCAAAGTTGCGCACGCAATTGCTCTCGGCTGGCATATGAATTTTTATGTCCTTAATTGGCAATTTTTTATGTAGTTTGTGTATGTATTGTCTATATATATTTTAGTTTTGTTATATGTTTATTTTCGCATGTAAGTGTATATTTCTACTTTCCAAATCCATCCATCTTTATAAGTCCATGTTGTTGACTTGCCTGTGTATCAAGCGGTTCTTTACACAAAGGTTGCCTGGTAGAGATCGCTTACAGCGATAAGGCCGCCTTTGCCCACAACTAGTTATGGTTTTTGTCAGAACTTTTTAATGTAATTATTCTTGTGTGAGCAATAAAGAATTTATCTATATATCTATCTATGAATCTTGAAACCGAGATGAGTCTCGATAGAATAAAGTCTTGATAAAATTGGAAGGAAGTATTTACTGTTTCTTGATACAATGTGTGCGTACTAATTAGGTACGAATTAGAACTGGTACTAACGCGAGGTAAGCTATTACTTCAATAATAAAATTAATGTTAAGTTAGCGCGCTGATGTGTGATATAATCGTACAGTAACAGGACCGCCCTTTGGAGATCTCTGGGCCCTCTCTCAGCCCAGCGATCAAAATTCAAAAATTCAAAATTTATTTATTGATTAGGACATTAAATATATCTTACAATCGTCAAAAGGAGGGGGGTAGGAAAGTAGGAAGGAAGCACACAGTGACACGCTGGCCGCCCCATGGCAGCAGCCAACCCACCCCACCCCACGCCAGTCACGACCGGACCGTGCCCGGCAATGCCAGGCAAAGCCGGACCGCGTTCAATATATTATATAAATCTCTATATATTATATAAAGATCTTTCGGCTGATAAGATGATGATGATGATGATGATGAACTGTCATTGGTACGTCCCCAGCTGATCCTCAAGCCACCAGACCCCGGCGCGACCGGCCCGGGCGGCGGGTTCGCTCTCGACGACGGCGTGCAGCCGCCATTGGAACTCTGGTCGCCAGCAAGGGACCTCATCGCAGCCACTTATACGCAGCTGCTCATTGCCAACTGTGGGGGGGAGGATTCCTTCAAGGTATGCTGGTTGTTGCGAACGTAGAGTTGTAGTGGGGGAAGTCACCGTTACTCCCAGCTAATCCTCAAGCCTCAAGACGGCGTGCAACCGCCATTGGAACTCTGGTCGCCAGCCAGGGACCTCATCGCTGCCACTTACACGCAGCTGCTCATTGCCAACTGTGGGGGGGAGGATTCCTTCAAGGTATGCTTGTTAGGTCAGATATAGCGTTGTGGTGGGGATGTTACGGGGTTTGTGAGATCACTCATTGTAATTGGTACACAATTTAGAACTCCGGTCTCCCGCGAGGGACCTCATCGCCGCTACCTACACACAGCTGCTCATTGCCAATTGTGGGGGGAAGACTCTTTTAAAGTATGCTGGTTACGTCGTTGGAGCTCTGGTCGCCAGCAAGGGATCTCATCGCTGCGACTTACACGCAGCTGCTTATTGCTAACTATGGGGGGGAGAACTCCTACAAAGTATGCTGGTTAATATGTCGGACGTATCGTTATAGATAGTGGCCTGAAGTAACGGGGTTTGTTAGACTACACATTAGTTTTATTATTTATTTATTGGTACACAACTTTACATATAATCCCTTACAACATCTTACAATATAGGTCTTCTTACAAAACCATGTTCATAATATGTGTAAAGAACGCGAGTTTGGTTTAAAACAGATAAATGTGTATTTGGCCCAAATACACGTCCAAAACAGTTAAAAAATTAAATTTAGAAAAAAGGAAAGTAGGGCCATGTGACGTCGGACCAAACTGGACCAGCCTCAGCTTGATACTATGAAGTGCAGCAGCCAATCACAGCGCTGATTTCATGTGATTTTATTTGGTCCTTTGAATGTGAGGGCACGCTTATTTAGTCAGCCCAGCTCTCTCCAAAAGTCTACCGTTATTTTTGGACGCTTAAAGACCTCTTGGAGGGATCCCATTCTTGATTCTATTAACTAAATAAACACATACCTACATGTGCAAACGCACACACGCACACACACATACCACACCTAGGTAGGTGTTGAAAGTTTCAAAGAATTATTTAATTTTTCATTAATTATTATTATTCTTTAATTGTAAAACTTAGCTTACTGTTCAACCACGTTAAACATTGCGATACTAGATCGCCATGGTGCAGGGCCCATAGTTAATTTAAGTAGGTATACTTACGATTTTGTTGTTTGTACCTTCTTGTACATAACCTATTAACCTTATGATTCCAGCACAAGCAAGAGTTCTTCTACAGCGAGGTGCGAAAAGCCCATGCTCGGGCTCCCCACGAGAGGTTGGCTCTTAGAGTCTGCCGCGACGACCTCCTCAGGTCCAGCCTGAAGGCCACCAAGCACTTCACTGCCGCGGACTGGTGCAAGAACTTCGATGTCACCTTCCAGGGGGAGCAGGGTGAGTTGGATTATCAGTTGGGTTATCGAGAGTGTGTTTTTTCCTATTTATCTAGCATTATGGTACGAGGTAGGAGGTGACTGACGCGGCTTGTTTGATCGAGATGTCTATAGAGCTATGGTGGGTTTTGGTGGGATTAATCTCTATATAATGAGCGCAAGATAGCAGAAAGGTCTGCCCCCACCATCTGTTGTGCTTTAGGCTCAGGGCAATTTGAGCACGACATAGGACATACATTTATTTCAAATAAAATATATATTGAGAACCTGATTTGTCCAGTTAGTTAACGTGCAGGTCTGCCACGCAGAGGTCCCGGGTTCGATTCCTTGCCGAGCAGAAATTCAAAATATCAATTTTAAATTCTAAAATTCTATTACGGGTCTGGGTGTTATATGTAAAGTAAGAATGTTAAACAAATTTGAAGTACTTTTTCAGTTTTCTAGCACCAATAACGCAAGCTTTGCTTACTTTGGAGCAAGACGTGTGAATTATCCAAGCATATTGATTATTTTTTCTTCATTTATATGACGAACGCAAGATAGCAGGAAGGCCGCGCCAGGCTATGGAGATCTGTCACGAGCACCTGCTGCGTTTCAGGCTCAGGGCTATTTAAGCACGTCTTAGGAGTAGGGCGAGGGACGAAACATATACATGTACACATACGGGACATATATTTCAAATAAAAAAGTATGTGAATTAAATCACTTTTTGTACACTAGTTCCACTTTATTATACAATTTAATAAAAATGTATGATAAAGTGGAACTAGTGTACAAAAAGTGATTTAATTCATAATAATGGAGTTCCATCATGAAGTGACAACACAAAGTGTTAAATATAAAAAAGTATGTATTCTGTAAGTTGTTGTTTGTTTAAATGTTGGAGGAAGCCTTCGAAACTACTGATGGCAACCTGGGGAACTATTTTATCTGAAAACAATTTCAATGGGACACTGCCTACCGACGTACTCTCGACCGCAGAGTGCGTAATAGCGTATTGTTGGCTTAATACCTATCATCGGTACCACAGACACACAGAACACTTAAACCACAGCTGCGGCCGTATTCACAATGATTCGAAACTGTTTCCGAACGATTCGACACGAAATTCGTGAGCGGCGAATCCGTGTCGATCGATTCGAAAACTGTTATTCAGAATCCCGATAGATTCCACGGAAATTCTACTCCCTATAACATATGAAAACTTCATCAAATTACGGCCACTGTAGCCGTATTCACAATGGCTCGGAAATCGGATTCGGATACGGAATCGACAAAGGACCCCACAAAAGTTCTTAGGAAAATGTGGGTTCAGTTAATTTTGATGAAATTTTCATATGTTATAGAGAGTACAGTTTCCGTGGAATCTATCGGGATTCCGAATAACAGTTTTCGAATCGATCGACACGGATTCGCCGCTCACGAATTTCGTGTCGAATCGTTCGGAAACGGTTTCGAATCATTGTGAATACGGCTACTGGTCTTGTGGCAGTGTGCTAGCGAGACCGATCATCAAATCTGGGAATTGGATGGGGGGCCGTTTCGTTCTTTGAGGTTAGTCGAACTTCAGCACCGCAACGAGATATAGGCATCCTCAACTGGCTTAAATATTTGAGGTGTGTCAGGAACGTGACTTTTGTGCACTGTGCTTTTGGCGTTTGAAGATAGGTACGAGTGCCACTGGACATCGCTGCTAGTAAATTAAGGTTGACATTTATTTTGACATGGTGTTTTTATTATTTTTTCACTTGACATTTGAATAATAATGAACAATCAGAGGGCTGAGTGTAAATTTTGCTTCGATTTTACTTTACTATCTCGTTTGCGTTTACGTGGAAAGGAGGTCCGGACAACCCAGCCTATACGACCAATAACGTTGAGCGATAAGTTATTGGAAAGGATTTTTCATTTACTACAGCTTTTACTATGGCGACAATTTTCGAATCGCTATGAGAAAAAAGTTACGGCTATACTATAGGCCGAATTTTCCAGTACAAAATGAAGTTTATTTTAATTCATTAACAATAACTTTTTAATCACAGCGATTCGATAATTGTCTCCATAGTAAAAGCTGTAGTAAATGAAAAATCCTTTCCAATGACTTATCGCTCAACGTTATAGAAAATGAAAAATCCTTTCCAATGACATAGCGTTCAACTTTATTGGTCATATAGGCTGGGGGCCGGGGGGCCGGTCCTCCTTTGTATGAAGAAAAAACGTTATTTACGTACCACTAGATGTTTTTCATACTACTTTGTGACGTGGTGGCGACTCAGAGGGAGCTGGCCACTGTCGCCACGGGTCTGTTTAAACCCCAGACGGGTTGCTATCTCTAGGAATGAGGGATCTTACTTAGTGAAACCACCGATAGTAATGATTTACAACTTATGTTTATTAACACGACATATTAACCTATGTAATACATGGCACTTAACTCGAATAACTTAATCTAGTCGACGATACCTATGTGTCGGCGCTTAATTCTTACGACTTAACTTAGCGATTCTGCCGCGGGTGTTACCCGGGTTCCTCGTTACGCAACTCTTCCTAACGGACTTAGACGGTTCCCGACCCACCGACGTTCATTCACTACGTGGCGATCACGACGGAACGGACCGTTCCCCTAAATCGCGGCGAATGCGATAGTCTCCCCCGGACGCGTTTTCTACACGGAAGTTGACGGGCGCGGATTGAGGGCTAGCGCGGGCTGAGTCCTATACCTAATCATCCCGGTCTAGGTTTACCTACATGGGTTGAGCCTAAGTCCTAACCTGATTTGGTTCCCCCCTCTAAGCCAGGCTGTCTACTCGGCGACCCCAAGCCGACAGTCCGGATGCCTGGTTGGACCCCTTCCTCCGGGATCACCAGTTCCTAACTCCCCAGTTGTTCCCTATCCCCACCTAATCCCCCCTAAGCCCAACTGTCTACTCGGCAACCCCTAAGCCGACAGTTAGGGTACCTGGATAGACCCCTTCCTCCGGGATCTCCAGTACCTCGTCGTCTCGGCAACCCCAAGCCGACGGAAACTAATTACTCAAAAACCGGATGCGAACCTAAGGCCGGTACCGTTAGAACTGATTTCACATCCTGGTCTCGAGCCTCTTGAGTGAACATCGGGTGCGGGTCGTTAGCGCGATGCAGAGTCGGTCGTCCCGGGGGCTGCCGTTGTTTCGCCGGTCCGTCTCGTTAGCGCGATGCAGGATCGTGCGCCGGTGACGCGGCCTCGCTGCTGGGCGCGGGAGGGGCGGTGTAGTGCGGCGGCGCGGGGGGCCGTGCGGGTGCGCGCGTCACGCGCGGCGCGGTGCCAGTCCCCGGCGTCTCGCTCGCCTACCGGACGGGTGACCGCTGCTCGATGACTCGGCGGCGGTCCGGGCTTGTAACGCTTCGTTACATTCCCCCCCCACTTGCGAAGATTTTCACCTGTGGATGAAAATCACCTGTCAGTAAAACTGTGTAAGTAGGATAACCCCCAAAGGATCGCGGGATTACCCCTCCTATCCGGCCTATTGTCCCTACAAGGCACGACCGTTGTGTCAGGCACGACTCCCGTGTGACACCACTATACAGGCAAAGCCCCGCTATGTATATCAGTACTTTGATATTGACATTATCGCGCATAGTGTGATTCTACAAGTATTAGGTTTGCAACTTCATCAAGTTGTATAACTTTACTGCGTTCACATCTGAATCAGATTGATCGTGCCTTTTGAGCATGGCTCAACTGCTGAATTGTATGTAGCACTCTGTACTCGTGTACACGTGACTAAGTGTGGTACAGTGTCGTCGACCCGTTGGTTCTGACGAATGGTGCCCGTCTGGCACGTTGACGGCGGCGCCGGCGGTGGCTGCAGCGGCAGCGTTGAAGGTGACGGCGGGTGTGACGCTGCGCTATGCCTCTCGCCTCGACTGTTTACATTCTATCTATAAAACGTACAAACGGATAACATATTTAACGTTATTATTTTAAACTCGACTGATATACTCCTCTGTATACGGTCTTGACGGTGACGTTTTTGGCTCAGGTCATCACGACTCTTATTTATCTGTCGTTGGATTCCCTATACATATATGCCGCGAACTTGGAACATTACTCTAGCGTGATGTATAACACGGTGCCGCGGTACAAGTGAAAATATTCTTAATTCTTGTAGTTTTCCGTTTTTCCTAACATTGCAAAGACCGTTACCAATCTTTAACGTCCTACCATCCTGACTCGATATCCCTTACAATATCAATATAATTTATACAATTCTATTACATTTCTACTTAGCTTCTATGTAAACGGGAAATGTGGGGTAGTTCTCTTTTTACCCTTTCTTGTTTTCATATCTTTTTATATGTTGTTATTTTCCTTTTTATATGCGCTTTTCCTTTTGTAAATACTTTATTCCTTTTTTTTTTTTTAACTTGTTTTTTTTTTCCCATTCATCATTTCCGTTTTACATTACAAATACTTCCTGGCTTAAGATAAACACAAGTCTTACCACGGTTAAGTAAATGTCTAGTTACGTTACATACATATATTTGTTAACTCACACTTTAAAACCAAAATCCGTAATTTAAATTCCCGCGCTTCCCCTATTACTGATTTTTGTTTCCAGGTTTAGATATCTGGTATATTGTTTTCGTTCCTGACCTTTCAATTGTACGTAGTAGCGCCTGTTGATTTTGTGTTGGCAAATGCATTTTTATGATTTCGTTCTTTAAATCGCTGTAGGCGTTACGATCTCGCAACCAAGTTGTGTTTGCTGCTGTGTTTTGCGGTTTAGGAGGGCTTGTCCCCCTTTGTAATCTTCCGGACCACCTTTAGGAGTTTGTACTTCGTGGCTGCGTTGTGAACGCAATATAATTGGATGATATTCCGGTCTTCGGTGTTGATTCGTGGTTGAGTCTCAGTGGTTGAGTTGGTCGGTAGTCTAGCTCGCAATGTGGGTTCAAATCTGAGGTTACTTTTTTATATTATTTAAAACCTTCGTGTTTCTACGGTTAAGAGGAACGGTTGGCTTGCTGGGCTTTTCGGTTCGGATCCGGGTTTAAAAATATTTTTCCGGATGATTACGGACGGTAGGTACGGAATGAAGTATTTTTATGGACGGCGGTTCATTTTCGGCTTGTATTATGTACTTCACGTTTTATTGTGGGTGGTGTTTTCGACACCTCTCACATTCCCTTACATATTTCGCAACATCGCGATACATCCCTGGCCAGTAATATTCCTGCGCCAGCTTCTGTAGCGTTTTTGAGGTTCCTCGATGTTGTGCGAATCGGTCAACATGACACTGTTGAAGAATACGTATTCTTTCTTCAACTGGTATACATAGCTTCCACTCGGTTTCGGGTAGAATATTAATTTTATACGACGGTGTTATTATTTTTCGGAACAATCTACCCTCATTTATGCGGTAATTGCTGTTTGCTTGCGGATCTTCCGTTATCTTATCACGAAGTCGGTTGTACCACTCGGTTGGTTTCTTGACGGGATTTATCGGGTTACTGCGGCGCGGAGAACTGTGTGAGCTAATTGATTGCTTCACCTGTTCATTTTGTACGGAATTTATCTTCGGCTGCTTCGGGTTCGGAAAACTGTGTGGAGTGTATAATTTTTCCACAGGTTTATTATTTATCTTCGGTTTCGGCGTGGACGGAGAACTGCGTAGGTATTCTGTTTTCCCTACATGTTCGGATTTATTTTCCATTTTCGGCGGTCTCGGGGAACTATGTGGTTTTCCCGAGTTTTCTACATGTTCGTTGCGGTTTTTAATTTTCGGACGGATTATAGAACTGCGTGGGTTTCTCTGCTTTTCCACATGTTCGATTTTCTTGTCTAGTTTCGGTGACTTCGGAGTCTTAGGGTTCCGTGGGCGAATATTTTTGTTCGTGGGTTCCGTACGGTTCACGCGTATTTGGGAACTGAGTGGGGTTTGTGGGTTTCCCCCAGGTTCACTATCCCTCGTAGGTTTTAGCGGTCTTTTAGGGTTCAATAGATAGCTTTCTCTTGCTACGGGTTCGGTACGCTTCGATTCGGTATTCCCTGTCTGTATTGAACAGGAACAGGACACATTGCGCGGCGGCGTTTTTTCCGGGGGTTCCGGCTGCTCTTGCCTATCTTCGAGTTTTATCCACTCTGTGGTGAAGCCGGTTTTCCGTAACAAGTCCATGCCTATTATCACTCTCTTTGCATGCGGTAAATAGTCGATGTTATGTTCTAATTTGGTGTTGTTCAGTTCTATGTCAACTTTTATTGTTTTCTCGGTCTGTGTTTCGGACTGGTCTGCTAATAAGATGGTCTTCTTGTCGGTAGGTACGATTTCCGGCCTGACTATATTCGACAGAACTGCATTGTTAATGTAGGAATTAGTGGACCCCGTGTCCACCAATGCGGAGTACATTTGTCCCTCTATTTTAATCGACGTAAAAATGCGGATGTCGTTGTTGTTTACTTGTTCGATGGTGTTAGCTTCTGGCTTCTGATAATTACTAAGAGACACCCTTTTGCCTCGGCAACAGTTTTTCCAATCTTTGCCCATAATACCGCAATTGGAACAAAATAGAACTCTTTTTGATCTGCACTCCCTTAAATAATGACCTCGTTTCCCGCAGTTCCAACAGCACACCTTAGCGTCGTAGTCCGGACCTACTCGCGCTCCCGGTTGGTGTGTTGATTGCCGACGCGTATCTGCTCCATTCGTTGCGGACGTACTTGTTTGTTTACCTCTTCGGTATTCTTCGGCGCGGATATCTTCGTAGCTCTTTGCTAACGTAATTAGTTCCGTTAGGTCCGAGAAATCTTTACGCTTTATGTAGAAACGGTATTTTGTGTCTAGATTTTCATAAATTCTTTCTAGTTTTTCGGATTGCGTCAATTTACCGTATCGTCGTATCAGAGTTTGTATATCGTTCAGATACCGGACAAACGGTTCGGTGTATCCTTGTTTCCTATTTATTATTTTCTCTAGCAATTTATTGTCATACCCTCTTGGGTAGTAATAAAATTTAAAATCGTCGGTGAACTGTTTCCATGAGTCCCATTCGTCTTTGTTATTTCGGTACCATAATTGCGCTTCGCCGCGTAATAATTTCGGGAGTGCTTGAATTAGCTTTTTCTCTGAGATTTCTATGGAACTAACTATCTCGTCTAGTCGTTCTAGAAAATCTACTGGGTCTCCTGTGGTGTCAAACGTCATCTCACATTCGGCTAGTATCCGGTTTAATGCGTTAATTTCCGACATTGTGGGCGTTTGTAATTCGCGGGATTCTTCGAATTCTTGATCTTCTTGTAATTGTTTCGCGGCGGGTAAGTTTCTTTTCCCGGTTTTTGACATACCAATGTATTAACTTAATTAATTAATATTCTCTAGTAACTTATTTGCTATACCTTATTTCAGACCGTTCCGGTACTGTGAAATAAAATACAACCGGGTTTTTTCTATGTTAGTTATTCGGTTATTTCATACGGATCGGAACCAGGATGGTAGGCAATATCGGCAATTACTTCGGACGGCTTAACGGTATTTATCTCGGACGGTAATAATCAGTATTTTAACAGTGTTTGCCTACTCCTATAGTCCCTACTATTCGGAAATTTTATTAAATAACCTTCTATTTAACGCGGTGTAAGATCCCCTTTCTTTTTATGTGACTGGCGTGTGTCTGGATACCGCGGTCTAGTTTTGCCTCGAGTTTCGCTTGTGCGATAACTTGCTCGTTAGTCGCAAGTGAAAATCTAGACTTTTACGTTGGGCGCCAATTGTGACGTGGTGGCGACTCAGAGGGAGCTGGCCACTGTCGCCACGGGTCTGTTTAAACCCCAGACGGGTCGCTATCTCTAGGAATGAGGGATCTTACTTAGTGAAACCACCGATAGTAATGATTTACAACTTATGTTTATTAACACGACATATTAACCTATGTAATACATGGCACTTAACTCGAATAACTTAATCTAGTCGACGATACCTATGTGTCGGCGCTTAATTCTTACGACTTAACTTAGCGATTCTGCCGCGGGTGTTACCCGGGTTCCTCGTTACGCAACTCTTCCTAACGGACTTAGACGGTTCCCGACCCACCGACGTTCATTCACTACGTGGCGATCACGACGGAACGGACCGTTCCCCTAAATCGCGGCGAATGCGATAGTCTCCCCCGGACGCGTTTTCTACACGGAAGTTGACGGGCGCGGATTGAGGGCTAGCGCGGGCTGAGTCCTATACCTAATCATCCCGGTCTAGGTTTACCTACATGGGTTGAGCCTAAGTCCTAACCTGATTTGGTTCCCCCCTCTAAGCCAGGCTGTCTACTCGGCGACCCCAAGCCGACAGTCCGGATGCCTGGTTGGACCCCTTCCTCCGGGATCACCAGTTCCTAACTCCCCAGTTGTTCCCTATCCCCACCTAATCCCCCCTAAGCCCAACTGTCTACTCGGCAACCCCTAAGCCGACAGTTAGGGTACCTGGATAGACCCCTTCCTCCGGGATCTCCAGTACCTCGTCGTCTCGGCAACCCCAAGCCGCCGGAAACTAATTACTCAAAAACCGGATGCGAACCTAAGGCCGGTACCGTTAGAACTGATTTCACATCCTGGTCTCGAGCCTCTTGAGTGAACATCGGGTGCGGGTCGTTAGCGCGATGCAGAGTCGGTCGTCCCGGGGGCTGCCGTTGTTTCGCCGGTCCGTCTCGTTAGCGCGATGCAGGATCGTGCGCCGGTGACGCGGCCTCGCTGCTGGGCGCGGGAGGGGCGGTGTAGTGCGGCGGCGCGGGGGGCCGTGCGGGTGCGCGCGTCACGCGCGGCGCGGTGCCAGTCCCCGGCGTCTCGCTCGCCTACCGGACGGGTGACCGCTGCTCGATGACTCGGCGGCGGTCCGGGCTTGTAACGCTTCGTTACAACTTTCCACGTGAACGCAAACGTGATAGTAAAGTAAAATCAAAGCAAAACTAACACTCATCCCTCTGAATTTCATGAAATTTTATGAATAAGAATGTTGTGACATCGCAAAATTATAACATAGTACAAAGAATATTGTTCATTTACTAAAAATATTTTGAGTAATGATTCCGAGTTAATGATTTAACATAATGAAGAAATAAATTATTTGAAATTTGAATTTAAAATGAACTCCCTCCCCCCAGGCGTGGACTGGGGCGGGGTCCGGCGCGAGTGGTTCTCTCTCCTCTGCGGGCAGCTGTTCTCCGGCGCGGGCGGCGCGGGCGGCGCGGGCGGTGCGGGCGGTGCGGGCGGTGCGGGCAGCGGACTGTTCGCGCCCTTCAACGACTCCAGCACGGGGCTGGTGCACCCCAACCCTAATCGGGGACCGCACTTGAAGGTAAGGAAGGACCCAAGGTCACCGACGTACCTCTAAGGATTTAAGACTTCCGTGGTTATTCACTACACTTTCACTACACATGTTATCAGGTTTGTTACCACAGCTAGTATTGTCTTTACCTCGATATTGCGACGTAGTTGCATGCGTCATGGTCGCGAGTTGACCGCGTCGAAATATCGAGGTAAAGACAATACTAACCGTGGTAACAAACCCGATAACATGTGTAGTGAAAGTGTACCTCTAAGGATTGCCAGGCTGAAGTGGCAGTGGGCGGGGCACATAACTCGAAGAACAGATGGCCGATGGGGCAGTAAAGTTCTGGAGTGGCGACCACGTACCGGAAGCCGCAGCGTGGGTAGGCCTCCCGCAAGGTGGACCGACGACCGCAGTAAGGATCGCAGCTCCCAGCTGGATGCGGACAAAGGACCGGCCTTTGTGGAGATCTCTGGGGGAGACCTCTGCCCAGGCTGAGCATAGGCCTGCCAACTCTTTTTAGACCAAATATAGTATTTTCGGGTTTAGAAGCCATAAAAATAAGGAATTAATCAAAAATATATAGTAGGTTTTTTAATAAAATTTATGTACTCGTACCTATATTATTTCTTAAATGTATATTTTCTGCTACATTAAGGCTGTTTTGTTTTATTTGACTTGAGTTTGACGTCACGTCATACAAATGTCAAGACTCAAGATCGTTCTGAAATGTTCGATTTGCATCAGGATTTTTTTTCTTTTGAGGATCTTATGAACGCCTTCCGTTTTGCGGTAAGAGGTAATGTTGTGCTAATTAAATATAGTAGTTTCGCCTACTATATTTTAATTTTTAATTTATAGTAGGTAGACTCCTAATATAGTAGGATACTATATTATATAGTAGGGTTGGCAACCCTATGCCCAGCAGTAGTGGCAGTATTCTGTACGAACTTCACAGACACGCAAGATATGCCACTCGATGCGCTGCAGTTCATATTCCAGTTCAAGGAGCCGGTTGTCAGTAGATAGTGTATGTACGAGTCGTTGTAAGATTTACCTATGTGAACAAACTGGCTCATTCCTCGGATAGAGAATGAGCATTGCTATCCAAGGAGGCAACGCAGCCAGCATCCGGAGGGGAGTGGTGCGGATGTATATTATAGTAGTTTATGCAACTGTCATATAAAAGGGGGTATTAAAACATGAGTGTCTGTTTATCATACGAGGCGTAGCCGAGTATGATAATAGTTTGACACGAGTGCTTTAATACCTAATTATATGCAGTTGCATACACTACTTTATCTACACTCGTATTTTCATGTTAAAATATCGTACCTATAATTTTCTCAACTTTGCTGGAAGTAAGCTGCGAGTCAGTTCTGTTGTATCTACGCGTCGAGGATATCAAGCGGCGGGAAATTCACTTTACTACTTTCACATTTATCTATTTATTTGCTTAAAATTAGAAAAAACATTCACAAACACAAATTACAACAATTACAAAAAATATTTTGTTTAGTGGGAAAATAATTACACAGAATATAAACAGGAACATTTAAATTTTGAATTTGAATTTGTTAAAGACATCTAGGTATTCAGCCTACATTTCGCCGTGTCCCGGCGCCCGACAAAAAATTAAAAAATAAAAGTGTTGCATAATGATTAAAAAGTTATTTTACGATACAGCTGTAATGAAAATAGTATGGGAAATGCTGTATCGAAAAGTAATTTTTTAAAATTTTATAGACTGGCGTGAAAAAAGTGTATCCTTAAACGACTGTTTTCGAATATGTAATTGGAACATTACGCTATGAGTGTAGATAAACTACAATTACGATACATCTTTTTCTATAATAAATTACTACTGAAGAAATTAATAAAACAAATATTATAAATATTATGGATATTCAATCTAATAAAATAGATATAACAATTGATCTAGAATTTAAAGAAATTAACTCTCACTCTAAAAATACCGATACATTATTTATAATAAAATAAATAATTATAATAAATCTAATTAATATAAAAAAAAATATAAAAAAAAATCTTAAAAAACAAATTGAATTTTTTTAAAAATAACCTAAAATGATAATCTCATATTTTTGACTCCACAAAACAATATTTTTTTTAAATTATTTAAGTAAAATCAAATTATTCTATAATCAATTTTTACAATTAAAATATTTAAAGGTAATCAATGTAATGAAATTAGTATGGGAAATGCTGAATCGAAAAGAAATTTTTAAAATTTAATAGACTGGCGTGAAAAAAGTGTATCCTTAAACAACTGTTTTCGAATATGTAATTGGAACATTACGCTATGAGTGTAGATAAAATATTTTATGTTTTAGTATTAAAAGGCTTAAAAGCTTGTAATAACATACAACTTTTACAATGGCACCAACTCTGAAATCGAGAAAGTTTTTCATACAAAATTGAAAACGAATTATGTAAAAATGTATGTAACAACTGATGTTTATTGGGATTTCAGAGTTGGTGTCGTAGTAAAAGTAGTTCGTTGTCACGAGCTGCATGTGGGAATCCCTTTGGTATCATGAGTTTGAAGTCACCCTGTAGCAGTGACCGCTTTCCTGCTTACCTAGCTATCATATGGCATATGGCCGTATTAGCCGTGTGGTGTCCGGCAGAGTAGAATAGCACCAACCCCATACACTCGTGGGTGTCGTACACGGCGACTAATGTTTTCGAGGTAAAGATTAGTCTCTATAGACTGCAAAATGGGCAGCAGCGTTTTTCATTGTTATATTTACAACGCTGCGATCTCCAACCCGCCTGCCAAGCGTGGAGATTATGGCCATAGCCTCCGCTTTGGAAAAGGCCCTGTGTTCAAGATCAATAGTGTAATATTTTATCGATAGATGTCGCTGCCGGTCAGTTAGAACGCGCTAGTGTTTCTTTATTTTTGTATAAGCAGTGCAGAATAGATCATTATAATTCCGATAGATGTCGCTGGACGTATTCTACATCGCGGTAGCGTGTGACTCTTGTGTTTTTGTGATATGCTACAATGATGTTTACCTAATATTCTATCTACAGATCTAGACTTTTATGTTTCATTTAGTGCCTAACTCATAGTCTATTTACCTAGATCAATTTCAGTTCAAATTTACGTGTTCAGCAGCTAGTGTCTGAACACCCTGTGCAGTGGACTGATATAGGCTGTGATGATGATATGTCATGTCCCGTCCCCAGCTGAAGCACTACGAGCTAGCGGGCAAGGTGGTGGGCAAGTGCCTGTACGAGTCGGCGCTGGGCGGCAGCCACCGGCAGCTCGTGCGGGCCAGGCTCACGCGGTCATTCCTCGCCATCATTATTGGGTTGAGGGTGCATTATAAGGTACCACATCTATTTTTAATTTTTTTATTTATAACACTTTATTGTACATTAAAGGAGATTGTAAAAATACAGCTCAAATCAAATTTATTTGCATCCATGTACAGGTTCAAAAGAATATAGGTATAAGGGCGGCCTTATCGCTAAGAGCGATCTCTTCCAGGCAACAATTTTTAGATAAACTGGTGTAAGAATACTAACATTGCAGGCAATGTACACATCACGTTAACATTTAGGTGTTTATTTGTTTACTTACAATTACTTACCCAGGGGCTCTATGTTTGAATCGCTCGCCTCGATTGGTGCGGTTTTCAATTTTGATTTTCGGCATGTAAAATTCAATATTTTTTCAATCCTATTAGCGGTTCAAAAATATGCAAAATCAGCATCACGCCTCAAGGTCTAGAAAACCGTTCGAATCGAAGCGAGCGATTCAAAAATAGAGCCCCAGGCCCAACTTATTTACGAATGAGTTAATTGAATCTCAACTTTGGAAAGACACAAGTTTTTCATTGAACTGTAATTGAACTATTTCCTAGTCCGATTGTAACTCGATTGTGGGCTAATGCCCAATTGCACTTAACTTTAGGCGACGCTTAAGTACAGTTAAGTTATTAAACTTGCGATCTGCTTTTAGTCGCAGTTAACTTCTGAGCCGTTTTTAAATGTAGCTTTCTCACAATTCCTATAGATGGCGTGCTCTAACGACCAAAATATTGTTATAATCTCTCTAAATTGTTGTTGTATGGCAAACCATGTGACTGTCATCATTCATTTCCTCAGAACAAATGAAACGACATTAAAACGCCAGTTATTATTTGCTAAAGTGCTGGCATACTAATCTAAATTTGTGTCAAGAGATCATATAAATGTTTGCCTCGTTAGGGCGCGCCATCTGTAGGAACTATGAGGAACCCAGTCCTGAAAACGGCTCATTAAAACACTATACTAAACGCTATCCACCCCTTTCCAGCACTTCGAGCAAGATGATCCCGAGCTCTACCTCTCCAAGATCAAGTATGTCCTGGAAACAGACTTGGAGGCTGACGAGGGCGTGCCGGAGCTATATTTCGCGGACGACGTCTACGACCAATCCGGGAGGCTGGTGGAGACTAAGGACCTGGTGCCTAACGGGTCTACAATCAGGGTAAGTGGGGACTTAGTGCCTAGACATAGACGTACACAAAGACATTGATTGATTGATAAAATAATTAACAGGTCATTTAAATTAATTGCGCTTATACTTATTTCATAATAATTCCTTCAAATTAACAATCGTGATCGTATCTAATCCAATATTAACGAATTTCATAAAAATAATTATAGCAATCCATCAATAATTAAATATAAATAATAATAATTCCTTAAGAAGTCATTAGTCATTAATTAAATAAATAAATAAATAAATAAATAAATATTCGTGGACAAATTCACACAGCGCCATCTAGCCCCAAACTAAGCAAAGCTTGTACTATAGGTGCTAGATAACTGATATACTATTTAAATACTTTTTTTTTTTTAATACATTCTTATCATGCATATATCAATTAAATAAAGAACGGGTCTACCATCAGGGTTTGCGCAGTGAGGGTGCTCCCGAGGATTGCTTTGGTGCCTTTTATACCCAAGTAATGTATAATGTTCTCGCATCTCGAATTCGATAACTTTTCTAAATATCTCTTTTAATACTGTAATTTAAAACGTTAGACAATAAGGGATTAGGGAAAATCGTTTAAGTTTTTTTATTGTTATAGAGCTGTAGCCGTATTCACAATGGCTCGGAAATCGGATTCGGATACGGAATCGACAAAGGACCCCGCAAAAGTTCTTAGGAAAATGTGGTTTCAGTTAATTTGTACCCATTTACTATAAGTAGGTATGTTGTAATTTTTAACTAACTTGTAATTTTTGATTAATTTTATTTGAATGAATATTTTTTTTTTATTTTTTTTTATTTTAATGAAATATTCATATATTATAGAGAGTAGAGTTTCCGTGGAATCTATCGGGATTCTGAATAACAGTTTTCGAATCGATCGACACGGATTCGCAGCTCACGAGTTTCGTGTCGAATCGTTCGGAAACGGTTTCGAATCATTGTGAATACGGCTACAGATGTCCATAGACGACGGCGACCACTCCATCAGGTGGCCCGCATGCCTGTTTGTCTGCGAAAGATTTCAGATTTCAAGATTCAGTGTCTCTTTAACAGATATTTGTGGCTAAGGAAAATGTCGCATGCTAATGTTGAAAGCGTGAGAATCGCCTCCTGATCCTTTTTCCCTTATCGGACGGCACAAGATGTCTCTCAGAATCATGCTGTAAAAGTGTTATCTTCATGTGTCCTGACCGGTGGCCTGCCTGGCGTCAGCCTTCCTTGGGAGTGCTGATGGAGTCTTAGTGGCTAGCTGGTTAGCCTCTTAAGATTTTATCATTTTGTTTGCCATTTACGACTCCCATCCTACAATCCTATTAATCCTTCCTACAAACAATTTCAATGTAAAGGTTTGTAAGAATGTATGTTGGGATGTTTGTTACTCCTTCACGCAAAAAATACTGGACGGGTTTTCAATGTACATATATATGCATATAGTTTATAGCCCAGAATATCACATAGGCTATAATTTATCCCGAAATTGAATGTGGTTCCCGCGGGAACAGGACCGGAATATAAAACCTAATTCTACGCGGACAAAGTCGCGGGCAAAAACTGGACCATAGTCAAGAAGGTTGGTGCAATTCTACTCTGACAGACACCACATAGCCACCACACGATCAAGGCAATGTGGACATTTCAGACATCACATGGCCACCACACGACGTTTGCAATGAGGAAGTTTTCTCAATTTTTTTCAACTGTATATAAAAATATGAATAAAATGAAACAAAACGGTGAAATTTTTATGTAAATATCTCAAAAAACAAAAAAAATATGAGACTTCAAAGTTGCGATTTCAAGAATAATTTCGTTAGGACCGCGAATTCATGCGTGACATCACCAGGCCGGTAGCCCGGCTGCCACTATGGCGCTACCCATACACTGAACTCTTGGTGACTATATCTTTGGATCAGCAGTAGCTAGACAGTTGAACTTTTGACAGAGTTTGACAACAACAAAAAATAATACTAAAAAAATAACTTAAAATAAGAGGGGTCTCCATACATGATACGTGATTTTATGGCGTTTTCAGAGGTATTTAGTTTCTCTCCATCGCATAAATGTTACAACTTACAAGCATCAAACTTTGGAACCAAGGTTTAGCAATGCTCTCAATGTACGGGAACTGGATGGGTGACCATTTCGTACTTTGTTTTCGTAATCGTGCACTGCAATGAGATCGCTACTCGTTAGATGTGCCTCCTAATACCTTTGGCGAATCGAGGTTGACCAAGGTCCACCCTGGTCTACCATCATTGTCTCAGTGTAACGCTTAGATTATAGCCAGTCTCAGAATCCACAAGCATGGTGAAGTGAAGTTGCCCAAGGTCAACCGTGGTGAACTAATCTGGTCAATGCTGGGCACCTAAACCTAGACTTAGGCCCAGGTCAAGGCCTACGTTTAGGTTACAACCAGTCTAAGAGTTCTTAGAGTTGACCTAGATGGTTAAACAGGGTTAACCTTGGTCAACCTCGCTTCGCCAAAGGTATTTGAAGGTGCATATAAGAAGTGGCGAGCAAGTTGCAGTGCTCATGTTCGATTTGCTTCAAAGTACGAAATGGTCACCCATCCAGTTCCCGTACATTGCGAGCATTGCTTAACCTTGGTTATCGCAAGTACGTTGCCCCTAGACCAGTGCCGCTCTCCCAAAGTTTGATGCTTGTAAGTTGTACCATTTATGTGATAGAGCAAAATTAAATACCTCTGAAAACGCCATAGAATCACGTTTCGTGTATGGAGACCCCCCTTTCCTTTTAATTATATTATTATAATTATTGATTGTTGTTATAGCGGCCATAGTAACACATACTCTGTCAAAAGTTCAACTGTCCAGCTCAAAGTTCAAAGTTCAAAGTCATTGATTTGTAACTTCCTCATTGTGACTTAACAAAGGATACATAAACCTTCCTCATGAATCACTCTATTGGTGAAAACCGCATGAAACGTGGGTTTTTTCAATTTCAATTTCAATTTATTGTAATTGTGGTAACACAGGTAAAAAAGATGTTACATAAAATATAATTATGCTCAACTGTGACCTGCCATTCGGCGTACAAATTTACAAATATAAAAAACATAACCACAATATCAAATACAAACTAATAATGTCAAATGCCTAATACATAACCTAATGACATACACTTAACACAATTGTAATTAAGTTAAATAAATGTCAAATTAATAATATTAAAAACAAACACAAATCCAGATGTCAGCAATGTTAGGTATGTATAAAATATCTATATAAATCAAAAGCTACCATGTCAAATATTTAAAGATGGGCGCAAGAGTATTCCAAATCTACCTTCTAGTATTTAAAAAAAGTTCTTCTACCGTGTACAACGCTCTATCCACTATAGGCCAGTCAAATCTTACAAAAAAATGGCCCTAAAACGCAAAGCGCGATGTAACGCTGCATTTTTGGTATGTTATTTGGACCCCTTAAGAGAGTGTGAAACTACATTTTGCAAGCAAAAAAAATTGTGCTTCCTGCGTAATACGTGAAAAACTGCGAAATTTTGGGACTTTTTCCACTGACTGGTCTAAAAATAATCGAATCTTAATGGCTTTTAAAGTCCATTATATTTGCCACTATTTAAGCCCAAACGCAGCTCTACAAAATGTACATAGACCAAGTTATGACTCTTCAAAGATAGTTAATTTTTCCGGAAAATTTACAATTTTAAGTTTTGCTCCCGTCCTGAGCAAATTATTGATAAAATCGCTAGTCCTATGATAAAAGTAACTAAAAGAAAGTTGTAGTACATTTAATTTACTTTCATTAAAGTAGAAAACGAACTAAGTGAGCCTAATAGTTTACTTACAATCTTGAAAATGGTTTTTTGAAGAATTCTGTGAATACTGATTTGTGTGAATGGTACCAAAGGAAATGTTTTCAGCCAAATATCGGTATAACCACTTATGCTTAGAGAAAATTTGTTAGATATTACGTTTTAATAATAATAAAATACTATCACAAGGTGCCAATCAGCTCCCGAGACCGTTCTATCAGTCTCAGGGTCCAGTGGAAGATATTTATCAACCTCGCCAATTGTATTAAGAGGCGCACCTAACAAGTGGCGAGCTCGTCGCGGTGCTGAAATTGGACTACCCTCAATGTACGAACCGATCCTCTATATACTTCTCGGATTCGATGAACGTTGCTTAATCTTGGTTATCGTTCTCGCAAGCACGCTGGCGCTATACCAGGGGCCCTATTTTTGAATTGCTTGCTTTGATTCGAACGATTTTCAATTTTGATTTTCCGCATAAAAAATGTCATATTTTCATGCATTATGCAAATTTTCCCTATTTTTGGCCATACTTCGGCCCCCTCTTCCGGTGTTGCCAATGTGATTTTAAAAATATTGAACTTTTCACGCCGAAATTCAACATTGTAAATCGTTCGCATAGATGCGAGCGATTCAACAACAGAACCCAAGGCCGTTTGTATGTTAGTTTGAAGTTGCTTAGTTTTTACCATGGGTTACTGAAATTCTACCGAGTTCTATGGAAATCGTAATAATGTATTTTTTTGACATTGGCTTTAATGTTGTATCTACATTCATACGACGACGACATTAGGGCCTTCAAGGAGCAAGCCTCTATAAACGAATTCTCGACACCACTGGCAGGCTCGGTAGAACAGTCCTTAGTAAGTACGCTTTATGGCGCCTAAAACAAAAAAAAAATGGTTTCATTCGTCCTATTGCGGTAGGGACTACCTACCGGCGCCGGTTTTCCACCCCTCAGCCCAGCAAATTACTTTCAGCATATCTAGCTCGACTTTGGATCTAAAGGTGACTGCGAAGCCGCCGTCCACGCCATGAGAATTTTCCTACAAAGTAATAGTGTAGAAGTCGTACTGAAGTCGGGTCACGTAAAAATGGATTCAACTCCGTCGATAGAGGCGCTTTGCTTGGTCAAATACGATCTAAGCTGCCGGCCGCTTATAAGTTTATGCGGCAATGTTACAAAAAGCCGAGCAATCTTATATAGGTACAAAGGCTACCTCTTGCAATCAGTAGTCGGTTGCCACCAATAGGCGACTCTCGAGAAGCTAAATTCTAAATTTAACGTGTGGTAGTACGACCTACTTAGAATACGGGATCCTACAAGGGGATCCGAACACGGTTTTACAGGATTCACAGCACCTCATGAGTTCAGGGTGATTGGTGTGCTGTCCAAAGGGCTGGTACAATTTCTGCAGCTTTTGAAGCTATGGCTATTACAATGTCGTCAACAAGGCGTGGCTTCACCTTCTAGGTAGTTTTGATTATTCCCTCTCGGACTTCGTTAAAGAAAAAATTCCAATTCTATTGTTGTGTTTTGCAGTGTTGTCAACAACACAGTGAAACATATTCTTATATTTTAATTCTTAACATAAATCTCGATAATTCATCTATGAATCAGATGGATATGGAAGTCTAGTCGTTAGGAAAGTTTCAGATGTGTCCCGGTCAGCTTTTCTGTTCCGGTGCATAGTTCACAGTATCCAGTGCAGAAGTTTTTATCTAAACTAGGGACTTTTATTACGGCGTATTCTATCGAGGCCAAATGCCTTTGGCACGAGGCTTTTCCAGAGGCCGAGCTCCCGAAAAATTTCTGTTCCCAGCGGCTATGGGGCGAGCCTCGCTGCAGATTGGTGCGAAACAATATTTTAAGCGCACTAACCAACTCTGCACAGCGTGCCCGTTTGCTGGCTGCTGGCGAGTGTAAATCGGGTCTCTAATTTCAGGCAATGTCTTGTAAAAATATTGGGACACTTCTTGACCGCGTTACGCACTATATCATCCTCCGGGCCTTCACCTCCGCTAGAGCACCCGCTAAGCTTGAGCCAGGTGGTTTAGCCCGTGATGACGGTAAGAGACCCGTAGGGATGAGACTCCGGCCCTGGGAGCTTTGACGACGTATGGTCAGGGACGCCACGTGTAGCGATACCCTTGCACAGTTCCATCTTCCAGTAACGGCGTGTTATGCCGTGCCCGATGCCGTCTCAACTGAAAGTGTCAAACGGCGCAAGTGTTGGTGAAAGCCGTTTACGCCGTTTGGTGTGGAAACCCTTGAATTCTAGTGTCCATGTGCACACTCCCTATTTCGGGAGCTAGCCAAGCGCTTGGTCGATATTACTAAAGACCCATAGGGCTGGCTTCCATTTCGGACGGGGGACAATGCGGCCAGCCTTCTGAGCAGCATTCAGCCTTGGACAAAATTAGTGATTGTTTTATTAAGTGGGCCTTTATTAACAACTATACAAAGTTATTATGTTAGTTGTTATTTGTAATTTGTATTATGTCAGATTAGTATTCATAATATGTATAATTGTTATTCCTGCCTTTATTCTTCAAAAATACATTTTTACGTTCTCCTCGTTTTTTTAAGATTGTGAATGAACCATTAGTCTCACATAGTTCGTTCTGTACATCATTTAAAGCAAATTAAATGTACTACAACTCCCTTTTAATTTTTTTGATCATATAACTAGCAATTTTACCAATAATTTGCTCCGGACGTGAGCAAAACTTAAAATTGTCGTTTTACGGGAAAAATAGACCATCTTTGGAGAGTCATAACTTGGTTGCTATACGCTTTATAGAACTGTGTTTAAGCTTAAATCCTTGCAAATTTAATCAATTTTAAAAGCTATTGAGCTTTCTTGGTTGAAAAATGCATAGTTTTTTATTTTTAGACCAGAAAGTGAAAAAAGTCCCAAAATTTCGCAGTTTTTCACGTATTACGCAGGAAGCACAATTTTTATTTGCTTGCAAAATGTAGTTTCACACTCTCTTAAGGGGTCCAAATAACATACCAAAAACGCAGCGTTACATTGCGCTTTGCGTTTTAGATGTAAGATTTGACTGGCCTACTACATAATTGTGCGATTGTTTTTTAAAACTGTTCAGACTTTCGGCTTCTCGTATTATTTTCGGTATAGCATTAACATAGAGAAAATATTTACGTTAGTAAATATTTGCATGAGCATTAAAGATTTTTGGGGCCATTGCAAAAACACTTGTGAAACATTGCCGTTTTGCAAGGGTGTAGATGAAGCTGGTAGCGGCGCCGGGCACTTCCACACTTGGGAATAGGTGACCGTTCATACTTACAAATACTGCAACCTCGTAAACGTATAAGGATGACATTGTTAAGTAATTTTTGAGTTTATCGTGAACAGACAGATGACGTGGGACTTTGTTTTTATAATACGGAGTAGTGATATGGAAAATGCATTGGCGATACCCTGGGGTAGCTTCGATCAGGTGGTCCGCTGGCCTGTTTGCCTATCGTATGACATAAATGACTGAAACTGCGAAACCGCCGACCTAATCCTTTAACCCCACTCATCGCGCCGCGTGCTTAATTCGGGTATAAAAAGCCAATATGCCAAGAGCCAGAATTGGAACAATTTCGCACACACACTTCCCGTGCCGTATAATCAATTCGGATTTTAAGGTAGAGATGAAACGGATAGTTGTTTGGCCGGATACCGGATAATCGGCTAGACTTCTAGCCGGATAGCCGGATATCCGGGATGTTCGGCTGGACATAGTCTCTGAACAAGTTTTGCAAGCTGTGATCACGGGGTGGGACTTTAAACGACACGTGTTTACGTGATTTCAAGTCTTCGTTCATTGTGAATAATTTGAACGTTGAACTGAACAATTTTTCCGACCTCGGGACGGATTCGTAGTTTCGAAATACCGGCTTAAAATTTATTACAATATTATAGCCCCCAACATCGCGGAGCACAAACGAAATCGTATACTACCTCTAAATATAATATATATAGAGAAAATTGTATTTTTCATCCAGTATGATTAACCTTGATTGACTGTAAAGAAATATTACCCTACATTATTATACTAAAGAAAACTACACACAACAGGTGTCAACGGGTGTCATCCTGTTGAGAGAAGTACGTAATGCCCACATTCCTAGAAGTTACAAAGTCACACACATCCCAGAGAATATTAAATAACGACTTTTTACACGACTGCGTCAGAAGAAGGGTCATGTTTCCGATGAGCAAAATCATTTTTATGGACTTTTCATAAATTTTTTACTATCCGGTATCCGGCCGAATATTAACGCACATAACGATAGTAAATTAGGGCCGGATACCGGATAATAACCAGATATTCGTTTCATCTCTAATTTTAAGATACCATACATTTTCGAGCTCGGGGTGGGGGTAGGAATCGAAGAATCGACAATTGCGCCATAGCACCACCTGCCGTGGACTGGGTCACGCGAAGATTCGAAAGAACGTTTCTCCTTCGAACTTCTGAATATGTAAATGACAAAAGTCCATGGGACTGAACTGCTGTTCTATACAGGTATTTACATTTAAGATAGTATATAGGACAAATAATGTATTAGTATATAAGACATGTTTAAAAAAAAAAAAGAATTAACGTAGGCTCTGTGGGTTTCTTGCCGTTTCTTTTCCCCACGGAGAACCACCTTGGAAGCGGCGTTAATTTTCCTTCCTCTCCCACACATGGTGTCTCCTGTCTGCGCTAGGGTAGGGGTAGGGTAGTAGTTAGAGTAGGGGTAGGGTAGGGTAGGGTAGGAGTAAGATAGCGGTAAGGTAGTATAGGGTTGGGTAGGGGTAAGATAGTGGTAGGGTCGGGGTAAGATAGTGGTAGGGTAGGGGTAAGGTAGTGGTAGGGTAGGGTTAAGGCAATGGTAGGATAGGGTAGGGGTAAGGTAGCGATAGGGAAGGGATAGGATAGAGTAGGGTGGTAGCGACTACCTACCACATACAGCATGTGATGCACGCTCACTTAAAAGTCTGTCTGGCGGTGGCGTGGGGGCCGGGTCGCCCTTTTCCCTCAAATATGGTTGAATTGGACGATGGCTGGGCCCTGCGTTATACTCGTGAACGGGTGCTGCCTTGGTGGACTGGCTTACTCTTGCTGTAGTTTTAGGTGTTTTTTTTTTTTTTTTTTTTCTTAATTATACTAGACATACCTATATAATATAATATAGCGTTCCGGCTCTGCCTGGCATTGTCGAGCACGATTCGGTTGGCGAGGGATACGTTTATCTACGGCCATAGGGCGGTCAGCGTGTCACTGTGTGTTTCCTTCCTACTTTCCTATCCCCCTCCTTTTTGACGATTGAAAGAGATATTTATTGTCCTAATCAATAAAGAAATTTTGATTTGATTTGAACGATTCAGTTGTGGAACGAGCTCTCAGCCAGTGTTTCCTTTGGACTATGACATGGGATCGTTCAAGAGGTATATTAGATGTCTTTTTAGAGGCGGGCAACGCATTAGTAGCACCCCTGGTGTTGCTGATGTTCTTTGGCGGCGGTGACCACTTTCCATTAGGTGGCCCGTTTGCTTGTTTGTCTGCCGAATTACATAAAAAAAAAAATAACCTGTACGACAGAACAAGTCGGATAACCTCCGACTAATTTTACATTTACTTAAATGTAATATTTTCTAAGCGAAGTTAGTACTTATTTTAATGAAACAAAGCTTAGAACCATTTTGATTAAACTGGTTTTCAAATAGGTAAAACCGCATTCCAATCACACGAGACACGCACCGTCACAGAGTCACAGACACACACGTCCAACTTATACATCCCTTCTTTTAACTCCTGGCTTTGTGTATCTGTCTGTGGCAACGTAACTCCCGAATGGATGGTCCGATTTGTATGCAGTTTTGTCTATTTCAGAGCCAGGTAGAGAAGATTGTCAGTTTTGTTTCATTAAAATCGGTACAGTAGTATAGAAAATATTTGAGTTAAGTTACTCTGAGTAAGGTTACTCTGTCAGAGGTTAAAAAAGTGTATGATTGGCAACCTGTCCCCACTACTGTCTACTGTCTATTGGCCAGGTGCGCAACGCCACGAAGCTGTCGTACCTGGACGCGCTGGCGCAGTGGCGGCTGGCGCTGCGGGTGCGCGCCGAGGCCGCCGCCTTCCTGCGCGGGCTCGCCGTGCTCGTGCCCAACCACCTGCTGGCCATCTTCGACGAGAACGAGCTGGAGGTAAGCCCGAGCCCGCCGTGCTCGTGCCCAACCACCTGCTGGCCATCTTCGACGAGAACGAGCTGGAGGTAAGCCCGAGCCCGCCGTGCTCGTGCCCAACCACCTGCTGGCCATCTTCGACGAGAACGAGCTGGAGGTAAGCCCGAGCCCGCCGTGCTCGTGCCCAACCACCTGCTGGCCATCTTCGACGAGAACGAGCTGGAGGTAAGCCCGAGCCCGCCGTGCTCGTGCCCAACCACCTGCTGGCCATCTTCGACGAGAACGAGCTGGAGGTAAGCCCGAGCCCGCCGTGCTCGTGCCCAACCACCTGCTGGCCATCTTCGACGAGAACGAGCTGGAGGTAAGCCCGAGCCCGCCGTGCTCGTGCCCAACCACCTGCTGGCCATCTTCGACGAGAACGAGCTGGAGGTAAGCCCGAGCCCGCCGTGCTCGTGCCCAACCACCTGCTGGCCATCTTCGACGAGAACGAGCTGGAGGTAAGCCCGAGCCCGCCGTGCTCGTGCCCAACCACCTGCTGGCCATCTTCGACGAGAACGAGCTGGAGGTAAGCCCGAGCCCGCCGTGCTCGTGCCCAACCACCTGCTGGCCATCTTCGACGAGAACGAGCTGGAGGTAAGCCCGAGCCCGCCGTGCTCGTGCCCAACCACCTGCTGGCCATCTTCGACGAGAACGAGCTGGAGGTAAGCCCGAGCCCGCCGTGCTCGTGCCCAACCACCTGCTGGCCATCTTCGACGAGAACGAGCTGGAGGTAAGCCCGAGCCCGCCGTGCTCGTGCCCAACCACCTGCTGGCCATCTTCGACGAGAACGAGCTGGAGGTAAGACTATTACAAAAAAGAAGTCGGCACCGCATCACCTCCGCTGCGGGGCTATTTGCCATCTCAGTGGGCGGGCAGCTTTTAGCATCTGATAATCCTACTCTAATTTGGTATTCGTTATGGCCAGTGGACAACGTAGATGACGTAATATAGAATTATCAAATGTCAAATTCAGTTGCCCACAGAGATAGGCAATAGTTGGTCCACGGGTGCCGCTTTCCATTAGGTCTGACCGTATGTCTCTAGGCAAAAAATATAAAGAAATTGAGCCATAACGTCGGCCCGAGTACACTGCCCTGAGACACTCTTTAGATTAACGTGAGCCCAAGTACACTGCCCTGGGATACTCCATAGATTAACGTAGGCTCAAGTACACTGCCCTGGGACACTCTGTAGTTTAACGTGAGCCCAAGTACACTGCCCTGGGATATTTCATAGTTTAACGTGGGCCCGAGTACACTGCCCTGGGACAGTCTGTAGATTAACGTAGGCTCAAGTACACTGCGCTGGGACAATTCATAGTTTAACGTAGCCCGAGTACACTGCCCTGGGACACTCCATAGATTTACGTAGGCTCAAGTACACTGCCCTGGGACAATTCATAGTTTAACGTGGGCCCGAGTACACTGCCCTGGGACACTCCATAGATTTACGTAGGCTCAAGTACACTGCCCTGGGACACTTTATAGTATAATGTGGGCTCGAGTACACTGCCCTGGGACACTCTGTAGATTAACGTGAGCCCAAGTACACTGCACTGGGACAATTCATAGTTTAACGTGGGCCCGAGTACACTGCCCTGGGACACTTCATAGATTTACGTAGGCTCAAGCAAACTGCCCTGGGACACTCTGTAGATTAACGTGAGCCCAAGTACATTGCCCTGGGACACTCCATAGTTTAACGTGGGCCCGAGTACACTGCCCTGGGACACTCCATAGATTAACGTAGGCTCAAGTACATTGCCCTGGGGTACTCTGTAGATTAACGTGAGCCCAAGTACACTGCCCTGGGACACTTCATAGTTTAACGTGGACCCGATTACACTGCCCTGGGACAATTCATAGTTTAACGTGGGCCCGAGTACACTGCCCTGGGACACTCCATAGATTTACGTAGGCTCAGGTACACTGCCCTGGGACACTCTGTAGATTAACGTGAGCCCAAGTACACTGCCCTGGGACACTCTGTAGGTGCCCACCCCAGGATGTACCGATACGAAATTCTGGGCTGGACACATAAAAAACTGCACCCACAAACATAATTTCAATGAAATACAACCGAGGAAACCACAAACTTTTTTTGCAAAGGAGTGTAGGTATATATTGCATAGTGGTGGACTAAAACCTCGACTCTAGGATGGTTGCCTTGTATCGCATTTTTTTAAACAAAATTCGAATTCTGAAAAGAGGACGCTTAGCCCTTTTAAATGACAACCACATTTCATTACAATTAAATTAAATTGCAATGAAAGCTAGATTGAGTTAATTTTTCAATGGTCGGGAAACAAATTTAAGAGAAAAAATTCAGTCCACCATTGTATAATATAGTCAATGTTTCCCCGATGGACGGCGAGTGATATTTGCTGAACCAAAAAGTGTCCAGATCGTGAGACCCTACGCCTCAACCGATGCCCCAACTCCTGATTCAGTTTTTTATGCTTTTTCGAGCCCCGCGGGCCCCCGCGCTGTTTCTGCAGCAAACGGCACAAAGTAGTATGTTGCCTCCAACAGTATTTGCGAATGTACTTACTGTAGACGCGCGATGTAGTCAGGGCAGATTTTGTGGGTACACACTGCCAGCGCCGCGTTTTAAAGTCAAGCTCGCTCCTTCATTAATTTGTTATTGTTATATTCGAATTTTGTCTTAAATAGGCGCCTCAGGCGATATGTTCGCCCGCTGATCGGTCTGCATGCGTCGCCCCCTACCTGGATAAGCTCGCTTAACTTTCCCTTTGTTTTCCGTTAGATTTTTTACTTTTGAAAAGAGATTAATTAACGTAATCCTAATTCCATAAATACTTTTTCATTTTCATTCATATAAAATCCCAAGCTCGTTGAGCTCGCTCATTCATAGGTTTCAGAAACTTTTCTTATCATTCACCTAGCTCGTTGCGGTTACTCATTAATTGATTTCCTTAATTTACTAATGTGAGGATCACCCATTGCTGTTAAGACCAAATATGTCGCTTCGTACGCTCATTAATGTAATGATCACCTCAAGCTTTTATAACCCAAAATATCACAAATTACAAGCTCACTCCGCGCTCATTCATTCAATTTACTCCAGCTTTTAAAAACTCAAATGTAAAAAATTTCGAGGTCTCATCGGTCGCTCATTCATTGATCACCGCAGCTTTTAAGATCCAAAATGTCAAAAATTCCGAGCTCGCTCCGCTCGCTCATTCATTGATCACCGCAGCTTTTAAGATCCAAAATGTAAAAAATTCCGAGCTCGCTCCGCTCGCGCACTTTTCTTTGTTCTCCCCCAGTTTTTAAAACCTAAAATTTTGGAGCTCGCTCCGCTCGCTCAATCATTTATTGTTCACCCCACTAAAAAGGGTAAATATTTTACTCAGGGCGCTCGCTCATTGAGTAGATAATACCTATAATTTAGACATTTGCCCTCGCCCTTAACCAAATTCTGGATCCGCGCCTGTCGCTGAATGTACATTGGCGATCGACTAGGCTTCATCGGCCACCTCAGGGGCTAGGGCCCCCTGGAAAATAGCCCTAGATACGCCAATGCCTAAGACACTCCATATTTTTACTAACTCCATAAAGAGTTTATGGAATACATACATACAAAAAGCTCACGCCTGTATCTCACAGGTGGGGTAGGCAGAGACCATGGACGACCACTTTACTCTGTCCTGACACAACTCCCTAGCCTCGCATATATCCACAACTCTATGGGATTCTCCATAACTACACGGATCCGCTTTGGATCGACCTTTATAATGCGGACGGCTAAGGAGTGGAACGCGTTGCCTGCGAGTTTGTTCCCTGATCGATATAATCTGGATGCCTTCGAGGCTAGAGTGAATAGGCTGTTCCAAGACGGGCGTGCTTCATCTTCGGCCGCATCGTCACTTACCAACAGGTGAGATGGCGGTCAAATGCCTGCCTTGTCTAATATGAAAAAAAACCCTTCCCCCAGCTGCTGGTGTGCGGCACGGGCGAGGTGTCGGTGTCGGACTGGCGCGCGCACGCGCTGGTGTCGGGCGGGTCGGGGCGGCAGTGGGAGCGGCTGCTGGGCTGGTTCTGGGCCGCCGTGGCCGCGCTCACCAAGGAGGAGCGCGCGCGGCTGCTGCAGTTCACCACGGGCTGCGGACAGCTGCCGCCGGGAGGGTTTCAGGTGGGTGCTCCTCGAAAGCGGGTTTCAACAGCCCCCAGATGTCGATAAGTAATGTTTTTTCGATCTCTGTGAAACAGCTCGTATTTCAAGTCAAAGACCGGTCCTGTGCCACAAACTTATCTTGGACGGTGTCGCTGTTGTTGACGACGACACACTGACCTCAAATAATACCTAGAACCTGGACCAGATTAGATTGCTTACGGATGACAAAGGAACTAAATTTGACAGACAGTCAACAATATAAACAATGACAAGGACGCCAATATACTTGTATAATACTTGTAGACTGATATTTCAAAATGTCGACACTAAATTCCAATTTTAGACCGCTGGGTCAGATAAGTTTGTGGCACTGTAGTAGATTTTTAAGTATGAGACATTCATCTCCTTTTTTAAATGTAACCTTCAAGAAACCTTAGCAATTTTTCCAGAGAGAGAGAAACAGAGAATGACTAAAGAGATTATAGATATTGAGTTGCCATAAACGACGAACTTAAAACAACATAGGTACACTAGTATAGCGATTAACTAAACTTATCTAAAATCTTGCAAAACTCTAATGAATTGAGAGTGGATGAAAGACAAAAAACTTTAGATCGCAGGGAGGAGGGAATGTTTACTGTAATTATCTCGGTCCAGGAGCGTCGGTGGCCGAGTTGTTCAGCTATTCGATTCGTAAGCGAGAGGCACCGGGTTCGAATCCCGCTGCGGCCACGTAGCAATGACTCTTTTCTGAGTTATGCACATTAGTTGAATTATAACCGATGCTCTTACGGTGAGAGAAACAATCGTGATAAAACCTGCACATTCAGGCGACTGAATGTGTTACCATGATCTAATCTGGTCAGGTTCCCCTGGTAGCAGGGGTAACTGTAATTACCTGATCTACCAAATCCTGGATCATGATCGAGGCAAACCCGGGCCCTCTTGCGCGAGAGCACAACCGGGACATTTACGCCTATGATGATAATTCTTTTTTATCCCCGTCCAGGACCTGAACCCTCGCTTCCAGATCACGGCATCGCCATCTTTCGGTGCACTCCCTACCGCGCATACCTGCTTCAACCAACTCTGCTTACCGGACTACGACAGTTACGAACAGCTCGTCCACGCGTTACTCTGGGCTATTAACGAGGGGGGCGAAGGTTTCGGGATGATCTGAACAGCTGGGAGGCTTTCGGAGGACCAGCATAGACTCTGCCATAGACAGGTAAGGCGTCTAGTTTGACAAGCGTAAGGAAGTGACAACGCATCTCTCAAGGGCAGAAGACATGAGGCTTTGACAGAGTTGTATAAAATTAATGTGGAATTGTACGAAAATGGAATTGCACGATTTTGGATATTGTACGAATGTGTCCGAAGGGCTCCTGTCCGAAAGGAATCTGTAGATTTTTAAGGCTGGAAGATCTGGATTCCTCAGCATCGATTGTTATGGTGGTCAATCGTTTCAATTGACCAGCGTATAGATGCCAAAGACATTAAAGGCATATTTAGTTCACTCGTGGAGATTTCACGATAATTGTTAGTGTTAAGTAATTCGCCTAGCATTTCGCCTGGCGTATAGTTAGAAACAGTTTGTTGAATCTGGTCTTGAAGGTGTTAAAATGCCACCTGATTCAACCCTTACTTGATAATCAAAGTTGCGCGTTCCAATACTTCTTCGGCGTGCCTTGGTACCAGTATCTCAATCAAAATTCATGTAAACATTATTAGTATTTATGAAATATTATATATAAAAAATAAAATACAAAAATCGCTTAAGTTGCCTCATTTCAAATGATAGTCAATCTACATTATGAATGATCTCGTAATAATCTTGTTAGAAACAATACTCTGTTATATATATTTAAAATAAGAATTTGTCTTAAAAAGTATCTAAGTATTATTTGCAAGAAACGCAAAGTTTGATAAGCTCTCCATACCAAAGTATTGTCAAAATAGGTGTAAGTAAATAAAAACATTCTTGTCTCAGTGTCTAATGTAGTTGTAAATATTTAGGTATCTCATAATTATAAAAGCATTATGGCCATAGTTGTTATGGTAGTGCATTATAGATTGTTGTCAATTCCACTAATTTTTCTTACCTAAAACTAACAGGAAAAGTCACCACTTAATCAATGTTTTAAATAGTAGGTACCAATGTCATAACGGTACGATAAATTGAAAATACTCGCACTTATATAAATAATGATGGAACAGAACTTCATTGCTTCAATGTTCAATCCGCTGCTACGGCGTTCGTTGAAATTTTAGAATAGCAGTTTTGTATTGCAATTCAAACAAACTAACGCATTTAGTTTTAGAAATTAAGAAATTCTTCATACTCTTTCTTACTAATATGTTCATAATGTTAAGAATCGTGGGAAGCAAGTTAAAGCGAAGTTAATTATAAGCGTAGTGTAGTGAAGGATCCTGCCAGACACCGTGTCGCTTGGAATTGACTACGCATGACAATAACTTAAATGTTAACATCAATTCGTCTGCTTGTACGTGTGTACGTTTGAAAATGAACGGTTGGAATATCTATTATTGTTTAATATGTTTGTTCAATAGATTAGAAGACGAGTACAGAAGATGCATATCGACCTAAAAAACCAGTATAAAAGGAATTAACATTGCTACGCGTATCCATAGAGACGCTAGCTCATCGTATACTGTAGCCGTATTCACAATGGCTCGGAAATCGGATTCGGATACGGAATCGACAAAGGACGCCGCAAAAGTTCTTGGGAAAATGTGGTTTCAGTTAATTTTTATGAAATTTTCATATGTTATAGAGAGCAGAGTTTCCGTGGAATCTATCGGGATTCTGAATAACAGTTTTCGAATCGATCGACACGGATTCGCAGCTCACGAATTTCGTGTCGAATCGTTCGGAAACGGTTTCGAATCATTGTGAATACGGCTACTGGTTTCGATAGGTCATATGCCGCCGACTGTACATTGCAGTGGCAAGCGTTTGCCGTCATGTGTACCGTCATGTGTTTAATTTGGCGGTGTTCTCCATAGAAAACAGTTTTAGGCCCTGACCATGAATATATGAGGCCTGTATCTGAGGTATCACTTGCTGCTAAGTAAGGGACCTATCAGTCAGGTCATACAAATTCATTCGATACAACTTGCTTTTCTTAAATATTGTACACTAGTGAACCATCCTCTTGAATCACTATGTATTGCTGAAAACCACTTTAAAATCCCGTAATAAATTTGTTATAAAGTTCTGCTATATGACGCACCTCTTAATTTCCTGGTAAGGCTTTACGTATGGGTAAAAATCACTGCATAAAATAGTTACACATGTTTATACATAACACCGCTAAATTAAATTATGACTAGAACGTGACTTATCATTCAACGCACGTCACTGCATAGACAATTTGACGTAGCGTTGCATTCGAAGGCGCGTGTGTTTTGTATATTTGTCTAATTTATTTGAAGAAAACAGCACGACGAGCTCTAGTGTACTCTCGCGCGCGACAAGTGATAAAAGACACGACAGAGATACTGCTATATCTTTCATCTTAGTATTAAGACTCTTGTGCTAGGTGTGCAGAGCTTCCTGTTGCTCGTGAAAGCCTTTTCCATAAGAGCGAATGAGCAGTTTTCCAATAGGTATCTAAAGCATTCCTAACCACTCACTAGATGGCGCCCCGACAATTTTGGTAATTGATAATCGCTTGAAATAGGTTCTTAGCAAACATGATATAAACACCGGGTGCGTTGTATTGGATAATATTGTATTTGTCAAAAGTTTTTAACCATTTTAGAGTTTGTAATAATAATGGAACATAGTGCCAACTTCTATAAATATTTCTTTTTATACTTCGTTCAACCTTTAATTATAAATTAATAAACATTTTATTTTTAAGTTTAGTATTAGTTGGCTGCATGAAATCACTGCCACCATCATACTGATTATAAAAAGATTACCAAAATTGTAGGAGCGCCATCTGTTGATGCTTTTTGAAACCAACTATAAATACCTACTGGAAAACTCATTGTCCCAGCGCGGGCAATCCAATTCATTTGGTGCCACCGCAACAGGCCGAGGTCACTTTGTAAATCTGTACAGTTTCACGAGAAAATAATGTATCGATAATTTATTACTGTGTACTGGTTATTGTACTAATTAAAGCTATAACTATAAAACTAAAATTCTAGTCAAGTCTTGGATAAAAGTGTCGAGATGTTAATGTGCGAATTGCAATTGTATAGGTAATGGTGAACCCTATATTTCCTACTGACAACAAATATTGAGTTTCATGAATGTAAATTATACATTAGATTGTAGAGTTTCTAATCTGACGCACAATAGATAGGTACCTACTATAGTACCAAAAAGAACTGTAGTATACATTGCAGGTTACTTT
Source organism: Blastobasis lacticolella (assembly GCA_905147135.1). Classification (NCBI taxonomy): domain Eukaryota; kingdom Metazoa; phylum Arthropoda; class Insecta; order Lepidoptera; family Blastobasidae; genus Blastobasis; species Blastobasis lacticolella. Next base: position 926,625 of record LR990041.1, read on the forward strand.
CTGTATATTACTTATAGGTTACAAAGCAAATGAGCAATCAGTAGGTAGGTATGTGTAGAGATATCGTCAATCGTTTACTTTCACTGCAATAGTATTTCTTTCTGGGGGCGATTATCGCGCTGTGTGATCTCAAATTCGACATTTTCTATTGGCAAATATTGTATTAAAACGTCACTGTAATTGATCTTTTTCGTAGAGGTCTCTTCAGAGGCGGGCAACGCATCAGTTACTCCCCTGGTGTTGCTGATGTCCATAGGCGGCGGTGACCACTTTCCATCAGGTGGCCCGCTTGCCTGTTTGTCTGCCGTATAACATTAAAAAAAAAAACTTTGACAATATACGACTGTCGAAATATTTATTGGCTGCAATAGAGATGTCAATGCCATTATTAATGGAGAGATATGTGGGTAGAAAAATGTCGAATTAGAGATATCACAGCGCGAGAATTTGGAAAAAGAGGTTTTATTATGTTTCATAGACATCTAGATTTAAGTCTACTCAACTAACTCGTGCGTAATATTCTTTAGGTGCCCTTTCCTTAAACATTGAGAAATGTATGTGTATTATAAGAGTTGTAAAAAAACATTTTATTTACATATTGTTACAGATTTACAAATTCTATCTAATTATTTTTTCGTAGGCCTAAATTGGGACTGAAAATAACGTCACGCTATAAACCGTAGGGCCTAGCCTAAGACCTACTCGATTAGGTATTTACTTGTCATGCTTATTGTAATAAATTCTTATTCTCTCCTTTTTTGCACCTAGATTATTTCTTACCTTATGTACTATTATTTATTTAGCTGGATAACGAGGTTCAGGCTTCAAATTGCATTTATTAGGCAGTATGATTTGTAAATGTTAATTAATTAATATAATCAGTAGCACTAATAACTAATTTACTGTCCTTGCCTAGTCTGCTGTCTATTTTCTTAATACCATCATATACTGTGTCTATCTGGTCCTTATATACAGTCCCACCTCCTTGTAATTTGGTGCGTGGATAGGAACCTCTATTTTTTATAAATGGTTAAATTCATGGCTAAACAGTTTCCTATGCCACGCCGACACCACCAACTTATTAAGGTGTGGTTTAGACAGAAGAGATGTGGCGATGGCATGCGGCAGTGGCGTGGGGCAGACATTTGTCGCAAATTATACAAAAAAGGCAGAGACGAACGTGACTATTAAAAGTCTTGAGGCTCGGGCACAATTCTACTTACAACAAAAACGACGCTATGTGTCATAACTATAGGGCTCATTTTAGGATTATCCGCCGCCACCATGCGCGCTCGCCGTGTCTCTTCTGTATCAACGCGCCTTATGATAACAGGTGGCCCCAACATTCAAAACTCCTTAAATGTTTATGATATTAAGCTTTCCAAGACCTTGTGTTCTGAGGCGAATTCTTTTACTAAATTTAGCAAAAATCACTGAATTCCTGTAGTAGTCTCCGAGACAGTGATAGCGAACCATTCCATATGTTAATATTTTGTAGTTGATCGTTGATTAGAATTTTAAGACTGAAAATAAACAATCTATGACACTTCACGTGGCTTTATTTATCAAACATTACCTACATTTAACAATATCAATATTAATTGCTTAAAACAAAAATCCTTTCACATATTCAGCTAAATAACAACAAGAAAAATCCCTAAAAATATCACTGTATACTAATCTAAAATTACGATTAAAACATACTTACCAAACTCGTGATACATTGACACCTATCTATAAAAAATAAACCTATTATTTAAATGTTAAAGTTACCTGGTATCAGTCTTTTAAATGGTAAATATCAGCTATTATTTTATCTCATATAATTGCAATCTAAGGCAAATATATCTACTTTATTCAAAAGTGTCACAGTATTCTACTTCAACACAGAAAAAGGAGTCCAGTGACTATAACAGTCGCTGGCTATAATAGGCTAAGTTACTGCAACCGCAGTGCAACTGCCTATAATGCTGTCACGGTGTCCATCAGGAACCGTGTAAGACGCCTCTTCCACGAGTGAGGGAATCACGACGATATTATACACGAGGCACACGGACAGGCGGTCCACCTGATGGTGCGCGACCACCGTCGTCCAGGACATCTGCCACCGACAGGGGAGCGGATGCGGTTCCGGCCTTCGAGGTACCTATCGTGCCATTTCATGCCATAACAACACTATGACGCATCGAAATGTGGAGACAAACGCATATCACTGTTATAGAATTACATGGCGCGACGATATTTTCTTCGCGATTCCCTCGCTCGCGGAGGTGCCGCCTAAGCGTAACCTTGGAACCCTGGAAACCCTAACAGGTGGATTTGGAGTTACTCCACGTTGGTTCCTTCTCAAAAGTCACCATCACGGCATCTGGTGCTGGCTTCAGCTCTCGCAGACAGCTGTGCGCCGTGGCGAGCTTCCTGGGAGAATATGGATTCATATTACGGTATCTATTTATTTATTTATTTATTGCTTCATAAGTTAGGTTAATAATGCACATCGGCGTAAATATTAAGACCTTGAGGTGCGAGAATGCTGCACTTTAGAAAAAGTCATTTCTTTCTATCTAGAACAATTATCAAAAATCTGCTAATAAAATATCTAGAAATTGCAATATTGTGGTTAGCGAAATATTTCACACGTCTTAGGGCCTTAATATTAATTTAAAACGTAAAAACTAACGAATCATATACGTAGGTATGTAAGAAGTCATCTGGAATATGCCTCCACTGTTTGGAATCCACTATATTCAAACATAGACAAATATTCAAAGCGCAAATACGAATTAGAGAAAATACAGAACAAATTCCTCCGTAGAGTACGGTAAAGATTTAAAGGCCGTCTTTTATTTTTGGATTGGAACTGTCAACTGCTTCGCAAACAAACATTCTTACTCAAAAGAACTAACAATATGACTAAGTACCTTCTTGGTAGTATTAAGTTATGGAGTCCTAGGTTACAGAGCCGCTTGGAACGAACGGAGAAAACATGGTAAGCGAGCGGCTGCGTAGTATTTTTTTATACCACAGAGGTGGCAAACAAGCTTACGGCCTGCCTGATGGCAAGCAGTCACCGCAGCCTATGGCCGTTTGCAATACCAGGGGCATAACACGTTCATGACTCTTACCTTCTGTGAGCCGTTGTGTGAGTCAGCAGCCGTGGCGGGCGGGCAGCAGCGTCCACAGCACGGCGTCCGGCACCGACACGGGCCCGCGCAGCCAGCCGCGCGCCGCGCCCAACATCCTGAGGTGGTCATTCCAATTAGATAGATAGATAAATTATTTGTTGCTCACACAAGAATATTTACATAAAAAAGTTCCAAAAACCATAACTAGTTGTGGTTTAACCATAACAAAGGCGGCTATCGCTGCAAGCGATCTCAACCTTTGTCTAAAGAACAGCTTAAAACACTGGTAAGTCAACAACATGGACTTATACTGGCGAACTTACACTTAATATAAAGAAGAACACATACATATATGACATATACATGGGAATATAGAGATATAACAAGACTAAAATATACAAAAACAACACACCTACATAAACTACATAAAAATGACAACAAGGGATTAAGAAAGGAGCCAATTAGCTTGTTATCTTTTACCGCCTATATATAATATGACGAGGAATGTTCCAAGTTGTTCGGGATAGGATGTAGAACCTAGTAGGTTTTACCTGCGACTGCGTCCGCGGAAAGTCCAGTTATAATATTCCAGACCCTTCCCGCGGGAACCACATTGAATTTCGGAATAAATTACCGGATGTTTGATGATGTAATTTCAGCAATGTTGTTTTCCTTTAAGTAAAAACTGCTTGGCTCATTGTTATTATAAGCTGTTTGTTTTCCAAAAAGAATAAAATAAATTTTGATCGGATAGGATGGATACAGGAGGCACATAGGCGATCGGTGTGGAAAACGTGGCGGGAGGCCAATGTTCGACGGTGAATGTCCTGCGGCTGAGACGATAATGATGAAGATAGGATTAGTAGCATTTAAGGTATTTACTTTGGCCTTGGCCACCAGCGCACCGCGCCCCCCAACACGCCAATTTTGGTCGTTCATACCAAAACCAGGATATTGACGCCAAGATACAATACGTAACTATACATACCTATAGCCTATTCACGTAGGGGTAGGCAAACACCACATCGTGCCACTCGCTACGATCCTGCCAAGGTGCCTACAATAGTGAAGGTCTCACTTGGTAAGCGGCCGCGGCCACCAGTCCAGATGTTCCCTGGTGACGGCCAGCTGGCGGTCCAGCCGCGCCACCTCCGCCTGGGGAACTAACAGGGCGCCGCCCAACGCGCCCGTCCATAGTTACATACATACGCAACTATACATAACGTCAAACTTATTCACGTAGGGGTAGGCAAACATTACATTAATCCACTCGCTACGGTCCTGCCAACCAAGATAACTACGTTCTAACTACTATAGTGAAGGTCTTACTTGATAAGCGGCCTCGGCCACCAGTCCAGCTGTTTTCTGGTGACGGCCAGCTGGCGGTCCAGCCTCGCCACCTCCGCCTGGGGAGCTCGCACGGCGTCGCGCAACGCGCCCATCCATAGCTCAAGCGGGATATTGACGCCAAGATACAATACGTAACTATACATACCTATAGCCTATTCACGTAGGGGTAGGCAAACACCACATCGTGCCACTCGCTACGATCCTGCCAAGGTGCCTACAATAGTGAAGGTCTCACTTGGTAAGCGGCCGCGGCCACCAGTCCAGCTGTTCCCTGGTGACGGCCAGCTGGCGGTCCAGCCGCGCCACCTCCGCCTGGGGAGCTCGCATGGCGCCGCCCAACGCGCCCCCGTCCATAGCTCAAGCAGTACTCATAACTCAAGTTACATACATACGCAACTATACATAACGTCAAACCTATTCACGTAATAATCCACTCGCTACGGTCCTGCCAACCAAGATAACTACGTTCTAACTACAATAGTGAAGGTCTCACTTGGTGAGCGGCCGCGGCCACCAGTCCAGCTGTTCCCTGGTGACGGCCAGGTGGCGGTCCAGCCGCGCCACCTCCGCCTGGAGCGCCCGCACGGCGCCGCCCAGCGCGCCCGCCTCCGCCGCCGCCGCCGCGCACCGCCCGGTCAGCGCGGTGCATTCGCGGGACGTTTGCAACCGGAGTCTGGGGCACAGATATATATCTATTTTTTATACCACTAAGGTGACAAACATGCTTGCGGCCTGCCTGTTTTTTTTTATTTATAATCAGAAACAAACAGTCTTATACAGAATAATATTTAAATATTTATAATAAATAAAGCCCTATAGTTTCCTGATGGTAAGCAGTCACTGCAGCCTATGGACGTTTGCAATACCAGGGGCATCACTCACGCGTTGCCGACCCCGTAAAAACCTTGTTACCCCTTTTTTGAAGAACTCCATGTTGTACTCTCCAGGGAAAACCTCTCTAGGTAGTTCATTCCACCACCTAAGATTACTATATATTGCCCGAGTCTGGGGACGGGCTTTACGTTTATCTTTGTAATAGACTGTGAGGACAGCGTAGGTGGTCCTACGTCATTGAGTACATGAAAATGTCCACTTTGTAGCGATCGTAGCGACCCACAAATCGTTGGTCGGCCTATGCACAACCTGGCACTCAATTCTTTTCAGTGACTTATTTTTAGCGATAGTACTTTTTTATCCTATTGTGTGAGTTCTAGACGTGAAAAAACTGGTCTGCTTCGCATCCTCTTGGCAGTTTCACTTTTCAGCCACATATTCAACTATAGTCATTGGAACATTTTTTCTCTCTTTATTATTAATATTTTTCCATCTTATGTCTGATACTGATGGTTCCTATTATTCAGCTTTCTCTTCTTCAAACTTGAGTTTGAATTTATATTTTCACTCCCATTTTTTTTTGTTTCGAAAACAATGTATCAATGTATGTGTAATGTATGTTGTTTACCTAATATTTTTATTAATAGTAGGTCGCTTTATGTCTGTCACCTGAATGCGCAAAGCATTCCACAACATTATTCGGAGCTGCATGAAACCTTCACGTCTGTCTCCGTACACGGCATCTCCGTACTCTGAGACCCGTCTTTGCCATCCACCTTGTACGGTCTTCCAGGGCACGTTCTTATACGCAATGGCCGCATTGGTATCGGGGAGGTGGAGTTGCGATATACGTGCGAGCTGACATTTCTTATTATTGCAAGATTATTGCACCCTCTTGTCCAACTTACGCGTCTTCTACTGAGTACCCATTCGTGTCTAATGTCAGGAGTGTCAGGGTCGTGCTGGGTGTCATTTACTGTTCTCCAAATATTGATTACGTTTCACAACTCGTCTCTTTCTAGTATCAATTTCCTCTGAGTACATGCACCTGGCCCGCCAGGTGGCGCTGTTATGTAAACACGCATCTCTGCGTACGTCTGTTTTAAAATAAAAATACTAAAATATTTCATTCGATTTTAGTTGTTTTTAGTGGATAAGGCATCAAATATCTAGGGAAAGTTTGTGACAAAAATCTTATTAGTTTAATCTTAAATCTACAGTGTTAATTGGTGACAATAATTACTAAAGATTACGATCGTTTAACGTAACCTTAACGAACAATTAGATACGCAAATATCATATAAGGTGGCAATACAAACAGGGACTACAGTGGTGTGCAAAATAATCTGCAATTAATGAATTAATTATATTCTTAATGAATGCGTCACTGTGTGTTTCCTTCCTATTTTCCTACTCCCCTTCTTTTTGACGATTTAAAGAGATATTTATCAATAAAGAAATTTTATAATATAATAACTTCTATATTACATGGTTTATGAGGCTGATTTTTTTAAAACATAATGAGTTTACTATTGTGAACCCATTTTTATTCATTTCGTTGCTGGCTATTCTGGGTTTTTTGTCTATTAATTTTTAGCCAAGCCCTTTTAACATGAAAATATGAGTGTAGATAAAGTAGTGTATGCAACTGCATATAATTAGGTATTAAAACACTCGTGTCAAACTATTATCATACTCGGCTTTGGCGGTGCAGGATAATGGTAGCCGCCAAATGTTGGGAAGCGAAGATGGTGAGAAGGTAGAAAAGGGTAATTACCCACCTGGCCGGGTGTTGTGACCAGGGGACCAAGGTTCCAACAGTTGATCGTCGGAAGTTGTATATATGTCGTGGAAGTTGGCACATTTCTCTAGCGCAATGTAGGATTGTTAGCGCCATCTATGTGCGGATGCTTGCTAACCTTGTGTTCGTGTACTCGTAATGTGAGTGTCGTTGAGTTTCCCTGGTGGAGCGATAGATGTCGCTACATCGGCTACGCCTTGTATGATAAACAGGCACTCATGTTTTAGTACCCCCTTTTACATGACAGTTGCATAAACTACTATTTTTAAATTTTACTTACGGGCGTTAAAAAGTGTATCCTTAAACGAATTTCGAATATGTAATTGGAACATTACGCTATGAGTGTAGATAAATATTATTATTTACCATGTGTAAATGTATTATTCGAGCGCTATAACACAACCTGACAAAGGAATATAAAAAAATTGGGAATGCAAACAATGCTATCAAAACTGGTCTATTTAGCGTTAACCAATGGATTTCGTCACCCAGCGTAAAAAGTTAATTATTAGTGTGTTCACAAGCAATGAGGAGTTTTCCAGTAGGTATAGATAGTTTGTTTCAAAAAGCATCAATAGATGGCGCTCCTACAATTTTGGTAATCTTTTTATAATCTGTATGATGGTGGCAGTGATTTCATGCAGCCAACTAATACTAAACTTAAAAATAAAATGTTTAATAATATAAACATAACTGTTAAAGGTTGAACGATAGGTAAAAAGAAATATTTATAGAAGTTAGCACTATGTTCCATTATTATTACAACCTCTAAAATGGTTGAAAACTATTGACAAATACAATATTATCCAATACAACGTACCCAGTGTTTATATCTTGTTTGCTAAGAACCTATTTCAAGCTATTATCAATTACCAAAATTGTCGGGGCGCCATCTAGTGAGTGGTTAGAAATGCTTTAGATACCTATTGGAAAACTCCTCATTGTTTTGAGTCACTTTGTACTGAACACATACAATATTTTAAATAGTAAATTAAATAGAAGTTGCCCGGATTTTCGAAACAATGCCGAGGAAAGGAAAGTGTTACAAAGGGAAAATATATAATTAAAGTCAGGATTACAGAATGCTGAAGCAGAAATAGAAAACTTATTATCGGAAAATTTTAAACTGCCGCATCTTATGAAGTAACATGAATCTAGATTAGATATATTAAATAGAATATGTAGATCAAGTACTAAGAAGGAATCTCACCGGAAATCTCCTAGGAGTATATTAGATCTTTCACAACAACAGTCGCCAGCCCCGAGTACTTCAAAATCGCATCCGCCTGCATCGGCAACTCATGAAACCGTTCGTACTACGACCGTGGCGCCATCAAGCGCATTGTCACAGAAAGCAAATTCAGGTGTACCCGAAGAGTTACCGAAGTGTATCACCAACACATGGACTTACTACCCAAAGGGACTGCGCACTGCTTTGACTAAAACCGGGCAGAGCGAGAGTCACCATCGATAGTCTTGTGTCCCTTTCTAGTGTTGCCACCATTGTTGATGCAAATTCCGAATTACTTTTATTATTTGGCGCGGACACTGACCTCAGGGCCAGGCAGAGCTGGACCGGGTGCAATCTGAAGGTCATGTTTTCACCAGGGTCCAGCCCAAGCTTTATTTTATTTTATTTTATTTATTTCCATACAGTTTAACAGCAATAAAATTTAGTTATAATTGTACAATTCAAAGTTGCAATGCCAATTACAAAACTGCGGTTTAAAATTTTGAAAATCAAACCATATTTCAGTCCAGCAGGTATAGCTCCTACCGTTCCATTTATGAGTTACATTAGATATTTATGACGTAAAAATAAAAATACAGAAACAGAAATAGAAATAGAAATGCAGGCCTATCCCATGCGACCTGTTTGTGCGTGTGTGTGTGTGTTTGTGTGTGGGTGTGTGTGTGTGTGTGTGTGGGTGGGTGTGTGGGTGGGTGTGTGTGTGTGCGTACGTGTGTCGTGTGTCATGTGTCACTCGGACCGAAGTTCTTGCTGCACTCCCCTAACAAACTGAGCCCGCCGAAGTAGAAATATATCGACCGTACGGGAGAAGCGGGCTTCATACACATCAATAGCTCTATTGATGGGTGAGCCCAGGGCGTAGCCGCTGCGTACTCGACCATAGTCCAGCAGGCGAGGCCAGCGACCTCCTCGACGCGCGCGCGCATCCCCCGCACAGAACGAAATCCGGGACAGCAAATCTGGACTATCCACCTCGCCGTGAAGTACATCGCGCAGAAACCTAATATCCGCAATCAAACGCCTATCCTCTAGGGAAAACATTTTGTATTTAATCAGGCACTCCTCATATCCTAATCGTTCGCACCCAGCAATGTAATTAAAACGCCTAAGGAACGCTTTCTGTATGGACTCCAATCTACCACGGTGGTTCGCGTAAATTGGAGACCACACAGGCGACGCGTACTCAAGTACACTCCTAACATATGCGTAGTAAAGAATTTTAAATGCTGCAGCTGAGTTAAGAGGCTTACACGCTCTATATATGAAGCCCAACATTTTCACAGCTTTAACAGCGATGTGCTCATATTGTGCAATAAAATTCAATTTATAATCAAGAATTACACCTAGATCCCGGACTTGGTGTACCCTATCAATTACGCTACCGTCCAACTTATAGGAGTAGGCGTCTGTACTCCTCTGTCTAGTGAAAGAGATCGTTTGACATTTCTTGACGTTTAGCTGGAGACCATTCCGGGAACAGTACTCAGAGACTCTATCCAGGTCCTCTTGTAGTAATGTGCAGTCCGTAGGATGCTTAATAGGCATAAAAATTTTGGTATCGTCTGCATACATAAGAAACGATGCATGTCGAAAGCATTGTGCATAATCAAATAGACAAACATTAAACAGTAATGGACCCAGGTGTGAGCCCTGGGGTACTCCGGAGGGAATGGTAGCAAACTGAGAGCGGTAACACCCAAGCCTGACAGCCTGACTTCTGTTGCGAAGGTATGACTCAAACCACCGCAGCAGATCACCGTGTACCCCGACTTGTTCAAGCTTATTTAAAATCGTGTCGTGGCAAAGTCTATCAAAACATTTTGAATAGTCGGTGTAAACGACATCAACCCGGCGGCCCCCATCCATATGCCTGGCAACAGTGTCGACAAATTCGGCTAAGTTAGTGAGAGTTGATCTCTTGCGCATAAATCCATGTTGGGCGTTCGGAACACTGCGCGCGACGACGGGATATACCTGATCATAAACAATCAACTCAAACAATTTGCTAAAAACTGTTACCCTGCTACTCGGAAACTATTGGCCCTAGAACACTAGTTCCTAGAGTTAAATGATAGCACTCCTCGAGATCATCATTTCGTATGACAGCTGTCAAAGTTAAATCTTTTATAACTCGGTACCCATTGGTCCTAAAACACTAGTTTCTAGAGAGAAATGATAGTACTTGTTGAGATCTACATTTCGAATGACAGCTTTCAAACTTTGAACTGAAATAACTTCTAAACTATTGGTGCTATAACACTCGTTCCTAAATAAAAATTATAGTGTTCGTCGAGATGTACATTTTGCATGACAGCTGTCAAACTTAGAACTGTTGTTACTCGGAAACGATTGGCCCTAGAACACTAGTTCCTAGAGTAAAATGATAGTACTCATCGAGATCTACATTTCGGATGACAGTTCAAAGTTTGACAGCTGTCATACGAAATGTAGATCTCGACGAGTACTATCATATCTCTTTCGAAACTAGTGTTCTAGAACCAATGGGTTCCGAGTTATAACACATTTAAGTTTGACAGCTGTCATCCGAAATGTAGATATCGACGAGTACTATCACTTCTTTTTAGAAACTAGTGTTGTACCGAACTCTTTTATCTGTTTTGTGGAACAAAAAGTCGTAGGTTAATAATTATGTCGACTCGACGTTTGTTGGAGAAACGTTCAGTAGATCAAAAGGTATTTTGACAACTACTTATCGGATTGTACGGATTACCTCATAATAATACCAAATTCACGGTAAATATATTTCTCCAATATAGGCAACACCAAACATGACACTTGTCAATTTAGAATGACGGTGATTATGCCAATAACATTGTGTTTACACTGTTAGAAAGGGACAAAGGACTATCGATGGTGACTCTCGCTCTGCCCGGTTTTAGTCAAAGCAGTGTGCAGTCCCTTTGGGTAGTAAGTCCATGCACCAACAATAACAAAAATAATAATGAGTGTATACGACGGCGAAATATGGTTATTGTAGGCGACAAACAAATTAAGGGACTTTGTAAAATTGTAACGCGATCTCGATGTGATAAGTGGAACGACCAATATAGCATATTTTCATTTGTAAAACCAAACGCTATCTTAAAGGATGCACTAAGCTATTGCAATAACTTAAAAGATTTAAATATAAATGATTACGTATCATATGTACAGGCGGGAATGATACGAATCCAAATGTAGTATTTGGAAATTTGTATTCTATCACTATTGTTCATATACTGTCTAAAATAGTAGAAAAAGCAATGTATGTAAGGTTAAGTGAATTAAGAGTTATTTAGACAATCGAAAGCAGTGCACAGAGTTAACCAGATTAGTCAAGGGAAATAATAGGGTAACTAAACAGTCCTAACGATCGTCATTCTTAAATAAAGGGTCAGGCGTACTGCAAGGTAGTATCTTAGGGCCGGTATTGTTCCTTTTATATGTAAATGATCTACCTACAGTTACCACACACCTCACACAAATGTCTTTTATTCGCCGATGACATGACGGTAATAGTAAAGGGTGAAGATTTATCCAATTATGAAAATAATTTAAATAATGCGTTGAATAATATAATAACTTACCCAATGAAATTAAAAATTTACCGGAAAGAGAGTTTAATAATAAGTTAACAGAATGGCTTTTCAAGTATTGCTTTTATGATATGAATGAATACATAAATTTTAGAGATATGGTACCGATTAACACTTACTTATGTTAAAAATGACTGAAATAATTTAATAAGCGTTAGCCATTATGATTTTATTTGTATAATTATAATATTTGTATGCCTACAATTGGGGTTAACACAGAGACACTCATAAACATTACAATATCTTGATGAATCTGTATGCCTATCTGTGTCACAAATAAATGCCTTTGACTTTGGTGGTCATGGGTGATTTTAATACTGACCTATGCAAGTCTAACCTTTATAGTCGGAGATTGGTCTCTATTGTCGAATTGACTAACCTTCACGTGCTCCCTCTAAACCAAAGCATACTAATCTCGAAACGTCTGATACCTGGCTTGATCTTTTACTTACCTCTTCTCAGGATTTGGCCATTAATCATGGTCAACTATCTGCACCTGTGAGCGTCGGTGGCCGAGCGGTTAGAGTATGCAACTCGTAAGCCAGAGGTCCTGTGTTCCAATCCCGCTCCGGCCATGAACCAATGACTTTTTTCTGAGTTATGTACATAAGTTGAATACTAACCGATGCTCTTACGGTGAGAGAAAACATCGTGATGAAACCTGCATATTCAGGCGACTGGATGTGTAACCATGATCCAATTTGGGCAGGTTCCCCTGGTAGCAGGGTCATGGAGGTCAGATGGCAGTCGCTCCACTGTAATTACCTGACCTGCCGAATTCTGGATCATGGTCAAGGCGGACCCTGGGTCCTCGTGCGCGAGAGCACAACCGGGACATTAACGCCAAGATGATTATTATTTTTTTAACTATCTGCACCTGGATTCTTTAGGCATGACCTTATCTACTTGACGTATAATATAAAACCTCCAAGCCGGTTAACATTGACGTGTGTGGGTTTAGGAGGATAGTTGTCGATGCTCTTGGCGTGGATGTGGTGGGAACTGGAGTGCGTATTTTGCGGCTTCATTATTTGATTATGCCGCAAAATATGCACCCATACATCAATAATATATATATCCTTTAAGCTTTTCCAAAACTTTTTGCCCCACAAAACTAAAATTTTGCTTGCTCAAGCGTTATTCCTCCCAATACTTGACTATGCTGACGTATGCTACCTAGATGTCACTGAGGAGTTACTTTACAGACTCGAACGTTTGCAAAATATAGCGATACGTTTTATTTATGTTCTTCGCAAATACGATCATGTTTCCGAGTATCGTGCTCAGTTGAAGTGGCTTCCCATCCGGCGGCGGCGTGATATGCATATCTTTTCCTTTCTGTACAAAATCCTCTATGATCTCTCTGCTCCCGACTATCTCCGCTCACGTTTTCAACATGTTCCCCCTGACACTCGTTCTAGGCGCCCCTGTATAACTAGAATGTTTGAGTTTCCTAGAACCAATACAAAAATTTTCCACAACTCCTCTGTGCGTGCTGTGCAGCTATTGAACGGACTTCCCAAGGCTATCCAAGAAAGCCCCACTTTCCCCATTTTTAAGATGAGAATAAGGGAACACTTCTTATCTACACAGCTATGATAGGTATATAGTATGTATATATTTACGTATTTATATTATATGTATATATTTATGTATTTATGTTATATATTATAGGATTTAATTTAGGTTAATAGATTTTTTTTATATTATCTAAAAGTAAATGCCCAAGTACCCGTGATATCGCTTCCACACCTTTCAGGTTGGCTGGAAGAGATCTCTTGCAGAGATAAGCTCGCCTTTGTAAACTATGTTTAAGTGTTAACGATGTAACATTGTTTTATGTACAATAAAGAATAAATATTGCTTCCCTGCCTATGCAGTCGAATCCGTCTTTTGTCCCGTCACCAATGAGGTTAAAAACACCGTCATTAATCGACTCCAAAACAATGGGTTGACGCATATAATTAATTTTTCACTTTCCTCCTCAACGTTTACTAATATTTGGCGTAAGGCATTGGTTATCCCACTTCCCAAAACTTCCTCTCCCTCATCCTCAAATCATTTCACACCTATATACAGGGTGACCTTAGCCTATGATCATTATAATGAAACCCTATCTAAGACTGCTACTCAGCAGCATCATAAAATAGGTCTTTCTTTAATTAGACAAAAAATCATAAAACTATATTTTCTAACAAATTATATTGTAACTTAATCGGCAACAATTACAACATAGATAGATAGATTAACTCTTTATTGCACACAAAATTACAGGAACAGGAACATTTAACAGGTCTATTTAAACATTGTGGGCAAATGCCTTATCATACTGTATCCCGACAACACGAATGTCGTGGTTTAATGAATTATTGAAATTTATGACATGACACATGAGAAGTGAGCAGGCGTGGATCCAGGATTTGCTTTAGAGGGGGGGAGGTCGGGGGGCAAAAGTCAAAATTTTAGGTTATTAAAGAGATAACGCCCCGAGTTAAATAACATGGTGTGATCAATAGGATCGAGCTTTCGGGGTTATTTCAAGATATTTCGGGGTTAAAAACCGTTGTTCTCCTGGAGAACAACGAATACGTGAGCGAGCGGAGCGAGGTCGAAATTTTTGACATTAACAGCTGGAGTTGAATATTTGTAATGTTGAATGTGCGATTGTAAATCAAAGTCGGGCTGAGGGGAGGGGCAATTGCACAATTGCACCCATTGCCCCCCCGCCTGGAAGTGAGTGACGTTATGGTACACTTCAAATTTTGTTAAATTACAATACAATTTTTGTCAAAATTCAAAAGACCATGCAACCATGTACAGACTGCTTCTGAGTAATGAATTTAAAATCGTCGATTTTTCGGTAAATACTGGACTGATTGTTATGATAGGTACCTTGCAGTTTTTTTTAAATACCCTCCTCAACTAATAGTATTCGACTTTGTCCAGAGCGCAAAGACACCTTGTATATTCTTCCCTTTTTGTCTGAACTCCTAGAGGCACACAAACAATTTTTAGCTTTTGTGTTTGTAAGCGACGCGCATGCATATGCTTTTGATTTATTTAATCTTTTGTCAAATCTTTAGGTGTAGTTGCATAAAGCTATTTTATCTACACTCATATTGTAATGTTCCAATTACATATTCGAAAACAGTCGTTTAAGGATACACTTTTTTCACGCCAGTCTATATAATTTTAAAAAATTACTTTATGATACAGCATTTCCCATATTATTTTCATGACAGCTGTAACGTAAAATAACTGTTTAATCATTGTTCAACACTTATATTTTTCAAATTATTGTCGGGGGCCCGGACGCGGCCAAATGTAGGCTGAACACCTAAATGTCTTTAACAAATTCAAAATTTAAATTTTCCTGTTTATATTTGTGTGTAATTATTTTCCCGCTAAAAAGAATATTATTTTCTAATTGTTGTAACTTGTTTGTGAATGTTTTTTCTTGTTTGAAGCAAATAAATAGATAAATGTGAAAGTAGTGAAGTGAATTTTCCGCCGCTTGATATCCTTGAAGCATAGATACAACGGAACTGACTCGCAGCTTACTTCCAGCAAATACACCTAATGCCATCTTATAACCAATTTCGGAACTATAAATAAAGTTGTGAGAGTGAATATGGAGAGCACTAAGCTGACGATTCTTGTGCTAGTCGATTTTCCAATTGCGTGAACAATGACATCTTGCTGGCTGTCTTGGCTCACCTCGGGGCATCATCCTCGGTGACGGATTGGTTCGCGTCCATTCTCCGCTGTCGTCAGCAGGCAGTGCAAGCGGATGGGTTATCCTTCAGCTGGCGTTCCGCAGGGAGGTATTCTTTCTTCAAATCTCTTTTCTCTATTTATAAATCCGCTGACTCAAAATACCTGCTCATATCACTTGTATGCTGACGACCTGCAGATATATGCAGCCGCTGAAGCCTCTTATATCTCGGATGCGGTGCGTGCACTTCTCAATGACCTTGACACCATCCAGGATTGGTCGAACAGGATCGGAATCTCCGTCAATCCCGCTAAGTGCCAAGCCATTATTTTAGGTAGCCAGTATTTAATGAAACGCCTTTTCATTGTTCCTCTGATTCATTACAACGGTGTACTAGTTACTCATCTAGTTAGTTAGTTAGTTACTCATCAACTAGGTAAAAGATTTGGGGTTCTATATGGATAATACATTCAGTTGGGCTGCTCATGTAACAGAGGTTAGCAGGAAGGTTACGGGTACTCTGTTCTTTTTATAAATTTAAATTTTGCCTTCCTCCTGCTACCAAACTCTAAACTATGCTGACGTGTGTTACCCCGATAACAACCAACATTTTTTACAAAAGCTGGACCGTCTCGTTAACAACTGCACTATGTTCATTTTCGGTTTACGAAACTATTACCATATCTACAAATTTCGTGCCAAGCTCCGATGGCTCACTATTCGCCAGCGCCGTTATTTAAGACCACTTGCTGTACTGTATTACATGATAGTTTGGGGTAGCCGAATCGTGTAATATATATAATTTTGGGGGTCTTGCTGCACCACGTCCGTAGGCTATACCCTAGAGACCCTACACGTGACCCCCGGGTGGTGCGAAGAGTGCAGCCGAAATTGCTTGGTGGTAGGGCCTCGGCCCGCATGGCTAGCGACCACCCACGGAGATGAGTCTGCATGGCGCTAAGCAGCCCATGGGCTGTGTTCCGCCAGAGTACTCCGTGAGCCATTTCCCCTCGTCCGAGTGCTGTAATGTTGGTACTCTGTAGGTCCCAGTTTTGTGTCGGACATGATAGGGGGGTGGGCGTGACAGGTTGGCGCGTGGGCCAGGGAGACCCGATGAAACGGCTCGTCGCTGGCCGCCCGCCAGTTAGTAGGGGACCCGAACCCGGGCATCACTTTCAACCTCCGGCCCGGGAGGCTGTCCCGCCAACTGCGCGAAAAATCCTGGGGATTCCTGTCGTGCCGGGGTAGGAGACCGGAGTGGACCCGACAGGTATCTTCAGGGGGGATCTGGGGCCCTTCCGTCCCCCGTGCCAGCTTTTCACACAACCCATCCCTCTGCAGCGTCCTGTAGCAAAACATCTTTGCCCTGCTGGATACCAATGTTACAGCACTCCTTTTTTACCCCTCTAAAAATACCATGGCAAAAAGTAAAACAAAGAGTAAGGTTTTTTCAGCGGCACCTCTTTCCACACTTCGAGTGGACTTTTGCAACATCAGGGGCCTCCACTCCAACCTGAACGCCGTACATCACCACCTTGAGACGGCGAAGCCTGCCTTACTCTTTCTGACTGAAACACAGATATCACCTCCGGCCGACACTTCGTACCTCCATTATCCTGGGTACAAGTTAGAACACAGGTATCTTCCTCGCGCTGGTGTGTGCTTATTCGTCAGAGGTGATATCTGCTGTCGACGTCTTGCCATTGAACAGAGTGACGAATCTGTTTTGTGGGTGTGCGTGGAACAGGGAGGTTCATCCCGTGTCTACGCATGCCTATACAACAACCGTCACGGCGTAGGTGAGACAAATCGGTTTTTTGAGCACATTCAATGCGCTACCGACAGGGTTCTTGAGCGGTGTCCTTCGGCTGAGTTGGTAGTTTTAGGAGACTTTAATGGTCACCACACTGAGTGGCTAGGGTCAAGCCGCCCTACCAACCCCGCCGGGAGATCCGCCCACGAATTTGCTTTGGCCAATGGTCTCACGCAGCTGGTATTAGAACCCACCTACTTACCGGATGTTGTGGGCCGTAATCCTTCTTTGTTAGACCTTCTGTTGACCTCCCACCCAGACGGTTATCGGGTGTCCGTCGATGCTCCTCTTGGGACATCTGACCACTGCCTGGTCCGTTCTGAGGTGCCTCTTGCTAAACCCGAACGGGCTCGCCCCAGTGGGTCACGCAAGGTATGGCACTATGGTTCAGCAGACTGGGATGGATTGCGAGAATTCTTCGCGTCGTACCCGTGGATGCAGCTTTGCTTTTCCTCAAATGACACCAACACCTGTGCCGCCGCTGTAGCTGATGTCATACTGCAGGGAATGGAATGTTTTATCCCATCTTCTGTAGTCCGTCTCGGCGGCAAAAGTCAGCCCTGGTACGATAGGCCTAGTGCTGAGGCAACTCGCCTGAAGCAGGATGCTTTTCGTGCCTGGACAATGGCTCGGGCCCAAAAGGACCCTAACACCCACATTTTGAGGAAAAAGTACAATGCTGTATCGAGGTCTACAAAGAGGGTAATGGCCAGAGCAAAATTTAATTTCATCGGCGGAATTGGAGAGAAACTGATCAGCTACCCCTCTGGGAGCCGTGCTTTTTGGTCTCTCTCCAAAGCTGTCGAGGGGAACTTTTGTCGGCCCACCCTTCCACCTTTGCGCAAGCCGGATGACCAATTGGTCCACACAGCAAAAGAGAAAGCCGATCTCTTAGGTAATCTTTTTGCTCATAACTCAACTCTGGATGATGGGGGAGCTGCACCGCCTACCATCTTACGGTGTGAGGGCATCATGCCCGAGATTCGTTTCACCCAAAAAATCATAAAACGTGTGCTTCTCTCCCTAGACATCCGGAAGTCCAGTGGACCTGATGGCATTCCGGCTATCGTTCTCAAAAAATGTGCTCCCGAGTTGTCTCCCGTGTTAATGCGCCTATTCAAGCTTTCCTACACCTCTGGAACGGTGCCGTCTTCATGGAAGCTAGCCCATGTGCATCCGATACCCAAGAAGGGTGACAATTCGGACCCATCAAACTACAGGCCTATAGCGGTAACCTCCTTGCTCTCTAAGGTGATGGAGCGGATCATCAATATCCAGCTCCTTGGGTACCTCGAGGATCACCAGATGATCAGTGACCGTCAATATGGCTTCCGTCATGGTCGCTCAGCTGGTGACCTTCTTGTGTACCTAACACACCGGTGGGCTGAGGCTGTCGAGAGCAAGGGGGAGGCTCTGGCTGTCAGTCTTGATATAGCCAAGGCATTTGATCGGGTCTGGCACAGGGCACTGCTAACAAAACTCCCGAAGTACGGTATCCCCGAGGGGCTCTGCAATTGGGTATCCAGCTTTCTGTCTGGACGGAGCATCCAAGTCGTTGTCGACGGATGCTGCTCCGATACCAAGACCATTAATTCTGGAGTACCCCATGGTTCAGTGCTATCTCCCACGCTGTTTCTTCTGCATATCAATGATATGCTGAATATTCCCAGTATTCATTGCTATGCAGATGACAGTACTGGAGATGCTTGTTATACTGGCCGTGCGAATATCCCTCGTTCCGTGGTGTCGGAAAGCCGAATAAGACTTGTGTCAGAGATTGAACACTCCTTGGAGCAAGTTGCTCACTGGGGCAGACTGAACCTAGTGGAATTCAACCCTTCAAAGACACAGGTCTGCGCATTTTCCGCCAAAAAGGATCCCTTTGTCAATGTGCCGAAGTTCCAAGGGACACCCCTTTCCATCTCAAAAAGTATCGGGATCCTTGGTGTCGACATATCGGATAACGTGCGCTTCCGGAGTCACCTAGAAGGTAAGGCCAAACTGGCTTCGAAAAAGCTTGGCGTGCTTAACCGGTCCAGGCGATACTTCACCCCAGGGCAGCGCCTGCTGCTGTACAAGGCACAGGTGCGGCCTCATATGGAGTATTGTTCCCATCTTTGGGCCGGCGAAACTGCCGACCTGCTTAATCCTTTGGACTCCGTACAGAGACGCGCCGTACGAATTGTCGACGATCCCATACAAACAAGCAAGTTAGAACCACTGGCTAACCGAAGGGACTTTGGCTCCCTGTGTGTGTTCTATCGGCTGTACAATGGGGAGTGTTCCGAGGAACTTTTCGATCTGGTGCCCACAGCACAATTCCGCCATCGCACCACCCGCCGTGGGCTGGGTACTCATCCCCACTACGTAGACCCTCTGTTGGTCACCACGCGAAGGTTCGAAAGAACGTTTCTCGCTCGTACGATTCGGTTGTGGAATGAGCTCCCAGCCACAGTGTTTCCTTTGGACTATGACATGGGATCGTTCAAGAGGTATATTAGAGGTCTCTTTAGAGGCGGGCAACGCATTGGTGACTCCCCTGGTGTTGTCCATATGCGGCGGTGACCACTTTCCATCAGGTGGCCCGCTTGCCTGTTTGTCTGCTAAGTAACATTAAAAAAAAATATATATATATATATATATATTACACAATTCGGCTACCCCAAACTATTTAAAGAGTATATTTCAATCCTTTCTGACTCTCACAACCTATCTTTGCTCCACACATAACCAATTATTGAATATGCCTCTACATCGCACCGGCTTTACATCTAACACTTTTGCAGTTAAGACGATATGGCTCTGGAATGATCTCCCCTGTGATATCGGACTATTACCCAACAAATATTATTTTAAGAAAGCGGTGCATAGTCATTACTAGAGTGCTCTATAATACTCGCTCTCCCTCCCCGTTCGACCCACTTCACTGTATTCTTCACACTTCTCTTCACATTGTCTAATAGTGCAGGAAAATTAAGTTTTAATCCGGACATTGATAATTACTAAACGGGACCTTTTGGAATATGTTCGGACACCCCATGATAACGCTCAAAAATGTCCCCAAGGCTTCCCTGTTGGGATAGCCGAGATATCCTGGAAAAACTAGAAAAACGTTTCTTTGACTGAATTGACCAATCGTTTTTAGGAGATAAAAAATTACACATTTTAAAACAGTACCTATTGATATATAAAAATGACGCCCTTTATGATTCCCAAAACAAGACATGCAAATCATGTACTTGTGCCTATGCATTAGTAAAGTATATAATAAAATAAATGCAAACGAAGTTTAAACACGAAGCAAAACGATTACTTCGTATGCAAGAAAAGGACAATATTTTAAAAAATTGTAGCATTTGAAAATGAAGTTTGAATTAGTTTACAAGTGTTTCACTCCCTAAGATCCGTTCTTATACATAATATTGAAGATAAAAGACAGTAAGAATGACAATGATAAATGAATGAATATGTGTGAAGCAGTCACTCACTCGCGCTCATCGCCCAGCTCGTCCTGCAGCCGGTCGAGGCGCGCCAGCACGCCGTCGCGGTCGCGCCGCAGCGCCGCCGCCGTCGCCTGCGCCGCCAGCGCCACGTCAGACTTCACAGCCAGCTCCGCCTCCGTCGCGGCCAGCTGGGGACGTGGGAGCGTGACATGGGAGAAGTGCAGCAACCTCAACGCAACTCAAAACTTCTTTATTGATTAGTACATTTAAGCCACATCAGACTTCACAGCCAATTCCGCTTCAGACGCGGCCAGCTGGGGACATCGTTTTCATAATTCTCTGTTTTTACATATTTAACTTACATTTCATATATTGATTTAGTGAGTTTCGGCGGTCGCACGACACAAATTAAACATTTTTATTTAGCAACTCTGGTGCTGACAGAATATCAGTGTTGTAAGTTTCACCGACTAGCAACAATATGCTGAGTCGGCTCCGATTCCTTGGGCAGTGCAAGATACTTTCTAGTTAAATGTAAATTTATGAATTTGTTTCTCTCTGTGTACTAAGTATTTTGTATTGCTTCTTAGAATAAACAGATTCTATTTTATTCTACATTGAAGAAGTGCAACAGCGTCAAATCTAAAAATCGGCTTAAAATCTCTTTATTGATTAACACATTCAATATCTCTTTCAATCGACAAAAAGGTGGGGGGTCGGAAAGTAGGAAAGAAACATACAGTGACACGTTAGCCTCCATGACCGCGCCCGTTAATAAATAAATAAATAAATAATAAATAGTCGTGGACAAATTCACACAGCGCCATCTAGCCCCAAAGTAAGCAAAGCTTGTGTTATGGGTGCTAGATAACTGATAAACTACTTACATACTTTTTTTTTTTTTTTTTTTATATATACATACTTATTATATATAGAACACCCAGACCCGTAACAGAAATAAAAATTCATCATTTCAATTTCTGCCCGGCCGGGAATCGAACCCGGGACCTCTTGCGTGGCAGACCGATGTTGACCACTGAACCACTCAGGTCGTCAAATACCAGGCAGAGACGGACCGCCCGACATATTTTATAGGTATCTATTAACGTCGCACGGGTCATTCTATTAACAGTGGAGTTGCCTCTCCACTCGGGAAAAGTTTCTTTAAAACAGTATGCGACTGTTTTGTCTTTAAGGTGCGAGCGTAACAGCTACCTAGGCGTAGACACGTGACTTAGCTACCGCCCTGTCATATGCTCATTGCAAATTGCTACGTATGAGTATACCCATCCACTTTCGCTCATTTCAGTGTACCTCAGCGAGGCGGCTAATCGCGTTTATCAAGTGTGAGGTGTATACCAACCCTGCCGCAGACTCAGTGCCGACGCGTACCTACATACACAAGCCCTGACCTGTAGTTGTTATTGTAACAGCTATAATATTAATCATCTTTGCCTTAATGTCCCGGTTGTCATTTGGCAGATCAGGTACGTTCAGTGGAGCGACAGCCATCTGACCTCCGTGGCCCTGTTAACAGGGGGACTTGACCAGATTGGATCATGGTTAACTGAATGTGCAGGTTTCACCACGAAGTTTTCGCTCACCGTAAGAGCATCGGTCAGTGTTCAACTAATGAATGTACAAAACTTGTTGAACAACTATCTGCAGTGATACCCCCTATCTCCGATTATACGCCGCCATTTTGATGCAATTGAGTTTAAACCAATCGCAGCAAGACTCTCTTGCTCTTGGTGCGATTGGTCCACACTCGAGAATCGAGATGACACCGTTCAAATCGGACGTGTCTAGTAATTAATTATATTATTAATTATTTGCGAAGTCGCGACCTAGTTTTTGGCAGTAAGCAATATCTGTGTCAACTGTGTCGATTTCTGTGTGAATCATATTAGTATAATGACTAAGTGCTAGTTTTAAAGTGGAAAAATGGAAAGTTTAATAAGGCGCAGCCCCCAGCTACGCCTACGCAGGTGACCTGTACCCCAAACCCGACTTCCGCGGAAGAAGCTTTAGAAACGGTGTCGACGCCCGAAATTCAACGTTGGATGACGTCAATCGAACAGTGCCTTAACGAGATTTGTACAGTATCAGCCGAAGATAAGCTGAATTCGGACCAGAAGCTCAAAATTAACAACTTAAGCCGGAAAATTGGTAGTGGGACCTCGCAGATGGCTGTGCTGTACCAAGCCCTAAAAAAAATGGCGCTCAAACTCATAGTATGCTTCAAGCCCTAAAAGACAAGCACGACTTATCACAGCAGCTACAAGACCTAAAACAAAGCATTAAAAATTCTCAAAACCTACGACAGGTACCATTTCCTTCGCCGATATGGTTAAGAAAAAAGATAATGATTTCATAAAGCCCATTAACTTGAGTACCATTGCCATATATCCGGAAGATAAACAGAAGTCGAGTGAGGAAACTAAATCTCTCGTCCAAAAACTCATCCGCCCGGAAGAAATGCAGCGGCACGTGAGAGGCCTCCGTAAGACGACGAATGGCGGAGCTATAATAAGCCCTGCGAACAAAAGCGACGTAGAGAAGCTAAAGCAATCTACCCGGCTGACATCCTCTGGCCTGACCGTAGATGAGCCCCATAAACGCAGACCTAGAATTATAGTTATCGGAGTACCCGCGTCGATGCAACAGTCCGTGGTCTTCAAGTGCGTTTTTAATCAAAACCTGGCAAAAAGCTAGATGATATGACACTTGAGATCTTTTTGACGTCTATAAAGTTGAGTCATAAGTCGGGGAAGAAAGATGCCGAGACCTGTAATTACATTTTAAAAGTACCTACTCTCATACGTAAGGCGCTCATAGCGCAAGATAGAGTCTTCGTAAACTGGTCAGCATGCACTGTCAGAGACTTCACTCTTGTCACTCGCTGCTTTAAGTGTCAGCAGTATGGACATGCAGCAAAATCTTGTCGTCAAGCTGATATCACGTGTGGCCATTGTGGCGATCTAGGTCACTCACTAAACGACGGCACAAAAAAGACTCAGCCAGCAAAGCTCGCGCTTCAAAAAGCCGAGCAACCATACAACAGGTGCTCCTGAATGTCCCACCAAGTTAATGGCCGAAAAAAGGTACATAAACACCGTAGATTATGAGGGCGCCTGAGAGCGCCAAATATAGTGATAAGTTTTAGAACTTTCTTTGTGTGAATGCCGGATTATCTCTTTAAGGTTTTAGATTATTTCTCTGTATCCGAGTCAAGGTCTTGTGATGTAGAGAACTGTATACAATATGTTTCCGCTTACGGTAATCCATTAACCATACTAACACAAAACATACGTAGTGTCTTTCGAAATTTCGACAACTTTACCGCATTCCAACAGTGACTAAACATTGCCTGTGATATCATTGCTTTAACCGAATGCTGGCTAAATAACCAATACAATGTGCCTATAATGGAAGGCTACAATCAGTACAATAGTAAAATAAATTACAATCAGAATGACGGGGTAGTGGTTTACATTAAATATACTTTGGGTGTGACCGTTGAAGAACCCAATATGAGAGATTGTAATCGAATTCTTATCAAAATTGGCACAGATGTTGCTATACTGGCCTTATACAGGCCACCTTCTTTTAGGCAAACAGATATATTTATAGAGTCATTAAACGAGACACTACATAGTTTATCATCTTTCAAAAATATAGCTCTGGTGGGAGACATAAACTTGAATATACGTCCAGAGTGTTCAGATGCAGCTGGTCACGAATATCTTAATCTGTGTTATTTTCATGGCTTACTTTCAGCGCACCCATCAGAGCGGCTCTTGTTTGGACCATATCATGCTTAAATCGAATCTTCAATCAATTGTACTAGTGACTAACTCCACAATAACCGATCATAATGCTGTACTACTAACCTTAAATCTTAAGACACCTAAAGTATGTCAAACAAAAACATTCGCCAAGTTAAATGAAAATAAACTTGAAAACGATTTATATAATATTGACTTAAGCCCAGTTTACATTTCTGCTGACGCGAATAGTAGTATGCCTTACTTAATAAAAACCGTGCAGCAAGCTATTCAGAATAGTACAAGCTATGTAAAATCGAGCCACAAAAATTACAATATAAAACCTTTGATCACGCCAGGTCTCATCCGCTGTATGAAACACAGAGATAAATTGCGCAGTAAGGCAAAATCAAATCCGCATAACTTAACATTACAACTGTCATACAAAATGAATCGGAACTTTTGTAATGATATTTTAAAAAAAGTTAAAAATAATTACGATAAAAGTTAATTAGACAAAGCCGGAACAAATAGTAAAATGATTTGGAAGTACATTAAAAAAGTTACATACACGTCAAAACAACATGAGTCGTCTTCAGGTTTACTGCAGTCGGTCCCACATGGCATCTACAAACACTGTCAATAGTTATTTTGTGAACGTAGGAAAATCCTTAGCAGAACAAATGCAGAACAGGACATTCCATACCCCGATTAATACCCCGCTGCTTGTAACACATCTTCAAACTCATTTGTGTTGCTGGATACTGACACCAAGAAGGTAGAAAGTATCATCATGAGCATGAAAGATGACTGTGCGATAGGGTGGGATGGCATATCTAACAAAAAGAAATAAAATATACTAATTCCACCTCTAACCCATATTTTTCAACAATGTTTGGCTGAAGGCATTTTTCCATAATGTCTGAAAAAACCTCTAGTTGTTCCTGTACACAAAGCTGGAAGGAAAGATGAAGTTTCAAACTATAGGCCAATTTCTTTATTGCCCGCTATTTCAAAAAAATTAGAGAAAATTATAAATAGCAGGCTAGTGCTGTACCTAGAAAACAAATCAATGTCATCGAAAAAGCAATTTGGTTTCAGATCCAAATTGTCAACTGCCGATGCTGTACACCATTTAACAGACTACTTAGCCTTTGAACTTGATAAAGGTATACCGCACCTTACAGAATACCGCAGCTAAACAATACTCTTTTAAATAGTATTGTGTTTCTGCCGGTGAGTAAGGTTTCTAGAGCTCCATGGGGTGGGAATTTGGGGAACCGTGGCTTTAGCAGTGGAGGGATATTTGCCTTTTGCTGCCAGAGTAACGTGTTATAGAGGTGGGCAACGCATTGGCGATAGTCTCGGTGTTGCTAATGTCTATAGGCAGTGGTGACCACTTTCCAACAGGTGGCCCGCTTGCCTGTTTGCCTATCGTAAGACATAAAAAAAAATGTCATCCTGTGGGAGTATTTATTGACCTTGCCAAAGCATTTGACACAGTCTACGTCATTATTCTTTTGCATAAGCTTGAATCTTTAGGAATTAGAGGTACTCAGCTTAAACTTTTTGCCAGCTACCTAGATGAGCAATGTGTTAAAATAGACAATGTGGTCAGTGCTGATCAGAAAAATACTAGTTACGGAGTTCCCCAAGGAAGTATCTTGGGACCTACTCTATTTTTATTTTATATAAACGACCTCTGCAACCTTCATTTAGACAAGGGCACAGGGATGATACTGCCCTCCTTTTCTCGGCAAGTTCGAAAGAGGAAGCCTACGAATATGCACAGAGGGGTTTTAATGTTGTAAATAACTGGCTACAGCAACATCTACTAACATTAAATGTAGAAAAGACCAAATATATTAAGTTTTCCATGCGTAAATCCAATCCTGATCAAACAATTCCGAAGCTGTACCTATGCCCATTACTGTGACCTTTTGACCAACGAGTGTAAAATAAAATAGCAAGAACAATTAAAATTAAATATTTGGGTGTAATAATTGATGAAAATCTGACATTTAAATGGCATATTGAAGCACTCTGCGGCAGAATCCGTAAATTAATATATTTTTAAAAAACTGCGATCTATTCCTAACTTTAAGCTAATAAAACAGGTTTATTTCTCACTTTGCCAATCAATATTAACCTACTGCATTACGTCGTGGGGTGGGGTAGGTAAAACGTTATTAATAAATATTGAAAGAGCCCAGAGAGAAGTTGTAAAGGTTTCTACTTTTCGTCCCTTCCTCCATCCAACGGTGTTGCTGTATAAAGCTTGTAATGTATTAACTGTAAGACAATTGTTTATATTACACACGGTACTAAAACAACACTCAGCCCTCCCATATAGCACGGAATTTATTAAAAAAAGACGGAATTATATTGTTTGCCCTCAAAATGCAACAAAACATATGTTCTCATCAAGGTTTTACATGTTCCTTGGACCGCTTCTCTACAACAGATTAAATAGAAAATTACGTCTGAATTGTAAGAAAATTGTTCAAAAAGCTCTCTAAAAGATGTCATATGAAGATACAGAGAAATTACTGTTAGTTCTAGGTTAATTTAGTATAAAATATCGATTATATTATAATTATAAACTTTTATTCTTTTTTACTTATGTTTACTTCTGTATAATTAGTCATTGTTTCATGTTAAATTTTCGCCTATTGTACTTTTTCGACGTTTAATTTTTCGCCTGAAACACAGGGTATCCTAGTTCAGGCAATTTAGTTATTATTAATTACCTTTAAAACATATTATTCTAGACGTTAAAATTTAATGTAAATGTATCCCATAAGATTTAATGAATAAAACATTTTTATTTATTTATTTAATTGCATCAAAATGGCGGCCTGCTATCGGAGATCGGCGGCACGGCTGTATTCCTGCGTATAGCCATGTATGGCAGCACACCCACCTTAGCGTGCGTCCGGTCGGCGTCGGCCCTGGCCTGGTGCGCGGCGGCGCGCTCGGCCCGCAGCGCGCGCTCGGCCGCCGCGCCCGCCGCGCGCAGCCCCTCCGCCTCGTTGCGACTGTTGCGCCAGCCTGTAGCCCAAGACCATTCTTTATAGTTAATTGTTTTTACACTTAATTGCCTTCACCGCTCATCAAAGGTCTTCTCGGCTTATCAAAGGTTAGCTGGATGAAATCCCGTTGTGGGATAAGCTCGACTTTGCATTATAAAGTGTATTTTTATTTCCTGTAATGTTATAAATTGATGCAATAAAGAGATTACATACATACATACATACCAAAGATAGATAGATAAATTCTTTATTGCCCACACAAGAATTCGAGAATCCGAAACGTTGTGACAAAAACCGTAACTATTTGTGGGCAATGGCGGTCTTATCGCTGCAAGCGATCTCTACCAGGCAACCTTTGTGTAAAGAACCGCTCGATACACAGGCAAGTCAACAACATGGTCTTATACAAGGGAACTTACACATAATACAAGGTATAAATATACATCTACATGCGAATATACACATATAACAAGACTAAAATATATATAGACAATACACCTACATTAACTACATAAAAATATTCAATATAGGACGTCAATATTCATTTGACAGTCGAAAGGAGATGCTTGCGTAACTTTGCTGTAAAGGTGTGTAACAATATTTACGGGGCTCCAGCGGTGAGTGTTCAGGCATTTTGACTCGGCATGGTTTTGGCACGCGGGCCGAAATGACTGATGCATGGAAATTACTATTTTTCCTCGGCAGTCAAAAATGTCGGGGAAAAACATTTTTTTAAACGCGGGCCCAAATGTAAGAGGAAAAATAATAATATTAATTAATCAGGCGTTTCGGCCCGCGAGCCACAACCAGACCAGAATTTACAGCCTATGTGGTGTGTGGTAACGTGCCGCCTCAAATAATAGCACCACCCCATCTCTTCTCGTGGGTGTCGTAAGAGGCGACTAAGGGACAAACCCGAAAGATGGGCAGCAGCATCTTTCTAGGTACATTTATATCTACTGCACTGCGATCGCCAACCCGCCAAGCGTGGCGATTATGGCCCCTATTTATGGAGAAGGAGGGACTCTTTATGATGAACTGATTTTTCAGGAAACCAGATCATCGCAGATGGACGTGGGTTAGTCCCGATGGTGTCACAAAAAATGAGATAGACTTCATCCTATCTACGAAACGGCATATATTCAATGATGTCTCGGTGATCAACAGCGTTAAAATTGGCAGTGATCATCGCTTGGTAAGAGGCATTGAATATCAATCCACAGCTAGAAAGACCGAGATTAATGAGGTCCACGCTCTGGCCTATACCCATTCCCGGGGTTCGATTCCCGGCCGGGCAGAAATTGAAATGATGAATTTTAATTTCTGTTACGGGTCTGGGTGTTCTTTGTATAATAAGTATGTATTTAAAAGTATTTAAGTAGTATATCAGTTATCTAGCAGCCATAGTACAAGCTTTGCTTAGTTTGGGGCTAGATGGCGCTGTGTGAATATGTCCACGAATATTTATATATTTATTTATCCAAATCCAAAACCCCGAGAGCTTTCCCCCGAAATTTTAACGTGAAGGAGTAATAAACATTCAAACGTCCATCCATCAATACAAACTTTCGCATTTTATGTAGGATAGTATTAGTGGTATTATTTGGATTGGTCCCTTATCAGTACTCAGCTCACGGTATGCGCGTACGTCGGTCGCGGAGTATCTTTTAAAATATAAACAAATAAATATGCTTAATGCTTAGACAATTCACACAGCGCCATCTAGCCCCAAATTAAATAAAGCTTGGTACTAGATAACTGATAAACTACTTATATACTTTTAAACCATGCCGTGTGGTGTCCGGCAGAGTAGAATAGCACCAACCCCTTACACTCGTGGGTGTCGCACAAGGCGACTAACGATTTCGAGGCATAAGATCTACAAGTCTCCGTAAGCTAAAAAATGTGGCGACAACCTCCCCTTTCGTGGGAGAGGCCCTAAGTCCTGCAGCGGACTTTTACGGGCTGTGATG
The DNA here is from genome assembly GCA_905147135.1 of Blastobasis lacticolella. Classification (NCBI taxonomy): domain Eukaryota; kingdom Metazoa; phylum Arthropoda; class Insecta; order Lepidoptera; family Blastobasidae; genus Blastobasis; species Blastobasis lacticolella. Next base: position 956,326 of record LR990041.1, read on the forward strand.
ATGATACTTTTAAATACGTACTTATAATTATTATACATATAACATCCAGACCCGTAACAGAAATAAAAATTCAATCAATTAAATAAACCACAATATTCTTTTAAATAGTTTTGTGTTTCTGTCGGTGAGTAAGGTTTCCAGTTCTCCATGGGGTGGGAATTTGGGAAACCGTGGCTTTGGCAGTGGAGGGATATTTGCCTTTTTGCTGCCATAGTAACGTGTTATAGAGGTGGGCAACGCATTGGCGATACTCTCGGTGTTGCTAATGTCTATTGGCAGTGGTGACCACTTTCCATCAGGTGGCCCGCTTGCCCGATTGCCTACTGTATGAAATTAAAAAAAAAAACACTCAAGTCGTCAAAAATATGTGGGTAATTTAGTGATAGGTGCCTACGCGCGTATCATATATTGTCATTTCTCGGTATAGCTACGTCAAACCGACGTACAGTACAGTACAAAGCGGTAAATACACACACATCTGCTAGTTTCGGCACGCGCGTAGCACGCGTGCGACAGAGGCTATATTCCTCAACCGATCATTGTACGCACGTATTACCTATACCTACCTGACGGTACAGCATACGCTGCCATAGGCACTAACAACTAGAGGTGCGCGGATCCGTTATATTCATATAACATAACGTAACGTTATGCTATTAAAAAACATTATGTTATTTTTAACGTTATAATATAACACCCTAATATAATTTTATGTACCGTATAACGGTCGCCGTTGTTCAGTTTGTATTATAATTTACAGTTGATTTAGTACCTTGGGGAACAGAATCGTATATAAAATGTATTATTAATCAATAGGTATATTTGTATTACCACGTACAAACATTAGTTTTGCGACTTTCGACGACATTAAACGCATAGATAACAGAATATAACAGAAAAAATAACACAACAATATTATGGTTATCTTGTGTTATAATATATTAGTAGCAGAAAATATTATGTATTAATATTAGGTGTTATAAGTATATTTTTATACCGTTATAATATACCCGTTATCTAATATAACGAACACCTCTACTAACGACACAAATTTTTTTTTCTTTATTTTTTATTGCCTGGGCACTGGGACCGGCGGTCCACCTGATGGAAAGCGGCCACCGTCGTCCAGGTCATCCATGCCATCCAGGCCATCTGCAACGTAAGGGGCCGGATGCGGTGCCGGCCTTTGAGGTACTTGTAGACGTGCCTTTTGAAGAACCCCATGTTATAGTGCAAAGGAAAAGCTTCGGGATCCCGGGAGCTCGTTCCACATCTTGCATGTGCGCGATAAAAAGGCTCGCGAAGCCCTTACTTTAGTTGGATGCCAGGCATCTAGATGGATGAATTCGATGCCATCGTCAGAGGATGCGGTCGTCACAGTCTATAACAGGTCACTACCGGTGTTAGGCCCTCTCCCTCCAAAGGGAAGGTTTATTTCCATAATTTCCACGCTCCAGGCGGGATGGAGATCGCAGTGTTAAAAATTTAACAATGGAAAACGCTGCTGCCCATTTTCCAGACTACGGAGACTCTAGATCTTTTGCCTCGAAATCATTGGACGCTTTGTACGACACCCACGAGTGTAAGGGGTTGGTGCTATTCTACTCTGCCGGACACCACACGGCTAACGCTGGTATTTACGATCATGCATAAGAGATCGTTGTAAGCTAACACAAACGACCACACTCATGAATAGGGACCACGTTCTGTGGATTTGCAAGCGTTTAAGAGAGGTAGGGCATAGCGGGGGTATCTCGTTCGAATTGGAGCTGCCCGACTGGGGAAGTACCTCCACCTTACAGAATATCGCAGCTAAATAATACTCTTTTAAATAGTATTGTGTTTCTGCCGGTGAGTAAGAACCGTGGCTTTGGCAGTGGGGTGGCATTTGCCTTTTGCTGCCAGAGCAACGTGTTATAGAGGTAGGCAACGCATTAGCGATACTCTTGGTGTTGCTAATGTCTATAGGCAGTGGTGACCACTGTCCATCAGGTGGCCCGCTTGCCTGTTTGCCTACCGTATGACATAAAAAAAAGGTATAATAAGACAACGATAAGTCCGAATCGCATTAAAAAAAATCTCTGGATGGCAACTTATGCCATGTCTTTGATTCGTCATAGAACATAAAATAATAAAGTTCAAAAAAGTCATAAAGAATTTGACTGACTTGAAAAATATTATTAAGGCGATTGGCACATTGGGACGCAGCACCGCACGGTGGCGCGCGTGGCTGCGGATCCGCATCACCGTACGTTTCCATAGACAACTCCAAAGCTGCATTTCCATAGACCACTCTATAGGTCGACAACTTAACTGGTGTATCGCCTGCGGTATGAGAGGGGCAGAATGGGTGACGTCATGTGACGTTTCGAGGCTGAGCGCGGGGACGCGGGGCAGGGAGCACAAGGGACGTTTCTCAGTGCGCCCGCGCCCCGCGGACTCCGCACAGCGCGTTTGGTTATTTTGTTACGGACTCTCGGAATAACGCACACGAGGTTAATTTACCGATGATAAATCCCGAGTTGGAGGGTTTAAAATGTTTGCTAAAAAATAAATAGAAGCACAGGGGTTTCCAAAGTGTGCACCGTGGAGAGGAAAGAGGGGCACTGTGAGGCGCTCCCATATTCTTGTCTCGAAACTAAACTTAGATGTTCATATGCACACATCAAGTCATCATCATATCAGCCGTAAGATACCCACTGCTGGGCATAGGCATCCCCAGAGGTCCCCACAAAGGGTATTGCGCCTTCCGCATTCAGCTACACCTGCGATCTTTACCAGATCGTCGGCACACATAGTGGGAGGCCTACTCACTCTGTGTCTTCCGGTACATTTTCGCCACTCAAGAACTTTCCTGCCCCATAGGCCATCTGTTCTGCGAGCTATGTGCCCTGCCCGCTTGGCAATCTTTCGAGATATGTCGGTGACCTTAGTTTGCTTGCGGATCTCCTCATTCCTGATTCGATCGCGCAATGACACTCCAAATATAGCCCTTTCCATCGCCTTTTGAGCGACAGTGAGTTTTCTTATAATGCCCACAGTGAGCCATAAAAAAAATATACGTAGACCCTCTATTGGTCACCACGCGAAGGTTCGAAAGAACGTTTTTCGCTCGTACGATTCGGATGTAGAACTCCCAGCCACAGTGTTTCCTTTGGACTATGACATGGGATCGTTCAAGAGGTATATTGAGGTATCTTGAGGTATCGGTAACATGTTTATTAATGTTTATGACATCGTCGTATTGGGTTGACCTGTAAAGGCGATGTATTTGTGTATGATTAAATAAATAAATAAATAAATCTTCAGAGGTGGGCAACGCATTGGTGACTGGTGTTGCTGTTTTCCATAGACGGCGGTGACCAGTTTACATCAGGTGGCCCAGGGTTTCTCGTGTCGGGATATTATACTTAATCTTGGAACAAGTTCGGGCATAATCTCGTGTGCATTCTTTTTCCGAGAAAGAAAATGCTCACTGCCTCGCGCCCCGCATCCCCGCGTTCATTCACGAAAAATCACCCTCCCACCTACCTACCTCGCCTACCGCAGGCGATATACCAGTTAAGTTGTCGACCTATAGTGTTACCAGATTGGGCCCTTTATTCGTCATTCTGGCGAAATTTGGAAATACGTGTAAGTTTTATATTGTTTTATACATATACAATCAAAAAATTAGGAATTTTCCAAATTGTTATAATCGTGTTCGTTTCCCGGCCGGGCAGAAATTGAAATTATGAATTTTAATTTCTGTTATGGGTCTGGGTGGGTTATGTATAATAAGTATGTATTTTTAAAAAAGTATTGACGTAGTATATCAGTTATCTAGCACCCATAGTACAAGCTTTGCTTAGTTTGGGGCTAGATGGCGCTGTGTGAATTAGTCCATAAAAATTTAATATTTCTTTATTTTATTTTTAATCTTTTCATAAAATTATATTATTTAAGCGAAAAATAATTTGAGAACTGAGTAACGGAACACCTATCTGACAATCCTGGAGACCTCACTTAACAGCAGCGGCCTATTTGACGCCTTTTTATGTAGACAGTACAGCGCCAAAAACTTATGTGACCCGTAGCCCGACCGCCTAATATTCGAATTGAACGTCGCCCTCTTCTAGCAATAGGATAATTTTACAACATTATTATCAGTTTAGAGCAAGTATATACATAGAGCAAATATATATATTCGACGACCTAAGTGGTTCAGTGGTCAACATGCCGGTCTGCCACGCAAGAGGTCCCGGGTTCGATTCCCGGCCGGGCAGAAATTGAAATGATGAATTTTAATTTCTGTTACGGGTCTGGGTGTTCTATGTATAATAAGTATGTATTTAAAAGTATTTAAGTAGTTGATCAGTTATCTAGCACCCATAACACAAGCTTTGCTTACTTTGAGGCTAGATGGCGCTGTGTGAATTTGTCCACGATTATTTATTTATATATGATGGGCAAGTATTCAGATGTACTACTACTTTAGATTATAGTCAGAATGCGATGCATTTCGATCATGATTGTGATCGACTTCAATTTATTTGTCAGTTTGACGAATTAGTCCGTGGTATTGTTGCTTCCACATGAAAGAGAGAAAAAAGAGATAATGAAACGAAAAATACGCGGCTATACGAAATATTCTCAAGGAACGAAAGCTTGTGATAAACAAATCACTAGTAGTCGTGGGACTTCTGGTAAACAGACTCATAGGAAAAAGAGATCCAAGATCAGTACTTTCCAAGTGATTACATTTTCCAAGTTTGACATCTGTCATCCGAAATGTAGGTCTCAACGAGTACTATCATTTCTCTTTAGGGACTAGTGTTCTACTAGGATCAAGAATCAAATGGATATGACAAGCGCGTATACCCGAAAGGGACAGACTCAAAGTACCAGTGTTGCAACCTTTACCAAAATTTTGCCCCAAAATGTTTAGAAAATCCCCTATCATGTAATAGGCTAGATATGAGACAGTATATAGTAATAAATTTTATCTACACTTATAGCGTAATGTTCCAATTTCATATTCGAAAACAGTTGTTTAATGGATACACTATTTTCACGCGTCTATAAAATTAAAAAAAAATACTTTTCGATACAGCATTTCCCATACTAATTTCATTACAGCTGTAACGTAAAATAACTTTTTTATGAAACACTTTTACTTTTTAAATTTTTGTCAGGCGCCGAAATGCGAAATGCGACGGCGAAATGTAGGCTGAATACCTAAATGTCTTTGACAAATTCAAAATTCGAAATCAAAATTTAAATTTTCCTGTTTATATTTGTGTGTAATTATTTTACCGCTAAACAGATTTTTTTTTTATAATTGTTGTAATTTGTGTTTGAGAGTGTTTTATCTTGTTTGAAGCAAATAATAGATAAATGTGAAAGCAGTGAAGTGAATTACACTCCGTTTGATATCCTCGAGGCGTCGATACAACAGAACTGACTCGCAGCTTACTTCTAGCAATGTTGAGAAAATTATAGGTACGAAATTTTAATATGAAAATACGAGTGTAGATAAAGTAGTGTATGCAACTGCATATAATTAGGTATTAAAACACTCGTGTCAAACTATTATCATACTCGGCTACGCCTCGTATTATAAACAGACACTCATGTTTTAATACCCCCTTTTATATGCCAGTTGCATAAACTACTATACTAGAGTGCGCGTCATAACGAATAAATACCTTACAACTAAGATAATTTATCAGTGCCACAGCAGGTATCCCTAAAACGCTTGAAACCTGGACAAATAAAAAGTACCATAAAATGCCGGACTGAAGTTTGACTTAACTTATTCCCAATTTGGTCAAACAGCGATATGAGATTTTTTTGTTGGTCGCAATTGCAATTGTGCAGATTGACTGCATTGTGCCTATTTTAAAAATAACTGTTTTAACCTCTAACCTATTATCTGTTTACCAATACTAAATAAATTCGTATTACAATTCCCCGGGCACTCACCGATACTCATTTCTGACGCCCGATCCTCGGCTGCGCACACGTCATTCTCTAATGCAGTCTTTTCCTGAAACCGCGTAAAATCAATTAACAACAACAGGGTGTATGTGACTGAAATCGCAAATATGTACCAAAGTTTATGTATCCATCCAAATGCGACTGATGCAAGGCGACTGGCTAGCCTTTAGACGCCAAGCTACCTGTCAGTGCGACCGTAGTCGTACAAATAAAAAAATGATCATCTTGGCGTTAATGTCCCGGTTGTGCTCTCGCGCACGAGGGCCCGGGATCCGCCATGACCATGATCCGCGATTTGGCAGATCAGATAATTACAGTGGCGCAACTGTCATCTGACCTCCGTGACCCTGCTACCAGGGGAACCTGACCGGATTGGACCATGATTACACATTCAGACGCTTGAATGTGCAGGTTTCATGACGATGTTTTTCCTCACCGTAAGAGCATCCATTAGCATTCAACTAATGAACATAACTCAGAAAAAAGCCATTGGTACATGGCCGCAGTGGCATTTGAACCCAATACCTATCGCTTACGAGTCTGATACCTTAACCACTCGGCCACCGACACTCCAGCCGTAGCCTTATTCTAATACAAGCAAAAGCCTCCCATAAATTTAACAGTTTATAGTGCACAGGAAATACATAGCGAACAACAGGCAAAGTAATAAATGGCACAACAGGCGCTACTTATTTCTAAAAGAAATCTCTTTTAGCAGGCCTTCGGAAGTGTGATGTGATCATGAGACGCTGATAGGACGTGCACAATATTACCTATCTAAATAGACATATATAAAAGTATATTTATTGTATAAATAAGACATTGGGAGTAATGAGCAGTTTTCCAATAGGTATCTAAAGCATTCCTAACCACTCACTAGATGGCGCCCCGACCATTTTGGTAATTGATAATCGCTTGAAAAAGGTTCTTAGCAAACAGGATATAAACACTGGGTACGTTGTGTTGGATAATATTGTATTTGTCAATAGTTTTCAACCATTTTAAAGGTTGTAATGATAATGGAACATAGTGCCAACTTCTATAAATATTTCTTTTTACACTTCGTTCAACCTTTAATAGTTATGTTTATATTAATAATTATTTTATTTTTAAGTTTAGTATTAGTAAGCTGCATGAAATCACTGCCACCATCATACAGATTATAAAAAGATTACCAAAATTGTAGGAGCGCCATCTATTGACGCTTTTTGAAACCAACTATCAATACCTACTGGAAAACTCCTCATTGGGACCTTAAAGAAACAAGCCTACACTTATCTCAAAGGGCCGGCCACGAATTCGTTATATTTCCGATGTCCATGGGCTGTGATCACTTACAATCAGGTAACCTGCTTACTCGTTTGCCTCGCTATATATAAAAAAAAAATCTCCAGAACCTACCCGCTCCAGCACAGCCCTCTCCAGCTCCTTGTCCCGCAGCAGCTGCTTCAGTCGGTCCAGCTCGCGCATAGCGAGACGCACCTTCGCGTTGTCAGAGTCCAGCAGGGACTTCAGCGTCGACACCTGGATTCGGAGACGCTCCGAGCAGCAAACCTGCGGAATCGTAATAATAATCTTAGCGTCAATATCCCGGTTGTAATTCGCGCGCGAGGGCCCGGGGTCCGTCCTGACCATGATTCAGGATTAGGCAAATCAGGTAATTACAGTGGCGCGACTGCCGTCTGACCCAGGGTGACAGGGTCTCGACCATGTTAACAGGGGGATCCTGAATCATGGTTACACTAAGCCTGGCTTGCACAAAATTTTTAAACTTATTTAAGAATGATGTTTGATGTCATTTTGTACGTTATAATAGGATTACGATAAGTACGTATTGACTGACAGTAGTAAAAATTATAAAATGTGGATATGGCAATAATTTGGGGATAATCTGTCCTTGTCGGCTTTTCAGTCCTTTTTGTAAACATTCAGTTATTTGGCTTAAACTTGTACTTTTGGTTTGACTAAATTATTAATCATGCTGAAAATTTTCTGAAAACTGAAATCTCTCACTTCTTTTTTAATTGTTTTGCCCATTATTTAATAATATTTTTCATAAGTCAAGAAAATCAACAATCCTACAGAAATAAAATTGTTTGTTATGACTTTTATGAACGAGGTTGAGATTTTTATGTTTTTAATAAGCGATTCGGGCTTAGCGTGGTCTTATTATAAATGCTATTGAGAATGTGGTCCAAGCCGCCCTTAATGTGCAGGTTTCCTCACGATGATTTCCTTTACGGTAAAGCGCACTCCACATGTGGACAGTTCCGCGGGAACACGAGAATGTAGAGGGAGTATTCGTGTAGTCCCGTGCATGTGCAGGTCTCGCCTATTTCATAGACAAAGTAGAGATAGTTTGTTGTCGTCTCGATTCGATCGATTTTATAGTTATATTCCTAGCGCTTTTTCCGTAACAGGTTCGGGGTACACTTGACCATGATCCAGGATATTAGTAGATCAAGTAATTATAGTAGAGCAACTGCCATCACCTCTGTGACCTTGTTTACAGCAGATTAGCGATATTACACCGAAGAAACGATATTATTTCGCGCGTTTTGACACCCACCACATCCCCAATAGGCGAGAATGTAGAGGCTCGACCAAAGTCCCGGCAAAAGTTTCGCCGGAAGTATCGGCGAACATGTAGAGCGCACTTAAGGGCATTGGTTAGTGTTCAACTCAGAAAGTCATTGGTACATGTAGGCACTGTGGATCGCACTCTGTACCTCTCGCTTACGAGTCGGACCCGCTAGCCGTTAGGCCACCGAATAGTAAGTAAAAGGATCCCAAGGATTCTGTTAGTAAAGGGTTTCGAGTAGGATTTGAGCCGGGATCGCCTGCTTGCAAGGCAGACGCCACCACTCTCACCGCTCGGCTACCACGGCTATAGCTACGCTACGGGGCTAGCGACGCGGCCCTACTTTGCACGGGTTTTCTAGGGGTTTCTCCACCTATTATAATATGCATAAAATTCTGGAAGCAAATCTCTAGATGACAGTGAAAACTGCATCAAAATCCGTTGCTTGTATAATAATAATAATTCAATAAGGATACGGATATAATAAGGATAAGGACGTAATATGATTTAAAAATCGATTGAAAACCATGGCTATAAATTACAATGGTTTTTGTTCCGAATGTCGTCAATACGAAGTTAAAGGCCGGAACTGACGCACAGATTAGGTTAGGCTTTATAAATATAATATTTCCTGTATGGGAAATTGGTGGGTGTATTAAGAGATTTGCAAATATTATATTATAAGCTTAGTGCCAGGGTCCGCTTTCAGACTGTTTCTGCTCCACTTCGTCCGGTTTTCGGCATCCTCGCGTCGTAAGCCGTTGGCCCTCGCATCAGACTCGGCGATATCAATCTATCGCTTCATGGGCCTTCCGCGGGACCTCTTTCCTGCTACGCGGGTTGGAGGTGTCCCATTTTTTACACTTGGCAAAAGTTCTTAGGAAAATGTGGTTTCAGTTAATGTTGAAATTTTGATATGTTATAGAGTCAAATGCCCTGATTGAAAGTCCCTTTGGGTGCAACCACTGTTTCCGAGTCGGTTTCCGAGATACGACCGGTTGTGTACAATCCATACCTACAGAATAAATGGCATAGATATAGAAATCTAGGTACTCACCTTAAACCAGTGCATAGAAGACACTCTGTTTGTTATTTGTCACAGTATTCCGTCACATTTTAGTAGTTATTTATTTATAATCATCGGTGTCCGCACAAAAACAAATCATTTAAGGTGAACTCGGGTGGGTTCGCTTCAAATGTGAGACGGACGGGCTGACGTAACCGCCATGTAGCGACTTTTCCTTATTCTTACCTAATACGTTAGATTTTTCCAACTTTTATTGTTATGTTTATCTTACAGTGTCATTTAAACGATACCTAATATTTAGTATCGTTTTAGTAATGAACGATAATTTTTAAAAACTATCATTTTTGTTTTTACAATATGCGAAGTGCGTACCTATTACGTAATGTAAAGAGAGCATATTTTACTGTTATATATTTCGATATATTCAGATCAAATAATAATAACAATGTGCAAGTAAACAATGGCGGTGGCAATTTGAAACGAACCCAGTCGTGGAACGCGTGGGTTCGTTTCACTTTTCGCCGTTACGCACGTTTGTCGCTCAGTTTTTTTGAAACGAACCCACTAGCGCTTGAGTGGGTTAATTTCAAGTTTACTATTAGATAGGTACTCAGTTGGCACTTGATCGTGAAGAGTGGAGGAATCGGGGGGAGGCCTTTGCCCAGCAGTGGGATGATTCGGGCTAATATAGAATATAGATAGAATAGGTACTTAGTTTAAAAATTTAACACTGTGTTGTCACTTCATGATGGAACTCCATTATTATGAATTAAATCACTTTTTGTACACTAGTTCCACTTTATTATACAATTTTATTAAATAAAAAAAATAAAAAAAATTGATTTATTAAAATTGTATAATAAAGTGGAACTAGTGTACAAAAAGTGATTTAATTCATACTTAGTTTAAGTTTTCGTATCATACGTTTTAAGTGTATTTATATTGGTCTAAGGTTTTACGTACTTCAAATAATTGTTTAGTTGGTGGGTCCGGTTGCGTTTCATATTTTTTGTATAATAGGTGCTTAGACAGCCGTAAGTCCGTAATTACTTATGCTTACCTCCCTAATTAAGTATTAGGAAAAAGAATATTTCCTGTAACGTGTTCCCTATACTCAGTATGATATCGTATCAACCATATTTAATTAGCAGTATATTGGTAAGTATATAATCTCGTATGAGAAGGTTCTTCTATATTCACATTAATTTCAGACACCACCATTATCAAAAGTTCTAAATTTATTATTGCATTTAAATAATTTAAATTTAAAGTGTATACTATCGAATTCAGTACCAATACCAAGTTAACTAACGATACTCCTACAGGAAACACACAAAAACACGTCGCCCAAAATGACTCAGTGAACAATATGAAACGAACCCACACTCCTGCGCACACCAAGGTAAAGTTATACTAAAAATCGTTCGCACGGCACAACATACAAATTATTATGAACGAAATACCGACCATACAAGTTTGTGAGTCATGGGTTTTTACCATTTCATCTGGGTTTTTCCTACTACAGGTTATTCATTATACCTGCCTAGAGCCTAGTACGTATGATTATAGGCAATACCGCGCCATCACGTCCATCTAACTCTTCATCATCATCAACATCAGGGGAAGCAGTCCGGACCTCACTTCGCTGGACCCACGGAAGACCACCGACGCGGCTGCCACGGCTCATGCTGAGTCATAATCTTCATCCAAGCCGTCAGTCCCAGCTTCTGCCAAGGACCGCTTTCCAAGGGCTCCATTTCGCCCGGCCTTGGGTCTCATGCTGAGTGAGGTCCTTTTGTCAAGTGTTAGGGTCGCAGCACGGCTATGCCAAGTCATCACTGTTAGTAAGGCTAGGACTAGGTATGCCTATTAGTGAAATCAATTTGTGAAATAAAACAGTATGTGATGTTACGTGTCTGCCTTTTTCTTTTTTTTTGTTTATGTTGTGTTGTGTTGTTTCTAGTGATTATTTATTTATTAGTTATTTATTTAACAGCCTATACTACTCCGCTGCTGGCCATAAGTAGGTAGATAGGTAGGTAGATACGTCGCGTGTAAGTCTCATCTTATATAATAATATAACTAAGTATTGACTCGACGAAGAAGAAGTAAAACAGCAATGCATCCAGCATCCAACCCCGCAGCCTGGCCGGAGGGCTTCGCATACTGCGCTCTCTGAGTCGCGGTCTCCACTCAAGGTCATACAGATACCTGAAAGGCCGGCACCGCATCCGCTCCCCATAGATCCTGGACGACGGTGGCCGCTATCCATCAGGTGGACCATCCTCTCCAGAGCAATAAAAAAACTTGTTTAACCCAGCGATTGTCGGTTCGTCAGACATCGGCAGATATGGCTTACAAGGCTTACGCTAACTTAGAATACACTGCGTCAAAAATCTCAAGGTGGACGACACTTAAGCCTTTCAAATGTTATCTGCCAAACAGCAGACAACTCAACGCATTGTCGAGGTCTTTATATTCACAATTTTCATTTAAGTATTTAAATTTGCTACCTAGATTGATTTATTTTTCCAAAAGTTGGGCAAAAAACCGATGAGTCGATTTGTAGTGTAGGCATGTTTTTTAAGCTACCACCGCTTGGAAATGGAACCTACATCAGACGAATGAAGCGGCCAGGTTGGTCTACAGGCCCTTTCGGCTGACTTCTCGATAGTCGAATATTAGTACAGTTACGGACTGAACGCGAGTGCATACCGTACTATAGCTATGGTGTATACTGTATGTATATACATTCAACCTGCCACAAACCAGTATAAGATGAGCTAGTATCTCTATGGACGCGCATAGCACTATTAGCTCCCTTTACCGATTTTGAATATATCGATATGCAGTCGTCTCCCTGTGAACGGAACCATAGATTCCGACCGTCATACGAAGAATCGGAGACGAACCTGTCCCTCCAAGGTCTTCCGCAGACACCTGACGTCGTCGCGCCGCCGCCGCCAGACGGCCAGCAGCAGGAACCTGGCGATCTTCGCGGCCGCCTCCTGCTCCATCAGGCTCTGGGGGCCAGCGCACTGCACTGGCGGCAGGTCGCTCCTGGAAGCCAAATCATCATGATCAACTTTCGTTTTGTCAAAAGGCTTGCATTTGACCTTAACTCAACTGATGGAAAGCGATGATGAGGTCAAAGATGTCGCACGCGTGCCTAAAAGATACCTCACATCACAGTCCATACCAGTCCACAGCACGAAAGATTAGGTAATTGCCATAATATCCACCCTTGGCAGGCGGGTTGGAGATCACAGTGTTACAAAAAAAACAATGGAAAATGCTGCTGCCCATTTTCCAGCCTACGGAGACTAGAAGTTTTGTCTCGAAATCATTCGTCGCCATGTACGACACCCACGAGTGTTAGGGGTTGATGCTATTCCACTCTGCTGGACACCAAACGGCCTGAAGAACACACCTATTCATTCTTTACTTGAAGACCCCAAGGCTTAGGTACTTATTGGGGAACAGCGACTCAGACACTACTGAACATAGGCTTCCCACTACGTCCTCCACACTGGTCGACTCTGTTCTCCTTGCCTTTATCGGCTCATTATGAAAGACTAAATAGCTTGAGACATTAGGGCATAAAGCTATGCCAGAAATGTTCGCGGAGACTCGCAATGATGCACAAAAAAGCGGCGTCGCTGCTGCAGCGCCTTAGGAGTCCGCGCAGGAGTGGTCACAACAACATCCTGAAGACCATTGCGGAGTGATTGGACTGTCAGGTCCAAAATTGCTGAATTAAATTGTTACTAATAGTACTAACATAAAAATTAAGTTAAATTGTCAACTGACACATTTTTACAAAAACTCTATGGATTTTTATGTCTGACAATCAAGATATTATTATAATATTATTATTGTAGAAAGCATACACTCCTATTGTAGTAAGTAGGTACTTCGATACACGTGGTAGGTTAGCTTTCACGTAGGGAAATTTATTTTTGTGCGTGTTACAATGTACGTAAACAACAAATGTTTACAGTTTGTTGTACACAAAGCAATTAGAGATTAAGTACGGATGTATTATAACAAAACATGTTTGCGGATCATGAATAATTAGGTAGGTAGGAGCAGACCTAGAGCAGATCAAAAGATTGTTCAACTGGAGAAAGTTTGTTATTCTGACCTATTCTAGGGATTCCGGGTAACCTTTCATCTTACGCGCATCCGGCATCCGCATACGCTGTTCTCGCGCGCGATAAGTGTGAAAAGGCGCGACAAAGATACTGCCATCTCTTTCATCTTAGTATTGTGAGAAGGAAACAAACGCTGTCTCGCGGCGCGAGCTATGTCGCGGACACACTTGCGATAGCCGTGCTGTATTATGAATATATCGTCAATTGTAAAATTTGATAAGTAGGTAATTACTTCTCTATAAATAACCAAATAAGTAAGTCATCTAAGTTAAAATGATAAGTAATGTAATGTTATATAATTGATTTATTGTGTATGTATTGACATGGTTAAATTTCCGATTTTATGAAATTGTTTGACATTTATATTTTTAGTTAAGTAATTGACATAAGTGTGGAATTTGACATTGTTATTATTTTTATATTTTTGGTAATGAATTTAAATAGATATGGAATTGTAAAATCTAAAAAGATATGGCATTGTAAATTCTGAAATAAATGATTATTTATTTACTATTATTTATAAATAATAATGACGTTGTTGTTTGTTGCGTTTCGTAGGCCAGGTGTATTTAAGTATAACTTTACCTAGAAAGAATAGAGATTTATTTTATGCTTAATGCACATACAAACAACTTATGCCAGTAAAGAACAAATTACGAAAATACATGAACTAAGTACAACTTAAATTGTCACGACGTAACTTAAACATTATAAAAACCTATCGGTAAGTCGTATGTGTGTGCTGTAGCGCAAAAAGGTGTTGACTCAGCATAGTGTTGCCTGGAAGAGCAACGTACTGGTAGTCTGCCAAAACCTGAGTGTCCAGTAAAATTTTGCTCGACCCAAAATTAAAGTTATACTAAAACTGCACGGTGCAACATACTATACAAGTTTGTGTTTGTCCGATATGAGTCATGGATTTTTACAATTTTATTTGGGTTTTTCCTACTATAGCATATACAATTTTTTAATAATTACTCACCTGGTAGTAAACTCAAAAACTTCGTAACATATTTACATGCAGTTCTCACCAATTTACTCGTTCAGTTTGCCTAAAAAAATTACGAAAAGATAACTTCAACCCTCTCTTCCCTGAAACGCAACCGGGCTCACTCCCCATCATCACTACATAGTATAAAACAAAGTCGCTTTCTCTGTCCCTATGTCCCTTTGTATGCTTAAATCTTTGAAACTACGCAACGGATTTTGATGCGGTTTTTTTTAATAGATAGAGTGATTCAAGAGGAAGGTTTTTAAGTAAAAAAAGGGTAGGTGAGGGTAAAATAGGTGTACGCGTACGAAGTCGCGCCGGGTCCACTAGTATTATTATAACTGTAGTCCATAATAACGCTTAAACGCAACTAAAGTACTGCTATTTCTTATATAATGTCGTAAGATACCCTTACGACTTGACGACCTGAGTGGTTCAGTAGTCAACATGCCGGTCTGCCACGCAAGAGGTCCCGGGTTCGATTCCAGGCAGAAATTGAAATGATGAATTTTAATTTCTGTTACTGGTCTGGGTGTTCTATGTATAATAAGTATGTATTTAAAAAGAAAAAAGTATATAAGTAGTTTAT
Organism: Blastobasis lacticolella; assembly: GCA_905147135.1. Classification (NCBI taxonomy): domain Eukaryota; kingdom Metazoa; phylum Arthropoda; class Insecta; order Lepidoptera; family Blastobasidae; genus Blastobasis; species Blastobasis lacticolella. Next base: position 971,647 of record LR990041.1, read on the forward strand.
CAGTTATGTAGCACCCATAACACAAGCTTTGCTTACTTTGGGGCTAGATGGCGTTGTGTGAATTTGTCCACGATTATTTATTATTATTTATTATTAAGATTCATCTCTCTCTCCCTGTGACGATGTAATTGGCGATGGAACCTCATCATCATCATAAGCGTCTAGTACACCGCTGGACATAGCCAGCTTTCGCCTTGACAGTGTCCAGACACCCTCCTGTTCAGCCTAAAACTAGAGTTACTATATCAACTCACCGCTCCCTCCGAATCCTCTTCGTGGGCGTCAGGTCCTCCATGGACAGCGCTTTGGGGCCGATCTTCACGGGCCTGGCTGGGGTGCCGGGCTCCTCATAGTCCCGGAGGCACCTTCGGATCCTCGCCAGGTGGCCGCTCGATGGAGACACCTTCGCCGTGAACTTGTTGACTGGCACGGAGTATAGCTGCTTCTTCGGGTGGGCTGGCTGGCTGCGTCTGCACAAGAATGAGAGTTTTTGGGTTTATTTCGAGTGGTTCAGTGACAGACGACCTGCGGTCCAGGTGGTTAACATCCAGGTCAGGCCAGCCGGTCTGTTCGATTCCCGGCCAGGCAGAAATTGAAATGATGAATTTTAATTTCTGTTACGGTTCTGGATGTAATATGTATAATATGTATTAAAAAATAAAGTATATAAGGAGTTTATCACTTATCTAACACCCATGGATGGCGCTGTGTGAATTTGTTCAAGCATATTTTTTATTTTCAATTCAATTCAATAAACATAAATTTACACGACATATTATTTATTTGTTTATTTTATTTTACGAGTAGGTACACTGACGAGTCATAGACGAGCAGCGACACGGGTATAAGGTCGTCAAAGATCACATTCTTTTCCATCAGGTAAATAGTACTTTGGGAAGCATTTTCCCGCCGTCTCACCTGATGGTAAGTGACGATACGGCCATGGTCCATCCTTGGCCTGGTCCTCCATGCCGGTCTGTCGAGAAACAGTATTCAGTATTCAGTTTGGTCTAGAAGGAATCCAAATTGTATATAGGTACTGTTCCAGGAACATATCGAAAGAAAAATCATAATGTTTAGTTATTAATTTAATAGAAATAGTTTAATTATAATTTTATTACTCTGACCTTTGACACCGTCAAGTCTCCACTCCCAGGGCATATTTTGATAACTTAAAACTTTAAAATAATATGCGAACTTCAATCTATCCATCAATTAAATAAGATTTACCCAAATGTCTAGTCTCGAACCGAAGCGAAAACTTACGCTCTCCAAGTACAACAACTTGGCTTTACGATAGCAAATATCAGCACAGACGATAGCAATATTTTGGTGCATTTTTAACACATACACGCTCATCAGAATATAACTCGTAGCTAACAAATTTCACAGAACTCTACCACCTCTACATTATTTCTAAAGTAAGCTCTACTAAAACTATTAGAAGACTGAACTAGAGCCACCGTATCTCGAGTGCTACGGAAGCCGAGGCTACCACACAATGGACTAGTACCATGGACTTACCATACCTAACAGTCCACGACTAGTACGCAGACACTTTCGGAACTCACGCGCCTGTGTTCGAATACAGAATACCACACAGCGATTTTGACATCGAGGTATCGGCGTCGATAGCTGTTGGACTACGTTTGTGCACAGCTTGCTTTTTGTTTTCATTCGAAATGCTTCACAAACAGAAGATCTCATGGCACACGCGACTAATATACATAATATATATAAGGAGTTTATCAGTTATCTACCCCCATGGATGGCGCTGTGTGAATTTGTTCAAGCATATTTTTTATTGTAAGTACTGTGACGCTGTAAATTTATGGTAAATAAATAAATAATTAGGATGACATAAAGTTTTGCGTATGTACGTACCTATATTTTTACTAGAGCAGTTCAGAGCGGATTTGTTGCAAATCGTTAAGACAAAATTGTTGAGTAAAATTTTGACCTTTAAAAGCCTTTCTATTTTTAAATAAAGTTGGTAGTTTTATTTTTTAATTAAGTCACACAAGTTCATATACATGCTACAACTCGTTGAAGTTTTAATGTAGAGCTGTGGTATAGGTAGAGCCATAAAAGCGTTGCGTGTATTCGAACGAGTAACCGTAGAGCTATCGTAGATCTTGTATCTAATACCAGTCCTGCCAAGCTGGGTTGACAAAAATAAATAAATAAATTAAAAAGGTATTTATTTAGCATTTAACTCAGACATATAAAAAAAAATTCATAAAATTAAAATAAATTAAACAAGGAAAAAAAAAATTAGAGAATTTTTTTTTATACAAACACAACGCTAAAGAGGCCAAAGCTCAGTTCCGCAGATACGCGAAGGTGCCTACGGGCCTGCTATTCTGCCTTGGCCTACAAAATTACACAGAATAAAATTTGTTATAGACACAGACACTATGAATAAATAAATTTAATATGGTTAACTTAAGAGATGTAAATTTTAATTATACCTTCCAAAGGAATCCATCACTGGCCTTTAATATCTAATGTAGATGATTTAAAGTGTCACAAAAGAATAGACTTATGCAAACCGCTATAGAGCCACCTTTCGTTCGTAACTTGAATTATTTGACTCTGAATTTCTATTACATACAGATGAGAGTGAATTAATTAACCCTAAATGAATTACTATCGCTCCCGAGTTATACAGGGTGTAAAAAGACCGCTAGCATTAATTGAAACCTCATATTCTACCCATGAAACTGAACAACGTTCCCCAAGAAACATACCCGCGGAAACTCATAGGCAGAAATCGTGATTCTTTGAAAAAATGAATTATTTTTGTACTAACAAATATCAAGTATCGATAACTACATCGTTCACAATTAATTTAGACACTCAAAGTTCAAATTTAAGTTTAAATAAATGCACTTTAAATAAAAGCACGCAATGTAAAGCGTGCAGGCGCGGGGTCAGTGGCCACTGGTTCGTGGGCGAGCGAGAGGCGTGCGCCAGACGATGTACATTGCGCGTCGCAATTAACTATTTATTTTAGGTAGCTAAATTATGAAGTCATTTCCGCGGGTATGTTTCTTAGGGAAAGTTGTTCAGTTTCATGGGTAGAATATGGGGTTTCAATTAATGCTAGCGGTCTTTTTACACCCTGTTTATTTAACCCAAAGTTGTATTAAGGTGTGCTAAAGTGCTGTGGCACGATGATCTTCATTGTGATACACTCTCTGATGACTATACGAATGACACTACGATGACCTACATTAAACTTCAGTCATAATAGGAAGCTTTCACAAGGGAATTTAAATTGGAAAGAAAATAACAGGATCTTGTGTGATACTCGGAGACTGAATTTGGGCGAAAGCCACTAGTTAAACTTGCAGTGGAAACGCGTTTTCCAAAAAGAAATTTTGGAAAGCGGAAATGAGAGGAAATGCGGTGCAGTCAAATCATCATTATAAAGCACTAAAAATAAAAATGTACTTTTTGTAATATATAGTAATATTATAGAGAGGAAAAGTAATCCATGGTAACCTCCGATACTACTTGATAGATTTCAACAATTCTTTCAGTCACGGGAAACTACACTATTCTAGAGTATCGCAGGGTGCTTTTGATCTTACAAAATGATCGGATCCCCCGTGTTAGTTAATTTGGACGAAACATTATTGTGAATTACTTTGTCGTTGGTCGAGTCAGTAGGTAAAAACCGGTTACTCAGTTCCATAATAAATAGGCACGATATAGTAGTTTACCTACTTATCATCATCATCACCCCATACTAATCCACTGCTAATAAATGTTCTTTCTTTCTTTCTTTCTTGCTAGACAGATGCCCACCACAAAGAGTACTAATGCAGCCAGTCCTCGCCGCATCCAGAATCGGCGCGTGTTGCGCGGGAGTGCTACCGGGATCTAACGCCAAGATGATGAGATGATGATGATTCCACCTGGCCGGAGGGCGCTTGTTTATCATGCCAAGGTCCTATGTGGTTTGACTCTTCTGTTTTATTACTCATGAGCCAGTGGCTCCGCCCATCTCATCCTAGCTCACGGTCCACGTGCTTAGGAGGGCTTAAATACCAGGCGAACCGGCCGGCGTGTAGTCATACGTTAGTCGTGTGTAGCGGAGAGTGCGCGCGCGCAGAGCGACGCTCCCAGTGTGCATTTGTTTACGAATCGACATGCTTACCCCTTCACAAGCTTGGAAAAGTTAGTGAACGATTTCAGATTTATTCTCCCTAGTTTTCCCTTATGTTGTGACTTATCCAAAGCAGTTTTCAAGTGATAGGATATTTTATGCCTTTATTTTTTATTGTTTGTGTCGTTTTACACCTTGTGGTGAATTTGTGTCGTTATAGCAAATTTAGGATTCCAAAGCTTAAGAAGGTAGATACCTGAGCAAGGTAAAGGATTTTATTTTATATGGTGTTTTTTATTGCATGTCAATTGTAGTTTGTGTTGCATATTCTGTAAAACTTGATAAGTAACTACGGTATATCATTAAATTAATGACTCTACATAGAGAATTATAATTACTGGCAATGTTTTGAAAACTGATAAGCCTAGTCTTGAGTTATCTGCGCGTCAATATCCCAGTTAAGCTCTGGTGAGTGACGGCTCGGGGTCCGTCTGGACCATGATCCAGGATTTGGCAGATCAGGTAATTAGAACGACTGATCTCCGTGACCCTGTTAACAAGGGAACCTGAACAGATCGCATCACGGTTAATAGTTACATTATTCAGACATCTAAATGCGCAGGTTACCTCACGACGTTTTCTCTCACCGTGAGTGAGTGATATCGGTTAGTTTTAAAAGCTTACGAGTGCCTGATAGAAATTAAAGAGCAAACTTGTTACTTATTTGACATTGATGAGCTTCAGCACATGTCTAGTGTTGACATTGTGTGTTATCACTTAACGCTACCGCAGTGAGCAAGCTTTATCATTAGAGCTCATGTGTAACATTGCATATTAAAATTCATTCATAATTTCAAATTGCTTCCACTTCGTTGGTTTCAATTTGCTTTGAGTTTAATTATGTGCTTCAGAATAGTGCCAGTGTTCTTCATAGAGAGGCGCCGAATTGGCTTTTTGGATAACGTGTCTATTGGACTGCAAACAGTAAGTGACTTTTAATGGTCACTGATAATGATATACTTGTTTTGTTAGTAGGTAGTGTGAATTAGTTTTGCACTCGGTGACAGAGTTTATCGGATGTTTTGATATGGGAGCATCTGTTCTTAGTAGTTCAACTAACAGTTAATTGATTGTACTTTTGCGAGTTTTAACCACAAGCTTTGCTTACTTTGGGGCTAAATGGCTCTGTGTGTATTTGTCCATGCACATTTATTATTTATTACTATTTAGTATCTTTAGTTCTAAATACTAGCTCTATAGGAAGCGTGTGAGCATCAATTTAATATAGATAATACCATAAAACACAATAATAGTCCGATAATAATAGAACAGTTCGATAAGTTAAAAAATAATTCAGAATATCAATTTAAAAAAAAAGATAAATATTGGTAATTATTAATATTTTTTAAATTGCCTTTTTCTAGGTGTAGTATATTTTTAGAACAGGTTCATGAAGCCCTTTCATTTGATACCGAATACGATGTTTCCAAAAAACAAAAAATTGATGTTGTCATTGCTGTTCCCCCTATGGGAATATTCTTAAGAACTACCGCTTAGCCTAAAGTACCCGTGTACCAAACAGCTATCCTGTACATCGATTTAAGGTTTTTTTATCGTAGCCCAACCACTAGTAGCGAGTGCTGGGACTGCTGGGTGAGTCCATGCAGTCCCCTCAAGGTTGACAGAGTCCTGCCATCTGCCCAAATGTATGTTTGTTTACCATATACATGTTGTTTTCCGTGGCACCCATGACATGACATACAGAGTTCATTACCACAGCCCGTAACAGTCCACCGCAGGACTTAGGGCCTCTCCCACGAAAGGGGAGGTTATTGCCATAATCTCCACGCTTGGCAGGCGGGTTGGAGATCACAGTGTTTAAATATAACAATGGAAAATGCTGCTGCCCATTTTCCAGACTACGGAGGCTCTTGATCTTTTGCCTCGAAAACATTAGTCGCCTTGTACGACACCCATGAGTGTAAGGGGTTGGTGCTATTCTACTCTGCCGGACACCACACGGCACACAGAGTTCATGCCAGGTGCCACATCGCCTGTTGGCGCGGAGCCCAAATAACTCGATGAACTCAGCATGAGAGGTTCGAGAGTACAATTCTAGTCATTATCATCATCATCATCAGCTTATAGTCCCGCTATCCTTACTTGCTTTCGCAAATCACCAATCCCCAATGATGCCACAGCCCGTAGCACAATTTTCATAAATGTATTTTGTAAAATATTTCTATGACATTCATGAGAAAACATTAGTCGCCTTGTACGACACCCATGAGTGTAAAGGGTTGGTGCTATTCTACTCTGCCGGACACCACACGGCCTATTGTTTTCGAGGCATGAGTCTCCGTAGTCTGGAAAATGGGCAGCAGCATTTTCCATTGTTATATTTAAACACTGCGATTTCCAACCGTCCTGCCAAGCGTGAAGATTATGGCAATAACCTCCCCTTTCGTGGGAGAGGCCCTAAGTCCTGCAGTGGACTGTTACGGGCTGTGATGATGATTCATAAGAGTTTTGTAAACTCAATTTGAATAAAATTAGTTGACTAACTTTACTTTTAATTATATTGCTAGCTACACTCGTTTACCTCAGCGAATGTCAGTTCTTCGTCTGGCAAAGCGAGCCGCCTGCCACTCCAGCTTACTAGTTCTATCGATAACTTTTGTTCTTTATCGGATTCCATAATTAGAAATTTTATTACTACAGAGAGACTCCGAGCATAGCACGTTCCATAGCACGATGAGCGACCTTTGAACTGGTGGACCAGCTGTAAGTGTCCACGTCTCGGCGCCGTCATGCACCGTAGGACATGGACAGGTAGTACGCATTGGTTGAAAAATTTGTTTGTCACTTAGTCTGAGTGGGGTGAGAATCGATGAAGTTTATCATCTTCATAACAGCCCAAAGACGCGCACTGCTGGGCCTAGGCCTCCCCCGAGACCTCCACAAACCCGCTCCTGTGCTTCCGCATCGCTGGTACCTGCGATCTTTACCAGATCGCCGGTCCGCCTGTCGTCGAAGTTGCCTTACGTAAGTGATGCAAGTATTCTCTACTTATCGTAGTTAAAAGTAACTCACAAAGGCGGCGGCGTAGATTGCAAGTTGATCCTCTCCCTCGAGAGTTCCCTCTCGGAGATATCACCAGCCCCCGAGCGCGCGACAGGCGACGCGGGCGCCGGCAGCTTCCCAACACTTTCCGGCATCACTGTAGCTTCTACACACGAAAATATATAGCTGATAATGCAGATTACTTTGTCTTTGTAAAAAGGAAGGCAGTGTTTTGTATGTTGATAGGTGTTTAAGATTTTGAGATGGCTTGGCAGTTTGACAATGTCTTTGACGCCCGTTCGAATTTGTTTTCGGAACGTTTTTGTTGTTTCGTCTACTAGGTTCGATGAAGGAGGTTTATATCTAATATTAGGTTTAATTTAGCTATTTTAATAATCCATGAATGTGGAAGAGGCTCTTGTCCAGCTGTGTACTTTTATGGGATGTTCTGTAATGTGCTTCATAGGAATGTTACATTCGCGTCTGCCTGTCTTCGTTCGTTTATAGTTGTAAACTAAACTATGCAACATATACGGATTGTAATCCCGTCATAGTAAGCTTGGTAGTCCTCTGCGGCCATCGCACCACTTCATCCATTGATCAAATTCTTGGCTAGTATATTAAGAACCTAACTTAACCGGCAGATGTTGAAAACCCCCTACAAAAGTCTTCATATGGGTACTAATATATTTCCAAACTACTCACTCCAACTTTAATGAAACAATGCTAAGTACCATTTCTATCCCGAATACCCTCGAAAACCACATCCAGATCGGTCTTATCCATCAATACGGGAGCCATGATGCCGACAGACAGACAGACACACAGGTTCACACGGCACCTATAACACCCGCCCTTTGCGTCGGGGGTAAAAATAAGGTGGGACTCGGTAGGCTGTATGCGTCACTGGCAGCCGCGCCGGCGCCGCGGCTGGCGGCCGGCTGCCGGGCTCGGCCGTCCTCGCGTCGCCTCACGCTACCCTGCTGCCCCTTTCCTTTTAAATTATTATACTACACTGGCTATACTAATTACGGAGGGCATCGGTACTGGTGAGGCATGGTAACACTGATATTCTGTACAGCGACTCGGGTAAAAGGTGGCGTCCCATTGGCGACGTCTCCGCCGCTCTGTCTAGGTAAGTTTAGCGGTAAAAAGTTAGTTTTCTTGTTGTAACTTGACGCGCTGTTTAGACCTAGTCTCTGCAATGAAGGGCGGTATAATTTCTGCGTCATATCATATCTGCGATGTTTTTTCACTGAATTAGAAACAAATAGTCTTTATAAAAAATTTATCAGTTTATCAATTATATAACGATTATGTATAGAAAAGCATGTCAGCCGCAACACGCACGACCAAGTTCAGCTGGACTCCCCCAAAAGGTTCACAGTTTTGCGCATCTTTGACAATTGTTTCCGCAGATCGTCCCATCTAGCAATACCTACGTCCTTGTAGGTACACACACTACAATTACTCCTAGTCTTCTAGTAATCTTATAATCTCTTTCTAATTTGCCAAGCGTACAGACAGACATCGAAACCTAGAACGAAGTTATTGCAAACAAAAACAGCTGCCTAAATTAGGTTGCAAATGCAACCCCTTACGACATAAAGTCACTTACATAACTTACATAACCTAACATTATAATAACATTAGTATTACTAGAGGGGTTGACTAAAATACTCGATGATTCAGACTTAGGGTGACTGAGCCACGGGTGAATGGCGCCTCACGCAACCTGTAGGCGCGACGCACTGTCGCCTATGAATGAACTGGCAAACAGCTTATCGATAGGCAAAATTGTTACAAGTCAGGCTACCAGTACCGTACTGTTTACTATCAGGCGTAGATTGCGCTTGTTTGCCAACTTAGTGGTATAAAAAACGTATCAACGGTGGAAACGTTTCACCGTTTCAACCGGAATGTTTCATGTAGCCTGTGAGTGTTTACCCTAATACCCTAAACCACCCAACCACCCATTATAACCTAAATATAAAATCATAAAAACCTGTTTGTATAAAAAACCTGTTAAGCCTGAGATGCCCCACATCTCAGGCTATTTGCATAGTATTACTGTATGATTAAAGTATTCATCTTAGCCCTGCAGAGCACAGACCTCACTACCTACCCAATATTACGAATGGGCTTCGAGAGCCACTAAACAAATCAAAACAAAAAATAAACGTACGACACGCGTAAGTGGAGCGTAATGTTTTATAATGGACCACGCCTTCTTTCTATTATCAAACATATGTGATAATAATATATTGTAGATAACAGGATGACAACATCCATCAAATATGTCTCTAGATTAGATAGAATAAATGCAGTTCAAATGCGAGAAGCAATATTTGGAAAAAATAATTTGCTGATTAATTTTGTCAGGCGCTTGAACTAACAATACTATAATGCGCGATCATTCGCTTTACTTACCTACTTAATATTGGAGACAGGAAATATTGAATATGAATACGTATAATTAATGAAATTGCCTGTGATGAGAGCAAAAGGAAAAACAGGTTCTAGGGTGCGTAAGAATTTATGACGTAGCATTATTTTAATTTTCCTCGTGTGACCTGGCCACTGTCTGAGGCGTCTCAGTCGGTAATATGCGAACAGCAAGACGAGTTGTCAGTGGTTAACCTCGAAAATTATCTTGTTATTTCTTCTAAAACTTTTGAATGTTGGACATCTGTGTGCTACAATACTTAGTTGATTCAAAATCGATGATGTGTACATTGTGTGGATCAGTTGGTTGGTGAAATAGCAATAGTAAGTACTAAGACTAGTATTTATCTAATGTATTTATCGTTAATAGATGCCAGAACCTTGACTTCCTTGTTTTTTGTCAACAAACCGTTGAGTTTACTTTGAAACGCTGTATCAATCATTCAAATTATGATTTATTCCATAATTTTAGCTGATGTTAAATTTGTAGTCACGCGTACGTCTACTTGCTTCAACTACAATTTAAGTGAAGTGGATATTAATTAAAGTTGTTTTAATTTAATTTAATTTACGTTTTCCCTAATAAACTACTTTATATAAGTAGACATTCATAGAGTTAGCTAATAAATTATTTTACATTTGTTAGGAAGTAGGAAGATGCCTACATATCTACTTCGTTAATTACTTTGACGTGCATTTGTTGCCGACGAATTTGACGATTATATCAATGTCCAATGCCTACTATTATAATGATGTGACACAGTATTATAGATTTTGCCCACATACGGAAGCAACGGGTGTCCATTGTCATAATAATATAGTGTCTGTTAGTCTGTTGTGGCTGTCTGTAACTTGTGTGTTAAGCAAAAAGTTCGTACCCCGGCTGCAGAATCTCAAATTAATTTTAATTTAAGTTCTTGGGTGCAGGGCTTTATGACTTTATGAGCCGTCTTTGGTATGTCCAAAAATAGCGCCCACGACTTTGTAATATTACCTCATGATTGTTTATTAATGCTGATAACTCCTACTTCTCAGTGAAGACTCGTGCGTGATAACCTCCATGTATAATCTGTCCAAACTGACTTGTCCTATTTGGTTCAGAAAATTATGTATTTAAATGGATAATGCGTTAATGGATAATGCAGCAGTATTCGTTGAAAATCACAATTTAGTATTTCTTGTACCATTCAAGACATTTATACACAATAAACGTAGCGTGATTGATACGTCAAGTCGTGATTTTGGGCATTGTTTGTTCACCAAATAAGACAAGTCAGAAAAACAGATCATAGGTTGAGGTAGGGTAAACAAAAGAGGGGGTTATGTTTCTCCCAAAAAAACAATTATAATACGAAATTTGTTTGACGACATTTTTGTGATATAAAATCATTTTGACTAACATATACTGTGCTGGCACCGATTGCAAAAATAATATTTGTTAGCTCGTATTGTTTGATAAAAATCGAATGCTTTACTTTTCAATGTTTTAAAGTCAGTTTTATTTTTTTTATAAAAATTTTTTAGCTTGTACTTAGGTATAATATGCGCTAGACTATTACTTATGAAGATTTTTAACTATCCAACAATACCACACATCGCTACGGGCCAACTTCCATTATTTCTAAAATCTTCAATCGCCTTGCCCTTACCTAAGTAACTTATCCAATTCACCACTTGTAGCGTGGATGCGTAATGCGTACCCCGCGTAGTGACTCACTGCCACCCCCACCCTCTCCTGCCCAAAATACTCACTGAAATATCCTTACGCCCACGCTCTGAAACCATCCCTTGTTATTAGGTTGTATACGATGAGTCACACTTTACAGCTGAGTTTTGGCAAAAATCACGTTCTTAATACGTGTACGGAATATCATAAAAATAAAAATAAATTTAAACTGTTATAGTTACTATAATAATAACTTTTGAATATGTGGGGTGACGTGTGGTGTCCAGCAGAGTAGAATAGCACCAACCCCTTACACTCGTGGCCACTCGTGGGTGTCGTACGAGGCGACTACGTTTTTTGAGGCAAAAGATCTTGTATCTCCATAGATTTGAAAATGATATGGGCTGTGTTAGCCCATAATTGTGTTAATTAGGTATATTTTTGGACAATACCCAGCGTCATCTAGCCTCGAAACTAGTCGAAACTGATGATTATACCTACTGGGCTACTACATAATTAGATACGTCGTGCTTGTTAATATACAAGACTTAGATAAATGGTACATAGCTAACGAATTGTGGATATATGCGTAGCTAGGGACTTGTGTCAGGGCAGAGTAAAGTGGCGGTCCATAGTCTCTGCCTACCCCACCTATGGGACACAGGTGTGAGCTTTATGTATGTTCATAACTAACACCCAAATGCCCAGACTCAGTACAGAAAAATTAAAAATAATCACTTTACCCCGCCGGGAATGGGAACCTGGGATTGGGACTACGTAGCATTACGGCTCAATAACCTAGACCTAAGTAGAACTAAAATTAGATCGTAAATTAATTTGTAGATAAAGATAATTATACTTTTGGGCAACACCTCTTGCCACCATTATTCTTTCAAAAGAATCTATCTAAATAGATACTTAATTAATTATTGTTATAAATACATATGTACATACTTACATTTCGAGAGAATCTAAATACTTATGTAAAGCCTGACCAGGAACAAATTATAAGGTGACGCCATATTACAAAATTTTTGAGAACTCATTTCTTACACTGGCAACATCGAGTAACATCAACAAGTAGCACCCTCTTGACACTCTTGACAGACCTCATATAATAAGTAGTAAGTAGATAAGTAAGCAGGTGACTGTATTTTTCTATAAAACGTGGATTATCCTGTGCTAGGGACAGAATGCAGACCCTCAGTCTACTCTGTCAGATTCTGGACCGTTTCCGGTTTGTACGCGCATCCATAGTGAATATGTTAGCTCATTTTCTACTGGTTGTGAGTAAGTTGGTGTGCTGCTTTCTTGTGCTTCTGTACTTACACCCCGGGCCACGACTGGGATATCTCATATCGCCAAGATGATATTGATGAATTACGTACAAAAAGCCCTTTAAGTAACGAGAGAGTATGGTGCGAAACTAATGACTCATATCTTTAAATTTCAGTGCAAAAAGAATCGTATTCCGATGACGAACATCCAGCCCTTCCCTTGGAGCCGACAGACGACGAGTTAGAATTTATTTTACAATTATTTGGAGTTGTGGAAATAAAAGGCAAGTTTTTGAATTTTAGTTAAGTACTTAAGTTATTATTATGTAGGTAATTATCTACCTTATTAAGATTCTTTTACTTAATTAAACTATTAAAATAAAGTGATAAATGTAAACACAGAGTTTCCAAACTCGTGCGCGACATGAGGAATAGAGCGTGTTCAGAAAGTATAGGTACGAGTACGAATTACTGAATTGAGAATGTACATCATCTCGATGTATCGAAATACAAAAAATTATTTAATGTGAAGTTCCATACATAAGTTTTCGAAGTGATGAACATTCTCAATTCAGTAATTCGTACTTATATACTTTCTGAACACAGTAGGTACATCGCATTCTGAACTTCGAGACTCTGTAACATTCAAGCTGCGATTACATGCGCCCTAATCTAGCACCCTACATCACTATATGGCAGCATGTTGTGTGGTGTAATCGCTGTGTAATCGCTGTAGGGATGTAGGACCCTAAATTAGGAGTTAAAGAGCCTAACCGCCTACATGTTACATAGAGAGCCAGTGTTGCCCATATAACATATTTTATGGTAGATTTATGTTTAACATTATTTTGCTTACAAATATAAACGATATAATCTTAAATTATAACTATAAAACACATTTTTCGTCGAATTTCATTGAGAATTTTTATTAAGATCGCGGGATCGAAGCGTAGCCCAAGATACCGAGCTATTAACTTAGTAAAAAAGACCGGTGCATCGTATGTATTTTATATAATAAAGTGCCCTATTACAATATTAGTCGATTTTCAACATAATATAATGTCTCGTTAAGTTACTTTTTGAGCTGCCTCGTGTTAATTTTGAATATCGGCAACTGGCAACACAGCCTGTAACAGCAACCCTGGCTGAGGTAGGATTCCTATAGATGTAGGAGCAGTGCAATCGCAACACCCTAATGTAGAGATGTAGCCATGTAGTGATGTAGGGTACTAGAATAGGGTGCGTGTAATTGCAGCTTAATAACAACCAACATTCAGATTCAGTAATTTGGAAAGCGCGGGAAACGTCCATTGCCTGAGACGGCTATATTTGATGTCTCTTTCGCTCTTGTACAAAAAGTTACAAATTCACAACGCGCATGCGCACCGTCTCCGCATACGTCACTAGACGGCCATGTGACATTTCGCAGCCAATCCACGCCAGTCGTTGATGGTGTGCGCTCCGGTCAGCGCGCACACACCGCGGTTTATCATTATTTTTGACGTTCACTGCTCGAACAAGTGGTCTAACTTCAGTGATTTAATCGAGATAATTAATAATCGTTTCAAATTAAGCGAAAAACTGTTGTTAATTGGTGTCTAAATGTTTATGTAATGGTGTCCGAAACGCGATAACCTGTGTCGATTCTTGGAAGCGTGCATGCTGCGTCGAAACGAGACCTTGATAACTTGTTCCTCAGACGAACGAGCGAGGAGACAGTCGTGTAGGATCATGCCCATGGAGGTACGTCTTTAGTTTACAAAGTCTTGAGCGAGCCGTCGGTGTGTGTACGTTAGTCATTTACCCTGGATTGAGTGGAACTGTGCGATCAAAGTTCATGGAACAGACTTAGAAACGGCAAAGTGTGAAGCGGCCTGCTATGACGGTGTGTAACTGTAGTGATTATTGTCATTAGTGGAATCAAGCGAAGTCGAGCGGCGTCGCTGTTCCGTCCGTAGCCTGCTATGGACATTGACGGAGGTAAACAGTGTGAATTGCATGCACTGGTACGGTCGTCGTCTCACTTTGCACGTTTTAGAAGGCCCGGGTTTAGCAGGCCCGGCCCTTCCAGCCTCCGCAGCTTTATCTCGACGTCGCCAGAGCCGTCTCGCACTCTCGGGCTGAATGTAGTTCTATAAATATCCTGCACGCTACAGCACACAGCTCATGGAGTGTAGTGCTACAGAAATGTTGTATTAATTCGAATTCTTCCTTGTTGTAATAACACATAAATTGTGCAATATAATGGTATTAGCTACTATAATAATGTACTATAGTGTGTGCACTAATTTATTTAAGGTGTCTTGGTTGTAGTTTGCTACATTATCTGGCTATTTCTGTAAGTAGGTTGCAGTGTAGGTTTGCCATGTAGTTACCATTCCTGCATGATTTTTATCAGAGCACAAATCCACCATGTGTGCTTGCACTCACTCGCTTATTAATCAAATTAGTTTGAGATGGGATAGTTTAAAGGTTATAGACATACTATATAAATTATACTTGAAACATTTCTTATCAAAGGAGACCTTAGATATTAATAAAATCACTAACTTATGTGCGAACATTGGTTGTGTGTTAAACTAATCTAATTTTACACTTTACTACAACAAGTCATGATGATGACATGTTGATATTATCAAATAAATTAAATTGGATTACAAGTACATTTATTAACTGAGACTACTTGAACAGTCTCGGGAGCCGATTGGCACTCCATGTTGTGGAATATTATAATTATTAACATAATTTTATATTTTTTCATTGTCATAACGGTTGTATGTTTTTCTTTTTTTTATGTTAATAATCATGAAGATTTCCCACAAAATAAAAAGTAATTAGTAAATAACCAAAAGCACATTGGCAAACCAAAGAGCTCAAATAAACGTAATTTACAGTAATGAAATAGAACTAAAACTAAATTAGACCATAAAATATGATAGTGCGCCATAATAAAAGCATGGCATTGTTTATCTTGTTTGAAGTAGGTATGTTATATTGTTGTTGTTTATTTAACTTATAAGTCTTAGGCTTTAAAATAAATAAATTCACTCTGCAGTTAGTTGATTTCGGGTCGAAGACCCATTTAAAACTCTTTTTTACTTTAGATTGCCTCACTAGTTCTCTAATTTTTTTTAGAGCTCGCTGGTTATAAATCCTGTTCATTCATAGCCCGAATATTACTTAAACTTCTGCAGACTACTGGACATAGTGGGCTTGTATCGCTTGAAAACTTCTTCGACTTTGGTTCCCTGTGTGAGTTCTACTGGCTGTACAATGGCCGTCTCTGCCGCAGGTTAATTTTGCTATCCTGCCACACTCTTCACAGACATGTATACCACTATGTTGACATGTGTCTGTCCACTACACTCATCCACATTACGTACAGTATAGGTAGACCCATTGTTGGTGTCTGCGATGGTTAAAAAATGTTTCCAACTAATACATAACTCGAATGTGGAACAAGTTAAGCTCCCAGTCGCAGTGTTTCCTTTTGTGTGTCTTTGTGGATTAAGACTAAGTATGTCATGATATAGAGATCTCGTTCATCATCTTTCCCGCTGTCAATCTGGTCAATCTACCAGGGTACATTTTCCTGCTCTTTCCTCGCAAGACGTTGGCCCTCGCATCCCACGGCGATGTCAATCCATCGCTTCTTGGGTCACTGACACCCGGGAGACAAAGAAAAGCGCCTGATTTCGCTATACTTAACAGAGTTTTACGACCTTGAGAGTCTTGAGAGTCTGTTACTTTTGTCAGATATTTTCCTGCCAATTGTTGGGAGTTTTTAGACATCTTATGGAGAGAAAGACTTTTTACATTACTTCAGCGCAAGTTCTGAGATAGCTGATAAATACTGAGATTATGAAATCGTCTGCCAATTGGCACTGTTTGTAGTGACTGTCGCTAAAAGTGTCGCAACATGACATGTGTAGTATGACACCCGTCGCTTGTTTGCCACACGCAGAGAGTTTCATGGTGCAAGTCAAGTGCGAGGCCGGGCGGCACCAGCTTTGTTTTTGTTCACCTCAATGGATATAATCATCTGTTAATGTCCCAGTTCTGCACTCGCGCCCTAAGGGCCCGATAGCCTTGACCATGATCCAAGATTTGACAGAACGACTGCCATAATCTGACCTCCGTGCATAGGCGTAGGAAGGGGGGGAGCCGGGTGGGCCGTGCCCACCCCAGGATGGGGTGCTCACTGGTTGTACTTTGGCGATTGACTCGGCTTCATCGGCCACCTCAGGGGCCAGCCCCCCTGGAAGATACGATAATGCCTCCGTGACAATATTGACAAGGGAACCTGACCAGATTGAATCATCATACATTGATGGTTTCAGCACGATGTTTTCCCTCATCGTAAGAGCATCGGTTAGTGTTAAATTACTCCACCTTACAGAATACCGCAGGTAAACAATACTCTTTTAAATAGTATTGTGTTTCTGCCGGTGAGTAAGGTTTCCAGAGCTCCATGGGGTGGGAATTTGGGGAACCGTGGCTTTGGCAGTGGAGGGATATTTGCCTTCTTGCTGCCAGAGTAACGTGTTATACAGGTGGGCAACGCATTGGCGATAGTCTCTATATTGCTAATGTCTATAGGCAGTGGTGACCACTTTCCATCAGGTGGCCCGCTTGCCTGTTTGCCTATCGTATGATATAAAAAAAAAAATTATTGTACATAACTCAGAAAAGAGTCATGTTACATGGGATTCGAACCCGGGACCTCTCGCTTCCGACTCGGACTCCTTAACCACTTGCCACCGATGCTCCAAAGGAGTTAATATTGTTTTACAATATTGGGTCAATAAATTGGTGGCGTTGCCTCTGACATCCGACTCCGCAATGTATTACACTGCGAAGTTCCGTACATTCCGTACTTTCTGAACACAGTACATCACTATTTTAACTTCGCAATTCAGTATTACAAGTCACTCATGTCAATCCATCGCTTATCGGGTCTCTCGCGGAGCCTCTTTCCTGATACCGGCAAGTTTAGGCGCCTACTTCCCATGTACTCCTGGTGCTTTTGCAGAACGTGACCAAACCACCGCTGGCAGGACTTTACGATTTTATCCGCGATGTTTCTCACGCCAAGGCTGCCACGGGTGTACCCGTTAAGCACTCGGTCAAGTCGCATAACGCCTCCTGCATATCCACCGCAGCATTTTCGTTTCTATTTTGTATTGCAAATATTTGACATTTCTTATGTCCTTTTATTTGACCTGGAAATGGAAATTGTCTGAAATAAATTGTTTTTAATTTAATTATGTAAATATGTAAAATTACCCAAATCCAATCGAGTAAAAGTGGTTTCAATAGAAAAACACATAACCATCGAGTGAAGGAAGTTTTAGTGTCTTTTCTTCGCATTGGCGGATTGTTAGTTCCTTTTTATGCCACGTTCAGTATATTTGTCGTCGCTCAATTATTTTGTAATTTTCTAATGCAACATACCCACTTTACCAATTGAAAACAGTCCAATGACCATATGAAACTTGTTAATAAAACTTGCAATATTTATCTGTAAGTACGCGGCTCACAATTGTATAATGAGTTTAGTACCCCAATTTTTAACCCCCCTCGAAAAAGAGGGGTTCTAAGTTTGACGTAGTTACTGTGGCCCTAGCACAAGTATGTCGGAGACAAGAGAGCGTTTGTCTCTTTCTCTCGATACTAAGACGAAAGAGATAGCAATACCTATGTCGCGCATTTTCTCGCTTATCGCGCGCGAGAGCAACTTGTGCTAGGTCTACTGGTGTGTGTCTGTGGCGTCGTAGCTCCCCAACAAATGAACCGATTTCGATGTAGTTTTCTTTATTTGAAAGCCAGTTTAATCGAGATAATTCTCAGGTTTGTTAGTTATTTTTTTAAATTAGATTATCCAGGTTATTTGACCACCATCGCACCTGGTGACGATGCGGAAAACGCACCTGCGTTTTTACCATTTTTGTTGTCTCCAACCTCAATGCATGAATCGTTGGTGTTATGGGCGACAGTGACCGCTGTCCATCAGGTGGACTGTCTGTTCGTTTGTCACTGAGTAGTACAAAAAAAAGTCGCTTACCACCGCCGTCTGTCCCTCTCTATTGTACGCTTAGACCTTTTAAACTACGCAACGGATTTTAATGAGGTTTTTAACAATAGGTAGATAGTGTTTCAAGGAGAAGGTTTATAGGGTAGGAGAACACGCGAACGAATACGCCAGCTAATATTTAGAATCCCAACTTGAGTTGGTATTTTTTTGTACGATGAACCAGGTTGGCATTTGACCGCTTCGCCGCCATCTCAATTTGTTGTTAATGACATTAATGGCATTTGCGAATTGAATTGAATTGAATTATTTATTACATTGAATGCGATGTTCGTTAATAAATCGAGATAGGTCTGTGAATAATTTTTATGTATCAGTTTCTGTCTTTTTACTTCTTTGATGTTGGTCAATCGGAAAAGACAAATAACATAAAAATTAACTTCTCAATTTGGCACTTTGTATCTGTTTCTGTGTTTTTACTTCTTTGATGTTCGTCATTTGATGTAACATCTGCATACCTGTATACTTACACAGTTTAACAATAAAGACAATTCTGATTCTGTCTGATTACATAACAATTAACTTCTTAATTTGGCACTTTTGCATCCAAAAGATTGGAAAGTATACTACGTTGACGTCGTGAGACTGGAATTAATGTTTTTTCTGCTCTTTGTTTACACAAATACTGTGCCAGTCTTAAGCAAAAACTTCTCGTAAAAGATCAAGCGCAGAATGCATCGAAATCGTTTTATTTTCCACAATTGCTTCGAACACAGTTGCGATATCTTTATCAATCTTATCTGTAGCGATATCTCTTACAGCATCGGAGGCAAATGTATTAAGATCTCACAGATATAGAATAGCAGAATACTCCTTTTCTTGCTAACCTATTCTTAGATCTAGACGGCGGTGGCGGTGAGTCACCAGTAGGAGGTACTTGTTTAGAAAGCTGATGACGCGGTTACAAGGCTACTCCAAACTGGCCCGATGATGAGTAGCGTTGACTTGACACCACGCTGTCTATGCATGTGAATTGAATTCGTAATGCGTTAACGCATAGTTCGCGACCAATTTGGCTCCAAGGGGTGAGGATGAAGTCCCTGTCAAGGGCGAGCCGTACGGTGATCGCGTGACCAGTGTCGCGGAGACCAGATGGCAGTCGCTCCACTGTAATTACAGTCCCAGGGTCTCCTTGACCATGAACCAATATTTGACAGATCAGGGGGTCTAAAAAGGCCACATTAGCGTTTCATAATATCATCATCACAGCCCATCAACAGCCCACTGCAGGACTTAGAGCCTCTCCCACGAAAGGGGAGGTTGTTGCCATAATCTCCACGCTTGGCAGGCGGGTTGGAGATCGCAGTGTTGTAAATATAACAATAGAAAACGCTGCTGCCCATTTTCCAGCCTACAGAGACTCTAGATCTTTGGTCTTGAAAACATTAGTCGCCTTGTACGACACCCACGAGTGAAAGGGGTTGGTGCTATTCTACTCTGCCGGACACCACACGGCCTCTATAATATGATTCATACTAATTAGACACAAACTTATCTGCAGCGTCGCTGTTGTTGACATTGTCATGGCAATTCAAAATGGTGTCACTTAGTTCCAGCACTGGCCACCGCATCAGATAAGTTTGTGGGAGTCTAATATGAATCATAATATGAAACGCTAATGTGGCCTTTTTAGACCCCCTGATCTGCTAAATATTGGTTCATGGTCAAGGCGGACCCTGGGCCCTCGAAGATGACACACAGATATAAGCCATTCGTATTTAAATTGGAGCATCTGACTAAAAACGGAGAGCCGAGGCTTTTCGGAACCCTACCACCGGTATCTATGATATGAATATCTCTTGTGGGATTAGCAACAAGTTCTAACGATAACGGGCCTAATATTTTGCAGTCGTTAGTACATATTTATCAAGTTACTCATGTGGTCATTCGTTACTTTGGTTGTATAATCCGGCTTAGCAACACCTGAATGATACGCCTGTTGCAAACATCCCAGGCAAGAGCTGTTGCTCTTTGAGTATGTTTACTGGGGTGTCACGGGACTAAAGAGACAACATTAAATTTCAATTATTTTATCATAAAAAGAAGCTGCACCTGTATATTTTATAGAATCAATTATTTTAATTAAATCCAGAAACACCCTTGTAATCAATTTTTCATAGATTTGTGGTAGAACAATTTTTATGGAAATTCCATTGCCTTTTGCGTCCATACCTTGCCAAATAAAATATTTTTGAAAAAATTTCTTCGTTAATGAACATTTTCAGTTCATACAAACCTATCGTGGCACATGGTTGTGACAGACGGTTGCAAGACCTTCTTCCGCCACAGATACAGCGTAATCCGTGGCCGCGTACAAATCCTTGCGCGTGCAGGTGGTAGGGCAAGCAGGACAAACTAGTAAATGTGCCATTGTCGTGACCGTTTTGTTTATAATATAATTACTAACCCACCCACCTTGGGTGTTTTTTATATTATTTTACGACCTGAGTGGTCCAGTGGTCTGTCACGCAAGAGGTCCCGGGTTCGATTCCCGGCCGGGCAAAAATTTAAATGATGAATTTTAATTTCTGTTACGCGTCTGGGTGTTCTATGTATTTAAAAGTATATGAGTAGTTTATCTAGCACCCATAACACAAGCTTTGCTTACTTTGGGGCTAGATGGCGCTGTGTGAATTTTTCCGCGATTATTTATTATTATTATTTTATTGATTTCTGTAGAAGAAAGCTGATTGGTTTTTATTAAAAAATTATTTAAATCAAAATTATTTTATCGTCCCTACCCTGACTGAGCCTTGCCTGGTTGGCTCCCCATTCAAGGGTTCAGGTCTTTGATAAAGCTGTGCCAGCTTTTAAAACCCCGTTTAGCCCGCATGACCTGACAGGTGAAGACCCAACGACAAAAGAGAAGCATACCATATTAGGTATTACGAAGTAGTTTCTCTACACATAACAAGGAAATAATTGCGTTAATTAATTCGTTGAAACATTCACACATCGGTAATTATTTATGTAAGTATTCTATATCGGGTACATTATTAGGTATATTATATTGTACATGCGTCATAGTACCTATAGCTGGTTATTGCTTAAGTATGAGGATGGTCTTCACGCAGAACGTTAGGTACTTTCGCAAAATGTCATCGCAAAATATTTGGTCACTTTCGCACAACGCCATTTTTTCAAAACGTAATTTTTGCACAACGTCATTTTTGAAGAATGTCAACAGAATGTTCCTTGTAATAAATACTAAATAATGCTTCATAGTAGTGTTTTATAGGTGTACGGTAACCATGGATGGTAACCTTATCAAGGGGTTCAGGGGGTATATTTTTGAACCGTACGCCTCGAGTTGAACGGTTTACAATTTTGATTTTCGAAATGAATTATCAATATATTTTAAATTTAGTGCACCGAATAAGCAAGGCGGGCGGTTCAAAATTGGAGCCACTGCTCTACGCTGCCAACATAAATTATACTAATATTATACACGTACAATATTAAACTAAACCGCCCTAGGCGGGTTTGTTTTGTTTATTTGTTTGAGCACATCTTGCTGCATTGCTCGCAAACGACCGCTTAGGACTTCGAAACGAGCAATCTTTTTAGTGAATTATCTGGCTGCTACATAGTGACCTGCATTGCCGGTAACCATTGGCAGCCATATTTGCTACTGTTGTTTCAGCTATTAAAGTCTAATGAAGTTTCTTACGCCAACTTGACAAGTGTGGCTAAGTAAAAATACTGCAGTAAGAATATTGTCAGTTTAGAAGTCCGTTTAGAGCAATGAC
This sequence comes from Blastobasis lacticolella, assembly GCA_905147135.1. Taxonomy (NCBI): domain Eukaryota; kingdom Metazoa; phylum Arthropoda; class Insecta; order Lepidoptera; family Blastobasidae; genus Blastobasis; species Blastobasis lacticolella. Next base: position 994,052 of record LR990041.1, read on the forward strand.
GAAAGAAACACCTTACTCCGGAAGGACGACAAGCCCTGTGGTTTAATTTATATTGCGATGAGTGGCCATGAGCGTGCCAATTCGCCATGTTGTGTACTTTGATGCTAGGGAATTCTAGTTCTTATACTATTCCTTTTTGGGCACATCCGTCGGCCATTTAATACAACAAAAAGTATACACGCATTATTTGACAGTATGCACTGTCTTCTTCTTTCTTCATTGGAGTAGTTTTCTTTGAAAGAGGATTCTTTTGTCATTGGTTTAGAATTTTAGAGTGACAATGTGTTTCCAACGTGGTACTAATTGGAGCCGTGTTCGCAGAGGGCGGTCTCTTCGCCGAGGTGCTAGACATCGGCGGTCGCCCCTCGAACCTGAATATTGGAGATGTTAGTGAGTATCCACCATTTTATATTTTGTTTGTAAAGGCGTGTCCAAACATAGCGCGGCACGAGCGCGGCAGCAACACGCGGCATGTCCAGGAAACAATTCTGCCGCGCTCTAGTTAGGACTATTGACGAATGTTTGCGCGCGGCTGTTGTCCAAACAAAGCGCGGCACGCCGCGCGCGGCTGCCGCGCACACATGCCGCTCTATGTTTGGACACACCTTAAGAACTAGCCAGATATATTTTTATAAGAACTAGCCAGGCGTGTGACCGCCATCTCACCTGGTGGTAAGTGACGATGCGGCCGAAGATGAAGCATGCGTGTCTAGAACAGCCTATTGAATCTAGCCTTGAAGGATCACACTCGCAGGCAACGTGTTCCATTCCTTAGCTGTACGCATGATAAAGGTAGACTCGTAAGCGTAAGGTACCGGGTTCGAACCCCAGTGCTGTCATGAACCAATTTCTATTTTCTGCGTTATGTAAACGCTAACCGATGCTCTTACGGTGAGGGAAAACAGATTTGGTAATCTGCCACATCCTGGATCATGGTCAAGGCGGACCTCCGGGACATTAAGGAAATGATGATTTTATAAGTCAAAAAAATATCAACCACATTATCAATTCGATTTTCTGTAGCGAGAAGGTAGGTTATGAGACAGGCATGCTCTATCTTCGGCATTATCGTCAATTACTTAGAACTATCGTTCGTTCGTTCGTTCGTTCGTGCCAAACGGATTGTCAATAGCGTGCCTTGATCTCTCGGTCAACTACCGGCATTCATCATCACAGTCCGTAACAGTCCACTGCAGGACTTAGGGCCTCTCCCACGTAAGGGGAGGTTATTGACATAATCTCCACACTCGGCAGGCGGGTTGGAGATCGCAGTGTTTAAATATAACAATGGAAAATGCTGCTGTCCATTTTCCAGACTACGGAGACTCTTGATCTTTTGCCTCGAAAACATTAGTCGCCTTGTATGACACCCATGAGTGTAAGGGGTTGGTGCTATTCTACTCTGCCGGACACCACACGGCCTACCGGCCGCACACTACCGGCATTATTGATTGAAAATGACATGATAACTGTTTTAAACTTTTCTATTTCGTTAGATTGTGACTAATACGACTATTTCCCATTCCATTTTGACTTCATGCTTTATGCTTCTGAATTTAGACGACAGAGTTCAGCCAAATGTAATGGGCGCATTAATTAAGCCTAAAACTTGGACCATGAGACTGGCTGGCCAAAATTGGTGACAAAAACTTATTTCACATTCATATGTGATAAATTGCACAACAATCGAGACTTACTTATAAGCTACGAGTATGTTATCTGCAAGTTACGTGGTTGAGGAAAAAGTAATGCGGCACTCGTATGTTGCCACGGAAAATAGAATGGATTTCCTTGTTGCATGGTGTTGCTAACCCATTAGAGTGTATGGCTGCTAATTAGCAGTTTTCCAATAGGTATCTAAAGCATTCCTAACCACTCACTAGATGGCGCCCCGACAATTTTGGTAATTGATAATCGCTTGAAATAGGTACTTAGCAAACAGGATATTAACACTGGGTACGTTGTGTTGGATAATATTGTATTTGTCAATAGTTTTCAACCATTTTAGAGGTTGTAATAATAATGGAATATAGTGCCAACTTCTATAAATATTTCTTTTCACATTTCGTTCAACCTTTAACAGTTATGTTTATATTAATAAACATTTTATTTTTAAGTTTAGTATTAGTTGGCTGCGTGAAATTATTGCCACCATCATACAGATTAAAAAAAGATAACCAAAATTGTAGGAGCGCCATCTATTGATGCTTTTTAAACCAACTATCAATACCTACTGGAAAACTCCTCATTAGGAGGCAAACTAGGTAATGAGTTTTGGTTTGTGCCTGAAGTAGAGATATATATCAAATGAACCTACAATATATATGATGATATATGATATATTTCCTGTACAAGAGAGTAGAATACCTTCCTGTAACTTTTGGGAGGTGGTGTTGGGCAGTAGGAACAAGTTTTTGCTTTTTAACCGACTCATGTTCACCGATATTGTCGTAAATATGTATCGATTTTGAGAATAGCTTTTTATGTAATACTTGCTTCTGCATGCGACTTCGTCAAAGTAAAGTTTCAGACCCATTCCCGCTGGAACCATATTGAATTTCCGGATAAATTGTATGTGTTATTGTGGGCTATTAGCTACATTATTGCCAAATTTCATCAGTTTTTAAATTTTATTGTTAAATATTTGGTGAATATTCTTTATTCTTAATTCATTTAGTAGTTTTTACCTGAAGGAGTAACAACCATACATTCATCCAAACATCCTTACAAACTTTTGCATTTATATTAGTAGGGCGGGTGGTATATATATTAGTAGCGTGGGTAGGCCTCCCACTAGGCGGACCGACGACCTGGTAAGGATCGCAGGTACCAGATGGATGCGGAAGGCACAGGACCGGCCTTTGTGGAGATCTCTGGGGGAGGCCTATGCCCAGAAGTGGGCGTCTTCCGGATAATTGATTATTATAATTAGTAGGATGGAAAGATTGACTTTAGGGGTCGTTCCATTTAAATTTGAAGAAAATGTAACAGCCCTTAGGGTGGGATTATAGGGATTGCTATAAAATTGTTCCTATCCATGTTTTCGAATTGATTTGTAACACACTCATTGTCAGTAAAATCCTCGTGAAAGTAGTGAAAGGGATTTCATGACAAAGTTGAATCATCACTATCATCATCATCGTCCTAGCGTTTATCCCGGCCTCTGCCAGGGTCCACTTTCCTATCCATTCATGACAAAGTTGAATATGGTGTGTAAAAAATATCGATCAATGAGCTCCGTGGAACTTACGAGTAAGTATTTAGATAAATATGTCTCTTTCTCTCTTTCTCTATGTCACATGAATTCTGTTTTCGATACCGAAATTCCAATACGTAATCAAATACTTATAAGGTGAAGTAAACTAGAAACACCTTATCAGAATTATCTCGAGTTCTGTGGGAAAACCAAACTGTGGGAAAAAAAATGGCGGTCCTCTGCTCACCACATTAAATAAATATGTAAATAAATATCATTTATTTCAAGTTTCACAGGCTCATATTTTATTATAGTTTATAATGTCAATTCATTAAATAAAATTATGAATATGAAAATGATTATGACATAAATAACTTCTTCTTTCTTCTTCTCCAACAAAAAAAAGGGCTTCTTTGACTCCAAGGTTTGCTGGTAGAAATCTCAACTGTTGAGTTAAGCTCGCCTTTGTACTTAAGTTACCTTCTGTTAAATTGTATTTATTATTTTTGTGTTCAATAAAGAAAGAAATAAAATTTATAATAATAATTCACACAACGCCATCTAGCCCCAAACTAAGCAACGCTTGTTCTATGGGTGCTAGATAACTGATATATTACGTATATACTTAAATACATACTTATTATACATAGAAGCAATTAATGCATTGAAGCAACGTTATGGAGTACGCCCCACAAATTGGTACAAAATTATGTTGTTTGTGTATTTATCAATATGGGCCTCAGTTGCCTGAAATAAATGAATAAATAAATAAAATAAAATAAATTATGGTAATAATGACCTCTAGAGGTCCAATAGTCATACTTGATTTAGAATCCATTGCAAATTAATTAGCTACCAATATGCATTCAGTCAGCCAATTAGATACTGCATACTATGAAGCCGAGTTTATCAGCATTGCGTATGAGCATAGGGAAGTAAGTCATAACCTTTATAATTTATCGCAGAACATTTACTGTGCGGTTGTAGCCATTAGCAATAAGTATTTAGCGAAGGTAGTAGAACATATACTAATAGTAAATTGACTTTGGATATTGGAGCACAGGTTGTGTTCGTTTATGTATAGCCTAACTGACAGGATGTCGGAATACCCCCGACCGACAGTCTCCATCATCATCACAGCCCTTAACAGTCCACTGCAGGACTTAGGGACTCTCCCACGAAAGGATAGGTTATTGCCATAATCTCCACGCTTGGCAGGCGGGTTGGAGATCGCAGTGTTATAAATATAACAATGGAAACCGCTGCTGCCTATTTTCCAGCCTACGGAGACTCTTAGATCTTTTGCCTTTGTACGACACCCACGAGTGTAAGGAAGGGGTTGGTGCTATTCTACTCTGCTGGTCGCCACACGGCCAAAGTCTACTGTACCGATTTTAAAAAGCTTTAATTTTAATGAAACAAAGCTATAATAACCTCTATTATTTAAACCACGAAACTCGCACGAAATCGGTCCATCCGTTCGGGAGCTACGGCGTCCTTTAAAGTTTGAATATACGTCATATTTATAACCCCTCTCTTTTGTCGTCTGGGCTTAAACAATAAATCCCAGAACATATATAGAGCTCGTCTAGTCTAAAATGACGCGCCCCACTACTTAGTTAGTTGATTTTGATGTGTGAGTGCAAATATTAATATCGACACTTCATCTGTGTGGGAGCGTCGACTGCTCCAATCGTACGACGCGAGCTCCTACGTTGGTGTCTCACGAGCAACTGAATGACCAATTACAACGGCCTTTGTATATGTATTGCGTCCATATTTTAAACTTGCTTGTGTGCGTTAATGCGATAGTGGGGCGCGTCATTTTAGATTAGACGAGCTTTACCAACCTGAACTGAAGTCTAACCTCCTCCACGCAGTTGAGGCGATATCGGCCGCGGATCCGGACGCCGCGGTAGCGCTGGACGAGATGGCGCAGCCCCCGCAGCCCGAGCCCTACGTGCATATCGTCGAGCAGCCGGCCAGCAAAGCCCTCAGGTGAGTCCGACTGTCCAGGGAATGACGCGGTGGATGAGGAAGGCAGAGACCACTGGGATGTGACGCTGGTGAATGGGGAACTCATTCAGACATGCTGCATGTTGTTTTTATGAAGGTTATGAAGTAGAATAACGAGCGGAAATGGTGACGGATTACTATCAGACAGGCCGTAAGCTTGTTTGCCACCTTAGTGGTGTAAAGATACCGGCTAGGTCTACTCCACTGAGGCCTCATATACATATTGTAAAGAAACTAATATCTAAGAGAGAAAAATACAGCTTCTTTGAGAGAAATAAGATATTGTAGCATTTGGAGACTGACAGTGGTTTAGCAGCAAAACGTCCAATCTATCCAAACGCTATTGGGCTTTTATATTTATTCATTGCCGGAAAAATAAATTATGTATTTTTTTCCTAATTACCCTAAAAGCCCTTGCCTTGCCTTCCTCATACAAACGTGGTCACAAACGCTTCGACGTGCTATATGTTAGTGTTCTGTTGTCTACATTTTCTATACTTGGCTTCTTTTCTGATATTTGTTCTGACTTTGACTTCGCGATCGTCAAAATCTGCCGTCAATCACCGTCGTAAGTCGTTATATTTCAGTACATAGTTTAAAAATAAATAAACCACACTGGAATCATGTAGATAGGTTGTATTTCTTCTCCCCTCGTACGCCGCCTATATCTGTATCCCCCGCACAGCCCAGCGTCACCTGCCGCAGTTCAGCCGTATATTCGCATCATCGAGCAGCCAACCAAGAAAGCGATCAAGTTAGTACGGTCACCCATCAAATATCTCATCATACACATACCTTCATATAGTAAGCTCATGTTTCCTCCTACATCACCATCATCACCATCTATACTAACACTCAAAAGCGACCTGTCGACCAGAATGGTTCAGTGGTCAACATGCTACGCAAGGGTTCGATTCCCGGCCGGCCAGAAATTGAAATGATGAATTTCAATTTCTGTTACGGGTCTGGGTGTTCTATGTATTTAAAAGTATATAAGTGGTTTATCAGTTATCTAGCACCCATAACACAAGCTTTGCTTACTTTGGGGCTAGATGGCGCTGTGTAAATTTGTCCACGATTAAAAAAAAATTCTACATTACACCCTTTTGCTCCTATTATCATTCATTGCATTCTCTATTATTACTCTGCCATAGAACGAATTTAAAAATAATACTTCAAATACATACCTGATGAAAAGTAGCAACTACCTATGATTCATTATTTAACAAATATGTCTAAACCACAAATGCATTGTCACCGTGAGGAGCTCGTCAATGTCTCATGTCTATAAATACATTGCCTGAAATGTCCCTCAAACCGGAATCCAAGAATTCTCTATAAGACTGTGAGACTCTAAAATGAGAATTTCCCCCAAACTGTCTCCACACATATATCAGCCAGTATCTTCTATGAGGGAAAACATCATGATGAAACCTGCACTTGACTGAATGTGTAACCATGATCCAATCTAGTCAGGTTCCCTTGCTAACAGGGTCACGGAGGTCAGATGGTGGTCACTCCACTGTAATAACCTGATCTGCCAAATGCTGGATCATGGTCAATGCGGACCTTGAGCCCTCGTGCGCGAGAGCACAACCGAGACATTAACGCCAAGATGATTATTTTTTGTCTTCAATTTGCTACTATTCAATTCATTTTAAATTTCATTAATTTTCACATAACCATAACGCCGTCAGATTTTACGCTGTATTGCATTATCATCTATAACCTAAACATCACCCACAATCATTTGCTCCATGCTCTTTAATTCTTGCCATTCAACTTTCATGTTATCTCCCTCAACCTACTCACCTGAAAGGTCTGCCTTTCAATTACTTGTTTTAACTCGTCTCGGAGGCGACCACTACCTCACCACCACAGTAACCTCAAATTGGTACCTATTAATCCCTTACCTTATAGCCTCTTAAATATTTTATTACACTACAATAACTCTACGACTATCGCTTCAGGGTTTTTTTTTTTTTTATGTTATACGATAGTCAAACAGGCAAGCGGGCCACCTGATGGAAAGTGGTCACCACTGCCTATAGACATAAGCAACACCGAGACTATCGCCAATGCGTTGCCCACCCCTATAACACGTTACTCTGGCAGCAAAAAGGCAAATATCCCTCCACTGCCAAAGCCACGGTTCCCCAAATCCCCACCCCATGGAGCTCTGGAAACCTTACTCACCGGCAGAAACACAATCCTATTTAAAAGAGTATTGTTTAGCTGCGGTATTCTGTAAGGTGGAGGTACTTCCCCAGTCGGGCGGCTCCAATTCGAATGCCAGGTGGATGCCGAATTCTGTGTCCGTCGAATACATACATCGTTACAAATTTAGATACGCGCTATCTAAGGAAAATACTCACTCGAGATATTTGATTTCTGGACTCACAGATGTGGCTCGCCTGTAGTAGGATTAAAAATTGCCCATACTGTGGTGGAAACTTTTAAAAGACCGTGCCGCTGTTTATATTACTGGAGGGCGTCGGGAACGTTCGATAGGTCGTACCATTCAATGAAACGTCATCGGCTTTATTACCAAGCGCATATCTGTTGTAATTATATCGAACCTAGTGCAGAGAATCTTCCAGGCGGTCGTTAGTAAGATAACTCATACAGACATGATAACCTTAGCGATCGAAGGTGTTGGAACATCATTATATATTATGTACACGTAGATACTCGTAGTGTACTCATCATCATCCTAGCGACCAAATCAAGCTTCCACCAGGGTCCGCTTTAGTATACTTTCTTCTCCACTTCGCTCGGTCTTCGGCATCCTCGCATCGTAAGCCTTAATAACTATTAATCATTTAATTCAGACCAATATAAATAAAAATTTTAACAGTCCATATTGTGTTAGTAAAATTACTTATAATATATTGTTAAAATCAATCAAGTAACATTTAGAGTTCGTACACCGCGCGTGCGAATTACTTATACGCTGAACCTCTTTCCTGATACTGATAGGTTAAGCACCTGTCACTATTTTAAATTACAAAGTCCAATCTGGTATACCAAGATCCAGGTCTGCGAAATTTATATACGTATAAATTGTACTAGAGCTCGTCTAATCTAAAATGACGCGCCCCACTATCGCATTAACGCACACAAGCAAGTTTAAAATATAGACGCAATACATATACAAATGCCGTTGTAATTGGCCATTCAGTCGCCGGTGAGATTCAAACGTAGGAGCACGCGTCGTTCATTGGCTCCCACACAGATGAAGTGTCGTTATTAATATTTGCACTCACACATCGAAATCAACTAACTAAGTAGTGGGGCGCGTCATTTTAGACTAGACGAGCTCTACGAGTATATTGTAGTATAATACATTACTTATTATTTATTGCTTCATCATTGTTGTACATACAATGGTTCAAAGCTTATCAAAGTCTGTACGGATGAATGATAGTTACTGATGAATATTCTCACTTGAGTAATTCGTCTTGTACTTTATGAACACAGTATATCGCTATTTACAACTTCGGGATTCAGCATTACACTCACACATTCACCCGAAAGCAACTAAACGTATTTTGATATAATTTTGTTGCAGTGTTGTAGATTATACCCCTGAATAATACGTAGGTTTTCCCGAAACTGTACACAGTTCCCACGTGAACAGAGACCTCACCAAAATTTAAAAGTAATAAATATATTATACGTATGTATTACGTGTTATAGAGGTGGGCAACGCATTAGCGATACTCTTGGTGTTGCTAATGTCTATAGGCAGTGGTGACCACTTTCCATCAGGTGGCCCGCTTGCCTGTTTGCCTACCGTATGACATAAAAAAAAAAAAAAAAAATATTAGAAATTTAATTTTGATCTGGCATTGTACATGTACCTACATTGTAGTAAGGTACATGTACCTACATTGACTCATGTTAATGATTGACTATGAACCATCATATTAGTAACGTAGTAATATTTTATCCAGAATCCCTATGACGTACACGTAGATTGTTCCCTATGGTGAACAATAATTTATTTTATTATTGGACATTATTATCGAGCTGTGGGAAACACAGGCGGATGTCTGAGCTATACGTAATACCCATGGTAATCAGTTTCCTTAAATTAAAGGTAAAGCTTTCCTTCATTTATTCGGAATTGCCCGCTTAGATGTGTGAAATGAAAGAGCAGGTGTGTAATGGAGATGAAATGAACAGGAAAAATGTAAAAACGTTGAAGTATAAAAATCTGTCGTTCATATTTTCGCATGAGCATATTTATTTTGTCTACTGGCCTTTGTCCGGGTCAAGTGAATCACCCAATTGGAAAACAAAACATAGGTGTTGCAGTCGGCTACGTTTACTTAGTACGCCGCTGGTATCGTGACGACGTTAGCAAATCGAATTGACGAGCAAACAAACATGTGATCTCCTTAGATTAGTAACATTACGGGGATTTTTTTCTTCAAACGCTGAAACAAAAAATACAAATGTATCAAAACAATATACGACACGGTACGACAGTTTCTGGTAGTTTCTTGCAGTTTTTAACTAGGAACTGTTTATTTTGATTTAAACAGTTTTTTTATAAATACCCGAAACTTCAAGGATAAACTTCATAACATAATGCGTTGTGTTCAGGGATATTCTGTAAGTGGTATGGTATCATTTTTTCGTGGAACGATGAATCTATGAATACGGTTTTTCGATCGCCTACGGAGATAATCAATTTCGATTTTGCACGTTGTCTTTACAGTAGGGACTTGCATTTGAGCTAACGATCGTTGCGTTAACCCAATATTTTCGGCAATTATTAACAATCGTTCTCAATTCTTCGGAATCTTTTATTTTTTATTTATGTTACCCGATTACTCGGACACGCCTGGACCAAACTTTTTTGTTATTTGTAGTCGATTTTACTTTTTTTTTTTAACTTTTCGCTTCGTATCCAACAGAAGAAAATCAAAATTAACACAACCATTGTACTCGAGACGACCGGTTCAAAAACAGAGCCTCTGATCGTATGTGTTTTCTTTGTATCGGAACATTCCAGTAAACTAAACACAGTCCATAACACAATCAAAATAGAGAGGTACCCTAGACGTGTAATATTCAACGTGCGATTTTCAACGATTTTCCTGCTACGACCACACTAGTCTCGTATAGATAGTCCAGATGCGGTGCTGCTCGTATTATCACGAGCATTTGCATATCGTATAAGGTTATTGGCCTGGTACAGGTTACGCAAATTGGAGATTAAACGGCCGTCGCTGCCATGCGGAATGTGTGCGGGCACTCGGCGGTGGGTATGGTGCATCGAACACCGTTTGGTGATGAGGCTTGGGGCGGTAGTCTGTTAAAATTTAAGTCATATGCTATTGATATTCAATTGAGACTCAATTCATACTCAATGATTAAACCTGCACATTCACGCGATTTAATGTGTAACCATGATCCAATCTTGTCAGGTCCCCCTGATAACAGGGTCACTGAGGTCGTGATTGGAGATTAGGATACATTACACGCTGTATAATAGGTAAAGTTTCAAGCAAACGAATCAATAGGAACCGAACTCTCGAGCTTTGTTAGGACCTCTACCTTATTGGCTCTTAAACTAGTAACAGATGTTCCGTTTTGGCTGGAGCAGACCAACCGTCAGTTGCAGTTGATACTAATCCTTACCCAGTATAAAATAAAGTCGCCTTTTGATTATTGAAAACATCTGTAATCTTACAAAAAATATTTTGAATCTTTGAATCTTTTGGGTGCTGGGGACGTTGTCGGACGTCCGACCAAGGTCGGTTCGCCCGCGCATCCGAACTAAACCAAAAGTGACTTTATTTTATACTGGGTAATATTAGTATCAACTGCAACCGCCGGTTGGTTCTGCATTTTTGTTACCTGAAACCGGCATGAATCGTAGGTGTTATTTAGTATGTCTTGTTTGTCACTGAGTAGTATTATTTTTTGTCTCAACTCACGCGTGATACGCCGTTAAATATTTATCTGTTCACTGAATAGTTAGGGTATAAATATAATCACGCAAATACGTCCTAGCGTCTATACTCGAAAAAGCTACATTTGCATAGATTTTTGAGCATAATATCAACCGTTTCGGCCTTATGTCAACGCTAGCAAATCTTTACGAGTCAACTTTCGAAAACTCTAGATCTGTCTTGCCCAGTAGTCGGCACGGCAACGGCATTATCAGTCGCCAAGCACAGTTCGTGTGGCCACACCGGCCGTGTGGTGACCGGCAGAGAAGAATAGCACCAACCCCTTACGCTCATAGGAGTCGTACAAGGCGACTAATGTTTTCGAGGCAAAAGATCAAAAGTCTCCGTAGTCTGAAAAATGGGCAGCAGCATTTTCCATTATTATATTTAAACACTGCGATCTCCAACCCGCCTGCCAAGCGTGGATATTATGGCAATAACCTCGTACGATTCGGATGTGGAATGAGCTCCCAGCCACAGTATTTCCTTTGGACTATGACATGGGATCGTTCAAGAGGTATATTAGAGGTCTCTTTAGAGGCGGGCAACGCATTGGTGACTCCCCTGGTGTTGCTGATGTCCATAGGCGGCGGTGACCACTTTCCATCAGGTGGCCCGCTTGCCTGTTTGTCTGCTAAGTAACATAAAAAAAAAACACGTTTCGTGGGAGAGGCCCTAAGTCCTGCAGTGGACTGTTACGGGCTAGTGCAGGTAGCAGGACAAAGAGGACAAGAGAGCAGATGCTCCATGCTCCCAAACGCTAGCAAATATACACAATACATAGTAGTTTGTTTGCCTTTCGAAAATGCTTTCCATTGCACCTACACGAAATTGTAAATAATAAATGACATAATTATCGCAATAAACGGCGATCCGCTTATCGACGCGAGGATAATTGATTGGCCTATAGTGTGATAAGTAAACTAATCTTTGTTTTGATGGCTTGATGGAGTAAAAACGACTTCTATGCAATGTAATTAAACACCTTACACTTGTGGGTGTCGTACAAAGCGAATATTGTTTTCGAGGCAAAAAATCTAGTCTCCGTAGGCTGGAAAATGGGCAGCAGCGTTTTCCATTCATATATTTTAAACACTGTGATCTCCAACCCGTATGCCAAGCGTGGAGATTATGGCAATAACCTCCCGTTTCGTGGGAGAGGCTCTGATTCCTGCAGTGGACTGTAATGGGCTGTGATGATGAGATATTCGTCTCTGGTAAAGTTTTACATATAGATAAAGTGTGATCACGGAGCAGGAAGATGTTCGTACATTGACCTGTTACCTGTCTCAAGGACGCGAAACTGTGCGAGTGTGATGCATTATATTTACGCGGGAGCGACAGAGACCGGTAATAACAGGTTAATGTACGAATTTCTTCATGCTTTGCGACCGCACTATAACTCAGGTTTATTGCAGTCCTACCTTTTTAACCACCGACAAAAAAATAAGGGTGTTGTAAGTTGTGGCTGTGGCTCTGTGTATGTGTGACAGTGTGTCTGCTGTGGCATCGTATCTCCCTGGGATCTGTTTTCTGTTTTTGAAAGGCAGTTTAATCGATGATTTTTAGCTTTGTGTCATTAAAATCGGTTCAATAGTTTGGAACATATTTGAGTATGTGTTTCATTCTCTCGGTTAGGTTGTCAATACTATTATTATAAAGAGGAAATGTTTGCTTGTTTGTGGGTTTAGTATTTGGCGATTATCTGCGAAAATACTGAAACAATTTTGAAAACTCTCGCAAATAGGAAGCAACATTATTTACGAGTGACATTACTACTACTTTTTATCCTGGATAAATAATAGGATCCCACGGGATATTCGAATATTTACAGAAATCCGAATTGCGCGCGGGTGAGAACCGCGTGGGACTGCTAGTACATATGAGACAAACTAGAGATGGAACTCGAATCACATTTGATTCGAATGATTCGCATCATGACGGTCCAAACTCGATTCGAATGAGATTTTATGTTGAGTCGATTCATGGCTTGATTCTAACTGTCGAGTTGATTCGAATTCGCGAGCTGATTCGAATCTTACGTTGCTCGACCAACTCACCTTTTAGATGAGAAATAGGGATTCGTTCAAGTATTTTCCGTTTTAAACAAAGTTTTTCTCGTAAAAATTCCTTGAGTTCAGCAGGGTAAAGTAAATTCACAATTAGATCTATCTAAACTTTCAGCAACGTATTTTTATTTATTTATATCTGTTCGATTTGATTCGAATCATCATGTCGATTCGAATCATCAATCAATTCCTATCATGATTCGAACTTTTACCGGACTTTACATACAGTGCGTGCGCAAACCTTCCCCAACCAAATCAAAATGCTCTAGAAGTTTTCCGGCAAATATACAGCATGTGCAACTATACAGCCATTATACAAAATGCTCGAAAAGTTTCCCGGAAAATTTACAAGTACAACTAGTATTATATCATGTCTCAAAAATATATTAAATAGGCAATTACATACAAACAGAGGGGTAATCGCGTGATATAATGATATAATTGGCTATCCATAGCTGCCTATGGAGTGACTCACTGTTTTTTGACCACATGTTTGTAGAATTACCTGTAAGGAAAATCCTCGGTGTTTATACAAATTACGGTAAAACATGATATCGAAATCCGACTTAATAGGGTCAGCACTTGAGCGTGGCTCCCAAGCGTTGAAATAGATTCTTTTTTACGCTTTTCTGTGACAACGCGTCTCGTCTTAACTACTGCGCAGTTCGTTTAAGAAATTTGTCAGGATCTGTACTAGAAAGAAAGAAAGAAAGAAGTCATTTATTACACGTAGACACCACGACACGACAATAAGGTACAAAAAAAAAACAAGGTAATTAAAGTACATACAATAAAATAAAAAATTATGTTAGAAAAAAAAATTAAAGAAAACAATAATAATAATAAATGTACCTACAGTTAACTACATCCAGTGGCATACTACGGCATACTACGGATGTCACATAACGGGGGCCCAAATCTGCTAATTTTTATTAACTCTCATGCTATTAATATTCATTTGAGACTACAGTGGGTATTTTACAAATATTAGCATTCCTGATAAGAGACCACAAAAGAAGCGTCTTTGGCCAAGTGGTTAAGACCCGACTCGCAAGCGAGAGGTACCGGGTTCGAATCCCGCTGTGGCCATGTACCAATGACTCTTTTCTGAGTTATGTACAATCTTAGTTGAATGCTAACCGATGCTCTTACGGTGAGGAAAAACATCGTGATGAAACCTGCACATTCAGGGTACTGAATGTGTAACCATGATCCAATCGGGTCAGGTTCTCCTGGTAGCAGGGTCACGGAGGTCAGATGGCTGTCGCTTCACTGTAATTACCTGATCTGCCAAAACCTGGATCATGGTGAAGGCCGACCCCGAGGCCTCGAGCGCGAGAGCACAACCGGGACATTAACGCAAAGATGACCAAGAAAGCTCAAGAGGGGACCAAATTATTAGGATTCCCTGCCACCTGGTTTGCTGGTATTCATTGAGTGGTGCCGAAAGTACCTACCTACATGCAAAAACAACCTTTGTATGCGATGTCAAAACCCCTTTAACCAGCGTTGTGGAGTTATCTCTAAAAATGGCGAAACTAAAGTTTAATTTGCGTCAGCCATATCAAGGGCGCGCCGCGGTATCGTTTCCCGTATCACGTAATTAGAATAAATAAAATAAGATTTGTACGTCGCGTCGTTGTTGAAATGTAAGAAATTCATATTGGGCTTAGATTGAGGCACTGGCTTTCAAAATAATAAAACTGCATCGAAATTGGTGCGTCCATTCGGGATAGATAGATAGATAGATAGATAAACACTTTATTGCTCACAAAAAAATAACAGTATCAATCAGTCAGTATCGGGAGCTATTTTGCCAAAGGCAGACTCACTAATTTCATTATGCATAGTGTGCCATACCATTAACAGTGACGCTGTTTAAATCATCTTTAATATATTTCTAAGGCCAATGATGATGATGATGATGAGAGGGCTTCATAGTAACCCCTGGGAAGCGATTATCGCGCTGTGACATCTCAAATTCGATATTTCCTCTGGCCAAAAAACTGTATAAAAACGTCACTGAAATTGATCTCAATATACGACTGTCGAAGATACTTGAGAAAATATATTTTAACTGCAATAGATATTTCAATGTCATTATTAGTGGAGATAATATCATCATCACAGCCCGTAACAGTCCACTGCAGGACTTGGGCCTCTCCCACGAAAGGGGAGGTTATTGCCATAATCTCCACGCTTGGCAGGCGGGTTGGAGATCGCAGTGTTTAAATATAACAATGGAAAATGCTGCTGCCCATTTTCCAGACTACGGAGACTGTTGATCTTTTGCATCGAAAACATTAGTCGCCTTGTACGACACCCATGAGTGTAAGGGGTTGGTGCTATTCTACTCTGCCGGACACCACACGGCCGAGGAGAGGAGATAATATGTGTCTAGAAAAATGTTTCGAATTTGAGATGTTGCAGCGCGAGAGTTGGGCCTCTGATGTGTGCAGAATGCAGATAATAATAAATAAATAAATCTTTATTCAATAAAAATTGATTACACATCTAACAAGTAGATACTGAAACCTGTGGTAGTTAAAACCGTGCTACAGGCCTAAATTCTTCCCAAATAATGCAGATAAATAATTGAAGGTATACAGTCCTTAACCGTTGGTAAACTTATAATACAGATGTAAAGACAAATTAGTATAAATATAGTAACCATACTATAGACTTAAAGTTTGCTAGATAGCATGTACCTACTAGCTATTCTATGCTTTTAATTCGATAGGATCTATTGCCGTCCAAAATACCACAATTGTATTACTATCATCCAACATATTAATTAATTAATTTAATAAGAAATAATAAACATGTCCATAAATAATCCGTTCGTAATAAAAATATTACAATTAATCCAACATTGCCGCCGCCAACATCAATAATTAAATAATTTCATAAACAATAATAAAGAGCCTTTGCTAGATAGCATCCACCTACTATAATATTATATATAATATAATATATTATATATATTATTATAGTAGTAGTATATTATATATAACTATAATATTCACCTATTATAGCTATTCTGTGCTCATAGTTCGATAGTTGCTATTGCCGTCCCAGCCCATCCGCGCGCGCAGCCATATCAACAAATAAATCCGTGCGTTATCTGTCGATGTCTGTGCCAGCATCTGGTGCAACGATGCCAATATCGGTACAGAAGGCAGCATACCTACGCAAAACCAGTAGTAAAGGGTGCTAACGTTGCTATGTGCGTCCATAGAGTCAAGCTCGTCTTATCCTATAAAAAATATTAGAAGTCCATATTTGTTGTAACTCTAACTAGGTCATACATTATAGACATAGACAGTTCCCTATTACATCTTTAACTTACATTAAGTAAATTATAATGATTGAAAATTACGAAAAAATTAATAATTGAAATCGTCTTAAACTACTTCCAGTCATCACGTTCTCTTTGCTGTAGGCCTGCTGGAAAAAATTTTTAGAAATAAGTAGTGCCTTTTGTGTCATGTATATATTTGCCATATCTTTGTTACCATTTTTGTGTGCAATAAACTATTAAATAACAATAATAATAAATATATTACAATGTGTCAGAGTATCCAAAATCCAACATTAATAATTTAATAAAAAATAGTAAACATGTCCATAAATAATCCGTTTGTAAATGTCAATAAAATATAAAATTAAGTCATAATATCCAAAATATAAATTTCTCAATTGTATTACAATAAATTCAACATTGCCGCCGGCAACATTAGTAATTAAATAATTACATAAAAAATAATAAACAAGTCCATAAATAAGCACACACAAAACAACAAACACTGGTCTGCTGCCTTCTGTACCTATGGTAGATACCGCAATCGGATTGAAACAAGCCGTTCTAGTTTTCAGATAGGTCGGCGGCTACTTTTAACGCGTTCACCATCCAATTTGGGTCACAAGGTGCGAACAGGTCTAAATTTCTTACAACATAGCCGAATCCGAACTTAAGTTGTAACACTTGGTAAACTAGTTCAGATTTGTATGTATGTAGCTTCTTATATTTTTTGTGGACTTTTAAGGAGGAAAAGAAGTAACGTAAAGAATGACTAATTCCTAACATATTTTTTGTGTGTTTCAAAAATATAAATAGACAGAAGGAAAGGCCCGTCTGGCTGTTCATACTCGTAGAGCAGTGCTCGTTCAACTTGAACGTATGGAAGCAAAAGCTGGGTGTAGCAAAACTGAATAAATGCAGTAAAAATGCATTAAAAAGCATGTAAGGAGTATTATTTTTATTCCCTTTGTATCCTGCTCAACACAGCAATTTGCCCTGGACATTTAGCTCCTTCTCTTGTCTGACAACTGTCTGCGTCTGTCGTATTTTCAATAAGGAAACGCCCATTGGCCTAAATAGATTTCAAAGGGAACAGTGCGAGCTATTCCCTTTAAAACATATCTATTACAGCTGGAACGCTATTCCTCCTCAGTCTTGTGTGTTGAGTACTTTCAGTTCCATATAATTTAGAAACTAGAGTATTCACGTGGTCGGCCAGTTTAAGTTGGTACTTTTGACTCTGTATGGCGATTTCTTGATTTCACCGGAGTATCATTGAAAGATAAATTACGGAATAATATTATAAGGGAACTTGGTTGGACATGTAGAGAGGAATGATACAGGTCAAGGTAGCCAAAAATTTCAAAAATAATATAACAGATTTGACTACTATATATTTTTCCAACAGTATATAGTATCTTGACCCAAAATATAGTAGTTTACTATATTATATAGTAGATTTGGCAAGAGTGCCTTAAACCGACGTTCACAATCTTTATATATATAATTCTTCTGTGAGTGTGTATGTCACTGAACTTCTCTCAAACGACTGGACCGATTTTGATGAAATTTTTTGTGTGTGTTCAAGGGGATCTGGGAATGGTTTAGATTCACAATTTTGTAAAAAAAGTTTGAAATTTTCAAATTAAAGACGTGTAGACAGGACAACGTCTGTCGGGTCCGCTAGTATTATATGAAAAGGTGAATGAATGTGGAAAACGCGACAGGTGTCCGTGACATTGTCACTACAGGTGGACAATAGTGACAGCTGTTGTCATTATAGGTATAAGAAAATCCATGCGCGCAGGGCTCTATAGACATAGTATGCGCACGCGCAAGTGTTCCAATCGGCGGCGTGGGCTGCGGCAATCACTAATAATACGCAGGTATTTCGGTCCGCGCCGCCATTGCCGCTGAGTTATTCGTAATATTCGGCCGTTTGTTTCCAAATTGTATGCCGTAAGCGCCTTATGGCTTGCTGTTATGTATGGCTGGGTGATCGTCATGTACCTCTTTCATCTGGAGTATACAAGCTCGAATAATACATACAGCTTTACGCGTTTTTGTAATGGTACCTAGATGTACCATTATATGGAGACCATTACAAGGAGATAAATATAAATATTCGTGGACAAATTCACACAGCGCCATCTAGCCCCAAACTAAGCAAAGCTTGTACTATGGGTGCTAGATAACTGATATACTACTTAAATACTTTTTTAAATACATACTTATTATACATAGAACACCCAGACCCGTAACAGAAATTAAAATTCATCATTTCAATTTCTGCCCGGCCGGGAATCGAATTCGGGACACTCAGGTCGTCATATTGTTCCACTTGTAACGGTCAAGTATAAAAAGGTCAGGTCAAGAGTAGGTCTCAGGAACCTACGTTCATTCTTTGATAGATGTTTGTCGAATAAAATGATTCCACGTTTAATCATCATCGCCAGCAGGCATAGGCCTCCCCCAGAGATCTCCACAAAGGCCGGTCTTGTGCCTTCCGCATCCAGCTGGTACCTGCGATCTTTATCAGATCGTCGGTCAGCGTAGTGGGAGGCCTAACTATGGCAAATTTAGGTCGATACCATTGTGGAGTGACGATAACGGAGAAAATAAAAAAATTGTGTAGATATAGCTAAGGGGAAGTTTGAAAGTAGAGCCAGTGACGGAAGAGAAGGGATTGTATGGGCATGTTAAGCGGATGGATGAAATTCGTGTGACAAGGAAGGAGATGAATCAATGTGTATCCCAGAAAAAGGGTTTTTTCTAACAATCTGAAACATAGAAAACAGCGTTATAAATTCTCAAAAATAAATATGTATTAGTTAAGGATCTATTCCAGTCAAAGTCGATCAAAGTTACAAGTTTTAATGAACTTCATTCGATAAAAAACAATTCCAAGGTTACCCCTTTTTGTAATTTTTTTTTTCAATATGATGATGAAACTAAAGACAATAAACATACAGACAAATTCGCGGAGTTTGACTTTTATTTGGCGATCGTTTTCAACAACAAGCAAAAATCTATCAAAATTTGCACTTTTTCGTACTTGCGCCTTCCAAAATGCGTGATACGACAATGGCCCTTATTCTGCGAGCAACGCGTTCCAGTTTGGTCTGTTAGTGTAAATAAACAAAAGATAACATGGATGAAACCGTGTGAAAGGACGTGCAGGCGAAAGGATGGCCGTGATTACTTACTTTTTCTATGATTACAAGTGATGAATGGAAACAAAATGGTTGGAAAGTTTGCAACCATCATGGCTGAGCAAATTTTTTTACTCTTTTTATAGAAAAGGGAAACATTTGTGCCGACCCCACTATCGCATTAACGCACACAAGCAGGTTTAAAATATGGACGCAATACATATATAAATGCCGTTGTAATTGGTCATTCAGTTGCCGGTGAGATTCAAACGTAGGAGAACGCGTCGTTCATTGGCTCCCACACAGATGAAGTGTCGTTATCAATATTTGCACTCACACATCGAAATCAACTAACTAAGTAGTGGGGCGCGTCATTTTAGACTAGACGAGCTCTACATGACCATGGTTATGCAAATCTGGCCTCAAATCTGAATTGCGCTCGTTCAGTTCAAAGTTATTCCCGAGATAATATCTGGTAGGACTCGTAAGAAGCCTGAGGAGTCCGCCTGGGTGAATACTACCGCCTTATTTATTTTTGCCACCAAGCAACAATGGTTCCAGTTTGAATGATAAAGTAGCTAGCGCAATTCAGGCATCAGACATTTCGTCTTACCCCTTACAATGACAACGTACCTGCGGTTCTGCATTTTTGTTGCCTGCAACCTAAATGCATGAATCGTAGATGTTATGGGCGACAGTTACCGCTTACCATCAGGTGGGCTGTCTGCTCGTTTGTCACAGCTTAGCATAAAAAATAATTCAAAAATCCTCCTAAACAGGTAAACAAATAACCTATAACCCGGAGCTTCTTACTATTTTTCGTTGTATTGTTTAAATAACTACTTTTCATTCACACAAAGAAAATGAAACGTTCCCGAAATGGGAAAACCAATTTGAATACTTGGAATGAAATGAAGTTAGCAAAAAATTGCTTACTTTAATTTATTCACACTATAAAGAAACAATGGTAACTGTGTGGGATTAAAATTTTCGAGGAAAATTGTTCATAGTAGGTAGCCGTGTGTGGAGAAACCATAGTGCGATGGCTGATAAATGGTTTGCTAAAATAATAATGTGATCATAGAAATTTATTTTCCAAAAAAGAAATACAATTTCGCTTACATTGGAAAATATAGTTAACTTATATACTAATTACCTTGAATGAGCGTTGAGGTTAGATAATTGTAAGCTAAATAGGTACATTGAATGTTACTAAAGCGTTGACTCGGCACATACACAGAATATTGATACTAACGTAAACATTCCAAACATTGTATTTTAATCTACCCGCATTTTTCATCGTAGATATTCTTATTCAACGGTTGAAAAATCCTTTAAAACATTATGCCGGAGACTTTTTTTTAATAACGGAAACGATTGATTGTCTTTAACAAAAAGGTGCCAATACTTTTTTAGCAGATCTATACTAATTTATACAGTTAAACACCAGTTAGCCAGTAGGTCATGTAAAAGTAATGCATGCACTGTTGTTCCGGTTTGAAGGTTACGAGCTAGACAGCTCAATGAGGAGTTTTCCAGTAGGTATTGATAGTTTGTTTCAAAAAGCATCAATAGATGGCGCTCCTACAATTTTGGTAATCTTCTTTAAATCTGTATGATGGTGGCAGTGATTTCATGTAGCCAACTAATACTTAACTTGAAAATAAAGTGTTTATTAATATAAACATAACTGTTAAAGGTTGAGCGAAGTGTAAGAAGAAATATTTATAGAAGTTGGCACTATGTTCCATTATTATTACAACCTCTAAAATGGTTGAAAACTATTGACAAATATAATATTATCCAATACAACGTACCCAGTGTTTATATCCTGTTTGCTAAGAACCTATTTCAAGCGATTATCAATTACCAAAATTGTCGGGGCGCCATCTAGTGACTGGTTAGGAATGCCTTAGATACCTATTAGAAAACTGCTCATTGCAGGCATGAGAAATTTCAACTTAGTCCTCATTGTGACAACGCTGCTGCGGTTCGTGAATGAATCGTATATGTTATGGGCGTCAGACGCGACAGTTAGAGCTTACCGTCAGGTGGCTTGTCTGCTCGTTTTTTTTTAATCTTAATCTTAATATTTATATAAAATATAAAATGCTTGTGTGGGTACGTGTGTGACCGGTTTTCTTTATCACCACCAATTCCAATCAACACCCCATTGGGGTGGTAGACACCCCTTGGGTCCTAGAAGGAAGTAAGGGAGTTTGGGCGCGGTGGGTGGAAGTGAGTGGTTGTGGGAGGCAAAAATGTAATATAAGATATATATCTGTCCTTTTCTAACTCATTAGAACTTCGGGAAAGTTCTGAAAATTTCTAGAATGATCTAGAAAGTACTGAAATTAATAATCTGTCCTTTTCTAACTTATTAGAACTTCGGGAAAGTTCTGAAAATTTCTAGAATGATCTAGAAAGTACTGAAATTAATAATATCGGTTATTATCATTCTGGAACGTTCCAGAAAGTTCGGTGTATATTTTAGTCTGTGCAACGCCGGGTTTTGCAGCTAGTATAGTATAAAAAGAGTATTATTTGGTGGTTTCATTCGCACGCGATTTGCAACTCTAGGAAGATTCGGCCATCGCACAGTATACTATTGCTTTCCGAGATCAAACGTAGGTAACTAACGCCTACAACATTCGGGCATAATGTAGTATTCTATTAGCCTGTTAGTGGAGGTTTGAAATCGGTACGTAATTTCGGATATTACCTCTTAACATCTAATCTATAGAAGCCCCGGCTTCACCAAACTTCGTAAACTAGTAACTGACGTTCCGTTTTCAGTCAGTTGCAGTTGATACTAGTCCTTACACAGTATAACATAAAGTCGCTTTTGGGTGCAGGAGACGTGGTCGGACGTCCGGCCAAGGTCGACTCGCCCGCGCATCATAATTAATCGAAAAGTTACTTTATTTTGTATAAGGTAAAGATTAGTATTGACTGCAACTGACTGGTAGTATCACCCACTGGGCTAATCACCGTCGAGTCTATAGGGAACACACCTACACATCGAAAGTTTCTAACAATGTTCAGGCTAGCTCTATGGGTGTTCCTGTGAAATTGAAATGTACCCGTGCTAAGCCGGAGCTAGTCGCTAGTTATATAAGTAGTAAGTATAGGAAAATAACATACGTTATCCTTGACCAACAGTATTTCATTTTGATAAAAATTAGTATGTTTATGACTCAGTTAGAAATTTCGACATTAGCAACGCGAACTAGAGGAAAACGCATGGCCTGACCTTCGCTTGGGTCGTCTGTGGAGTAGTTACTCAATAAAAACTTCCACATTATTTATAACTCAACACGAATTAGAAAGATTTCAAATTTTCCGGCCCGCTTACTCACGCTCATGCTGTCTCAGTCGGGATAATAAATCGGCTGACCACTCTCGTGGTGAGTCGTTTGAAATATGATCTCTGGACAAGATCTTAACAGTTTCCGCATTGCTTCTCTCAGTCTCAAGATTTCCTTATAACAAGCACGTGTATGTGTATATGAAGTAAAACTTTTAATTGTACACATATTACAAGATAATATACAAGAATCAGCATAATATACATGCGCGCAAAGGCGGTCTTATCGCTTTAAGCTGTTACTTTTAGCTTCCGTCGGCTGTTCGAAATTAGATTAGATTACTTTATTTATCATTACTATTTATATTATACTTTAAGTCATACAATTTATAATATATGCAAGTCACAAAGATATCGACATAAAAATTAATAGTATGTCATAGATTATTTCCAAAATACACTATACAAATACAAAATAAAAACATTAAATATTTACGTAAAACAATTAGTCATTAGCATGTCATTAGTCAAACTTTTATAGCAATATGAAATAATTTAAATGTCAAACAATATTTTAGGTATACAAAGCAGTATACCTACCATTTAAATATAGAAATAGTCAAATGAAAATATCAAAATATAATAATCAATTTATAATAGGTGTAACGTTAATGTCCTTATAAGGCAATAGTGGCTGATGTAATCATTAATTTAGATATAAAGTAGGCTACTTACTTAATTTTATTTGTTTTGTAATTATTTATTAATCTTGATTACAATGTGACATTTTAAATTATTAATAAATGTAGGTATATAAAATGTATTGAATTTCATTTTCGTATGCATATCTAAAACGGAAGTAAATGAATTTTAATTTAATTAATATTATACGTAATTGGAATCCATTGCGTCATCCAATATCCTGTTTTTAACAAATTCTAACTTTCAACAGCGTAATGGCTTTATCTAATTGGTAGGTAATAATTTCTATTGTTTTCCCTAATCGCAGAGGTTTAGTCATGTACCTACGACAAATGTCAATCAGCCATTTATTAATTAATTAAATCTTCAGCAAATGCAAATGTCTACAGCAGTGACCGAAACAGTAGGCCTAGCAAAAGTTGCTCTCGCGGGCGATAAGCGAGAAAAAGCGTGACATGAGGATTGCTATCTCTTTCGTCTGAGTATTGAGAGTAGGAGACAAACGGTCTCTCGGAAACACTTGTGCTAGGGCCACTGACAGAAAGAAAGAAGACGACATTTATTGCACGTAGACACCACGACACGATAACTAGGTACAACAACAAAAAACAAGTAACTAAGCGACAGCAACAGCTATTTAAACAATTAGTACGTGTGACGGGCTGAGAGAACCGATCTCGGACAGCCCAAGTGCAAAGACCTTGCCCGTGCACCTTACAGAATACCGCAGCTAAACAATACTCTTTTAAATAGTGTTGTGTTTCTGCCGGTGAGTAAGGTTTCCAGTGCTCCATGGGGTGGGGATTTGGGGAACCGAGGCTTTGGCTGTGGAGGGGCATTTGACGTGTTATAGAGGTGGGCAACGCATTGGCGATACTCTTGGTGTTGCTAATGTCTATAGGCAGTGGTGACCACTTTCCAGCAGGTGGCCCGCTTGCCTGTTTGCCTACTGTATGACATAAAAAAAAGACAAGGTTCTATCATATGACGAGCGTTGCCAGATTCTTTTTTCGGACAAAGCCAGGTTTTGAATCATTCTGTGCCGCTGTTTGAGTAAAACAGCGGCTAAAGACGTCTAAGACGTCGAAAGCGAGACATATTCCATTCAAGAATTTTAAAATCACTTGCGAATAACGCGTCTAAGAACGCTTTTTGAAGTTAATACCCATACGTAGACTAGACATTACTAAATACACATTCTTAGTTTTTGAGCCAGCCCTTTCTGTGCACTGGTGTCTTTCTTCTCACTTCGTCTAGTGATGATATCATCTTTTCCTCGATAAGCGGGTCTGAGCCTATCCCAGGCGGGGCATTGAATTTTGCATTTCAGACACACCGTACCCCTGGCCGTATCCTTGGTAGTACGGTGGGTCTCTTAAAGTAAACGATACCATTAAGTATAATCCGCGCCATGAAAGAAGAGACTTGTCAAATGGCAGTGGAGGGGATTTCGCGCAGGTAATCGCCTACTAAGCAAGTCGAACCACGTGACCCGCCAAGTCTCTTCCTATTTGGCACTAGTTGTAATAGTGATGAAAAAAATATCGGAACGCATCCTTACAAAGTATAAAATAAACCCGCTTTTCAAGTCTATCTGACTTTCACGCAACGGATTTTGATGCGGTTTTCTATTTCTTCTGGAAAATGTATAAGTATAATACCTACACGCATATTATAATAGAGAAAGCCCGAGAACACTGTGGGTCGCTACGTCGCTAGTGAAATATAAATCGTTTGAAGTGTATAATCCGCGTCACGAAAGAAGAGACTTGTCAAATGGCAGTGGAGGGCATTTCGCGCAGGTAATCGTATGCAGCGCAAGTCGAACCGCGTGACCCGCCAAGGCTCTTCTTATTTGACACTAGCTATACTAAGATGATGATAAGCGCCTAGCCATAGTCTCCACGAGCGGCAATGACCAAGCCATCAGGTGATCCGCCCATTTGCTTCCCCCTAGCAAAAAACCTGTAGTTTAATTATTGGTTACTCGCAATCTTTTTAGCATAAAAAGAACACATTATACGTACGTCTTACCACTGCCTTATGTGCGAAATAAAGGACTAAATCTTGTTTCCCTTCGTTGCTTGAGACTTGAAATACGGGTTTTAGTGTAAACATCGGTCTATAGCAGACTGTTGTTTATTTGTGACAGACAATCTATCATTGCGTCTACTTATAGAATCAAAACAAGGCTTGTCTAGACTAGCTATATTATATTTTGATTTTTTTATTTGATTTATGTTATTCTAATCTATTTGTGGACGATTGCGACACCACTGACACCGTAGAAAGGGTTGCGTCCGTGGTAGCGCAGACATGTCACAAACTTATATATCTGAACCGGTGATGGCTTTACCGTTGTTGACAACAGTGACATTTCAAAATTGCGACTCTTCTTTTCAGTTTTGGCCACCGGGTCAGATAAATTTGTGGCACTCCGTCCGTGCCCATCCGTGGTCGTCCGTCGTACGAGAGTATCCGCAGATACACGGATTGTGGAACCTCGCCTAAAGGCATCCAGCAATTTTCTGTATTTGATTTGCTATTGCAATTCATCTTAAGTCCAAAGTAGATTGAGTTGTACCACCTGTACAGCCACTGATGGCTATGCTTGTAGAGCTCGTCTAGTCTAAAATGATGCGCCCCACTACTTAGTTAATTTCGATGTGTGAGTGCAAATATTGATAACGACACTTCATCTGTGTGGGAGCCAATGAACGACGCGTGCTTCTACGTTTGAATTTCACCGGCAACTGAATGACCAATTACAACGGCATTTGTATATGTATTGCGTCCATATTTTAAACTTGCTTGTGTGCGTTAATGCAATAGTGGGGCGCGTTATTTTAAATTAGACGAGCTCTACAATACGATCGCAATTCCGTATTCCGTTATACTCGGATGGTATCCGGTGCTTGCGGTAATCGTACCATTTCTGCAACATTATATTTTTCTGTCACGGAATACTTGCTACACGCAAAACATCCGGAATTACGAGTTATGTTATCAGAAACACAAAGCTCAACTTTTTGCGTCTCACCGCGGTTGGATCCCAAGATGTTTGTTTACATTTGCGTTTATGCATGCTCAAGTTGTTTGACCGGAGCGCGGTAGTCCGTAGGTAGACGTCGCCTAACCTCTCGACACAACTCGTCAGAGACTATCTTTATGATAATCCTTAAGCATTCTCAACGAACAGGGTACGCAATATGGTTGCGCCAAGATCTTTGACTATAAATACCATTAAAAGTAGAGCTCGTCTAGTCTAAAATGACCATAGGGTGACCTTGTGTTAGGTTATGGGTTAGCTATCCGTACAAACCGGTTTGGTTCAACCTTTATATATTTTTTTTATTTTCCCAAAGTAAATACAATTTCCGTAAATTGGCCGTGTGGTGTCCGGCAGAGTAGAATAGCACTAACCCCTTACACACGTGGGTGTCGTACAAGGCGACAAATGTTTTCGAGGTAAAAGATTAGAGTCTCCGTAGGCTGAAAAATGGGCAGCAGCATTTTCCATTGTTAAATTTATAACACTGCGATCTCCAACCCGCCTGCCGAGCGTGGAGATTATGGCAATAACCTTCCCTTTCGTGGGAGAGGCCCTTAGTCCTGCAGTGGACTGTTATGGGCTGTATAAAAAAAAATACAATTTCATTATATAATATATGATATAGTATATGATGACATATGAAATCGGAGATATTTTAAAGGGAGGTCTGAAGTTCTCTAAACCAACGAGCATGTCTTGATGAATGTAGTAGATAGAAGCAAGAAGTTTATCATGACCGTAGCTAGACCACAGTCTGAAACCATTTCGCCTACTCCTACTGCAACCTAAATATATTAATCGTAGATGTTATAGATAGATTACCGCTCACCACTGTCTGCTCGTTTCTCGCTGAGTAGAATAAAAAAAAAGAACGAAGCCATTACGAAACCCTTAATTGTAGGCATTGATCTACACAAAGGTGACACAACTAGCTACTATATAACAATTAGTCTTAGCCGAGCCGTTGCAGGAAAATCGCGTAGGAAGTAGGCAGAGGTACCGCGACTCTGCCGCTATAATTGCGTTTAATTGAGACGCGTTCTCGCTCGATACTATGCGCCCGCGCACCTAGTAATTCAATATCTTCTTAGCGACGTTGATTGCAATTTGAGTTGTTTCCTTTCTCGTTTGATTTGTAGGTCTTTAATAAAAGGTAAATCTGGTGAACTGTCGCTACAGTGACCCGTAGATGCAACAAAATCAGACCGGGTTGTGGTACAACTGATGCAGACAAACAGGCATGTGGTCACCGCCGCCTATGGAAATTAGCAACACCTGGCGCTACCAAAGCGTTGCCCGCCTCTAAAGAGACCTCTAATAATTTACCTCTTGAACGATCCCATGTCGCAGTCCTAACGAACACTGAACCGCGCTTCTGCGTTTAATTTTTAACTTTTATTATCTTGTTTTTTTGTGAGAGAAAACGTGTAATTAAAAGCAAAGAAACGTGTCGCGCAACGATAATGCTCAACGTGCATATTTCCACGAACAGGGTCACTTTACCTCGTGTATTATTCTCTAATGCATTTGTATGGACGAATAGCACGTAAACGACGACGGCAACGGCACGTGTCATTATTTTCCTGCCGACAAATTCAGAACAACCTACATAATACCAATATAACATGAGCTAGCGTCTCTATGGACGCACATAGTGATGTTATAGTTCCTGTGATGCTGGTTTTGGGTAGGCTGTGCTGCCAGATGCATTCCCACGATACAGCACTAAGGGCATTACTGCAGCAGATATCAATCGTAAACAAACCATTGTGTTGAGCAACTAACATGTGTTTAGCTAATCTCTAAAAGTGGTATTGCAGTCAGTCGATTGTTATTCTAATGGTCTAATGACCTATCTGGATTGATCCGGTTTTGTTGTTTTCGATTGGATTGATCCGGTTTTGTTGTTTTTGATTCTAGTCACTCAAATGTTGTTATTTTACCTCACCACCACGGTTTTGGTGCATAAAAAGTAAAGGCTTATGCATTTTGCACTTTTCACGGGAGAGATGAAAAGTTATGTTTGACACGATAGCAAATTTTGATTTTTATGTGTCCTGCCTTTAAATGACGCACTATGCTCACTATCCATAATAGAATTACTCGCTACTCTAGTGATTTAATTCTAGCCGTGATTTAAACACTAGGACCTCAGGGTCAACTACATTTTCACACCCATTGGCTTAGAGACAATTTGCCCATGAGGTCCTTTGGCCAAATACTTTATAAAACATCTCTCGAGGCTTCTTTTCGAGGCCACTGGTGACTTGGGGCAGGGCTTGCAATTATCGCTCAGAGGTTGAGCCTCATCATTCAAAGGGGAAATGTTGCCAGCCGTCATTCTGGTCACCGTGCCTCGTGGGGATGCCTTGGAAGAAATTTATTATTTTGCAAATGTAGTGTTTAGGTTTAGGGTTAACATTTTAAGTATGTGTTATGTTTGTTGCGATTGTGTGAAATAAATGGCACCTGTATTTATATAAGTAAGCATTCGCAGCAAAAAATAACTTTGCTCTCTTGTTGAACAATAAGTTACCATTCTCCAGTATATTTCAGCTTGTCTTTGAAACTTTTGTGCAGTATATTTTCTGCTTTGTGTATTTTCTTCTTTTTTATTTTCAATACAACATGCACCTGCTTCATCCCCTACAGCCGCCCTTCATTCCTTAGCATGCTCACATGTAGTGTATATAAAACCTCTAGTGCACAATTTCAAGTTTCTAGGTCCAGTTTTTGCGGCAATAGTCTATACATTGATCTGTTACTCATTCAGGTTTTACATTTATTACAGAATATCGTTTTGCTATATTGTTATTATGTTTCTTTGTGATGCCATTGGGATCTTAATGGAGATATTCGTTATTCTTTTTATTCTTTACTTTATTTTGTACCTGAGTTTTCTTTGTCTTTACTATTATTATGTTTGTACCTACTTTCTCGTTTCTTTTCTTTCTATGCACTTTCTTCAAAAGGCATATCTACAGGGTCCTCAAAGGCCGCTACTGCATCGCTTGCTGATGTCCTGGACGATGGTGGCCGCTTTCTGATGAATCGTCTGACCGTCTGCCTCGTTCCCCCTTGTGTCGTATCAATGCTGAGGCTCGTGACGTCGCCGGAGCACATTTTCGTGGACTCTTTGGTGGCGTCAAATAGTCTCGTCCTATCGGCGATGTGGATAGCATCACAGACCGTGCTGTTCAATGTAGAGTGAATTTGGTCTGACCAACGCAACAGACTTCGACCTCTAGAAAAATTGTACCTACTTTCTCGTGTAGTAAACCTTATAGCTAACCTCTTTCTCCTTGTTGCAGATTCCGTTATGAGTGCGAGGGCCGGTCCGCGGGCTCGATACCGGGCGTCAACAGCACGACTGAGCACAAGACCTACCCCACGATCGAGGTGCGGGGGTACACGGGGCGAGCGATCATCGTGGTCTCCTGCGTGACCAGGGACGAGCCTTACAAGTGAGTGGTTATGTTGTTAAGTTGAGTTGTCCGTGGGTATTCTGTGGTGTGTGGTGCCGCCACCTCAAAGAATAGCACCACCACATCTCTTCCCGTGGGTGTCGTAAGAGGCGACTAAGGGACAAATCCGAAATGTGGGCAGCAGCATCTTTATGGGTAGATTTACATCAACTGCACTGCGATCTCCAACCCGCCTGCCAAGCGTGGAGATAATGGCAATGACCTCCCCTTTCGTGGGAGAGGCCCGAAGTCCTGCAGTGGATTGTTATGGGCTGTGATGGTGGTGGTGGATTCTGTATCTTTATGTGATCAACATCACCTCCCATAGCAGTCCACTGCAGGACTAGGGTCTCTCCCACGAAAGGGGAGGCTATTGCCATTATCTTCACGCTTGGCAGACGGGTTGGGGTTCGCAAAAAATGCTGCTGCCCATTTTCCAGTCTACGGAGACTCTAGTTCTTTTGCCTCGCAAACATTAGTCACCTCGTACGACACCTACGAATGTAAGGGGTTGGTGCTATTCTACTTTGCCGGACACCACGTTTTATGTCGGTAGACAAACAGGCAAGCGGTCCACCTGATGGAAAGTGGTCACCGCCTCCTAAGGACGTCAATCACAACAGAGTGAAGGGCGTCACCAGTACATTACCCACCTTTTAATGAGTACTCTAATATGCCTCTTGAAGGCTCCCATGTAATAATCTGAAGGAAACACTGTCTGGGAGATCGTTCCACATTCTAAACACGTAATGTTGATAACCAACCCAAGTGTAAGTAAGTGGTGGTTGGTGCGATGGGGGAATGGTGCCACGGCCTGAAAAGCCTTACAAGTGATAGTTATTTAATATGTTTTAAGCTTTAGGGCATAGCGAGGTATCCAGTTCCAATTGGAACCGCCCGATTGGTGATAGTCCCCTTACAAAATGCCACAGCTAAACCGAGCAATACTATTTTAAATAGTTTTATGTTCCGGCCGGTGAGTACGGTCTCCAATGCTTCATTGGATGGGATCCGTGGCTTTGGTAGTGGAGCACTTGCCTTTTTTCTGCCAGAGCATCGTGTTGTACAGGGCCTTGCATTGGCGATACCCCTAGTGTTGCTTAATGTCTATATGTAGCGGTGACCACTTTCCATCAGGTGGCCCGCTTAATTGCCTACCGCGTACTGTTAAAAAAATGGTTAGTTGGTGACCGGAGAGCTGGCTCGTTCTTTGGACAGAGGAAAAGTTTTGCTATCCAACGAGGCAACGTAGCCAGTTTTCTGGGCACCATTCCGGGGTTGTACCCCGGGGGGGCCGGGGGGGCACCAACCCCTTACACTCATGGGTGTCGTACAAGGCGACTAATGTTTTCGAGGCAAAAGATCAAGAGTCTCCGTAGTCTGGAAAATGGGCAGCAGCATTTTCCATTGTTATATTTAAACACTGCGATCTCCAATCCGCCTGCCAAGCGTGGAGATTATGGCAATAACCTCCTCTTTCGTGGGAGAGGCCCTAAGTCCTGCAGTGGGCTGTTACGGGCTGTGATGGTGATGATGATTCCGGGGTTGTGATGTAAATAAATAAATAAAATAAATATTCGTGGACAAGCTTGTGCTATGGGTGCTAGATAACTGATAAACTACTTAAATACTTTTAAATACATACTTATTATACATAGAACACCCAGACCCGTAACAGAAATCAATATTCATCATTTCAATTTCTGCCTCTTTTCGGGACCTCTTGCGTGGCAGAGCGGCATGTTGACCACTGTTCACTCAGGTCGTCCAATGACTGGTGTGACAGGATGTGAATGACTTTTTAACTTTTTAAAGTCAGTAGTAGTAGTAGCACTAAAATTTGTTAGTAAAAGTCGTAGTAATGCAACGGCAGCATCAATGGAAACAGCACAAATAACTTGCTATACTCATACTAGATAGTGAGTGGCGCTCGCGCGCACGCCGCTGGCGCGTGCCCGTGGGCGCAGTGACGCAGACCGGTGGTAGCCCGTCTATCTACCACTTGTTGCAGTATTTTTATGTGATATACGGGATATTCCTACGTGTTTTTGGCCGCCCACTGGCCTAGGGCATAGCCCCCGGGACGAGTGGGCGGACCAACCGGACTAAGCTGGTAGTTTCCAACCAATACTCTTTCTAATTTGCGTGGGATGATAGATAGAAATCTGTCTTTGTCCGCTGAGGTGTCAAAAATTTTTGTGATACCGTGAAATCGTCGAAATCATAGCAATCCAGGAAATATTACTCTCACTCCTAGTTCATTTGAAGGCGAAATGCCTGTCAACCAATTCGTTTGGTAGCTATCGCAACGATACTTCATACTTCAAACTGTAAAAAAGCCGTGTCTGTACATTGAAGATATTTCAGAATTTTCAGAAAAAAAATTCGGGAAGGATTCTGGGATGTAACTATAACAAGAAAAATGTTGGAATTTTTTCTGTCTGTCTTTCTGCTGTTTACGGATAAATTACGGAATGGATGTTGAATCGGTACTGATGATTTAGTAGCATAAAGTTCAATGTACAAACAAACCATTTACAATTTATATATACAACTTGACCTCCCCGTAGTACTAGCAATCATACAATACGGAGGCCATTTACAATGGAGCATGCGCAAAAGCTAAACTGTCATAAAATCTCACACGGATTATAGAACTAGAGGATCCGGCGCGCCTTCATTCGCGTGGCGTCCTACCCCTACACTACCCTACACCTACTTTACCCCTACCTATCCTTTTTATCTTGCTTATAAACCTTCTCGAATCACTCTATCCATAGCGTAATTTACAAGATCTAAGCGTACATAGACATCGGCCGTGTGGTGTCCGGCAGAGCAGAATAGCACCAACCCCTTACACTCGTGGGTGTCGTACAAGGCGACTAATGTTTTCGAGGTAAAGATCAAGAGTCTCCGTAGGCTGGAAAATGGGCAGCAGCATTTTCCATTGTTATATTTAAACACTGCGATCTCCAACCCGCCTGCCAAGCGTGGAGATTATGGCAATAACCTCCCCGTTTCGTGGGAGAGGCCCTAAGTCCTGCAGTGGACTGTTACGGACTATGATGATGAAGCGTACATATCTAATGACCCTATGTATCATAGGGATACATCAACAATAGGAAAACAACGTTTCTCGCTCGTACGATTCGGATGTGGAATGAGCTCCCAGCCACAGTGTTTCCTTTGGACTATGACATGGGATCGTTCAAGAGGTGTATTAGAGGTCTCCTTAGAGGCGAGCAACGTGTTGGTAGCGCCCCTGGTGTTGCGGATGTCCATAGGCGACCTGAGTGGTTCAATGGTCAACATGCCGCCACGCAAGAGGTCCCGGGTTCGATTCCCGGCCGGGCAGAAATTGAAATGATGAATTTTAATTTCTGTTACGGGTCTGGGTGTTCTATGTATAATAAGTATGTATTTAAAAGTATTTAAGTAGTATATCAGTTATCTAGCACCCATAGCACAAGCTTTGCTTAGTTTGGGGCTAGATGGCGCTGTGTGAATTTGTCCACGAATATTTATTTATTTATTTATAGGCGGCGGTGACCACTTTCCATCAGGTGGCCCGCATGCCTGTTTGTCTGCCGGATAACATAAAAAATGGGACAGGGTTTTTACTACCTTATAATATTATTATTCATTTTCACGATGATTAGCAACTGTGCGGAATCCACATTGTGCAGAATCGCGAATCTCGCGTATCCAAACTAACGAGTGCTTCTTTCCAGGCCGCATCCCCACAACCTGGTGGGCCGCGAGCGATGCCGCAACGGCGTCTGCACGATGAAGGTGGACCTGGCGGAGACTGCGCGGGTCCCCTTCAGCAACCTCGGCATCCAGTGCGTCAAACGGCGGGACGTGGCCGAGGCGCTCAACGTGAGGGAGAGCCAGCGCGTGGACCCGTTCAAGAGTGAGTCTTATGGTTACTGCTTTAGGATACAAATTAGGTTCTCTAGTGTGAAATTGCGCTTGCCATTGCTGAAGCAGGGACCCGTTCAAGAGTGAATCTTATGGTTGTTGCGTTAGGATACAAATTAGGTTCTCCAGTGCGTGAAATTGCGCTCGCCATTGCTGAAGCACTCAACGGGAGGGAGGCAGCGCGTGGACCCGTTCAAGAGTGAATCTTATGGTTGTTGCGTTAGAATACAAATTAGGTTCTCCGGTGCGTGAAGGGTTGCGTGCCAAAAAAGTGATCATTAATTTTGATGATAGACCAAAGGTAAATCAATAATATTTTTGTTCGTAGGCATAGAGTATGTGTTTCACCGCATGTACCTACACTGTCATGATTTGTGGGCGATTGGGTTGAAACATAATTGCGGTAATGTTTGTATGTTTCAAAATCGAAAAAAATTGCGAATATAGACACTGTTCATTATCTTAATGTTATTATAATCAATTAAGCGTATAACCAATTTAAATTATTTTAATCCACTCGTTATTTGAGTAAGTGAATATTTCGAGTAGTTGGCGAAGATGACTTACTGATTCTGTGAACTGTGGTTGACAACGGGCAAGGACCAATAATAGAGATACTTTTTGACATGACTGGCTCAAAATAACCCGCAATCTAGAGCCGTAAAACCAACCAACGACGACCTGAGTGGTTCAATGGTCCCGGGTTCGATTCCCGGCCGGGCAGAAATTGAAATGATGAATTTTAATTTCTGTTACGGATCTGGGTGTTCTATGTATAATAGGTATGTATTTAAAAGTATTTAAGTAGTTTATCAGTTATCTAGCACCCATAGTACAAGCTTTGCTTAGTTTGAGGCTAGATGGCGCTGTGTAAATTTGTCCACGAATATTTATTTAATTATTAAAAAACAAAAAACGACAGGCGCGCCATCACCTGTCAGCAAAATTTAGTTTTTTTTTTTTTTTTTTATTTATAACACTTTATTGTACATTAAAGGAAATCGTAAAAATACAGTTTAAAACAATATAGGTACAAGGGCGGCCTTATCGCTGAGAGCGATCTCTTCCAGGCAACCATTTACACATAAACTAATAATAGAATATTAACATTTTAGGTAATGTACAAAATATAATACTAACATAAACAATAGCAACTACTTATATACATATCCAATAACATAAAACAATACATAACAAATAACTTAATAATACAATAAATAACAATCCATTCCATATCTAGACTCAGACAAAGGACCTCATATTTGTAAGTCAAGGAGATGTTGCTTCAATCTCCCCCGGAATACACCTGGTGTATCAGAGCACCTCACCTCACGGGGCAGAGCATTCCACAGACGCACCGACTGGACAGTAAAAGATTTGTCGTAGAACCTCGTAGTATGACTGGGCATCACCAACATTCGATCACGCGAAGAACGGAGGGATCGACTTTGTACATCTGAGTCATACTGGAAGCGCTCGCTGAGGTATCGTGGCGAACATCTGTCAAATAGTACACGATACAATAGCGAGAGTACATGACTATTCCGGCGCTGACGGATAGGAAGCCACCCAAGCCGAGCACGGAACTCCGACACATGATCGAACTTCCGAAGGCCGAAGATAAACTTTATACAAAAATTTTGTAGACGTTCTAACTTATTAAGGTGTTCCTCAGTCAGATCAGTGAAGCATGTGTCAGCGTAGTCCAGTATCGGTAGTAATAAAGCCTGAACCAGCGCAATCTTGGTTGGTATCGGAAGAAAATTGCGCAACCTTC
Source organism: Blastobasis lacticolella (assembly GCA_905147135.1). NCBI lineage: Eukaryota > Metazoa > Arthropoda > Insecta > Lepidoptera > Blastobasidae > Blastobasis > Blastobasis lacticolella. The sequence goes on from LR990041.1 coordinate 1,029,975, forward strand.
TCATCGCCGATGACGAGGCGAACAGCTTGCGGCTGGTCTCGGCAATGTGTGGCCCCCAGGACAATGTTCTGTCAATTATGACTCCTAGATTTTTAACGGACTCACTAAATGGCACGCGAATACCGTCAAAGCAAACACTGGGCAACGCCCCGTGGTCCACTCTCGCCAACATCCTCGAACTACCGATGATGATTAACTGCGTCTTCAAAGCATTGATTTTAAGTCCATGCGAAGCACTCCAGTCTGCAATGCATTTCAGGTCACCATTTATAGTTTCAATAGCATGAGCCAAATTTTCCGGAGTTGAGTGTGCATAAATTTGTAGGTCGTCAGCATAGAGGTGACAACTGGATCTAATGTTAGCGGTGATGTTGTTGATAAAAAGAGCGAAAAGTAATGGAGAAAGGACACCACCCTGCGGAACACCAGCATCCACTTTACTCCACGTTGAGAGGGAGTCATCCATACGAATCCGCTGACGTCGCCCCACTAAATAACTACCGAACCACTCAACAACATCCTCACAGATGTTAAGCGAGCGCATAATACCCAGGAGAACGTCATGGTCGACAGTGTTGAACGCATTGCTGAAGTCCAAGAGTGCCAGAACCGTAACATGACCACGCTCCATCCCCATCCTGATGTCATCAGTTATTTTCACCAAAGCAGTGACAGTGCTGTGTCCTGGTCGGAAGCCAGACTGGAGAGGATTGAGGAGATTGTATTTAGTGAGATAAGCAGAAAGTTGGTGTTGGATAAGGCGCTCGAGGACTTTGGATAGGAATGATAGAATGGAGATGGGACGGAGATCAGAGAAGGACACAGGAGATGCTTTTTTAGGAATGGGAAACAGTAAGGCCTCCTTCCACAGACTGGGGTAAGACCTAGAACTAACTGATGTATTAAAAATGTGAGCTATAACTGGAGCAACAACATCAATAATAGGCACGATCATGCTACGACTTATCTCGTCACTGCCAATAGCGTTAGAGGTTATAGCCATGACACTCTTTTCAACGTCCGACGCACCGAACTGTCCAAGAACAAATGGCGGATGATCAGGTGGAGGGAGGGAAGATAAGCCGTGCAATGTGTCAGCCTTGGCAACATTCTGCAAGTTAGAGGAAGAGGAAAAATATCTGTTAAGGTCATTAATATTAATATCTTTAGGCAGGGCATCGCCACGGGGCTTGCCTATGCCCAAAGACCGCAAAAATTTCCACACTTTCGAAGAATCACCATTAGATACAGATGCATGAATATGACGGCGTTGGGCATCTCTGCATATCTTATTGCACAGATTTCTGCAGCGCTTGTACTTGTCCCTATTCTCATCAGTAGGTCGAAGCTTATACCTAACCTTAGCCGAATCCCTCCTCCGCATAGCCACCCTAACATCATCAGTGAGCCAAGGCGCTGGTTGATGTTTAATCTTAATGACTTTCACAGGGGCGTGTAAATCGTAAAGACCCACCAACAGCGAATTAAAAGATGCTACCTGCTCATCAACAGTGACACCATTCAATACCCCAGACCAATCCTGCAACTGAGCATCCCTCCTCAGAGCATCCAAAACCATTCCCCCAAAACTGCGCTGGTACTAGACTCTGGCCTTTGCTTTAGGAGGGCGAATTTTGTAGGACAAGTATATAAGGTCATGGAAGGAAAAGGCTTCAGCCGAAAGCTGACCATGTTTAGCAGCATGTGAAGAAGAGGAGACCAACATGACATCTAACAGGGAGGGTACGCAGTTCGGGAAATAATGTGTGGCATTAAGGGGCAAGAACTGCATATTGCAGGCTTTAGCCAGCGACTGAAACGATGAGGACCTGGAATCATTCCTCAACATACAGGTGTTAAAGTCACCCATAATTATAGTATGACTATAAGCTGGTGCGAGGTTTTCCAGCAGTGCTTCAAAGGATTTAAAAAAAGGTATATTACGAGAAGGACAATAATAAACCCCAAGAAGCACCTTGCGGTGAGAGAGGGTTAACTCAATGAAAATATGCTCACCTGCACTTGTGGGAGGCGGCTGGGCTGAAACACTAATAATAGAATATGGCAGGTGAGCCTTCAAATAAATAGCGACACCACCACCCCCGCCACTAGTGCGATCGTTACGTATAAGAACAAATCCAGGTAAAGAATAAGAGGTAGATGGTAAACAAGGCTTAAGCCAGGATTCAGATATCAATACAGCATCAAGACCATCAACATCACCAAATGAAGCCAATAAGTCGGAATAGTGGGCCGGAATGCTCTGAGCATTAATGTGAACTATATTGAAATTCTTACGGACGTCAGAAAAGGTGGAAGAAAGCGTATCGGCGAGTGTTGGAATACTGTGGAAACTATCCGAGCTGTTCAGCTCCTCAGAGGTTACCGAAACAAAATCATCGCTGTGATCATCATCACCTGTGTCAGACATAGAACAGCAGAAAAAAAAAAAAAAAAAAACTTATAAAATAAAATATATACCTACTTATCTAAATTACAATTAAATTAAATACCAGTATAAGCACCCACAGCTCAGTCTACCAGCATAGCAGACGAAATCAATATGTGTAAAAGTAATATTTAATATTTAGCCAAGAGCACAAACTAATAAGCAAAAAAGCAAAACAAGCAAAAAGCAACAAAAACAAAATAAGCAAAAAGCAATAAAAGCAAAATAAGCATTGTAAAAGCAGAATAAGCGCAAAGCAATGCATTGCGGTATTGACACTAAGCAAAAGCAATTCAGTTCAGCATTTTACATGAATAACGGCAATAAATTATTTATCAAAGCATGGCTGTATAACCGTCGACTTCAACCAAGTATCCAGGCCAACTACAAATTGTCAATCCAATGCCAAGTGTCAAATCGACGTCAACTGTCAATTCGAGAATTTTTCGCAAAATGTAAACATACAGAAATTAATATAGAACTGACCGACTTTTAAGTGTAAAATTTACGTTAATAATCGAAGGTGAACGTATAACATATAACACACAATCAAGATCAATTACCCTCGGTGCAGTGCATCACTTACGATACATATAATAAAACAAACGTCGAACAATTATTTTTTGGTGGTTGTTCGCTTAGATCTGGATGATATCGGCTTCACAGGCTTTCCTGCCGATGCAGGAACAACATCAATTACAGGAGGATGACGAACAGGAGGGTCGACAGCCCCCGGAGGCTGAGTATCGGCGACAACAGCGTCGTACTTCTTTAGATCGGCGATTGTGTGTATTCGGTGTCGCAAACCATCAGATCCAAGCACTATTATATTGCCGTCCCGCGTCCAACATCCGGCGACCCCCAACTTCTCACGAGCCGCCATAAATACATCATGTCTTGCCTTTGTTAAAAACTCTGAGAGTGTAATGCCTGAGCCCTTGAGCGACGTCTTACTAAACCAGATCTTATTGCGGGTTTCAAGTGATGCAAATTTAACCAAGATGGGGCGCCGTTGCTTCTTAGTGGGCCGGCCTAGTCGGTGACATCTCTTAACATCAGAAGCCTCAAAATCAGTTATACTTAACTTGTTCGTTATTAAGCCAATTACTGCACCTGTGGTGTCTTCCTTGTCAGACTCATCCACTCCATGGACCAGGAGCATCTTCTGTCGACCACGCATCTCAATACGATCCATTATGTGTCAAAAGTTCCACTTGTTGTTGCATAGTCGAAAACCCTACAATCACGACACTCCGAAATGCAGAAAATTCCGAAGAGTGATTACATGTAGACGAAGGGCTTGTACAAGTCTTGAACTCCTCTTGGAATGCATCCAGCTTGGCGTTGAACATGTCAATCATCTCTGCCATCGACTTCTTAACTGCTTCCATTGTTCACGAGTATGAAGTATGAGAAAGGAACTTATAATGTTTGTGCGCCTGGCCTTATTAATTGGATAACACTGGTAGGTGATAAGCTGTAGTCACTGAATACAAATACTGTAACTATAAATCATTTGATTCACTATTTATATTTATTTAATTATAGAGCTCAATTACAATAATGTTTACTTTTACTGTGCCTACCTCCGTTTTCCCTCAGTCTAGTTTAAGATGCTATCTGTATCTACGCCTATTTCACAATAACATTCATGCATGCATTCCACAGAGTGTCAGTAATAACAACGACTCGTTGACAAAATCTAAACGGAGAAATGACGGTCGGTCCAAGAATAAAGGCCGACCGCGCTCCCGAGGCTGATAAACCGTCCGTAGATCGTAAAACGATCGATATATCAGCCTGATGCCTAGCAGATGGCAAGAACATGCATTGATGTCGAATTCGCCGGAACTTTATTGGCTTCATGTACTCTAGTATTCACTAAAATATCAAATAGCGGGCTCTTTTGTGGCCTTGGGCCACACAGAAAAGTTCGTACATGAGGCAGGACGTTGGGATACCCAGAAGCTTGCTCAGTCGACAACTACGACGATCGGTTTTTTCTTTTCTTTATATTCTCAATAGATTGTTGGAAAATCTTATTAACACGACTGTAAGGTTTATTTTTGTACATCGTCTATTTTCCGAGGGCATTCTGTCTGCGACAATCGGAAAGTTTTCGCGTCGTTGTCACTTCCTTTTCGATAGATTTTACCTTTTCGACTGTATTGTTTGTCTTATTGGTATGCTCGTAAGGTTGAATTTCATAAATCAACCAGAGCAAACGATAACGTACTGATGCTCATAGGCAAGTTGACATAGACAAATATCGTTGGACCATTCGCAAAGCAAAGCAGGGGGACACGCGGCTTGTAGGTGCAAACTAGAGCAGCACACGCTATGAACGAAATCAGCCAACTCAACATATTACCCAAACACGGACGAAATTATAAATCCATGTATTCCACTAGTATCGCAGCTTCTTCCAGGGTCCTTCGGCTTCTTAGTTTTCGTCTGGCTCTCGTACCAGACTCAGCAAAGTCCATCACTTCCTGGGTCTCCCGCGGGACCTTTTTCCTGCGACTGGCAGGTTTAGCCACTCATTTCCCACGTTTCATTTTGGCTTAAAGCACGTGACCGAAACGTGATTACAGTGCTTAATTCACCGCACGCCATCGACAGGGATCATTATCATAGATAGGAACCAAAACAGTCCCGTAAATAGATAGATAAAACACTTTATTGCTCATTAACCATAACAATACCAATCACTTACGACAAGGAACACATATGAGCAAAGACGGCCTTATCGAAGATCGCTTGTAGCGACTAGCGATCTCTTCCAGGCAACCTTTTCAGAAATTGAGACAGAAATTTTACAGCAGGTAGTGTCGAGCCACAGGATATAAGAGAATGCATTGTGCGATATAAACACCAAACAACGACATAATAGTTCTCATGTAGGTTTAGATTGTCGAATGAGCTACCGAGGTTTACCCAAGTGAGTACAACGCGGAGTTCTTCAAGAACGATGTGAAAAGCTTTTTAAAGGGTCGGCAACACGCTGGTGATACCTCTTGCATTGCATCTGCTTGCAGGCGAACCTGTTTGCCACCTTAGCGTGAAAAAAGCCGTTTCAATTATACCGGTGTTCCGATTCAGGACTTGGACCTAAGGGGAACTCACTATACCTACCACCTGCCTCACACACCGCAGGCGATATATCAGTTAAGTTGCCGACCTATAGTAGACATTGAGTTGCATTACACAGACATGGCCGTGTGGTGTCCGGCAGAGTAGAATAGCACCAACCCCTTACGCTCATGGATGTCGTACAAGGCGACTAATGTTTTCGAGGCAAAAGATCAAGCGTCTCCGTAGTCTGGAAAATGGGCAGCAGCATTTTCCATTGTTATATTTAAACACTGCGATCTCCAACCCGCCTGCCAAGCGTGGAGATTATGGCAATAACCTCCCCTTTAGAGGGAGGGGCCCTAAGTCCTGCAGTGGACTATTACGGGCTGTGATGATGACACAGACATGACAAAATACACTTACAATTTCGCGCGCGACAACTGCGCGTGTTCGGAGTGTCATCACGGGCGACAGCAAGGTCGGGGCCGCGGCCTTGTAGCTTCGGGCATGTAACCGCTACTTTGTGTTGTAGTGGGCACTTAGCGCGGCCACTGTGGACATTTCAGTCTTCGCTGGGTTTAAGTGTTGTATACCTGGGCCATGTGGTGAGACAACCAGGTGAGATAGCGGTCAAATTGCTTACTATGATGACGTAGCGACCCAAAATTAGTCTTGGCCCGGAAAGACCGGCTGGTTTGTATTAGAAAATATATAGGAAGAATCTCCATTTAAGAGGACTAGGCAAAAATGGCCGCTGGCTGTGCCCAAAAAGAACTAGCGTAAGAACTAGAATTCCCTAGCATCATAGTACACAATATGTTGAATCTGCCCGCACTCATGGCCATAGAAATTGAACCATAGGGCCTGTCCTCTGAGTGAGAAGGTTCTTTAGTCATTATGTCCGACAGAGTAGTAGCCTAATGGTTAAGATACCTAGCCAGCGCATCCCAAACATGAGACATTTCTTCTAAGCGGTTCTGCATTGCGGTTACATAAAACCACAGGACGAGCGCAAGTTCATGACCACCTTAAGAATCATAATCCTATGAAGTTGTTGAAAGGTTTTTCTAGCATGACTTTTTTTTTTATTATATAACATACACATAAACTTCTTTTAGCACCCTCTTTTTGCCTAAAGAGGCTCTTAATACCCTGTACGTTACGAAGGATTTTTTAAACGGTAGCACTTATGCTTCTATACTGTGCTAAATAGAGGCGTCAGTAACCATCTACTCATTTAGTCATTTATTCATTGCATCACATAGTATTAAAATGAGATCTTAAATGTAGCTAAAACTATCTTTGAGAGAATAAAAAAATGGGAGGACCCGTCATAAGAGACTAATGTTAGAGATAGCAACTTCAATTGTGGAACTGCGCCGCTAATCTAGTAACTATAGTGCAACTCTTAACTAATAATTTATTAACACCCATAAAACATAATTACTTATACTTCTAAGAAACACTGCACATTTGCTTTAATTACAAAGACTAGGAATCTAAAATGAGTTTAAACACGTTTTAGCCACCTCGTTAACAACTCTTTATGTAAGGCATAATTAATGGAATTAGATGCGACGTTTATTATTGTTATATTATATTAGTTCTGAAATCACCTCCAATTATGTTGTAAGTTACAATATTTCCTGCGAATGACATCATTTCGCACCGAGGCAGACACAAGTCTCGCACCCGATCATCCGACATTGATATTCAGTATTAACGAGGAAAATAAATTATTAATTAAATTATTTAGTTATGGATTTTGTGCAGGAAATGTAAGCGGCGGTCGGTGCAATTTTGTATTATTAGGAAAATATGTTTGAGGGTTTTTCGGTTTTATCTATAAAATAATATGATAGGCTAGGTTTAACCCGCGACTTTGTCATCGGTAAATTCGGTTTTTACTTTGCCGCGGGAAGCTGATTGAATTTCGGAATAAATTATGTGCTATTCTGGGCTATGAGCTACATTACTGTCAAATTTCATCTAAACCTGTTCAGTAATTTTTACATGAAGGATATCAACCATTTTAACAACCTTAAAAATGTTCGCATTTATAATATTAGTAGGAAATACATGCTCCATCTCTTGTTGCATCGTCATTAACCACCGGATAAAATTGCGCGCAAATTGTCTGACTAGTACAATTTAACAAGATACGATATTTTCCATTAGAAGGAGGTAATAATTTAGTCTTATTCTTACTGCGGAGTGACAAAATTTGTGACATGTGCTGGCACAAATTTTTACGTATAAAATCTAAAAACCCTGGGCTCGCTGACGAAAATTATTTGTCAGATGCAATATAGCTCTTAAATATAGCTCTTAAATCTGGAACCAAATTATGTAACTGTTCTTAGCGGTTCCCAATATGTAGGAAAATCTCGTCAGTGAGCGCGGATTTTTAACTGCAGTTGCATCAATGACGAAACCTCCTCAAGGACAGGGGATAGTGTCAAATAATAAATGTAATGCGCACCTTTTTATATATAAAATGGCCGACGGATGTAATAAAAAAGAACTGGGTAAGAACTAGAATTCCCTAGCATCATAGCACAATATGGTGAACCGGCACCTTCATGGCCTGTCATCGCCACAGAAACAGAACCATAGGGCCTGTCCTCAAGGACTTTCTTTCGTCATTGAACTGCACTTGCGGTTTGCCACAAATTTTGACGCTGAAGATCTGAAGGAGAGCAAAGTTTGCCGTTTCCCTGCTTGATATCTTCAGCCCACACGGCCAAGGTACAACGTTTATGTATCGCATAAACGTTAACCGCTAACACCAAGCCGGCCAAAGGCGAGTGTGACGTCACGCGGCCGCCACCGAAGCGCCGAAATAACTGCGCCGGCGTCGCCAGAAATAGCGGCATTGTTAGCCGACCGAGCGGCGGTTGTACGGAATCGATTCGGTAGCTATCTGGGGCACGTACTTACCTCGTAGGCCAGAGACGTATCCGCTCCTCTTAGGTTGGTGAAGTCTTGCAGCGGCACCGCTGATCTCCAATAGCATGATCCGACCATTACCAGCCCTCTGGAATGACGTCACAACATGCATTTCGGATATTCTGTGACGTCATTTCAGAGGGTGGTATCGAATTTGGACATCGGCGGTGCCGCTGCCGCTCTTAGGTTGGTGATGTCCTGGACGATGGTGGTCTCCTAGGCAAGAGCGTATCTTTTTTTTTATTGACGGTCGTCCTACCTGATGGAAAGCGGGCCACCGTCGTCCAGTAGGCAAATTATGTAACTCTGTTGCCAACAACTCTCTGATTTCAATGATTGAAATTGTTACTTTTGCGATTCCGTATCATCGATTTCGTGGATTCAGTTGCTAACAAAGTTATATTGCAATAAATTGAAAGATTTAATCAATCATACATAATCGCAAAAGTAACAATTTCAATCATGGAAATCAGAGAATTGTTGGCAACAGAGCTACGTAATTATCCTACAGGACATCACCATGCTAAGAGGATTATAAATAGTGCCCTATTAATTACATTGTCTACAACATATACACTTTTGGAAGCTGTATTAGCAGAAATCGCTGTAAAAGGCTAGTCTGTACCACATATTCTGCTATAATATTGTAGCTGGGAACAGCTAATAATGTTAGAGAGCTAATCGAACGGCGTGTGATAAACTGGTCACAGTTCAATGTTAATAATCCTATAACACATGCGGGTACGAGTGTTATCGCCAATATTAATTAGACTTACCATTAATACTGAGTACTAAACACTAAGTGCAATTAACGGAATATGTATCACGCGCGCTGGGTCACTCGATTGTGCGTTAACATACTGCTTTTGGTTTTCAAGGCGGTATTGTTATCCAATCAGGGACGAATTCTTGGTTTCTTTAATGTAATACGGCAGACAAACAGGCATGCGGGTCACCTGATGGAAAGTGGTCACCGCCGTCTATGGACATTAGCAACACCAGGGGCGCTACCAATGCGTTGCCCGCCACTAAGGAGACCTTTTGAATGATCCCATATCGTAGTTCAAAGGAAACACTGTGGCTGGGAGCTCACGTCACATCCAAATCGTACGAATGAGAAACTTTCAAATCTACGTGTGGATACCACTGGAGGGTCTACGTAGTGGGGATGAATACCCAGCCCGCGGCGGGTGGTGCGAAGGCGGAATTGTGCTGTAATATAAATAGGTTTAATGTACCACCTAAACCGTATCCTAACACTGGCCTGTATATACGGCAACCAGTAGCCGTATTCACAATGGCTCGGAAACGGTTTCGAATCATTGTGAATACGGCTACAGGTAGTGGAAGATTGATTTTTTTATATTTATAGAAAATAGACACGGATTGGACTGTCATCTCACCCGATGTGAAGTGAATAAGTTATCACCGCCTGTGATATGTTGATAACCCCCTTCTGACAGCAGTTGAGCTGATTTACAAACTAACTACAATAATGAGGCCTTGTTTATGAAAACTAGAGCCGATACTATATAGTTAGTGTGCGCTAAATACAATACGAATGAAAATACACTAAAGTGCAGCCAACGAAAGTAGAGATAGATTATGAACAGAAATCCGCGACTGTACACTTGCCATTTCATATTAAACTGTCATGTCACTTGCAGTTTATGTGAAACTAGTGCGCCCGCCGCGAATTCGTTCGCGTAGCGTTCTACCCCTACACCTATTCTACACCTATCCTTTCTTGTTTAACAGAAACCTTGCCCTGACACGCAATAAAAAAAGAATCAGTTAAAGTGGTACAGCCGTTTTGAAATTATACACGAACATGGATACCTACCTTGGGTAATATTCCTCACAGCCCATAACAGTCCACAGCAGGACTTCGGGCCTCGTCCACAAAGGGGAGGTTGTTGCCATAATCTCCACGCTCGGCAGGCGGGTTGGAGATCGCAGTGTTATACAGCAATGAAAAACGCTGCTGCCCATTTTCCAGCCTACGGAGACTTTTAGATTTTGAGCCTCGAAATCATTAGTCGCCGTGTATGACACCCACGAGTGGAAGGGGTTGGTGCTATTCTACTCTGCCGGACACCACACGGCCAATGGGTAATATTATTGCAAAATCGGTTAAGTAGTTTTTGAGTTTATCCATAACCGACAAACAATAGTCTTTCCGCTTAATAATATTATTATTGGTATAGATGACAGGTGTACAGTTGCAAACGTTGCTTATAATATTTTCCCCCTTCCATTAGCTGCGATTCACACAAACTATAGATTGTTTCTGCTTGTATTACTATAATAATAACCTATTTAAAATGTTTTTCAACGTAATTGGTCCAATGCATTGCAAACAATGTGTCCAACTATTAGCTTGTGTTGTAAACGCCGGGACTGGCGACTATTTTTGTGTACGTTTATTTATAAGGTTAGGTACAGTGGTATGAAATAATATTTTTAGCATTACCTATTGGTTGTTCGGTTGCATTGTTATTTGTATAGGTATGGTAGGTAAATAAATAAAATAAAATAAAATAAATGTTCGTGAGGCTGTTCAATAAATACAGACTGGTGCGCATTGGATTCTTCTTCGAAAAATACTGTGTTTACGTTCAGTAAATTACATAAAAGCTATTCTATATATATGTGTATATTATGCTAACCTTTTCGTTTATAGGTATTTTAAATATAACATAACTATTTACAACAACATTATATGGCACGTCGTCGCCCGCCATAGGTAAATGTATGTTTACCGTTTAAATTGTATTGAATTGTATGTACGTAATGTTAGTTTGAATGTGGAGTTGTTTAGAGAGACATTGGACACAAAATATTTTAGAGCGGTACTGTAGCGGTACGGAACTTGACCGAAATTTTTGATGACCTTTAATATCTATAACTACGAACGTTAGCGAATTACGACCTTAGGGAGTCCATGTGGTCCTAGAGTCAGAGTGACTAAAGGGCCACAGGGCTAAGGCCTCATTACGTCAAACAAGAATCTATCCCGATAATGAATGTCAAACAGCATGGATCTATAATTTCGTGAGTTTGTCCGTGGTACTGTCGATGGTTCTCATACGAAAAATATCACGGACTAACTCGCGAGATTGCTGTTTGACATTTTCAAAATTGGGCCTCAAGATCCCGAGAAGCGTGCGAACGTTCAATAATAATAATCTAATACTATTTATTTTCAATAACAAAGAGTACTTAAATCTATCGTTGCTGGAGTCTCCTTTTAGGCAAAGCCTGTGTCAGAGGACACCGTTTCTACATTACATTACAAAAATACATTACATTACAAATGTTACTAGGTAAAATGCATAAAACAAACATAATTTGGTTGGTGATTAAACATGCTAACTAAATCAAAATTATATAGGAAAATTTATACTAGAATATTAAAATATGTGTGTGTGCGTGTGTGTGTGTGAGGGTGTGTTAGTTTCGTGTTCAACACTGGCAGTAAGATAAATTAATTAATTAATATCTTCCAAAAGATTCTCAATGTCATCATAGGTTTTTTCTTCTAACCACGTTTTTATTAATTTCTTAAGTTCAAAGACGCTAATATTCTTCTGGACTTCTTATTCAAGCATAAATGACCAACTTAAGAGTCCAGTGCGTCCAGAGAAAACTAGGCCCCTAACCTAAACTTTAACAAGCTCGAGGGGTAAACCTAAGGCTCCAATCCAAGCAGGTGGGCGTACAAGCTTGACATTTGCAACGAGGTAATCAATCTCGCGCGTCGGCGACCCCGTAAAAACCATGAATAGAAAAATCCGCTGGTTTTTTACGATATCTCTAACATATTTTTAGATAACGTCAAACAGTTACGTCACAACGTCAGCAGTAAAACCGTTGACGTCTCCGTCTCGGACGTTGGTGTTGACAAATGCTCGCGTCGCTTCGCGTTATGCTAATTCGGCTCTATTTCCCCGCTACAGCGTCACTTACTTCCACGGCGAGCTGTCCTAGTGACTTACTGTGCGGCCAACTTGTTTAGTTGGCGGCGTCGCCAGTGACGCAGATGGGCGTTCCGAACTGTCAATTTGGTAAAATGAAGCGTTAGTACCGATTTTGCCCAACAGTTGGTGGCGGTTGAGGAATTCCAATTTAACCGTTATTTGGGAAAACCGAAGCTATTTATAGTAAAAGTGGCTATGGCGACTGCGGCCATATTTTAGTAATGTGAATAGGAATGGCGTCGAAATTATGATCATGCTAATTGGCACTATTATAATGGCACACGAAATGACGATTGCGAAAAAATTTTTTTTTTATATCACTATTGACGAGCGAGCAAGATTAAAGTCGTAAATGTCTATAATTAGTGTGAACTATGTACATTGAAATGCCTAAAAATTAAAATTAAACAATGACATTGACAGTAAAATAATAGCATATTATTAAAATAATAGGCCGTGTGGTGTCCGGTAGAGTAGAATAGCACCAACCCCTTCACTCGTGGGTGTCGTACAAAGCGACTAATGTTTAGAGACAAAAGATCTAGAGTCTCCGTAAACTGGAAAATGGGTAGCAGCGTTTTCGATTGTTATGTTTGCAACACTGCGATCTCCAACCCGCCTGCCAAGCGTGGAGATTATGGCAATGACCTCCCCTTTTGTGGGAGAGGCCCAAAGTCCTGCAGTGGGCTGTTATGGGCTGTGATGATGATGATGATTAAAATAAACGGAACTCACACGCGACGTACCTTTTCGATTTGTTTTCCCGACGCAGCTATCACCTCTCCACTGCAGTCTTCTCGTGACAGTCTAATCGTACCGAAACGTCGGGAAAACAAATCGAAAAGGTACGTCGCGTGTGAGTCTTGTTCAATATAATAATATGTGTAAAGAACGCGAGTTTAGTTTGAAACAAACAAAAATAATTGCAGACCAAATGAATACTCATAAGACTACTGCTAATGGCTGACAGTACTAATACTACACCTGACACGTTCTAAACATAAAACAACCCATACCTAATTTAATAGCTATATCATGCCCTTCGCACGGGGCAGTACCGGGGACCGGAGGCTTTTCCGGTTTTTGACCCACGGCACCGCACCGCCGCGCCCGCGCCGCCTACAAAACAACGCAGTGGCCACAGTATACATACACAGACAGTAGGTCATCTTTATACGAACAGCTGAAATGGCCATTACAGCTACACTTCTCTATTCGCAGCAGAAATCGAATGTTTTTAAAGAACTGGCAATCGCTTAGGGAATCGAGTTCTTGAGCCAATCAGACCAGAATCAGAGTGACTCAGGTCGCACCCTGACCATGTCAGGATTTGTCCTGACATATCAGACAACATGCCCCTGGCAGGATTACGGCCAGATTCGAATTTTTTTAAACATTTACTTAACAAACAAACCGGTTTTTTTATTATATACGGGGCGAATATAAAACGACAAATATTTCTGATTCTGCGCATTCAAGGTCAGAACTACTTACTCAGAACCAAAGAACATTTAGGTATTTATAGCTGCAACTTGTTGTAATGATTACTAAGTACATTGTACTATTGTACCATTTACTCATAGCATAATTTCAGGATATTTTAGACAAAATCAGGCTTTTTGACAGATTTATAGATATACCATCTGGTAACCCTAACTACTAACTAAACTAGTAACAACTAGTGGAACAATGTGGTCTCTGCCTACCCCTAGAATGGAAAAAGGCGTGACGTTATAAACTGTGTAGTAGGGTGTCCCGTCTATGTATGAGAAAAAAAAAATTTCGACCTACGCTATCGCAAGCGGTCTCAAAATTTGCGAAATTTTACACAGATTACCATAATGGTAAAACATATTTAATTGCCTATCAACTTGAGGGCTCTACCGGACTTTGAAATTTAGAAAATTTTATGTTTCTACAGATTTTATCCGAATGCCTAAAATGATACAAAACCAAGTTTTTAATAAGTTTTATTATAAAAAATAAAGAAAACAAAGTAGAATAAAACAAAGATAAAAATGGAGCTTAAAATCTATGGGCAAAATTTAAAATTGTAACTTATTTTTGTGTCCAAAATTTGGCATTTCTGTTCGAGATAGCAGCCTGTTTCTAATAAAGCCATCTCTCGAAGTAGCGTCAGTATCACTATGTGATGCCTCTGTTACCAGTTTAAAACATCTGTGTATGACAAGGAAAGTCAACAATTTCAAAGCTCTTAGCTTTTGCCATGATTTGAAGATTCGGAATAGAAATATGCCGAAAACCGGCGGTGCTGTCCTGACACTTGAACCTGACACTCGCCATTGCCACACAATAATTTCTGTGTAATCTCTAAATAGAAAGTTAATTTTCGTTGACTTGAATATTCTGCGTTTAGTGACACTTTCAGTTTCTCTAGCTTTTAATAATTCTTCGCAATGCCAGCTCTCGAATGTGGTCTCTATCATCAAACAACATAGCTCTTGCGATTGAAATGATCCCCTATTTTCTCATTGATCAGTCTTGTCGTTTCATCCATCAAAGTAAATGTTTTTTATTATAGTACCTCCAATACATTTTGAAGCTTCTGTCCGGGCTTTAGATATAGCTCTGTGGATCTTATTTTATCAATAACAAGAGTTACATTTTCGGTAGAAACTAAGCCAACATCAGCCAAATTACGTCTCACTACGTCTCGAACTTATTAAAAGTCACAAACTTCGCTTTTAACACTATAATAATCGCAACTATAATATATCTTATTTAGATTTTGTATGCCAATGGGAGATCGCAGAGGCTCCATTCTACTTACCGAAAGACATACATAACCTGTGTACCACAAATGAATAAATGATTATGATTATTATGATTATGCAGAAAATACTCGCGAGTAAAGTGCAGACAGTCCTCGAAAGAAGTTGAAACATGGGGGATATTGCAAATTTGACGTCGCAGGTTACTTGTTGTTGCATGCGAATCAAGACGTAGTGTTTGTAATACATCTCAATAGAGCAACAATATTTTTTATACTTATATTATAATTATTAGGATAACGAAATGTCATCATAAAAATGTCGATTTGTCGAAATTTTGACGATCGGCTACAACCCTAAAAGTTTAGTATTATTTTATTTTTAAAATATTTTGGAAATCTACGAACCATTACGCAAATTTTAAGGGGTCTTGCGTTAAGGAAAGCAAAAAAATAAATATTCGGAGCTAAAATCAAGACACACAAAAAAGTGAAATTTTTTCAAAACTTTAAAGGTTGGTAGTGCCCTAAAGATCTTATTTTATTTTATTTCTAAAATTATTTTTGTAATCTACTATCAATTACGCAAATTTTGAGAGGTCTTGCGTTATGAGAATCCAAAAAAAAATTTTTCGGGACACCCTACTGTGTAGGCGCCGTAGGTTATCCTTCGTCATTGACTATAATAAAAATTACACTTTGCAGCGATAGTGGACGTTTAGGACACCCACAAAATCACCCACACCCACACACCAAAACACATATTCACACACACCCACACACACATTTACACACACCCACACACACATTTACACACACCCACATCAATACTGTAAACGTTAAAAACTATTAATACATTTGTTTTATAAAGTAGTAACACATTTCATTATAAATTTATTAAAAATGATAAATTTATTATCAAGAATCTTCTTTGTCTATGTAACAATTTGTAAGTACAATACATGTACAGGTAACGCTCAATGTGGTTGTAACAGTAAAACACATCTTTCGGTAGAACACTGATCTCCAAGATACAGGCCTGTGCCTAGTTTGGATATCAGGGTTCAATAATTAATTTGTACAAATAGAATGTACTACAAGTGTACCTAACAAAGTAATGTACAAATCTTATATAAATAAAGAACTAACTATTATTATTATTAAAATGTTGTTCTGTACGTGCACAACCGGGCACAAAAATATGTTTTTTAGTTACCTAAACTTCGACTTCCTAGCTAGCTAGAGACATCTGTATGAGACAGATATTTACTGCTGATCGAATGTCAAATACATATTTTTCCACCTATGTAACACACAGTAAAAACAATAAAGATTTTTATGATTTTTATTTATGATTATAGGCGAGACGTCAGCCGACCTACTGTGTTGTCTGTATACTGCGCAGACGCCGGCCACCCGGCGGCCTTGGCCACACGGCTGCGTATCGGCAAAGTGTTATCAATCGCACACAATAATAAACTGTACTACTTGACCAGTGCGGTGATTATCTAGTTCTGTAACAGTCGCGGTCTTCGGTATCGCATGATTGCGAATTTTTATCGTATTGCAATGCCTTCAAGGTTCGATTTCGCAAAACACCACTGTCGAATGAAAACAGTGTCCGGGAGAATAGACGGAGCGTAGCTAACGACTGGAAATCAGATCTTGTAAACAAAAGTTCGCAGTACACCTGTCATTTCGTACAAAGATGGCGTTGCACCTGATTGTGACACATGTCATCGTGACAGTGTACGTTCCTCTGATTTGTATATATGTCGCAGCCGGATAATTAAATGGCTAGCTTTTTAAACAATTATTTAATTGAATATTTGCCAAATTCATGAACTTTGAAAGTTACGTCTAACGAACGATATTGCCCCGAGTTTACGGAGCTCCTCCATGCATTGTCACAACATTAACCTGACCCAACCGAATTAAAACCTAATGCAAACTATTATTAATGTTTGAGATTATAGTGATTAAGTTAGCATTGTGACAATATTTGGAGGAGCTCCGTAAACTCGGGTCAATTTCTTTCTTTAAACATTACTTATAAAAATTCTTGAAATTGGCAAATTTTCAATTAAACAATAGCATAAGAAGCTAGCCGTTTCATTAACTGGCTAATTTAACCATCCAGCTGCGACATATATAATTCGGATATACCGTTTTCCGGCGGGAACATAGTATAAAACAAAGTCGCTTTCTGCCTTCTGTCCCTATGTATCCATGTATGTATGTACACTTAGATCTTTTAAACTACGCAACGGATTTTAATGCGATTTTCAATAATAAATAGAGTGATTCAAAAGGAAGGTTTATGGGCAAGAGAGGGTAGGTAGGTGTAGTGTAGGGTTGGGTAGGTGTAGGGGTAGGGTAGGGGTACGACCAAACGAAGTCGCGCCGGGTCCACTAGATTCGATATAAAATGTACACTAATCTTGGCTATACTTTATAACTTAAGCCCTAGGATATAAGTTATAACACTTCAAAAGCTGCTCAAAATAAATAAATAAATATTCGTGGACAAATTCACACAGCGCCATCTAGCCCCAAACTAAGCAAAGCTTGTGCTATGGGTGCTCGATAACTGATACTTAAATATTTTTAAATACATACTTATTATACATAGAACACCCAGACCCGTAACAGAAATTAAATTTATCATTTCAATTTCTGCCCGGCCGGGAATCGAACCTGGGACCTCTTGCGTGGCAGACCGGCATGATGACCATTGAACCACTCAGGTCGTCAAAATCCTTTCAGTAGAACTTTCTCTAAAATGTACATTTACATAATTGATATATTTGTTTGACCAGTGTTATTTACACAACCTTAAAAATACATTTTACTCTCGTGTAACATAAATCATACATAATAAACAGATTCTGGTACTAAACCCGATATTAGGTCTGCAATTGAATTTTATTGGCTCTAAAACGCACTATTGATATCGTCGTATTCCAAGGTTACCCATGACTTTGAATTAAGATTAAAGGTACTATATGTGTTGTTTATGGTTGAACCGGCTCATAAACTCATAACTCATATATAATTATGGCATATAAATAATGTACGTACGATCCCTTGATCTTTTTGTTTAATACATAAGCCAGCATGCATGTTCTGTCGATTCCTGCCAAATAAATACCTACTTAAAGTACAGTCAACTGCAGAGAGAAATAACCCCCATACCATACTTTTACTGTATGCTGGGGGGGGGGGGGTTCCATTCACTCTGCGGCTGACTGTAAGAAGACAAAAGGAGATTACCCATAGAATAAATTGATTTAAGTAAATAAATGTAGATTCTTCTCTAACTGTGGATAATCTGACAGTAAATAATTCAATTTATTTAAATTTCTGTGGAGCGTCGATGGCCGACTCGTATCCTGAGGTTCGAACCCCAGTGCCTCCATGTACCAATGACTCCTTTCTGAGTTATGTACATCGATGTTCTTACGGTGAGGGAAAACATCGTGATAAAACCTACACATTCAGTCGACTGAATGTGTAACCATGATCCAATCTGCGATGACCTGAGTGATTCACTGGTCAACATGCCGCTCTGTTACGCAAGAGGTCCCGATACCCGGCCGGGCAGAAATTGAAATGATGAATTTTAATTTCTGTTACGGGTCTGGGCGTTCTATAAATTTATTTAAGTAGTAAACAAGCTTGTAAACAAATCAGAGGGATATTAGGTATTTACGCCGCTAACACAGCTGTTCGTTATTCGATGACGATGATTGTGACTATGTGTGTGAATAAGTAATTACGGGAAATGTGTTGGTTCAACGGCCTTTAAGACGCAGGGTTTTGCCTGGCAAGGGTATTCCAAAATCAAAGACTACTTGTATATCCTCTGCAACTTCTATCTTTATGACTCACATACGCAGAAATGAGTGAACCAAATCCTTTATATATTACATGGCTTTGACATGGCAAACTCGTGATGGAAACTTTACGGTGACGGATCGCCTTGTGGAAACGAGCGCTCGGGTTCAATTCAGGAAAACGGCTGAATTATGAAAATAAGCCCTCTGATCGTTAACCACTTATGTTCTGAGTGTTCTTTTGGTAGTACCTACTGGAATATTGCTCTAAACTATCTAAATATTACTCTTAAACGTTTAGAGAAACTTACAGAAAATTTTCTGTCAGTTTCTCTAAACGTTTAGAGTCTAAACTTATCAAAAGCTCTTAAACCGACGCTGTAAAAACAGGTCTTGAATGTTTTACAACTACCAGCCTCGTTAAGTTTATTTTATGTGTGCCGTAAAGTTAGCTAACCGTGGGACATTCTGTTATAAGTTATGCCTATATTATTATGGGCGCCTTAGAACAAAGGGGCGCTTAGATTTTTTTATCAAGGTTACTGATGTCTGCCATTAGTCGCCTTGTGCGACGGTATTGGTGCTATTATTCTTCTAATAATAAAATCTTTTCATCAATATCCTGGTTGTAATATTGCGCGCGAGGACCTGCGGCCACCTTGACCATTCCACCTTGACCCAAGATTTGGCAGATCAGGTAATTACAGTAAAGCAACTGTTGCCTGACCTCCGTGACCCTGTTAACAAGGGAACCTGACCAAATTGGATCATGATTACACATTCAGTGTCCTGACTGCATATTTCCTCTCGATGTTTTCCCTCACCGTAAGAGCGTCGGTTAGTGTTCATCTAAAACTCAGAAAAAGGCATTGGGCTTCGAACCCTGTGCCTCTCGCTTACGAGTCCACTCGCCAACGCCAAGTCACGACACTGTGCACGACTGTCTAATACCTCAATAAACCAATCACCTAACAATCGAATCTCTTCCACAGCTGGCTTCGCACACAAACAGCAGCCCCAAAGCATCGACCTCAACGCCGTGAGACTCTGTTTCCAAGTGTTCCTGCTGAACGACAATAACCGGCACACGATAACGCTGCCGCCTGTCGTGTCGGAGATCATATACGACAAGAAAGCCATGTCGGACCTCCAGATCACGAGGATCAGCCGCCCCTCGGGATACGCTAGGGGCGGCAACGAGATTATACTGCTCTGTGAGAAGGTGCGTGTGGTAATTATGTTTTGGGTTTCTACTATTCGTTCTTAATTTTATTGTGTGTTCAGGCATTTCGGGCTGCTTTTCGCCCGCGGGCGATACGACTGATAAATTAAAATTGATATTTTTCCTCAGGCGTCTGGGCCCGCAGTTAAAAATGTCCATAAAAATGGTTTTAGGATAGTTGGGGGAAAAACATTTTTGTAATAGAATATTTAGCTGTGGACCAAAACGCCTGAGGAAAATTAATATTTTTAATTAATCTGGCGTTTCGACCTGCGGGCCAAAACCAGACCGGGCTGAAACGCCTGATCAGTAATAGCTGGTCTCCAGTGCTTCATGAGGAAATGTTAGTTTTTAAGGGGCCTAGAATATGCCTATTTGTTACCGGAGCAACGTGACCCGGGGTTTTGGAGGTCGACAACGCCTTGGTGGTAGCCGCGTTGCTAATGGTCTCAGATCCGCCCATAGCAATATCTTCCTTCATCTGTTAATCAGAAAAATTTAGCATGACTTGAATTGCCATTATATGACTCAAAAAGGAAAAAAATATGACAAAGGAAAGGTACCTTTTTGCCTATCCAACAATATATGGTTGCATAATAATTACTGTAAAACTGTAAGTCTATGATAAATAAATAAAACTTGGTGTGAACGGGTATATCGGTGAACATTCACAAAATAAATTTATTTTATAATGCGATGAGGGTAGATTACGTCCTCTGCAACCTAATAGTTGAATCTGGGTGGTTTTTATATTTATATTTGACGACCTGAGTAGTTTAGTGGTCAGCCATGCAAGAGGTCACGAATTCGATTTCCTTCCGGGCAGAAATTGAAATGAAAAACTTCAATTTCTGTTACGGGTCTGGGTGTTCTATGTATAATAAGTATGTATTTAAAAAGTATTTAAGTAGTATATCAGCTAGCTAGCACCCATTGTACAAGCTTTGCTTAGTTTGGGGCTAGATGGGGCTGTGTGAATTTGTCCACGATTATTTATTTATTTATATTCTCACATATAATGTACGATTTTTCTTAATAACAGACGAGGGAAGATATTACCATGGCCGGATCTCCTACTTTCATGTCCATAGGCAGCGGAGACCGCCCAACGTAAGGTGGCCGCTTGTCTGTGTCTCTACTGGTTAACATTATAAAAAACTTATTGTCCTAACGCAGTAATAGATATAATAAGACCACGCTAAGTCCGAATAGCTTTTTAAAAAAAAATTAATAAAAATATCTGTATGGCAACTTATGCCATGTCTTTTATCCGTCGTAGAACGTCATTCATAAGAGTCATAACAAAGAATTTGACTGACTTGAAAAATATTATTAAGGCGATTGGCACATTGGAACGCAGCACCGTTAGTTCCTTTTTACGCCACGTTTATGATGTATTCTTGATCCTTGTCGGTCTCTAGATACTAAAGCTTTGGTACGTGTCAAAGAAAAAAAACGACGGATCAGTTTCAGTGTGTTCGACTATGCGTGATTTCCATAGAAACCAATGACATCTCAAAGAACTTTAGTAACAGATGCCTGCGTTATCAAAAGCAGTATCTTTTCGCCGCTGTAAATCCGAGCTAAAAACTGCAAACATATTTATTTATACGTAACGAGTATCAACATTAGAGGAAAGTCCGCAGTTTCTTGCTTAAGTATTTATCCCTGTTTAGATATCACAACACTACGTCACATGTGTACAACGAGAACGCGATCGAATTGACGTTGAAGCGTTAAAAACTGTACGGTAACCATTCACGCCGTTACGTGGGCACGTTGTTTGTCCACAGCTGTTATCTAAACCGCAATTGGAGCCAGGGACCGGCGTGCGGTTGCCGATACTGTATGTTTTTGTAGCAAGTGCGTGTGATTCATGGGTTGAGCGTCGCGGCGGCTGATGCATTTCTATTGCATTTTTTATTGAAAGGGCCAGAGTCCTAGATCTAAAGCACTAAAGTTATCGACATAGGCGTAGGAAGGGGGGGAGCCGGGTGGGCCGTGCCCACCCCAGAATAGTCTGGTGCCCACCCCAGGATAGGATGCTCCTTGCTGTACATTGGCGATTGACTCGGCTTCATCGGTCACCTCAGGGGCCAAGCCCCCCCTGGAAAATAGCCCTAGATACGCTAATGGTTGTCGAGATCTAAGAACACCATTGTGACAGATGTCATTGTAGTATTGTGTGTTAAATTTCTGCCCGGCCGGGAATCGAACCCGGGACCTCTTGCGTGGCAGACCACTGTTGACCACTGAGCCACTCAGGTTGTCAAAATAGAAAATGAACTTTATGTCGTGGACGTAATCATTTTCAAAACTCAGTCAACAAACCATGCGTTGTCCTTAACTGCTTCCTTTTTCGAATTTCCTTTTGCTCATTGTATTCCAAGGCAACTATGAAGGACAATTGTTGCGTAGGACAGGACGATGTTATAATTCTTTTAATGGACACAAACATTAGCGTATCTAGGGCTACTTTCCAGGGGGGGCCTGGCCCCTGAGGATTCCTGGGTTGTATTGAATTGAAATTATGTTTGTATGAAGCTTTTTATGTACATATGTACATACGGTACATCCTAGGGTGGGCACCAGCTCCTTCTGGGGTGGGCACCAGATCATTCTGGGGTGGGCACGGCCTACCCGGCCACCCCCCTTCCTACGCCTATGGACACAAATATGTAGAAAATAAGCAACAGACAGGTTTGTCGTTTTAAACTTTTAATAAGCAAGTTGATAGTTATCAACGATGGGGGCGATTTAATTCAATGCAAATATTAATAAGATGCGTGAAGTAATATTGCAAACAAACAAATTTTTTTTATGCTACAAAGGTGGCAAACAAGCTTGCGGCCTGCCTGATGGTAAGCAGTCACCGCAGCCTATGGACGTTTGCAATACCAGGGGCATCACCCACGCGTTGCCGACCCCGTAAAAACCTTTTAACCCCTTTCTTGAAGAACTCCATGTTGTACTCTCAGGGAAAACCTCATGACTGTCACCTGTCAGTTCTCTCTATTTGTTGGTTCTAAGTAATATTTGACTCATAGATACCTACTCCACTTACCTCATACACTCATTATTACTAGCGATCCATTTCCGACGTTTCCTGCGTTCAATCCGAAATTCTATAACTTCTAATCATAATCATCTTGGCGTTGGCATCAACCCGATATTGCTCTCGTGCTCGAGGGCCCGAGGCCCGCCTTGACCATGATCCAGATTTTGGCAGATCAGCTAATTAGAATAGAATAGACTAGAAAACATTTATTTACACACAATAACACCACAAACACATTACAAATTGCTCAAAGGGGTAGAATCACTGACCTCCAAATAGGTATTTTTTAGGTCAGTGGCTCGACTTCAGAGCCGTAAAACAAAAAAAAATAAAAAAAAAGTATTAAGAATAAGTGACATAAAAAAAATAAAAAAATGCACAAACAAAATTATTAATAACAAACAACATGACATGAGGAAACAACAACTAGACAAACAAAAGATAGAAGAAAATTGAAGAACAGAGCCGTTGCATGTGGATGTGGTAATTACAGTTAACCGACTGCCGTCTGATCTCAGCGACCCTGTTAACAGAGGAACCTGACCAGCTTGGATCATGGTTACACATTCAGTCGCCTAAATGTGCAGGTTACCTCACGATGTTTTCACTCACCGTGAGAGCATCGGTTAGTGTTTTGTTTCAATTAGATTTGATTCAATTATTTATTGCAGTAAATGTGGTAATTATGTAGGTACAACATGCTATTACAGAGTACTTAGTATCACACATAAAGCCAAGTCAATTGGCATACAAAATGAAAAGAGAGCGTCACAAACAATAACAAAAATTAATTATTCAAATACAATTATGTATATGTCAAAGAAAATAAATTGAATACCCATGTCAAACTTATAGAATAAAAAATTAAGTCAAATATGTCAGGGATGTAAAAACAACTACATAACTGAGAAAATCTAAGAGTTATTGATAAAGTGTTCTTATTTCCATCACCAGGTGACTAGAGAAGACATAAGTGTGGTGCTAGTCGACGAGGCGGCCGGCTGGGAGGCCGCTGGCAACGTGATCATTGTGCACAAACAGGTCGCCATCGCCTTCACCACGCCCGCCTACCTCGATCCTAATACCAGGGACCATGTACAGGTGAGACAGGACTGGTCAGAGAAAAGTTGGGGCAGGTAGTAGGGCTAAATATTTCAGGGGGCTTTCCTAAAAGCTGATAGGGCTTCTTTTCAGGTCAGGTTTTTTTGGGGAAGCATGAATTTTATGTCGAAATTAATAGTTTTCTTATAGCGTCATTAAAACTTTATTATTTACAATTCTCGTTTAATCAATTATCAGCGAATCCTAAATAAGAGATTTCATTGATAATATCCGGCGTTAATTCGCAAGACTCCATAATTCATTAGTATATTTTATTTACAATTTACAAATATTAACATTTAAAAAAAATTCTTCCTCTAACACCAACCTTAATTCTAACTAAACTAAAGATAAAAAACTTGACCCAGGTCCCCCGAATTTGGAAAAGTCCCCAGAAGGCTGGCCGCGTTGCCCCGCTGAATAGCGAGGCTTAAACGCTGACCCAAAAGAGGCGATACATTAGTTGTTTTATAATTTATATTTAGTTTTGTCCCACGTGCGAATATGTATGTGGCGAGCATCACACCACACTTTCGCGTTCCAGTTTGGTGACGATTTTGTCATAATCTCCACTTGTTTACAGGTGCAAATCCAGCTGAAGAGGATATCGGACGGCGCTCGCAGCAACAGCGTCTCATTTACGTACATCCCCGACACGCAAGGTACCGACCGCAAGCCCCTGCCAGACCTCACCAGACTCAGCCTACTCACTCGGAAGCTATCTGACAACAACAACAATAACAATGAAAACAACAATATTGACAATAACAACGAGAACTGCGTCTCGTCCACGTCAGACAATTCGAGACGAGACTCCACCGACAGTGGGTCAGCGGTCCTGACCACCCGACTCGACAACGGCGTCGAGTCTGACGACTCCAAACGCAAGAGTCTAGACGATTTACTAGACCAGGTTGCCGAGTTAGACGAGATATACTCGGAGAACCGAACCCGTTTAGAAAACGCTCCCGTCGCGACTGACAACGACGAGGATTTCAACGACGCTGGCACTTATACCAGTCTCCAGCTCGCGTTCCGGAACCCTGTCTCTATAGCTGAGCCGGAGCCGTACGAAGACGTGCAAGTTCAAACCTTCCGCGGCCCTATAATAGAGTTCACTCCGCTCAAACGCGATACGGAGGACGAACGAGCGCCTCCTTTGCCCCCGAAACGGGTTCGAAAGACCACCGAGCCGTTCAAGACTAGTCAGACCTCGGTCGATAGTATCCTGAAGCCTGGTAAACAGTTACCGGTCACCCGGGACGCGTCAGTGTTACGCCCGCGGACGGAACTGTCCGTAGCGCGCAGCGAACCCGCTTTGCCTCCCGTTAAGAAACGCTCCTTCTTTTCGCGTCTATTCCGACGCAAGGACAGGTCCCCCGCTCCTAGCGTCAATTCGGAGGGCAAGCGAGAGGGCCGAGGAAAGGCTGTTGGTCGGTCCGTCAGTAGTGTCAGCGGGTTGAGACCCTCGAAATTCAAATCCTCCGTGTCCCATACCTCTCTAAAAGATAATACGTCGACCGCGAATCTCAGCTATGCCGATAGCGTCACCCATATATCCTTACATGGGGATGAGAACGAGAAAACTCAGTCGCAGTGGTCGCTCCGCAGGCCAGCTAGCGGCCTAATAGCCGGCCCGCTGCCGCCAACAGATGGCGGCACTATCCTTGTCGCGGAAAGCGTTTTAGCCCTAGACGCTACTCAATTCAAAAAGCTCCAGGACGACCTAGATTTGACCGAGGCGGAGCATTATGCCCTATACATGGCGGTAGCTCCACACGCCACTGCGTCGGAGTTCGACGAAACCAGTTGCTACTATTCGCCGATAGATGGCAGCAAGTTTCAGAACGCTAATTAGGTTACGCTCCCGAAATTTGCTAATAGATGGCGCTAGAGTAAGCTGTCAAGATAAAGCTATGTCGCTGACTGGAATAATACAGTCAATTTTGAGCAGTTGCTCTTAAAGAAATTGGACTGTTGTTCTTGTCTAAGCGCAATTGTGTTGACAGTAGAGCTTACGTCTTAGCAATGCCGTCTGGTAGACTTGGTGGCCCTCAGTTAGCACCTATGTGACCATCGTAACGTTTAGAATTTCCAAAACGAAAGAGGCAAGGCAAGCCACAGAGCTCGCGGAACCTACTTAAAACATTTTCTATTAGCTATTGGTATTGTTACATACCCTTGCATCTTATACGCGTATACCATTAAACGGCTGAATATTAATGCCAAAATAATGGCCTTTAAAACTACCTATAATATATATTTAACTGAAAAGACTCAATTACTTCTAGTCCGCCCGATTGAGCCAAATTTTTTACGACATTTTTACCACCTTTTTAAATAGGTACTTTTTTATAATGTTTGTAATGAGATACGTAGTATACTGTCTAGTCGTTCCTTGTTCTTTTGTATTTTTTATATCTGTTTTAACATTTTTTTATCTTATTTAGAGCCGAGTTATCTCAGGGCAAAGGTCCGGAAGAGGAATTTAATTCAAGAAATTGAGCACGAACAAAGTAAGTTCATATGTCTCGCCAGCAATTTGTTTATTCATGTGTTTTGGGATACATTTACAGGAATATTCATCATTTTTTTTTATAAAGGTGTCTTTTCTATGCACACAAGAGGCTAATTTCATACGTAAGCCTAAAAAAATTACGTTTTTAAAGTATAAATATTAGAAATCGTAAGGATTTATTCTCTTTTGTGCATATTTTCAATTACTTATTATATTATAAGTAATTGTAACTTATTTAAAACGATAGTTGAAAAGCCTAAGGTTTTAGAGGTATTTATAACGATAGTCGAACTATTATACACATTCATATATTATTAATAAAATAGAGTATTATTGTTTTTATTAATTTATATGGTACTCAATACTAAAATTGGGCAGCTTTTCTTGTATGGTGATGGTTTACTAACAAAAATGTGTAGGATTAATTCAGTTAAAGAATACGCTACTTCTACGCTTCTTGTGCCGTCGTGTGTGACTATAAACATCTTTATGTATGAATTTAGTTAAAATTTTAAAACAATTCATGTTATATTGTTGTCCAAAAAACCTATAATTTACTTACTTGTTGAATGTTTGGATATTTATTTATACGAAGTTTTGTTAGACATTGTGTTTGATTAATTTTAAAAAGAGCTATGGAAGTCACTATGAAAGCATAGTGCACTGTCCTATAGCAAAATTCTTAGTACAAATATTATTTTAAAATCATGGTTGCGGGCGTGTGGATCCGGATTTACATAGTAATATATTATTAGTAGTATTTAATATTTACAGTTAGAAAAAGTGTTTCAATGTAGTGTAATGTGTGTAATTTTGGAAAATCTTTTTTAGAAATAGAATCGAACTTTTGTAGTACATATTTGAATTGTTTACATTTTTTATAACAATTCATTTTATGTTTTCTAGCTGTATTATTTGAAAATATCTTAATACATAATAATATACATTAAATCTAGTTAAATAAACGCTTTTGTATTCTTCTAATCTAGATCTAATTATTTTTATGACGATTTACCGAAACTTGTTTAGTAATTTACCAAAAAGAAATTCAAATTTGTATTTACTAAATCTTTGATCCACAACCGATCCATGCCATCAACTGTAAATATGTGTGCTGTTAACCAAAAGTTTAGAGGAGAACCAAGCTCTCTAACTGAATATAGATCAATTATTAACCCTATGTAATAAATAATTATACTTCTTTTATTAAATACCTTGTAATATCAGTTCTATACGAACGCGCGATAAATAAGTTTAATGCTATTGTTATTATAGTGTTTCTATTTATTTATTTGTTTTGTTAAGGAGAATTAATACTAACTTTGCCCCTTTCTTAGAATAGGACGCGAAGCCCTTAGTTGTAAAGTTGTGTACTTAATTTGGAATGCGAAATAAATTGAATTTATTCAGCGAACGCTTTAGATAATTGTGGACATATCTTCTTTGAACGAAATTTGAGAGGTTTAAGGAGTTTTTATAAAATTATATAGTATCAATCGATATGGTTAATGATGTAATCAGAGTAACGATGTCTTAAGACACAAAAATATTTTTAAACTTTCAGGGACATGCTACAAAACAAAAAAATTTGTCACGACAAAAACAAAATTTTTCCAAGACACAATTTTTGTAATGAGAACGTTGTCATTTGTAGTACGTCACCTGGACATGTTGAAATATTTTCATTTTTATACTGGAAAGTATTGACGAAGTGGCTTTAGAATAGAGTGACGCAGAGTTTACAATAATACGCTAATAAAATTATTGTAGTTTCATTTTTATAGAACAAGTCTTACCCAGAAATCTGTTCAAAGGTACGGAACTCGCATACTGTGGCATGGTTGTGGAATTATTTTCTTTTAAATATTTTAATTTATTTTTGTTTGAAGCTTGTTTCTCTTTTTAACTGTCTGGTTAGACCCACACACATTATAGTCGGATTAATTATTTACTAGTACCGATCTCCGTTGATTTTATGCATGTTTGTTTTTGTATACTTTCTAGATGTTAGATTTACGAAGTAGTTGGTGGAATATTGTTGAGTGATGATATTTGAATGTATTGTAATTGGCGTATTCCGTGATTCACTTGTCAATGTTTTACTAGCTATGAATTCTATGGTTTTTTTTTTGTAATCTCTTTAGATTCAGTTATGTAGTTAATCATGTTTACGGCGTTTGTGAAATAAGTCAATCATCTAAATAGTTAGAATTTGACGATTGCATTATAATAATTTTATGTCAATCACACTGTCACCATTGCATGATGCTTTGTTTGTAGAATAGTGCTTGCTTAGTAATATTAGTTGTTGTATAATGTTGTGTATAGATTTTTATGTTACTAAAGGGACTTGCAATATTCTTACTGCAATATGTGGGTGCAATACAGCGCGACCATTACCAGACCTTTTTCTATTGTTGTTTCAGTCGCACTCTAATGTTGTGGCATAGTGCGTCCTTTTCTACTCGGCATGAAGTTTGCCCTGAGTGCCAATATTGCAGTCACATTTGCAGTAAAAATATTGGCCGTTTAGACGTCTCTACAATCATATATATTCGTGAGATCATCGCTTTATCGATCATATTTATTGTTATACAAAATTATTTTCTAGAGGATTCCGTCTTTTTTAGATGATTGAAAATTATTTTAATATTTCATATAAATATCCTAAATGAAATCCTCCTGTGGAATGTTTTCCTTATCCAGAAAAGCGATCATTCAATGACCTTACGACGATAAATCTATTATCCGGATAGCCGAACTGTTTAGTTTAAAAGCAAACAATATAGTTCGGTGTATCTTACTTGATGGCGTTGTTTAGATAGGATTCTCAAGCATTTGAAACGGAAGCTGTAGTTCTTTGGGAAGTTAAGGGTCAATTTTTTCCACAATTATTGTTTTAGTCAAAAATTTAACTTTTAAAACTTTTATCTATACTTTTGCGATTAATGGGCAGAAAGCCTAGCCATTTGTCGGAAAACTATTGATAAATCCTTTTATTAGTTCAAATTCATATCTACAATGATTGACAACGATTTTACCTGAATCGCTATAGCTTCGATGATTTCATTAGATTCGTAAAAATTCGACCGTAAAAATTCTGACAACAAAGGGCTTTTTTCACATTTAATGACCTCGTTATACAATAATAAGAATCCCATCTACCCAACGCCTATAACTTGAATTATTTCTCGCGACTGGCTTCTTCCATTAATCAAAACCAACCTTATAGAAGCCGTGGCGTTCCTTCAAGAGCCGGCCATCAAGGTGGAGCCCGGAGGCCCCGAGCCGCGTTACGATCCGCAAGACGTCTACCAGCCACAGGTAGGATTATATACATACTATTGGTTTTATACTACACAGTGATAAACGACCAGAGAGCCCACGTGGTGGTAAGTTCTGTCGCCCGTAACATCTACAATTCATACATTTAGGTTGCAGGCAACCAAAATGCAGAAGCGCAGGTTCGTTGTCGTTGTCGTTTATCCCAGGCCTCTGCCAGGGTCCGCTTTCCTAATCATTCTCCTCCACTGTATATTGTCTTGTAATATGTGTGCAATAACAAGTTTTTATTTGCTGTGTGACCATGATCCAAACTGGTCAGGTTCCCCTGTCAGCACGTTCACGGAGGTCAGATGGCAGTCGCTCCACTGTAATTATCTGATCTGCCAATTCCATGGATGGTCAAGGCGGACCCCGGTCCCTCGTGAGCGAGAGCACAACCGGGACATTAACGCCAAGATGATGAAGCTTCCCTTCGACAAGTTTAAGAACTTTATTAGAAGTAGACTTTTAAATAAAGTATATTATTGTGTAAAAGACTATATTAATGACAAAAATCCATGGCTATGAAATAGTTCATAATTATTCATTATTATTATTAGTTTTTGACATTGTTATTATTATTATGTATATTAATATGATGAAGATGAATTCTGACATTATTATTGTGTGATTATGAATTATTGTTATGATAATTATTATCATTTTTAATTTAATTGACATGGATTATTATTATATTTAAATTTGTATGTAGAAATTTGTATTTAAGATCTACATTTAAGTGTTTTGACTGTTATGTTGTGACGTTCATAAGTGTTTCGTCGAAACCTAAGCTGAATAAATGATTTTTCAATTGAATTTGAATTTTGAATTTCTCGAATGTATCGTTTGTCCCCAGCAATGGATGGACCAGATGGGCCTCCCGGGGGGCCCGCTGCCGGCGGGCGGCTACTACCAGCCCGGCGCCGGCTGGCCGCCGCAGCCCACCTACGGGCAGACGGTGCCGCAGCCTATGCAGGTATGCTCATACACTTCTTTCATTTCAGACTATCCAGGCATTTGACCATCTCACCAGTAGCCGTATTCACAATGATTCGAAACCGTTTCCGAACGATTCGACACGAAATTCGTGAGCGGCGAATCCGTGTCGATCGATTCGAAAACTGTTATTCAGGATTCCGATAGATTTCACGCAAACTCTACTCTCTATAACATATAAAAATTTCATCAAAATTAACTGGAACCACATTTTCCTGAGAACTTTTGCGGGGTCCTTAGTCGATTCCGAATCCGAATCCGATTTCCGAGCCATTGTGAATACGGCGTCTGGTGGTAAATGACGATGCGGCCGATGATGGAGCATGCCTAGGAACAGCTTATTCACTCTAGCCTTGAAGCTGTCCAAATTAGAGTGATCAGGGAACACTAGTGGGGGATTCGGCAATAGTAATAGTATCTTCCCTCATGTGCTATTCAGAAAAATTGTGTATTATATGAGATTATGACTGGAATGAGAAAATAAATATGGGTCGCCTACTCTCACCCTGGTCCAATTATGAGGTTGCCATCTACCCTTATGTGTTATTTATTCGTTGAACAATCGGTGTTAATAGAAAATAAATTATTTTATGAATATCGATATGTTTTGCCTAGGCAACCATGTTGATGGATAGGGGGAAAAGTACCTTTGATTGGACATATACAAGTATAACTCGATAACAGATGAAGGTAGATTATCTCCACAGCAATTCTGTAGTTGGACCAGGGTCAGAGAAGGCAACCCATATTTTTGTTGTTCGAGTCATATTGTTTTGTATTATTGACGACCTGAGTCTTCGAGAACTCAAAAGGAGAAAACTTTTTGAGTTCATCCTTGACTAGCGATCCGGACATTTTGCGCGTAAAGGATTTTAGCGCCTTCAACATTTTGCAACTTGGACATTTTGGCGCTAAAGGACCTCAAGTGACGCCAAAAGTACTCGTACCTATACATCAACATAGCCCATCAACAGTCCACTGCAGGACTTAGGGCCTCTCCCACGAAAGGGGAGGTTATTGCCATAATCTCCACGCTTGGCAGGCGGGTTGGAGATCGCAGTGTTGTAAATATAACAATGGAAAACGCTGCTGCCCATTTTCCAGCCTACAGAGACTCTAGATTTTTGGTCTTAAAAACAGTAGTCGCCTTGTACGACACCCATGAATGTAAGGGGTTGGTGCTATTCTACTCTGCCGGACACCACGGCTCGTACCTATACTCTGAGATGTAATTCAATATGACGACCTGAGCGGTTCAATGGTCAACATACCGGTCTGCCACGCAAGAGGTCCCGGGTTCGATTCCCGGCCGGCCAGAAATTGAAATGATGAATTTTAATTTCTGTTACGGGTCTGGGTGTTCTTTGTATAATAAGTACGTTTTTAATAGTATATAAGTAGTTATCAGTTATCTAGCACCCATAACACAAGCTTTGCTTACTTTCGGGCTAGATGGCGTTGTGTGAATTTGTCCACAATTATTTATTTATTATTTAATATATTTTAAGTTAGGTTTTTTTGTTTACAAAACGTAGGTTTAAAGTAAATATAATAAAATGTAAAAATACATAAAGTATGTGTGTTTGTCCTAAGGCGCGGTCCCCACTGGCGCCGGCCGCGTCGCCGCTGCTGGCGCCGTCGCCGCACCGCGTGCCCGTGCAGGTAACCATACCCACCGTATAATAGTTTTTTTTTATGTTATACGATAGGCAAACAGGCAAGCGGGCCACCTGATGGAAAGTGGTCACCACTGCCTATAGACATAAGCAACACCGAGACTATCGCCAATGCGTTGCCCACCTCTATAACACGTTACTCTGGCAGCAAAAAGGCAAATATCCCTCCACTGCCAAAGCCACGGTTCCCCAAATTCCCACCCCATGGAGCTCGTGAAACCTTACTCACCGGCAGAAACACAATCCTATTTAAAAGAAGATAGTACCCGTGCAGGCAACCATACCCGCCGCATCATGTCCGATCGAAGGTCAAATGCTGGCCGAAGCCGAAGCCTATTAGTCGACTATCGCCACACACAACCTTAGCATGAAGCCGGAGGTTTAAAAGCTCTTAGAAACTGTTTAAGATTCGCCACAAGCTACAATTAATATTATAAATTACAAGCTGCGAAACCCGGCGTTGCACGGGTTAAAATATACACCGTATGTTTAACGGTGTAAAAAATACATGATAGAAATTTTCATAACTTTCCCGAAGTTCTAATGAGTTAAAAAAGGACAGATTATTAATTTCAGTACTTTCTAGATCATTCTAGAAATTTTCAGAACTTTCCCGAAGTTCTAATAAGTTAGAAAAGGACAGATATATATCTTATATTACATTTTTGCCTCCCACAACCACTCACTTCCACCCACCGCGCCCAAACTCCCTTACTTCCTTCTAGGACCCAAGGGGTGTCTACCACCCCAATGGGGTGTTGATTGGAATTGGTGGTGATAAAGAAAACCGGTCACACACATATTAAGATTAAGATTAAGAATTAAGATTTCAAAACTTTTAATAGAACTATATTGACTGTGCAATATAGAGAGGTAATTTCAATCAACTCTAAAAGTTGGGTCTGGTGATGATAACAAAATTATCTTGCAAAATATTTGTTAAAAATAATAAAAGCCACCTTCGGCTTTCGGGCACTAACCGATGCTCTTACGGTGAGGGAAAACATCCGTGATGAAACCTGCACAATGGACATTCAGGCGACTGAATGTGTAACCAACTATGATCCCATGTGTTAGGTTCCCCTGTTAACAGGGTAACGCAGGTCAGTAGCCGTATTCACAATGATTCGAAACCATTTCCGAACGATTCGACACGAAATCGTGAGTGGTGAATCCGTGTCGAAGGATTCGAAAACTGTTATTCAGAATCCCGATAGATTCCACGAAAACTCTACTCTCTATAACATATGAAAATTTCATCAAAATTAACTGAAACCACATTTTCCTAAGAACTTTTGCAGGGTCCTTTGTCGATTCCGTATCCGAATCCGATTTCCGAGCCATTGTGAATACGGCTACAGATGTCAGGCTGTCGCTCCATTGTAATTACCTGATGTGCCAAGGCCTGAATCATCGTCCAGGCCCTTGTGTGCTAAAGCACAACCGGAACATTAACACCAAGATGATTATTACCCGTGAAGCGACATATTATATCCTTCCAATCCAATAGTTAACTCACAGTCACGATCAGAAGTTAGCAAGTCTCTCACATAGATGGCGCTGACCGCCATACATCGCGCTAGAGAAGTGTTCCAACTTCAGCAATTTAAATACTGCTTTCGACAATAATTATCGGACCCTTTGTCCCCTGGTCACGACACCCTTTTGCACCTACGCATCTTTCCACCAGGCAATGTCCCCCGTGCACCAGGCGAATCTTCATGCGATGTCGCCCGGGCAGGTCATGTCGCCGGGACACCAAGTCATGTCGCCGGGACACCAAGTAATGTCGCCGGGACACCAAGTAATGTCGCCGGGACACCAAGTGATGTCGCCGGGACACCAAGTAATGTCGCCGGGACACCAAGTCATGTCGCCGGGACATTCAGTGATGTCGCCTGCGCATCAGGTTTGTATTAAGTACCTAATTTGAATATTAAAGTTTGCACTTTTCTTGTGTTTTTTATATAACAGGGACGCAAACTAGACGAGACAAAGGTAGACTAGAAGTTTTTTGAAGGCTCCAATGTCGTAACGGCTCGGGAATTTTCCAATTTCAAATTGGAAAACGTAAGCGTTCAGCCGTTATGGTGTGGATTCTGTGAAAATGCTCCATCTTTGAAGTACTATTTTCGAGATTTAGCTTGTCGTTCATTAAAAACTTTTAACCCACGAAGAAAAAAGAGGGGTACAAATTTGAGTGTATCTGTATCTGTAATAAATGTGTATCTGTGCGCAATTTCGCACGTAACTAGTGAGGAAATCATTATGAAACGGAAAAATAATTCTCATTTCATTACCAGTGAGGAAAAAATGGTTACGAAATGGCTCAAAGTGGTCTGACTGTGGCATCGTAATTCCCGAACGACTAAGTCGATTTCGATGCAGTTTTCTTTGTTGGAAAGACAGTTTAATAGAGATGGTTCTTAGCTTTGTTTCATTAAAATCGGTTTAGCAGTTTAGGAAACATTATATGCAAACTCGGTCGGGAGGAACTTTCTCCCACGCACACTAAGGTTGTGGAATGAACTACCTGGAGAGGTCTTCCCTGGAGAGTACAACATGGAGTTCTTCAAGAAAGGGGTTAAAAGGTTTTTACGGGGTCGGCAACGCGTGGGTGATGCCCCTGGTATTGCAAACGTCCATAGGCTGCGGTGACTGCTTACCATCAGGCAGGCCGCAAGCTTGTTTGCCACCTTAGTGGTATAAAAAAAAGTTGTCCGTCGGTTAGGATATCATAAGTGAAACCAAGTCGATAGACCCCACCCTTTGTTCGCGACCACATATTAGGATGCTACGCTTAGGGACATATATAGGGTACCTCATCCAAGTTATGTGTACTTTAAATAAATCTTGGTAGAAGGACAATTCTTTATCTCGATTTTCTTGTTTTTCAGGTCAGGATGTCCCCAGCCCACCAAGTCATGTCACCTGGCCAAGTGATGTCTCCGAACCACGGCCAAATGATGTCTCCGAACCACGGCCAAGTGATGTCTCCGAACCACCCTGGCCACGTGATGTCGCCTGGCCAGGCCATGTCCCCTGGCGTCCAAGCTATGTCCCCTCACATGGCGATGGAAACCGACAGGGGATACGGTATATCTCTGGGACAGATGCACAATGCACCTCAGTATATTCCACAGCAGGTTTGTTTATTTTTGTGACATGATTTAATAATACTTTTAGTTCAATGACAATTTTCGATCCAATTATAATTTACAAGATAGAATTTTAGATTCAATGTTGACATTTTAAAATTTTTTGTGACTTGGTTTAATGATACCGGCTTTTACCACATTATTTTAATATTTTCTTAATTCAGTAAGTGTTATTATCATATCTAGATCAATTATGGATACGCCTGAGAAGGAAGGAAATGTAAGCAACCATTATGGAAACAAATAACTACTTTATTTTTATTTATTTAATTTGGTGGAAAAGAAGCTACTGCATCTCGAACTACAAAATCACGTAACGCAAACTCAATATTCAATAAAATTTTATTTCATTTCATTTCATAATCAAATCTTGCAAGTAAAAGACCCACTTCCCGGTTTCCGATTGAGTTGAAATTTTGCATACCTTTGTATACGTAAGTTCGGTGACGATGCAATGTCATGATACCATTGAGCTCACCTGATGATGGAGACGGCGGACTATAGCAACTCCTAAATTAAACATGATAAATCCCTCGTGCTTTAGCGAGTTTTTGTGTTGATAAATAAAAATTGTTGTAACTGTGCGGTTCCAAAGGAACTTTCTCCCACGCACACTAAGGTTGTGGAATGAACTACCTGGAGAGGTTTTCCCTGGAGAGTACAACATGGAGTTCTTCAAGAAAGGGGTTAAAATGTTTTTACGGGGTCGGCAACGCTTGGGTGATGCCCTTGATATTGCAAACGTCCATAGGCTGCGGTGACTGCTTACCATCAGGCAGGCCGCAAGCTTGTTTGCCACTTTAGTGGTATAAAAAAAAACTGGAATGGTGTCCAGGGCCTGATAATGAAGCCGGAAACTGCGCATGATAAACCCATCGAGTTTGGGCTCGTTAGCCTAGACTTGAACTTGAGCGAAGTGGGCCAAAAGGAGTAGGAAGGCGGACCCCAGGACCTCGCGTGCCTCGGGAGCACAACCGGGACATAACGCCAAGATAATGATGCTCACAGAGCAAAACAACACTTTGCCAGTCTAGCCTTAAAGCCTTCCCATAAATTGCAATTACGATATGAAAAAAAGCAAAACTAAGCTTATAAGCTTTTTGCAATTACCATTGTCATACATTTCAATATGCTACACTTGTGTGCGTGTGCGTGTGCGTGTGTGTGTGTGTGTGTGTGTGTGTGTGTGTGTGTGTGTGTGTGTGTGTGTGTGTGTGTGCGTGTGCGGGTGTGGGTGTGGACGTGGGTAAAACCATTAGGCCACCGACGCTCCTACCAGGAGTATTACTACCATGTACTTAACCCTTATCTTCTCTTACAGCAAGAGATGGAGTCAAGCAACAGCATATCTCTAAGCAACCTGCTGAACATGGACCCTGGAGACCAGGGCATAGATCTCAACAGTGGGGAACTCTCCAACCTGTCGGCACTGCTTGGGTCGGCGGATAGCGAATCAGACCTTAATAAGAAAAAGGACATGAGGCGTTGAGGCCATACATGAAACCTAAGACCCTTCAAGGACAGTTACAAAGAAGTCATATCTCATATAGTGACAGTGGAAACGTGGACCACAGTTGGTATCTGTGACCTGGATATAGAACCGAGTGTGAAATGAGCTTAACTCTTTGTGGTGAAGTGCGGTGCATAGGTACTGGAGAGGAAATGACTTGCTGTGTTATGGTGCTGAATAAATTAAAATTATATGTCTATAGACACGTCTGTTCGAGGGACATTAAAAAAAGATTTTAGAAGTAAAAAGTAGGGTATTCTATTGTGTATTTTAAAAACGTTTGAATTGGAATATCACGAGTGTCATGGAAAGAATGTGCAATGTGGAGTGCTAAGTAACTGCAGCGATTTGAAATTAAAGCAATGCAACCCAAGAACTATGCTTAATTCACTCTTAAACATTACGGTATATACTTCGAGCAGTGAAGTTGTTTTGTTATAATATTGAGCACGATGTGGTGTTCAAATCATGTAAAATCGTCATCCAGATCTCGAAATGTTTGTTATATTCTTCGCTGTAGATATATTGTGATTAAGAACAAAGTTTTGATCGGAAACAGAAACATTAAGTCTGAAAGGAACTCAAGATTAGTATTTCAATATTTTTTCTTATAGGTACAGTTAGCTGTAGAAAGAACAAACCACCAGACATTGTATAAAATAAATAAATAATCGTGGACAAATTCACACAGCGCCATCTAGCCCCAAAGTAAGCAAAGCTTGTGTTATGGGTGCTAGATAACTGATAAACTACTTATATACTTTTAAATACATACTTATTATACATAGAACACCCATACCCGTAACAGAAATTAAAATTCATCATTTCAATTTCTGCCTGGCCGGGAATCGAACCCGGGACCTCTTGCGTGGCAGTCGGCATGTTGACCACTGAACCACTCAGGTCGTCAGGTATGCTAGGAGCCCATTCACTGTCCAGCTGATTGTACATAATGAAATATTTATTTCAAACAAATATAGAACTAAGTCTTTACACAACATTTCAAACATCACGTTATCCGATCAAAACTGTTTAATGTTATTATAACTTCTTACCTAAATGTGATTTTTTTTCTACTTATATTTTTACTTGTTTCCAAATATGATTTTCGTAAGGCCCCTTTCTGTTTTCTAATTAAGTAAGTGTAGATAGCAATAAGTCCCATAGAGATAAAAACATCGATATTACTTTCAACGACCGAGTTTCATTCTTGCGTCTACTGGATTAGACGCTCGCTTTTGGAACTACTTGGTTGATATTTTTAACCCCCCCGGGAAGAGGGGTGGTAAGTGAAAAAAGAGGGGTGATAATATATGAAGTCGTCAACAGGGTATGGCCCTGCGCACACTGCGAATTAGCAAAGCTAGAACTAATGAGGAGTTTTCCAGTAGGTATTGATAGTTTTGGTAATCTTTTTTTAATCTGTATGATGGTGGCAGTGATTTCATGCAGCCAACTAATACTGAACTTAAAAATAAAATGTTTATTAATATAAACATAACTGTTAAAGGTTGAACGAAATGTAAGAAGAAATATTTATATGTAGAAATTGGCACTATGTTCCATTATTATTACAACCTCCAAAATGGTTGAAATCTATTGACAAATACAATATTATCCAATACAACGTGTATATCCTGTTTGCTAAAAACCCATTTCAAGCGATTATCAATTACCAAAATTGTCGGGGCGCCATCTAGTGAGTGGTTAGGAATGCTTTAGATACCTATTGGAAAACTGCTCATTGAAGACAGCGTATAGACGAAATAACATTAGAAGGTGTTTACTCGAGCGAGGCTGACCAAGATCTTCGTTTTGAGACTCGAGTCCACAGTCTCGGATGCCGGCACCCTGTGACAGTATCATTACAAGCCCATTACAGTTCACTGCAGGCAGGACTTCGCCATAATCTCCACGCTTGGCAGGCAGTGTTGTAAATATAGAAATGGAAAACGCCGCTGCCCATTTTCGAGACTACCGAACTTTTGCCTCGAAACCATTAGTGCCTTGTACGACACCCACGAGTGTGAGGGGTTGGTGCTATTCTACTCTGCTGGGCACTACACGGCAATATGGCGGTATACGGCCGTTATTAATTATTATTGTAAATATAGAAATGGAAAACGCCGCTGCCCAATTTCGAGACTACCGAACTTTTGCCTCGAAACCATTAGTGCCTTGTACGACACCCACGAGTGTGAGGGGTTGGTGCTATTCTACTCTGCTGGGCACTACACGGCAATATGGCGGTATACGGCCGTTATTAATTATTATAAATCAAACGATATTTTACAATAAAGGGCATTACCTAACTAGAACTATCGTTGTTAACTTGTGTCTTAATATTCTTGATTTTATGTAGAAATTATCATAATAATGTTGAACAATTATGTTCTATATGTTGACCACGTCTGTACGCAAGTCTTGGATCTCTCTTTTATTCTTCAACTCGAGAAAGGGAGAAATGTATGTAGATCGACGTATGCGCAGGGCGGAATGTAAGAACGAACAATGAACAAGAGTGGAAGTACGGCCGGTGAAACACTGCCGTATATGTTAGTTTATCAATAAAATAATAGTTTTATTCGTGAAATCTCTTATTATCTATCTATATACAACGCAAAAAGTAAAAAAAATATGTACATATATATATAAATACAACTTGTATAAAATATGGAGTCTGCTGTAGCAAGATTTCTTTTTGAGATTTATTTAGATGTCTAATTTACAGTTTTTTTCACACAATCTCACTAGACAATGCAAATTTTTCATATTCTCAAATTTCGTTATGTATTCAAAAGAAACCAGTTTCATGTGTATTTATAACATCTTGCGACTCCTAAGTGCACCTAGTTTCTTTGGAAGAATGTATGTGAGATTTACAAGCTCATAATGCATTAATGTGAACTTTGCCATCATTACTTACATAATCAAATCATGACATCAAACGAGATAATCATAAAATCTGTACCTCTGAATTGTGATCATATTTGTGTCATCTAAAGTTTATGTCGTTTATGTTCATCAATGTTGGATTTAAAGTTATTTATGGTTATATTTTGGTACCAAATATTAAAGAGTTTATCGTAATTTTACAACATTTTATAGTGTACCTTCTTTCGTACAGTTTTCATCACATTATCTGTTAAGAGTTTCGCAAAAATTTCCTTCAAAGCAAGGGATACAAGGTTGTTAAGACGCAGTTTAGTTTAAAAATTCAAATACAAACGTGCTTCGTTATCAAAACAATGAGGAACCAAGGGTCAATGCAGACCGGTGGAATGGCCAGTAGCCGTATTCACAATGATTCGAAACCGTTTCCGAACGATTCGACACAAAATTCGTGAGCGGCGAATCCGTGTCGATCGATTCGAAAACTGTTATTCAGAATCCCGATGGATTCCACGGAAACTCTACTCTCTATAGCATATGAAAATTTCACCAAAATTAACTAAAACCACATTTTCCTAAGAACTTTTGCGGGGTCATTTGTCGATTCCGTATCCGAATCCGATTTCCGAGCCATTGTGAATACGGCTACAGGAGTGGCTTCTCGATGACGCACGGGCCTCGCCACTGTGGCGTCGCCCCGGGACTCCCAGTGGGATTTTTTTGTTTAAAAGTTAAGTAATTTGCATTTGAATTGATACTAAATTTGTAGCTTCCCGACACCCCATTGTCTCTCACCCTAAAAGACCATGTTGTATTTTTTAACTTCTAAATTTCCATTATTTTGAAAAAACTTTACTATTTTGAGAACTACCTCGTTAATAAATTGTTATTTATACCTCTCAGAAAAAGACAAAAGTAATTATTTAAAAATATTGCATATAATATATGTATTAGGGCTGGAC
Organism: Blastobasis lacticolella; assembly: GCA_905147135.1. NCBI lineage: Eukaryota > Metazoa > Arthropoda > Insecta > Lepidoptera > Blastobasidae > Blastobasis > Blastobasis lacticolella. The sequence continues at coordinate 1,071,412 of LR990041.1, forward strand.
CTAGCTGTCCCTTGCTCATTAATTCATATGTGCAATAACTCGGTAAACTATTTTTGTATTTTTTATTGTATAAAGAATAAAAATGTTATTTTAAGACTAGTGTTCTCTTATTTAACAATAATACCTAACTTGCCATTCACAACACAACACTTTTACACACACTACACTTTTGTTCACTACATTAGTTTTTAGTCCAATTGTCCAACTTGAGTTTAAAGGAAGGGATTCTTCTGGAAGCTTGTTCCAGTTATTTAATACCCTACTGTGTACTAGAGCCCTATAAGACTAGGGTTGCACCTTTTTTTGGAGAAAAATAGTATTTTTCATTTTTAACCCATTATGGACTAGCGGTACCATATGGTACCAGTTTTTCTGGCGATTTGTTTTGCTGCCTCACTTGAACAGGTGATGCAATAGATGCATGCTAATTGGTTCAATTGGAAAAAGGAGGCGTGGCCTATAGTTGAGACATTTGAAAGTGACAGTTTCTGTTTTTATTTGAGCGTGATTGATGGCACAAAAAGGTGTACAAAAAATTTCGTGAAAATATGGACTCGATGTTTAAGTAAGTATATATATACTTTTTTGTATTATGGAAAATCAATAATATTTCTATGATTATATTTTGTTTATGAGTGCTTTGATAGTATGATTCAGTTACATTAGCTCAGTTGACAATTATATCAGAAATTTTGATTGTCAAATTCGCTGGTACCATATGGTACCTCTAGTCGATTCCGAAGTCTTTTTGATGAAATAGCTTTTTTGAGTTACATAATTATTACTGTTTATAAAAGCGTTAAATGCTAATCTAAATATAATTTGAATTGTAAACAAAGTACATTACATATGTTCTTTATATTGTTCAGATGCAATTTACATGAAGCATTGGCTATTTTGGAAGAAGAGGAGGACCTCGAGCCTCGCCAGATATTCATTTCACCGCCGGAGCCCGCTGTGCATTCAGACGAAGATTCAGGCGACGAAGATGCTGGTGCAATGATAAATAACCTCAATGGCCGACAGCTCAGTGCTCCCTGCGAGGTAATATTGACGAAAAATAGCTCACGCCTATGTCGTCAAAAAACACGTAAGGCGCATCAAACTGAGTCTAGTGGTAATATTCCTGAACGTCGTGCTTCAAGAGGTCGAGGACGTGGTCATGTTAGCTCGCGTATTAGTGGACGTGGACGTGGTAAGGCTAGCAGTTCCAGAGCTCAGGCTCCACCGTCAAGTTCCAGTTCTTCGGAAAAAGATTCAGACATACCATTGACAAATAAAAAAGAAATGCAGAAGAAAGATCGCGGAGCTTACGACAATGTAAAGTGCGCTGACGACAATATCTGTGTTGTACGTTGGAAGGACAATTCGGTTGTAACAGCGATGTCTACTGTCCATGGAGTAAGCCCCGTTACAAACGTAAGTAGATACAGTGCAACAGAAAAAAAGAAGGTGAATGTTCCACGACCAGCCGTATTTACAGAATACAATCGATTTATGGGTGGAACTGACCTAATGGATCAGAACATAAATACTTATCGGGTTGGAATAAGGGGCAAAAAATGGTGGTGGTCTATTTTTACATACTTGCTTGATGCAGCTATTTGTAATGCTTGGGTACTATCAAGAAAAGCAGGAAATGCTGAAAACCAACTGAATTTTCGCAGACACATAGCGCAGACATATCTGACTCGATTCCAAAACCTTCCTCTTGGCGGAGGACGGCCGAAATCTGATAAACAATCTCGCACAGATAACAGGGTTAGTGATGATATAAGGTACGATGGCCGGGGTCATCTGCTCGTACCTTCTACGAGCCGCCGCAGATGTGCGCTAGCAGGTTGTAACTCCCGATCAAGATTGCAATGCATCAAATGTGATGTGGGTCTATGTGCTTCCTGTAATTACGAGTACCACACCTGATTGTTTCTAAAACTAAACTGATACTAAAATAAACAATATGTTTTTTGGAAAACGCTGTGTTCTTATTTAAAGATATGACAACAGAACTACCTAAATACATTTTATTAGTCAAAGTTATTTTTTGAATATTTGACACTGTAACAGACTAGCGGTACCATATGGTACCATCATTTTTTTTAAAGAGTAAACCTATGATCAAATTTTAAATGCTTGTATGTTGTTAAATAGACCATTATCAACAATATATCAAGAAAAAACGGAATTCTGACATCTTCGAAAAACTCAGTCTTTAATGGGTTAATATCAAAAATATAAGGAAATATTGGTAAAAATATAGTACACATTTATTTATATTATTAGGTAGGTACTTATTAATTTATCCAAATATATTTTTGGTAGCTTTTGGCTTTGACCAACAAGTGTAACAATGTGGTTTCTTCCTACCCCTACAGGAACAAGGCGTGACGATTAATGTTTCCTTCTGAAACTCTCCATGCTACACATGCATTCCTGTTACAATTTAATATAAAAAAGTTCGACAGTTGTATTATCGATCAATATACATATAGTACTTTTCGTACTATATTGTTTTTCTATTATCTATAATACAACTGTCTAAAATAAAGTACAATACTATATATGTACATTAACATTAACGCCAAGATTATTATTATTTTATGATTACTATATATTATAGTACGTTTGGCAACCCAATAAAAAATGGCAGGATGTTTCATAATATATGTATAAGGCCGTGAACTGGATGGAGTGCTAAACGTATTAAAACAATAGGTACAATTATGGAATAGATAGCGAGAAAATGACTATCGAACTTTTCCTTTTTCAATGCCGATAATGAAATTTTGAAAACGAAAGACCGCATCTCTAGAAATCAGGTGTAATAGGTCACTCAAGTTCATAATCAGGTCAATCAACCGAAGTATACAATTTCACCAGTTACAGATAGGATATAGGTTTTGTCCCTTTAAGTATTTTCTGCCTACCGTTTCATGAGTTTTAAAATTCAATCTAAAGGTCACTACGATCAATACCTAAAGTGGCTGGTTAATAGAAGTATTATCACAAGCAGCTCGTGAGCAGTCCGGCACAAAAACAAGACATTTCGATGTTTGTTTCTAATTTAATTTATTCGTTTGTTTCTTTTGCCTTCAACACAATGTTCGCACCTAGGTACATAGTCGACAAACTAATTGCAAAAACACAAACATTAGTAGGCAAAAAAGTCATAGCTTGATTTCGCGTCTGCGCCACATCTTCTATTGTACTAGGCAGTCATGACTGAAGCAGGTGGACAATGTACAGGATACTGATATCACAGGTTGTCCATAAAGTGTGTTTGACAGCAAATGTTCAGGATATTGTTGTTACACTTTATGGCCTATTTTTTCACACTGTCTACATCCCGTTGAATGCGTGTGGTGAGCCCTGGCACTTTTAAATGTTTGTTTTATATTAAGTAAAGCAAATATGCGTATTATTAATGTGTCAATTGGAACGACGATGCCTTTGAGAACCGGAGGTGGGCGTTAATGACAGCGACACAGTGAAAACTAATGCTGTTGTTACTGTACACTAGTGGTTAATGTATATTGTTTTTGTTCAATAAAGATTTATTTATTTTAAAATTATGCACTTCTCGAACTTTTCCGCTAGCTACGAAATAAGACAAGACGTCATTTCAGTACCTATCTAATAGTAATTATTAAATTCTACTCATGTAAGAATTCAAGAAGGTGAACATTCAATTTGAAAAGCTGAAAAAATACCTAGTAACACTATTTACGTACTAGATACGGTCAGGAGACCCGATTTTACCATTTAGTCAACTTACTAGTAACAGACGCTACGATTTGCCTTGAGCCGACCAACCATCAGTTGCAGTCGTCCGATGTAGTCGTCGGACGGTAGACAGTAGTCGGACGTCCGACCACGTATTCCGCACTCAAAAGCGACTGTTTTATCCTGCGTAAGGATTAGTATCAACTGCAACGGTTGGTTGGCTCCAGAAAAAGGGGAATGTCTATTACTAGGTTTTACTTTTTAGTGTCAACAACGTTTAAGAAACAAACATGTACCTAGTGGCCTAGTGGCAGTACAATTACTTGTTTTATGCTACGCAGTGATAGTCCACCTGCAGATTATAGGTGGGCAACGCATTGGCGGTACTCTTGGTGTTGCTAATGTCTATAGGCAGTGGTGACCACTTTCCAGGAGGTGGCCCGCTTGCCTGTTTGCCTACTGTATGTCATAAAAAAAAAGGTTAGTTAAGATTCATTTATTAATCAATGAAAATTACAATTTACTACACAATTCATATAAGCAATTCACAGAGATTTCGTCATAATATAAATAAATGAGTAATTACATTAATAATAAGAAATTGTCAACAGTCAAATGAAAATAAAAATATATCGAATAAATGCCAAATGCATATTTAGGTATAAGTACCTATTAGTAATAGAATACCTATTTTTTCAATATAAAATGTCTAACAGAATAAATTACAAAAAATAAATAAATAAATTAAATTAACATGTCAATAGATATTTTAGCCTAAGTAGGTATACATAATAGTATACCTGTGAATTAAATATGTATGTCAATTAAAACAAAATCATTTACAAAAATGTCAGGTAGGGTATAGGTACCTACGTGATACAATATACAAAAAATATTTGACATATCCTATATAAATAATAAAATTACATCAAAATTTCAATGGTAGCTCGGGTACTTTAATTAACTAATTGTCATGTCAAATTTAATTCAATAAACTTTTTAATTGAATATATTGGATTTTCAAGAGGTTATAGAGGAATAAGAGGTTCTTTAGCCGGCGACCAAATGTTTCGTTACAATGTTCATTTTTTATACTTGCGGGTAGTCGTAGAATATAGGTCCGATAACGCGCGGGTTTTTATCGAGCAATGCTAACCGCCTCGGTACAGACTTTAGTTGCCCTGTTTGCTGCGTCGCTCGACCAAGAATGTACATGCGCTCGAAGTCGCATATGTTCCGTCGCGTGAACATAATAACATCAAATATATACTGCCATTAGCGTATCTAGGGCTATTTCCAGGGGGGGGAATGGCCCCTGAGGTGGCCGATGAAGCCGAGTTAATCACCAATGTACTCCCAGCCAGCGTAGGGATGTGTGCCAGCGAGCACCCCAACCTGGGGTGGGCACCAGACCATTCTAGGGTGGGCACGGCCCACCCGGCTCCTCCCTTCCTACGCCCATGTATATTGCGAGGGACAGTATTCCGTATGTTTTAAACAGTTCCCTACATGAGTGCCTCGGCCGCACGCCTGCTTGCGTTCGTAGAGCGCGCTTTTGTATCGTAAATATACGATCGATAATGCCGTATGATAATAATGAGTGGCCGTGGCCGTGTGGTGACCGGCAGAGTAGAATAGCACCAACCCCTTACACTCACGGGTGTCGTATAAGGCGACTAATGTTTTCGCGGCAAAAGATCAAGAGTCTCCGAAGTATGGAAAATGGGCAGCAGCATTTTCCATTGTTATATTTAAACACTGCGATCTCCAACCCGCCTGCCAAGCGTGGAGATTATGGCAATAACCTCTCCTTTCGTGGGAGAGGTCCCAAGTCCTGCAGTGGACTGTTACGGGCTGTGATGATGAATAATGAGTGAAAGTATGATATGATAGTATGATATGTCTGTAATAACGCTTCATTGGACATTACAGGCTTTAGTTTCCTTCAGGCGAAAACGGCACTACTAAGCCTATCACAGAGCACCTCTACGTGTCGTTTCCACGTAACATTGAAATCCACGTACAAACCGAGGAATTTGCAATTTAAACTTAGGGGTATTGGGCTGCGCAAGGATAATGCCGTTGGAGAAATTTTTGCATGAGAATATTATTACATTTGACTTAGCTACATTAAGGATAAGACCATTTGTAGTAAACCATTTCTGCAGCTGGCTACATACAGTGCTTATCTTGCACTCCAGTTGCTCATTCGTGCGTGCGCTTACCACAACAGTTGTGTCATCAGCAAATAGAACCATTAGACCTTCGGTGATGTGTGATGGCAGATCATTTATAAATAATAAATATAATGTATTACCGAGGGCCGATCCCTGCGGTATACCAATCTTAACCTCGCCCACTCCCGACTTTACTTTCTTCCCATCAAGACTAATTTCAACCGTCTGATGCCGGTTTTTTAAGAAAGAATTTAATATCTTGTAGGTTTTATGAATTTTAATGTATTTAGCAAGGTCTTCCGTTAGCCATTTAAGATTTTTATCGCGCTTTCTCACAATATTTCCAATTGGAAAGTGAATGTCAATATAGAATGTTAGGATGTCAAATGATTCATTAAATTTTGTATTAATGTCAATGTTATTATCAAATATAAAATTTCAATCATAATTTGCTATGTCAAAATAAAATAACAATAAACATTCATCCATAAACATTCGTTTTTCAATTTTTTCCTTGTGTTGCCGTTGGTAAGACTGGTCTGTGGTCAGCGTAAACAACTGCGCATCGTCGTCGCTAATGACGGTGTGTATGGGCACTGCCGTACAGTCGCCATATCGTGAGGCACTATCCCGCAATCTATAGAAGTCGAGCTGTTCGTGGACACACGGGTAGGGAACCGAACATAATTTATACACCCATAACAGTGCAGAAGTTCATCTACTTGTTTCTTTAATGAATTATCGGACAAGTTATCCACATTTTGGTCGCCGACCAAAATAAATCTCTTATTTTCGTCAACTATCTTACCCAATATTAATTCGAGTTTATTTAAATACACATACCTGCCTACACTCCTTTGCAAAAAAAAAAGGTTTGTAGATTCCTCGGTTGTATTTCATTGAAATTATGTTTGGGTGAAGTTTTTTATGTGTCCAGCCCAGAATTTCGTATCGGTACCTGGTATCGGCATCCTGAGGTGGGTATGGGATTTAATTACCGGCTCACTCGTGGACAAGACACACGGCTTCTGTTTCTTGTTAGCCTTGAGGGTAGCCGTATCGTGCTTGGCATCGCCAGGCTTGCCGCCGGGTGGTGACGGCGGGACAACTCCTCATGGTGTGTACACACTCAACCAAAGGTCGTTTGTTTGACCACGAAATGCAAGGTCCAATACTTGTATTTCGTGGTCAAGCAAACGATCTTTGGGAGTTTTGGGAACCGATTCGGGCTTGTATTTTCACGTTTGTTCGTTGGGATTCGGTATCCTCCCAAACTGCGATTGGATTATTGCTTCTATCCGTTTGATGTTACCGCCACGCTGCACTGCGGATTGCCGGCCGGCACACGCCAACCGACAATCGTTGGCCGAAACGGGTGCATTAGGCTCCTGGTAGTAGGCTTAAGGAGGTTGCTTTGTTTTGATAGGGGTCGCACAAGGTTGTTAAAGTGCTTCTTATATGATCATCAACTTGAAATAGAGCTGCGCGTCAACGTAGTCGAAATGGTTATTTATCTTTAAAAATGAATATTTTTTTATAAAAATTATAAGTCCAGATAATATGAAGTCGCCAGTGTACTCTATGAAATCTATACTTTAACACCCTTTCGGCTTTATACATGTATTAAGTAACGCCCTGTATATGTATAGGACATTTGTCTTTGTTGTTGTGCAACTTATCCTTATGCTCCAATTCTTCAATTCCAAAGCTTCTTCATCAGCATTGCTGACCAAGTCATCCGCTGCAAATAAAATATTTGTTGTTCTTAAAAAAGGCTCTAAGCTAGATACTCGGTGATGAAATTCAAAATCGATAGTATAAACAAACCCAAGGGGCGGATTGTTTAAAGTCATTGAAATATTGATAAAAATTATCAGTCAAAATTAAATAAAATTGATTCATTCCGTTGTACCCCAAATTTTATTTTTCTAGTTCCTCAAATGCTGAAATGGGGGACAACTGCGAAAACCGAAGGGTCACCGAGGTGTTTCTTTTTGGCCAAAGTCGAAGCGTCGGTCTGACACTAATTTATTGCCACAATAAAAATTAAAACTAGTTGATGTACAGCTAATTAATGTGCACTGAAAAAAAATGAATGAAATAGGTACTCATAGACATTATTACAAAATCTTGTATATCTTGCCACTAGTTCTTACTCTGCTGTCTTTATCGAAGTCACTCAGGCTCTTGACACTCAGGCCCTTGATAAAGTGGGTCGCACAGGTCTCCTGTACAAAATAAAAAACTTTTAATGAACTTCATATTTAATCTTTAAGTACATACTTAACCTATTGCCACTTTCTGGTTAGACAAGAAGAAGTAACAACAAAGCTGTACACAACATACTGGGGTGCCCCAGGGAAGTGTTCTTAGGCCAATATTGTATCTAGTAACAGCAGATCTACCAGTGTTAGGCACGTCAACCGCTGCTACCTACATGATGATGATGACACTGCGATATTCACCTCCCACACTAACTCCACATCGGCTTCAGAGTTACTACAGAGTGCGGGTGTTCTCAGATTTCTCTATTATAATACATGATTGTGTTATACATGTAAAACTTGGGAACAAATATATGGAAGTGAACACCACATCAAAATCTGTTGTGTGGTTTAGAAGGATGAACAATATAATCTGGATGCCTTCAAGGCTATAATGAATAGGCTGTTCCAAAATGGGCATGCTCCATCTTTGGCCGCATCGTCACTTACCAACAGGTTAGATGGCGGTCAAATGCCTGTCTTGTCTAATATAAAAGAAAAGGAATTTGTGTTATTTTATGGTAAATAATTATATACTATAAAATAAAGTGGATTCCCATTTGCCTTTTTATGGAGCACTTACTTGCATTTGCTTCAGCAAAAGCACCCTCGCCTCGTATGCGTGACACCGTGTTTTTGGATACCCCTGTGGCAGCAACGACTCGTGCGGTCACTTGTGTTGTATTTTTAAGCAAACCCATAATTTCATCAAACAAATCTCTTGGCAACACAATTCCTGATACAACACTAGATTTTTCTCTTTCCTCCGTGTCCTTAGCCTGCTTAGCCACCTGTGTCATAATTTTCAATGCGTTAGAACATCGACTTCGTTCTTGTTCGAAATATTCATCAACAGACAGAATTATTTGGCGTGATCGAATATCCAAAACTTTGCCCCTGTTTCCACTCATTGTTTATTATCAGATTGTTTATCACTAAACATAGACCACAGATTAATACATTTTAAACTGAAAGAAATCTTTTCGATTTTTATTCATAAGGCGGCGAAATAATTAAATAAAGTTATAAAACTAAGCAATAAACAAGAATAAACCACGCAAAAACCATACCACTATTCGTTCGGAATTCGATGACATTGTGGATGAGATGCAGTGTCTCCAACTCTCTCAGTCAGAATTACGGTGTTGCTAGCCTAAAAATACGGTAAATAATTAAATATTACGGTAGACTAAAAAATGAAATAGTGGTAGAAATACGGTAAACATTTATTACAAAAAATAAGTACAAAGTAAGATATAGAGAGCCACAGAGATGCTTAACTAATATTTAGTTTCATTCACCTGTCCTGTTGTAAGTATGTCTGTTGTGGTTTAGAAATAATATATATTTTTATTTATTTTGTATACATTTTTGCGTTCATTTTTTTTATCATGTCATCAGAGGGGTGGAAGTCGGTGCAGTTTTTTCCAGTTCTCTTGATAATTTGCTGCGTCAGCAAGTTTCCGGCAATAGTTTTGGTGGACAATTGATTTCTTTTTTTAGTCTTTATGTCAGTGATATGGCTAAAAATACGCTCACAGTCTGCGTTTGAGTGTGGTAATGACAGCATTCCCAACATAAAGCGCGCCAAATTGTGAAAGGGCGGCGAGTCTTCGTTTGTTTTAACAGTGCTACTTTATGCCAAAATATATCTGGCGGATCGGTAACGTCCAAGACGTCAGTCAAAGATTTTTGTTTAACATAGTGTGGGAAATGTCGCCATTCATCGTCTATTGCCTGCTGAGCTTCGAGACTCTCTCTCGAATCGAGAGTCTTAGGGGCTATTCGAGGAAATAATTTTAATACAGAGTGCAGTGACGGTTGTCTCTTTTCGGTTTCAGTCAGGCAATTTTCATTATCAAACGTTGAAATTGCATTCAATATCTGGTCATCTAGACTGTATCTTTTTCTTATGCCAACTGCAGCCATGACAATGAACTTCTTGCAACTTTCTCGCATCTTTTTTATAGAGTCGACATCATTAGCGACTTCAGGAAGCGATAGCTGTTTTTGGACACCAAGACCTAGATACACATTTCCACTGTGTATATGTTTCCTCTCGTCCGTTGGGTCAATTGCATCCAGTTGAGTGTTATTGACGTAACTTGAGGGCATAATTAATGAAAGCAATTCCTTGTACAGTTCTTGCATTTTTACATGCACATCCATGACAACTGTATTTTCACTCTGAAAATATGCGTTAGTCTTAGAAAACTTTGGCAACATCTACGAAAGGAAATAAAAGTAAGCCTTTAGAATGGGATCTCTCAGAGCCACGTGTATTTCACGGCTTTCATGATCTTCAAGCCACTTGTCATCGAAGTAGAGTGCAAGAGCATCCCATTGTTCTAGAATCCTATCGACGACAGCTGATAGAGAAAGCCATCTAGTTTGGGCTGGCCGCAAAATCTTATGTACTTTGGTGTTACAGAACTCTTGAAAAGCTTTTAATTGGCTTAGTCGCTTGCTGCTGTTTTTGAAATGATTATAAATGTTTCGAGCCAATTTTTCGCACTCTGGTGGCAGTTCTTTACAAGCATCGCTCGAACACAAATGCAGGGAGTGGCAGATACACTTCAGTACGACTATTCCTGGACACAATTGCCTGAATCGTGTCGAGACTGAATTGTTACAGCCCATCATAGTGTTACAACCGTCTGAACCAAATCCAACGTAGTTTTTTAGCGGCACGCTCATTTCTTCGAAAGATTTGATAAGTACCTCAAACAGGCGTTTTGCAGTTGTTGTGTTCTCTACGTTATCTTCACCGAAAAGGTCTATGAGGTCCCAGAATCGAGATACCACACGCCCTATCTTTGGGTCGTAATATCGTACTACCACACACATCGTTTTTATAGAACTGATGTCTGTGCTCTCGTCAATAAGCACCGAAAACTTTTGTGTCTTTAAATCAGCGCTTAAAACTGCTTTCTCGGAATCGCCCAAGACGTTATTGATTACAACTTGCAGTTTAGTATGCTTAATTCTCACATTTTTAGCTATGTTTGAATCAGGAAAGGCGTCTACCAATAAATCCGACAAATGGTCCATACTGGCATGAGGTATTTTATGTTCCGCCATAAATGCTGCTAGTTTCAGCTCTGCGTATTTTGTTTTGTCCTCCGCAGCCAGTACCTTCTGAGTTTGAAACAGTTTCGTAATTGGTTGTTGCATCGACGTACTCTTCAACTTATTTTGGTGTTTAGTACCTGTACCATGGCGTTTTAAAATACTAATATCTGATTGTATCGTAGTCTCACAAACGGAACACACTGCTTTATACGGGTTTTTTGGGCACTCACGTAACCAAGAAGAAAAGTCCTTATTTTTCAGCCACTCTGCTCTAAATTTTTGTTTGTAAGTGTTCTTTTTATTAACCTTACAACGGTTTGAGGGTCCTGCTTCATTATCGTCACTTGAAACACTAGTATCAGTCATTTTAATAACTTTGTGAAAAGAAATGCCGTAAGCGCTATCAAAAAAACTAAACAGCAAACTTCAGAAGAGTACGACTTATTTTAATTACCATGCACTTAGTTTATTGTCCTCGACTTTAAGGAACTTCGGAATTTGGTCGTATAAGCTTGGTTATCCTGTCAAACAATTTTCTTTTTCAAAAATCAATTCTGGGGGATTCCCCATGAACAGTACTGTAGTAAAAGGTGTTGCCGTAACAAAATTATTTTATTTCCCATAGGTAAATAAAAATTTTTAGTCTTTATTTCAAAATGCAAAATTACGGTAGATTATGGCACCGTAAAACTATGTCTACAGTAGGTGGTAGATTTATGCAAAATACGGCAGATCTACCGTAATTACGGTGTAGTTGGAGACACTGATGAGATGACATGCCAGTGACAGCAGTGTCACAGCACAGAGTGTCAACTGTCAGTAGGTTCGAGCATGGACTCTTCGCCCCATCTTCACCCAACAAAAGGGACTGCGCACTGCGCACTGCGCACTGCGCAGTCCCTTTTGGGTAGTAAGTCCATGGTTCAGAAATTGACTCTGCACAAAAAATCAAGAAGCAAACAAATAATAGGAAAAGAAATGCAAATTTTTAACATAGTATCACAGGTATCTTAGGCCGGCTACAGACACGCCGTTTTCTTCAAGGGTGCGACCGCGAATTCGAATTTTTTTTATACCACCAAGTTGGCAAACAAGCTTACGGCCTGCCTGATGGTAAGCAGTCACCGTAGCCTATGGAACGTCGATCGCCATCTTTCAGCAATAGGAACGCAAAACAATCTCTACTTTTAAAAATGCACGTAGTAACTACATCATTAACTCCCCAAAAATTTAAACTTAACCGATAATTACTGGATTGTTTTAAGCCTAGGTTCTAATGTTTTGGTATTGCAAACGTCCATAGGCTGCGGTGGCTGCTTACCATCAGGCAGGCCGCAAGCTGTTTGCCACCTTAGTGGTATAAAAAAAAAGAATCGAGACTATTATAATCCGCGTCATAAAAGAAGAGACTTGTCAAATGGCAGTGGAGGGGTTTTCGCGTAGGTAATTGTATACAGCGCAAGTCGAACCACGTGACCCACCAAGTCTTCTCTTATTTGACACTAGTTATACAAAGAATAAATAAGCCATAAAGTACTGCTATTTGATATTATGTAGAATCCATATATGTATAAACGAGAGAAAACTGAACCAAAATCTTTGATGGCTTTAATGGGGGATTTTAAGACAGCTACTGTAAAGTGTAGTTCGCACGTGCCTCACTAGATGGTGCTGCTTAGACAAGATTCTCAAGTATTGAATATGGTAACCAGCGTTGCCAGATCGTACCTTTTGGTACGATTTACGTACTATTTGGCTGACCTTTGGCGTACTTTGCTACGCATCGTACTATTTAGTACGTTTTTACAAAATGCTAAGTTTAGGTGAGGGGGTGGTCGCTTTGCCTTTCCTGTCCACAAAATACCGTAAAATAATGGAAGGAAGGGTTGATTTTGACGTGTTTTTGCTCAATGGCACCACCGGCGAGTAAATAAGGTCTCATCTTGTCAAAATAACCCCGTTTTATTGGCTACAACCCCTCCCCCTTTCGCCCACGAGGCCGATAAAATAGAAGAGAAGGTAAACCGTACCGTTTTATACATTTCGTACTATTTTAGGAGCCCGGACGTACTTTTTTGGAAACTATTGCTGGTAGCACTGATGGTAACCGAATTTACTCGAAAAGGTGTTTCTTGAAAAGATACTTAGTTTTAGTACCTTAGTAGAACTACTAACGGTCTTGTTATGAAATGATTTATTTTTGAAAATCGTGTCTTATCAACGCCATTTATTACAATAATTACAACTTTTTCTTTTCATTCTATTTGTACCAGAACGGATGAAAACAGCTAGTATGGCGTGGGCCCTTATACATTCGAAACATACCTATTAATTCTGTTACTATGACAACTGCGAATTATTGTGAGTAAACAAACAAAACAAGTTTCCAAAATTCATTATAGTGAATTTGCTTTTAGCAAAAACATAAGAGATGAATGATTCACTGAACTCTAACATGCCAGAACCTAAGAGAGTGGGAGTTTGGGCAGAGGGCACACATATAGAGGCTAAGTAAGTCTTTATCACAGGTTATTTAGCTTAGCAAGCTTAGACATTTAGGCGACTGAATGTACCTATAATCATGATCCAAACCAGGACAGGTTCCAGTGGATCATGGTCAAGGAGGACCTGGGCCGACGCGCACTAGAATACAACCGGGACATTAACGCCAAGATTAGCTTAGCAAGAAAAGTAAGCACTTGTTACATCTTCCGTTTTTTGACAAATAATACTTTTTGCAGAGAATTTATTATTCCAAAGAAGTCTCCAGATTCCAGTGACGATATACCTACAATACCAGATCTAGATGATCTGCAGGATATCCTTGAGAAAGAAATTTCTGTACCTCCAGTGTAAGTTTAGTAATTTGTATTAAATAGGTGCTTTGACTCTGTCTATATAGTAAAGCGCCTTGGGAAATTATAAGTTTGATTGAAATCAGCAAGTAAGCAAAACTGATTGAATAATGAAGATATCTTTTAGCTACTATTTAGTTGTGTACAGACAAACGTCTTCGCTGTTGTTCAGAACACATCAGTTCTATTTCTATAAAATAAAAAATATTCTTCCAGTGCCGACAGGAAAGATACAGAAACAGTGAACACTCTCGCCGAGGTCAGTGAAGGCATCAGTGGCACGGTTGAGGGTGTTGAAGCTGCGCTGGAAGTGCTAAAGACGTATATCCCTGAAGTTGAAACGGAAGTTGCAGATTCTATATGGACAGTAGACTCATTGCTCGCACAGCTGGCTGATGATAGTCAAGAATCTGATGAATAAAATTAAGAAAAATGGGTTGTTGTGGTCACTACATTGTGATTGAGCAGAGTTTACATGGGGTTTGTAAATACTGTTGTAAATGAATCATTTTTCGAAATTATTTTGGTAAAATAACTGCACAGTCTATGATATGCATATCATATTAATTGGCCATTCTCACTAAGTGGGTGCTAAAGACAGGGTCTTTAATGCTATCAGGTGGTCAGACTCTGTCAAACCTTTCTGCCACCAAGAAGCAATGCTTGCATTATTGTGTCCCTGTTTGAAGGATAAGGTAGCCAGTGCAATTACAGTGAATGTCCTCACAGTGACAACACACCTGCAGTGCTGCAATGTTATGAGTGACAGTTACTGCTTACCGGTGGGCAGTGTTGGGCATGAACAATTGATATTTTAATTATCATATTATTGATTGAAAAATTAATTGCAATTAATCTGTTAATTGCGTATTGCAATTAATTTATTTAAATAAACTCACTTAACACTCGTTAATTGTCTCTTGCAATTAACACTCGTTAATTGCAAGAGACAATTAAAATAATTCAAATAAAATTTTTAATTGTACAAGAGACAATTAAAACTAACAATTAACAATCACAGATTTATATTGTTATGCGGCCCGATCGGGCCGCTCGAGGGCTGAGAGGTAAGAGTAGGACGCGAGAGAGACAAAATAATATGTAAACGCATTATTATGTTAAAAGCTATTTGCGGAAAGAATTTTCTATTCTTAAGTACTAGTATATAAATCTGTGTGGCTATCATGAAGAACGATTTAGCATGGCCATTAAGGTCAAGCTTGTGAAAGCCCTACCCTGTGCCACTCCTTAATCTTATAATATTACTATTTACAATTACGTCACAATTAACAATTGATCAATTGTTAATTGCAACGTCACAGTTAACAATTGATCAATTGTTAATTGATATTTCACAATTAACAATTAATCAATTGTTATTTTTAATTGTAACTTGCAATTAAATTTAGCCCAACACTGCCGGTGGGCTGTCTGTTTGTCACTGCATAGGTAGCATAAAAATAGCAATATACATAACCAAGGAAAATATGGTTTACATCGCAATTGTTTTGTTTTTTGTTTACAAATAGGTCGAATTACTTAGGTAAGAGGTGGCAACAAAAAAGTATTAATTAAATTAATTATTTATCTGTAGGTTAGTTATAAGGCTTTGCTTTGTTAGGCTCGGTTGTATTTTTTAATTTGTTGTATTGTAACTAAAGGTGTTGTTTAATAATAGTAGTTTATGTAACTGTCATATAAAAGGCGGTATTCAAACATGAGTGTCTGTTTATCATACGAGGTGTAGCCCAGTATGATAATAGTTTGACACAAGTTATTACAATATAAGTTATTACAAGATTATTTACAATAGGCTTGCATTTGATTTTGATTTATATGCTGTTGCATACACTACTTTATCTACACTCATGTTTTTATGTTAAAATATTGTACCTTTAATTTTCTCAACTTTGCTGGAAGTAAGCTGCGAGTCAGTTCTGTTGTATCTACACGTTGAGGACATCAAGCGGCGGGAAATTCACTTTACTACTTTCACATTTAGCTATTTATTTGCTTCAAATAAGATAAAACTTTCACAAACACAAATTACAACAATTAGAAAAAATATTCTGTTTAGAGGGAAAATAATTATACAGAAATATCAACAGGAAAATTTAAATTTTGAATTGACTAGATGTCTTTAACGTATATGTATTCAGCCTATATTTCGCCGTGTCCCGGCGCCCGACAAAAATTGAAGAATAAAAGTGTTGCATAATGATTAAAAAGTTATTTTTCGATACAGCTGTAATGAAAATAGTATGGGAAATGCTGTATCGAAAAGTATTCTTTTAATATTTTATAGACTGGTGTGAAAAAAGTGTACCCTTAAACTACTGTTTCCGAATATGTAATTGGAACATTACTCTATGAGTGTAGATAAATAGTATTACTTCGTCTGTTTCAGTAAAGTATTAAAATTAATAAACAATTATTTAATGCCACATGATTGAATGAACAACTAGATATGTCTTTTAATGAAAATAATATACTGTTATATTTTAGATTTGTCAAGTTTTATTAAGTAAAAATTATTATTTTATTCTAGGAGTACAAGTTAATTACTTTATGCGTCCTACATATTTAAGCATAAGTATGAACGTAAGGAATGTATCCTAAAAATAAAGAATAAATAATTTACATTTGTCTTATTATTTATCATATATTTACATTAGTGAATACGAAAATTGTGATTAGTGATTGCTCAACTGACAAGAGTCATACTCTTAACACTTCTACTTTCTACACACTTACTTAAATACCGGAGATGCTACAGCAGGATCGTAGCACACATATTAAATGCCAGAGTGAGAGGCCAGCCAGATTTCAACCAAATTGATTTGTCAGCCGCAGTGAAAGTGTTAATATATGATCATGAATATGAAAAGAGCTATTGTGATCTTTTGACTCCAATTCATCAGAACTAAGCACTTGCAGGAACTTATTTAGTTACTTGTTAAACTTTGTTCTATAGATTTAACTTGACAGTTAAACAATGATGAGAATTAAATCATGTATCTTGTCAGCAGTTTTATATAATTGGCCAGGAACTTTTGTCAGCCAAAATATCATAGTAAGCAATACTGGATAGCATTATGTCGAATTTTGGTTGAAAAAAAATTTTAATTTGTTGATTAAAATACATTATAGTATATTATTGAATGTATAGAAAACAAAGAAATTTAATTTCATAGTCTTCTATGATTGCATGCCTATATCAAATTCTAGCATGATTTTAACATAATTATGAGTCTAGTGATTGTGGCCAGTATTTTTATGTAGATAGTATAAGAAAAAATAGCATACCCGACTTGTTGCTTGCCAAGTAGAATAATTTTAATAATCAACTACAATGACTGGTTGACGCTTGCCAAGTAGACTATTCATACACTTAGTTACAATTAAAATGTCTCTAATTTCATTCCCTACTAGAGAAACTTTCAACAAAACTTTTTGCTGTTCCGCCGGCACACTTGTAAGCCATCAATGCTGTCACTAACAACACTACATAAGATGGAAATATTGTGGCGGCATACACTTGTTTGTAGTTCAGCAAACTCAGTCCCGACACAAAGAAATGTGAACCGATCACCCATACTATCTTGAAATAGTTTTTCTCGTCACACCCACTGAAAAATATTATGGTCCAGAAGGTGTTTAGTAAAATGATACAGAGGGTCATTGCCGCACTGGTGACAAAGAAATATTCTGTTCCACTGTTTAGTCCAAGGGTACCGGGGCCAAGCTGAAATAAAAGTTTAAATTCAATAAAGACAAATATCAGATAATATCATAGGTTCACTGATTGTTGATATGAATGAATATACTCACAGAGTCCGCTAACACATTAACCAATGCAAATGCTCCACTCATACAGCCAAAGCCAAAACCTGACACGTAAGCCATTTCAAGCTTATTACTGCCTATTTGATGATCTTCTGATATCTCTTTGAGGCCAGCCTCAGTCTTCCTGAGTAGCCTATACATGCCATAACGGAATATTTCCTGGAAATTGAAAGGTGGACATTATAAACTATTTTCATATTGATAATTTTGAAAATTGACAAAATAGTCTCTGCCTACTCCGCTTGTGGGACGCAGGTGTGATTAATATGGATATATGATGTATGTAGTCATAACAAACTCACTTGGAATATAATTGCAAACACCAGACCAAACGCCAGATACTGTCGTAGTGGCACAACTGCATACCACACCAATGACGACAGCAGAAAGGATAGCAACCACCCAAAGGCTGCGGCAATCATGATGATGATGCGTACGGCGTCAGTGGCTACAGTCATTATGAACATCACAATCGGAGGCCCATAAGCCAGGAGAGCACAGCTAAAAAACTCCGCGAGAGTCATTTTGTATAATGTTCTTGTTTCACTATAATACTATATTATATATTGCAGTTATAGCTTAAAGTAATGTTCCTGGGAAACTGTGTAAGGAAATTAATTAACCAAATCACTTCACCGAAAAGATAGTGACACATATAAAATACAAATATTCACATCCGAGCATTCCGAGCGGAACTTGGTTGACAAAATTGACGGATAGTGGATAGATTGACTGACAGACTGTAAATCGTTCAGAAATTGAGAGAACTGAACATAACAAAACGTAATGTCTACAAAATGAACTTCTTTCATTTGTCATTGTTTTGTTGGAAGTCTGTCCCTTGGGTATACCGTATGTATACGCGCTTGTTAATCCTAGTAAATAAGTAAAATAACCTCAATATTAGTTTTGAACTCTACGTGCGACAAATGTGCGAAACAATAGTGTAAATAGTAAATAATATATTAGCTATGCCTCCAGTGTCGAAACAAGCTAAGAAAACTCTGTGGGTGGACTGTGAGAAGTGCGGTTGTAGCATAACCTCTAACGATAAAAATGCTCATGATGAGTTGAACTGCGCTAAGGACCAAGTGAAATGCCCCTATGTAGAAAATGGGATACTGCATACTTGGCTGCAAAGAGCGACTCCTCCCCCTGAAGGGGCTCCGAGGGATGCTGTTTTGGTCCATCCTTCTGCTGGGTTCCTTATTGGAGCCATCATTGGAGGACCTTTAGAGTTGAGCAGAAATGGCGCAGAAACTCTAGTAAAGCGAATGTGGCCATCGAAGACGTCGGCTCCTGCTGCTGTAATCTTGCCTGTTGCAGGTAGATATACTAATTACAACTAGTTTTTGCCCACCTTGCTGGCCTGGTAGGTCTTGATAAGCCTGTGGATTTCGCAACACCAAGGGTCCAAGGGCTCCTGCCCGTAGTATTCAGTATAGTAATAAAATAACATCTCAATGGGGTGCCATTCTGCTCCCTGGACTATTCAACCAGTCTCAGGGTCCCTAGCTGAAGACCTTGATCAACCTCACTTTGCCAACAGAATTTGGAGGCACACCTTATGAGTGGCAAGCTTGTTGCCATGCTCCAGTTTCAGGAATCTGGGATGTTCCTCAACTGGTTCCTTCCTGTCTCCTATGGATTTATAGATGATTTCCTCATTCTTTCCCATTTCAAAATATTTACCATAGTACAAATATAGGGTCCTACAAAAATTTGTCTAAAATAATTTTAAGACATAGGTATTTAATCAGCATGTCACAACAATGCTATATCCATTACAAAAAAACCATGAGTAAATTAATTTTTTTATATATTGACAGACTTACTTTACAGAGGATTATTCCACACAATCCTGGATCCCATGACCCAAGGTTATGGATCGCTGGATCTTTATGTTTTTATCAGCGCTTAAAATATTTTTGTAGGACCCAATGTAACTACAATTTACTATCCACAGTCAAAACCAGTGTCAATATTGAAAAAGTTGTTAATATGTATTAAAATTATGATTATATATCAATTTTTCAGATCTCCCCGAACATTGGACCAGAGACAACAAGAAAATAACGGTATCCGTTCTTCAGGGAGCAGTCCCTGTAGCATCACATATCACAATAAAAATAACAAATCATAAAACAAATACAGATATTTGTGATATACTGAAAAATTATTTCTATAAATGTTACGTAGGTGTTGGTACAACATTAGTTTACTATTACTTTGGTAAGAAATTAGAAATCACTGTGCTAACTATTAAATCAGAAAGCAATGAAAATGTTGTCAATAAATGGTATTTGTTAAGTGAAAACACTAAGTGGATTATGGACAAGGATAATAGTAATGTAGAGAAAGTGAAGAGAAAACCCATTATTTTAGGAGGAGTTGATGATATTTTAGATGAGATTAATACTTTTATAAAAATATCATTCAACCATGAAGGCTTGGCTGCAAACTTTCAGCCTATTAGAGCTTTATTGCTTTACGGCCACTCAGGTGTTGGAAAAACTACTATATGTAAGTACCTAATTAAAAATCATAACTGCTTCCATATAGAAATAAATGGCCCAGCTATATTCAATAAGTACTTTGGAGAAACTGAGGCTTCAATGAAATTGTTATTTTCTAGGGCAATTGAAAA
Source organism: Blastobasis lacticolella (assembly GCA_905147135.1). Lineage (NCBI taxonomy): Eukaryota > Metazoa > Arthropoda > Insecta > Lepidoptera > Blastobasidae > Blastobasis > Blastobasis lacticolella. Next base: position 1,091,996 of record LR990041.1, read on the forward strand.
TGAACCAAGTATTATTTTAGTTGACGAGATCGAGACAATATGTCCGCGTCGTTCTTCTGGAAGCACAGAGCAAGAGAGACGGGTCACATCAGCCTTTGTGTCTCTATTGGATAGTTTACACGAGGGAAACAGCAAAGTCTTCATATTAGCCACTACTAGGAAACCAGAGGCAATAGATCCAATGTTGAGACGATTTGGCAGGCTAGATAAAGAGATAGAAATCCTAATTCCTCACAGAATAAGGCGTAAGGAAATATTGTACAGTTTGTTGAAAAGTCTTCCCCATAGAATGTCATCACAAGACATAGATTCAATATCGGATCTGGCCCATGGATACGTGGCCGCCGATCTGGTGAATCTCTGCACGCAGGCTTCAATGAAATGCATGAAACGGTCCAGTGATGCGATACAGAATGAGGATATGGTCTCAGCCTTAACAGTGGTGCGACCCAGCGCGATGAGGGAATTACTAGTTGAGATACCCAAAGTGAGATGGACTGATATAGGTGGCCAGGATAATCTCAAGTTGAAGTTACGACAGGCAGTGGAGTGGCCATTGAAGCATTCGGAAAGCTTCAAGCGTTTAGGCATCATGCCTCCAGGAGGAGTGTTGATGTACGGCCCTCCAGGGTGCTCGAAGACCCTGATAGCGAAAGCGCTAGCAACTGAGAGTGGTCTGAATTTTCTCTTCATAAAAGGGCCAGAGTTATTTTCGAAATGGGTCGGTGAGTCCGAGAAAGCTGTGCGGGACTTGTTCACGAAGGCGCGTCAAGTGGCTCCCTCTGTGATATTCTTCGACGAAATAGACGCGTTAGGGGGCGAAAGGGGTTCGGGAGACGCGGGGGTCCACGAGCGTGTGTTGACGCAGTTGCTGACAGAATTGGACGGAGTTGTGCCTTTACATTCGGTGACTATATTGGCAGCTACAAACAGACCCGACAGAATGGACAGGGCTTTACTTCGACCGGGCCGCATAGATCGGTTGATATACGTCCCCTTGCCAGACTTTGAGTCGAGACTGCAAATCCTGGAGTTGAAAATGGGCAAAATGAGTATCAGAGATGACGTAAATTCACACAGTCTGGCAACGAGGACCGAAGGCTTTTCGGGGGCAGAGTTGGTGGCTCTATGTCAAGAAGCCGCGTTGAGGGCGTTGGAAACAGACTTGGAGTGTCCAGCCGTCACCATGGAGCATTTCGAGCATGTGTTGAAAGATTTCAAACCGCGTACGCTGCAATCTTTGCTAAAAGTATACGACGATTTCGCCTTGGGTCAAAAGTCGGGATAATATCCTAATTAAGAGGTAAAATCTGATTATTTGTTCCTTGAATGTAATCAAATCTGTAGACCCCTAAGAAAGCATTGGAGGTTGCCGTTTTTTGCTCACCAGTTGGCGCCCCCGGCAAGGCCTTGTCTGTCATCATCATCATCATCATCATCCGAGCGATCAATCCCGTCCGCTTTACTGATATTTTTTCTCCACTTCTTCGGCATCCTCGTGTCGTAAGACTTGGCGATGTCTTCTTGAATCTCACGAGTGGCCTTTTATGTTTTTTGGGTTTGGCCAAGGCCAAGTGAGTATCATGTGACGTTGATTAAGGATTACTGGATGACTCATGCGGATGGTGGTTATTTTGTAAGAACATTCTTACAATTCTACATGTATTTAAAATGACAGCTTTCTGAAGCAAAGAATATGTAAAGTTGGGCAAGGCGAGACTATCTAAAGATTGATGCAGCTGTTTGGGGATTATACCGGTGCGATGGTAGAAAGTACTACAGGCACTATAGTTGCTCTTTGGAGTTTCTAGTCATTTTTCCAGCTATTGTACTTTGGAGATTGTGTGAATTTGGAATGGCTATGTCAATTCATCATATCAGCCAAAAGACTGCTGGGCATAGGCCTCCACCAGAGATCTCCACAAAGGCCGGTCCTGTGCTTTCCGCATCCAGCTGGTACCTGCGATCTTTACCAGGTCGGCGGTCCTTCTTGTAGGAGGCGCTGCGTCTTCCGGTACGTGGTCGCCACTCGAGAACTTTACTGCCCCATCGGCCATCTGTTCATCGAGCTATGTGCCCCATCCACTGCCACTTCAGTCTGGCAATCCTTAGAGCTATGTCGGTGACCTTGGTTCGCTTGCGGATCTCCTCATTTCTGATTCAATAGCGCAAAGAAACTCCGAGCATAGCTCTTTCCATTGCACTTTGGGTAACAGTGAGCTTTCTTATAAGGCCTACAGTGAGCGGCCACGTTTCAGTTCCGTAAGTCATTACTGGCAACACACATTGGTCAAACCCCTTCGTCTTGAGACACTGCGGTAATTGGAACGAAAATATGTGGCGTAGCTTCCCGAACGCTGCCCAACCGAGTTGCATTCGTCGATTGACCTCTTTCTCGAAATTAGACTATTTGTCCTAGGTATGTATAGTCGTCAACAACTTTAAGTGGAGTGCCTCCAACTGTCACTGGAGTAGGCACAACATGGACATTCGACATAATTTTCGTCTTGTCCATGTTAATTTTTAGACCTACTTGTTGAAAGGCACTATAGAGATCATCAAGCATTTTGCCCAAGTCTTCCAGGGTTTCAGCCATGACTACAATATCGTCAGCAAATCTGAGGTGAGTGTGGTACTCGCCGTTAATATTGATGCCAAGTCCGTTCCAGTCCAGAAGCCTAAAGATATCCTCCAGTGCAGCGGTGAACAACTTCGGTGATATGACATCACCTTGCCTAACACCTCGCTGCAGCTGGATAGGTTCTGTGGTCTTGTCCTGGAGACGAACTGACATAGTGGCGTTTTCGTACAAACACTTCAGTGCTTCGATATATCGATAGTCAATTTGGCACCGCTGTTGAGACTGGAGCACCGCCCAAGTTTCGATCGAAGCGAAGGCTTTCTCATAGTCCACTAACGCCAAGCATAATGGCCAGTTATACTCTTCGGTCTTCTGTATAACCTGCCACAGCGTATGTATGTGGTCTATGGTACTAAAACCTTTTCGGAATCCGGCTTAAAACTAATATTTTTAAGTTGATGACATGAGCAAATATTTTTTGTTTTTCATTATGCTCTTGAAACCACACAACTGCTTCCAACTATTATATTGTAAAAAAAATGTTGTTATGTGCCATACTATGAAAGATTAAATTAATAAGAAAAATTAATATACTATTTTATTTTTATCACACACATAACAGTTGGACTTGGGCCTCCTCCACATCAGTGGAGGGTTTTACCATAAACTTTGCACCTGACATGCCTTTGGATCTCCAGCCTCGGTCCAGATTCCAGCCTTGAGTACACACATGTACACAAAACTGCTGTCTATTTTCTGGTAATGTCTTAGTTGGTCTGCCTCTAAGACATTGAAGAGATTGGGGTTTTACACATAGGTAATTTAGAATTTTAACCTTAACTATTATTATTGGGAAATAATTATGGGATTGTATTGATAATAGAAAATAGCAGGGCTATTAATTTAGCTGTACTATATATATACTATACTAATGTTAGTAATTATAGCAGGAAATTAAAAATCAAATTATGAATTAGGTATAAATATATTTTTATTCAGAATCTAAATCAAAACTCTCCCCCACTTAAACTACCACTTTCACTTTTACAAACAATTTTTAATATAGTATTGCACTAACTAATGCTAAACTCTGGAATTCTGCTCTTTAGGTACAGCTTGCATCTTACATTTGAAAAATATTTTGTTAGCCGACGTTGAGTTTGAGTTTTCCTTTTTACACATGTGGTCGTGCCTTAGAACTTCATTTAACTAGGGTAAGTGCAGTTCCTTTTCAAAGTTACAGGCGTCCATTTCTGAGAATTTACTGCACCACCATGACTCCAGAGTCTGATCCCGTTGACAAATAATACCTAATATAAATTTACTCGGTACAACATGTCTACTTAGTTGAAAATACTCCAAGATACAGATAAAACTTACCAATAATTATGCAGTATTAATCTTTGCTGTTTCTGGTGGGTTGAAACTACTTAAAACCCAGTGGACAAACTGTAAGCAGTTTCAACCAGTCATTGACCGTCTATGATTTTGTAATTTTATTTGGACATAAGTATATGTTATTATCAATTTAACAGGATTTAAATAAGTACCTAGGCGTTGCTAAAACATAACCTCTTTGTAAATAAACAAGCTTTTTGTCACACTGACTACTAATTATCAACAACACTTCTCAAGGACCTATACCCCGGAACTACACTGAAGTTAGCTTTTACTGTCGTACATAGTGGTATACGCGCTCGGCGTTTGTCAATGTCATGACAATGTGATGTCCATTTGATTCTTGATCCTAGTTTGATGTTTTGATGCACAACTTAACAAATTAAGTGAAAAATGTGCGAAACAATAGTGTAAATGGTAAATAATATATTAGCTATGTCTCCATCAGTGTCAAAACAAGCTAAGAAAACTCTGTGGGTGGACTGTGAGAAGTGCGGTTGTAGCATAACCTCCAACGATAAAAATGCTCATGTTGAGTTGAACTGCGCTAAGGACCAAGTGAAATGCCCTTATGTAGAAAATGGGATACTGCATACTTGGCTGGAAAGGGCGGCTCCTCGCCCTGAAGGGGCTCCTAGGGGTGCTGTTTTGGTCCATCCTTCTGCTGGGTTCCTTATTGGAGCCATCATGGGAGGACCTTTAGAGTTGAGCAGAGAGGGCGCACAAACTCTGGTAAAGCGAATGTGGCCGTCAAAGTCGTCGGCTCCTGCTGCTGTAATCTTGCCTGCTGCAGGTAGATATACTAATCACAATTAGCCCGACATGTTGTCCTGGTTGGTCTTAATAAGCCTGTGTATGTCGCAATACCATGGGTCCAAGTGTAACACTCCCACCCATAGTATTCAGTATAATAATAAAATAACATCCTAATGGGGCAGTGATGTTATACGTACTATAATTGATACATGTACCATTTTCCAGGTGTTCGTACCATGTCCCATAGTACTTCCATTATGGTACGCAAAAGTACCATAATTTACCATCTTTCCAGCTGCATGACTTCATTTCGCTCGCTTCTGTCACTTCTTACACGAGCAAACGAGATGAAGTACCCATGAAAGCTATCTCTATTCGAGTTAGGTAACCTTACCATAGGTACTGACTTTATGGTCTCACTTCCACCCAGCCTGTTTAGTATTTTGCATCCCTCTTGCTTGCTTGACCGGGACGAAATTTTATAATACATAATCACATTTTAAAATTTTGCAAATGAATCTAAACCAATTTAACGGAGATACAAAAGTTGTGATAGTATCTCAGACCAAATATTATCCGTGTAAGACCCTTTAGAGACTACCATAATTTTTCCCAAAGTACCATAATTTTGACAAGCCGATGTCATAATTCTTATAACATCCCTGCAATGGGGTGCTCCTTCAACCAGTCTCGGGGTCCTAGACTGAAGACTTTGGTCAACCTCACTTTGCCAACAGAATTAGGAGACACATATAATGGGTGGCGAGCTTGTTATGGTGCTCCAGTTTCCGGAGTCTGTGTGGTTTCTTAGACTGGTTCGTTCCTGTCTTCTATGCACTTGGAGACGATTTCTTCATTCTATCCCAAAATATTTACCATAGTTGCTATGTTAAATACAAATACATGTAGAGTTCTACAAAAATTTGTTAAAAATAAATTTATGACAGGTACTTAACCAGTAAGTAACAACAATGCTGATATAGCATTACAATAAAATCAAGAGCAAATTAATTTGTTTAGCAGACTTATTTTACAGAGGATTACACCACACAATCCAGGATCCCATGATCCTAGATTATGGGTAGCTGGATTATCTAGTGTAATCCCTGCTGCAATGTCATGGACAAATTTTTTTTTTTATAAATTGATCATTAAAATGTTTCTTTCATCCTCTTAAAATATTTTTGTAGGACCTAAAGTAACTACAATTTACTATCCACAGTCAAAACCAGTGTGTCAATATTGAAAAAGTTGTTTATGTGTATTAAAATTATGATTATATATCAACTTTTCAGATCTTCCCGAACTTTGGACCAGAGACAACAAGAAAATAACAGTATCCGTTATTCAGGGAGCAGTCCCTTTAGCGTCACATCTCACAATAAAAATAAATCAAAAAACCAATACAGATATTTGTGATATACTGCGATATCATTTCTATAAACATTATGTAGGTGTTGGTACAACATTAGTTTACTATTACTTTGGTAAGAAATTAGAAATCACTGTGCTAACTATTAAATCAGAAAGCAATGAAAATCTTGTCAATAAATGGTATTTGTTAAGTGAAAACACTAAGTGGATTATGGAAAAGGATAAAAATAATGTAGAGAAAGTGAAGAGAAAACCCATTATTTTAGGAGGAGTTGATGATATTTTAGACGAGATTAATACTTTTATAAAAATATCATTCAACCATGAAGTCTTGGCTGCAAACTTTCAGCCTACTAGAGGATTATTGCTTTACGGCCACTCAGGCATTGGAAAAACGACTATATGCAAGTACCTAATTGAAAATCATAACTGTTTCCATATAGAAATAAATGGCCCAGCTATATTCAATAAGTACTTTGGAGAAACTGAGGCTTCAATGAAATTGTTATTTTCTAAGGCAATTGAAAATGAACCAAGTATTATTTTAGTTGACGAGATCGAGACAATATGTCCGCGTCGTTCTTCTGGAAGCACAGAGCAGGAGAGACGGGTCACATCAGCCTTCGTGTCTCTATTGGATAGTTTACACGAGGGAAACAGTAAAGTCTTCATATTAGCCACTACTAGGAAACCAGAGGCAATAGATTCAATGTTGAGACGATTTGGCAGGCTAGATAAAGAGATAGAAATCCCAATTCCTGACAGAATAAGGCGTAAGGATATATTGTACAGTTTGATGAAAGATCTTCCCCATAGAATGTCATCACAAGACATAGATTCAATATCGGATCTGGCCCATGGATACGTGGCCGCCGATCTGGTGAATCTCTGCACGCAGGCTTCAATGAAATGCATCAAACGGTCCAGTGATGCGATACAGAATGAGGATATGGTCTCAGCCTTAACAGTGGTGAGACCCAGTGCGATGAGAGAACTACTAGTTGAGATACCCAAAGTGAGATGGACTGATATAGGTGGCCAGGATAATCTCAAGTTGAAGTTACGTCAGGCAGTGGAGTGGCCATTGAAGCATTCGGAAAGCTTCAAGCGTTTAGGCATCATGCCTCCAGGAGGAGTGTTGATGTACGGCCCTCCAGGGTGCTCGAAGACCCTGATAGCGAAAGCGCTAGCAACTGAGAGTGGTCTGAATTTCCTCTACATAAAAGGGCCAGAGATATTTTCGAAATGGGTCGGTGAGTCCGAGAAAGCTGTGCGGGACTTGTTCATGAAGGCGCGTCAAGTGGCTCCCTCTGTGATATTCTTCGACGAAATAGACGCGTTAGGGGGCGAAAGGGGGTCGGGAGACGCTGGGGTCCACGAGCGTGTGTTGACGCAGTTGCTGACAGAATTGGACGGAGTTGTGCCTTTACATTCGGTGACTATATTGGCAGCTACAAACAGACCCGACAGAATGGACAGGGCTTTACTTCGACCGGGCCGCATAGATCGGTTGATATACGTCCCCTTGCCAGACTTTGAGTCGAGACTGCAAATCCTGGAGTTGAAAATGGGCAAAATGAGTATCAGAGATGACGTGAATTCACACAGTCTGGCAACGAGGACCGAAGGCTTTTCGGGGGCAGAGTTGGTGGCTCTATGTCAAGAAGCCGCGTTGAGGGCGTTGGAAACAGACTTGGAGTGTCCAGCCGTCACCATGGAGCATTTCGAGCACGTGTTGAAAGATTTCAAACCGCGTACGCCACAATCTTTGCTAAAAGTATACGACGATTTCGCCTTGGGTCAAAAGTCGGGATAATACCTTAATTAAGAGGTAAAATCTGATTATTTGTTCCTTGTATGTAATCAAATCTGTAGACCCCTGAGAAAGCATTGGAGGTTGCCGTTTTTTGTTCACCAGTTGGCGCCCCCGGCAAGGTCTTGTCATTTTTGTCATCATCATCATCATCATCATCCGAGCGATCAATCCCGTCCGCTTTCCTGATCTTTTTTCTCCACTTTGCCCGATCTTCGGCATCCTCGCGTCGCAAGACTTGGCGATGGCTTCTTGAATCTCCCGCGGGGCCTTTTTTTAATGTTTAGTCACCTATTTCCATATTTCCCACGTATCCCTGGGGTCACGTCACTGTCAAAATGTAATAATTTTACTGGCTATTGCCCATTTCTGACCAATGAGTAATGACCTCACTTCCCAGGAGCGCCAGTGGATTTTGATTCGCTTCATCCCCCATTTGTGGGCACTGCCCTTTCATCCGTCAACGCGCGTTTCACGTAAGATTGCGAAGGCAGATCCCGGCAAACTTCTTGAGACATTTTGGGGGGCAGCTACCAGTTACTAATCCTTATGCAGTATAAAATAAAGTCGTTTTTGGCGCGGCCAATGTGCAATCGTAAAACGCGCGTCGACGGAGCCTGAAAAGAAGTGGCGTGCACGGGCTCCATGTCAGGCGCGGGCGAAAGTGCAGTTTTTTATACCACTAAGGTGATGGTAAGCAGTCACCGCAGCCTATGGCAGTTGGCCATATTTTACCCTCTTTCAGTTGTGTGCCCATCATAGTGTATAAGTGTCAACATTGAGTGTGTCACTAATAAATAATAATGTAAATAATGAAAGAAGAAATAATTTTTATATAGATTTTTAAATATTTATTATAAAATGAAATAATATTTGGAATTAAAACAGAAAAGCCATTTTCTCATTATTTATTCAATAGTCTGTATGAAATCTTACCTTAAAGTTTATAAATACAATAACCTAGGTCTACTTAATCACAAATACTTAAAAAACAAAATTATTTTTCCTTCTAAACCTGAAAGTAAACATACTCGAAGAGAATAGTTTTAAATATTTCAGTTTCAGTGTGTCCCTAAACCATAATATAATACAATGCACATAACAATCCTACAAAAAAGAAACGGAAAATAAAAGCATTCATTCATAGGATACTTAGCAAGATATTTCCTACATTTATAAATGCAGGTATGTCATTTCTATACACGTCATTTCTCTAAACAATACTTTGAGACATAATTTATCATATTTTGTCTATGAGCTTTTAAAAAGGCAATATTTTAAATGCAATATGTGGCTGCAACACAGTGCCACAGCGGCCGGCCTAACTGGCAACACTTCCAGCCATTTTTTCTATTGTTGTTTCAGTCACACACTATTGTTTTGGCATAGTGCGTCCTTTTCTACTCGGCCTGACGTTTGCCGAGAGTGACGAAGTGGCAATATTGCAGCCACGTAAAACAATCATCTTGGCGTTTATGTCTCGGTTGTGCTGTCGCGCACTAGGGCGCGACGTCGACTTTACCATGATCCAGGATTTGGCGGATCAGGTAATTACAGTGGAGCGAATGCCATCTGACTTCCGTGACCATGTTAGCAGGGGAACCTGACCAGATCGGATCATGGTTTTATTCAGTCGCGTGAGTGTGCAGGGTTTCCCACACCGTAAGAGCATCGGAGCTCAGAGAAGAGTCATTGGTACATGGCGGCAACCTTAACCACTAGGCTACCGACGCTCAGTTATTGCAGCCACATTTTTGCCATAAACATATTGCTATTTATTAGCCTCACATGGACAGCACACTTACAGGTCTTTTGTTCACATAAAGTTCAGTATTTAATGTTAACGTTCAAGTTGATAACCCAACAGCTCAATAAGAAATTGAAGGTTTAATTTAAGATTTTCTTTTACTTATGTACTGGACATCTTTGAACATCAAAACAGTGTCTGTTTTGACACAATATTTGAACAGAACCCTTACTTGGTCAGTATATTACCACGAATATTATTTTATCACTATATATTTTTACATAATTGCTCAGAGATTCTGAAAAGTGTTACCACCGTCATGATAGTTGTTTTGCATCAACAACAAACCACTATCACGAAAACCGTCCAATTTTTATATTTTGTACAGCACATTGAGTGCGTCCACCGCCCCCTTGCACCGAACGTTTTAATCTGAAGCTAACTTTGTTTAATTTTTGGTGTTAACTGTACACTTTACAGAATAGTCATCTTGTATATAATCAAATAATTTCCTTATAAACAGAATTATGACTTTAAAGTGTCCAGGTTATAATGCCCAGCGAAATTGAATGAAAACGATTCGTGTGAATAGCTGGAAGATCCACGACATTTTGGTTCTTAAAATCTATAATACAGGTGAAAAGTTGAAACTTAGATTAACTGATTTGATACAAGCGAACCGTCTAGTCAACAATAAATAACTGAGAAGACTGCGCAAGTTTCTCACGATACTGAGGAAAGAATAATGGGGTACTCTCTAAATCGCGAAAATTCGCTCACTGTGACAAAACTTCACCTACTACACATTACATCGCATCTGTTATCATATACTACAAACAACTTATATATTTATAACCTACGTACGTCCGATCTTTGGATTTTAGGCTAGATATTAGGTATAAAATAAGAATACACAACTACAATGTATAGTGAGAAAGTTTTATCACGTTCCACGCAAAACTTAAGTGTAATGTCATTTTGGACTTTTGTCATTTCACTACAGTTTCGCCAATAAAGGATGTTATTTGTCCTATATGTCTCACTCATCGATTATGCGGGTGAGTTCTTAAAAGTACCGATTCTTTATTGGCGCTTACACTTTTATAGGTTAGTTTTATGGCTCTGGGTGGGAGTTTCGGAGTACAGACCACATTCACATTTGGTTTATTAGAACTTATGCTAACCAAATATAATGATGGATCTGTAAGTAAATTATAAATATACAGTTGAAAACAATCTGGTCTACTCGCAGTCTACTACTGATACACCGGTCTACTCACAGTCTATAGTCTATAATACTAATCCGGGTTACACTAACTGGGGAGGCTGGAACTAGAGTGATCTAAGTGTCATTTTTAATAATATTAAGTTTAACACTACGGGACACAGAATAAATTCTTCCATGCCACGCTGATCTAAGTACTCTTGGTAAAAATGTCACTTAGATCACTCGTTCCAACCTCGCCAACTTCAGTCTAATATAAATATTACTATATATGTCAGGTTTATTACAACTTTAAGTTAGAGAAAACAATTCGTTGATTAATTTCAAATCCTAAGTATATGATTTACGATTTGACAACACAAAAAAGACTGTTTCTCGGTTTTTATCTCTATATCTATAAAATGTGATTTAATAAAAAAAAAGACAGTACAATTGAGCATCACAACGATAAATAAATACATAATATAGTGCCACTTAGCGGCTCGGTGGATTAAATCAGAACTAAAGATACCACTTATGGTACCGGCCAAATAGATAGGCAATAGCGACCGTTGACCTCTCGCTTGGAACTAATTTGTAAGTCGTCACAAGAGTTGCTATAATGATTTAAACAATCTTATTTCTTAAAATTTGATGCAAGTAGAACAGTGTATAATTTTACTAGAAACGAAGTTAGGCAGTAATTCACCAAAACTTATTTTACAAATAAGTTCTACTTGAAATTTTGACAAATATAACCCTTTCAAGTATTACAACAACCACATACGAATTAGTTTCGACGAAGAGGTCAACAACCGCTATTGCCAATTTATTTGGCACGTTCTACAGTAAGCCCGGCTTACACCAAATTCTTACCCACATTTAAGAAAGACGTTTGGCGTTATTTGGTATGAAATGTTGTGTTTATCATAAGCCTCACTGGCGCTGCCGTCCACTGAACAGTGCACACCGTGGGGGCGGTAGTAGTCTTTTCTTCAGTATCTCTTTTTATTTGTTTTTTGTTATGTCATACGGTAGAAAAACAGGCAAACGCGCAATCTTAGTTCCTTTTTACGCCACATTTTATATATTTTCGTTGTCGCGCTCAATTGCAACATCTTTTTCTTCAGAACCGTCCACTAACAACCCTGTCGGTCTACTTGGAGTCTACTAAAAACACCGGTCTACTCGCAGTAGACTGCAACGACCCCGGTCTACTCGCAACACCCCTTCGTCTACACATAAATCATCACATGTTTGCCATACCACGGTTATTTCTAAAATACCTCGTGACCATGGAGCGGGCAACCGCTTCAAAATATCAAGGCAAAAATCATAATAACCGTGATGATATACTCGATAATATATCTTTTTATATCACCAAGGTGGTAAACAAGCTTACGGCCTGCCTGATGGTAAGCAGTCACCGCAGCCTATGGACGTTTGCAATACCAGGGGCATCACCCACGCGTTGCCGACCCCTTAAAACTTTACACCCCTTGCTTGAAGAACTCCACGTTGTACTCTCCAGGAAAAACCTCCCCAGGGAGCCCATTCGACAACCTTAGTGTGCGTGGGAGAAAGTTCCTTTTGGAACCGTTCACGACTAATAATGTGATGATTTATGCGTAGTCGACCACGAAACTCTTAAAACCCCTTCCTTAAAGTCCCAAACACGGTCTTTTCATGATCACCTCACGGTCTACTCCCATTAGACCCTCAGTATCTCAGTGGTTCGATTGTAACATATCGCGATCCAATCTGGCTGGGTGGCACCCCACTGGATTTGGTTGACTTCCCCTTCCGCGGCCGTGTAGGCCAAGATGGGGTCTTCGATGGCTCTAGGCATCTGCTGGATATCCCATATCAGGGCCTGGTGGTCGTCGCCGGCTGTGCAGATGTGGCAGGAGCTGGAAACGGGGTGGTGTCTTACTTCGGAGAGAAGTACAGAGGGCAGAGGCGAAATTTCCCGTGGAATCAAGGTAACTGATTAGTAGGTGTGCCCAAGATACCAATAGGGATGATGATGATGTGTATGAACTGTTAATGAACCTAATAAATAAATAAATGACTGAAAAACCAATAGTATATTATAAAATATTGGACACGTATTTTTTCTTTTGTTACTTAAACAAAAAATAACGCCGATACGGTGCGGTGCGTTGAAATATTGCGTGACGTGACGCCCGAGGTGAAATTTTACTCGGAGGTGACGTCATCAGCCCCCACCCCTAAACTTTGATACGCTTTATCTTTGTAATTTTTATTGTTTGATAAATAAAAAAATATGTCTCTTTTTAATCTAGCTGACGGACACGTTAGAATTTGAAAATGTTGACTTAGTCTTAGTCATTGTCCCCATTCTACGTTGCGATTCTATTGCGACTTTAAGGATCTTTCAGACAGAGAGCGGTCACGCGGTCAGGCGTTCCGCGTTCGCGTTCTGCGGTCGTGCCAAGCGAAGTCGTGCAACGGGGTCACACTGAGCATAAGTCATAGCTGCTGTTTAGTTTTCAGTGTTTCCCACTTGACGACGAAAACGAAAGACGTTAGCTTTTATGTAAGTATATAATCTGCTTTTGAGTATTAATGAGTATCACCTAGCACGCGTCCATGGCCACCAAACCAGTTCAAAGTGTGAGACGGTCACCCATCCAGTACCCAGACATTGCGATTGCTCAACCTTGGTTAACGGTCTCGCAAGCACGCTGCCACTAGACCAGTGCCGCTCTTGACGACGAAAACGAAAGACGTGAGCTTATATGCAAGTACCCACATTTTGATTTTCTTTTTCTACCCACATTCTTTGGATCATTTTCTACCCACACAAAAGGGAAGACGTTTCGCTCACCTGTGCGGCGCAAAAGCGATCCCGTTGACGCAGGCGCGGTGGTTGTTGAGCCTGGCGACTGGAGGGCAGGGCACGCGGACGTCCAATATGATCACCTCGCACGCGTCCATGGCCACCAAACCAGTTCAAAGTGTGAAACGGTCACCCATCCAGTACCTAGACATTGCGATTGCTCAACCTTGGTTATCGGTCTCGCAAGCACGCTGCCAGACCAGACCAGACCTAGACTAGACCAGTGCCGTTCTCGACGACGAAAACGAAAGATTTGAGCTTTTATGTAAGTACCCACATTTTGATTTTCTTTTTCTACCCACTCTCTTTGGATAATTTTCTACCCACACAAAAGGGTAGACGTTTCGCTCACCTGTGCGGCGTAAAAGCGATCCCATTGACGCAGGCGTGATGGTTGTTGGATCTTATCACCTCGCGGGAATATCATCTCGCACGTTAGCTTTTAAGTAAGTATTTTGGCTGCTTTTCCCTTACCTGTGTGGCGCCCAAGCGATTCCATTGACGCAGGCGCGGTGGTTGTTGAGCCTGGCGACTGGAGTGCAGGGCACGCGGACGTCCAATATGATCACCTCGCACGCGTCCATGGCCACCGTGGCCAGGTAGTTGGGGTCCTGCTTGTTCCACGCCAGCCGGAGGAGTGGAGTGTGGGCCGGGTCCTAAAGGGTAGGGAGGAAAATGAGTCAAAGTTTCAAGAAAATATCCGATGTGATGGAAGAGCGTTGGACAGCCGCCGACTAAGTGACGACCTGAGTGGTTCAATGGTCAACATGCCAGTCTGCCACGCAAGAGGTCCCGGGTTCGATTCCCGGCCGGGCAGAAATTGAAATGATGAATTTAAATTTCTGTTACGGGTCTGGGTGTTCTATGTATAATAAGTATGTATTTAAAAAGTATTTATGTAGTATATCCGTTATCTAGCACCCATAGTACAAGCTTTGCTTAGTTTGGGGCTAGATGGCGCTGTGTGAATTTGTCCACGAAAATTTATTTTTTATTTTATTATTATTTTAAGTATACATATTTTTCAATACAAATCTAAGAACTTAGAATAGTCACGCGTACACAGAGCCACAGATACACACGTGAAACGAAGAACACCTTCTTTTTTCGTCGGGGGTTTAGGACCTCTAATGTCATCTATATTTTGAAGGAAAGGCAACTGACGCCTCACGGACACTTTGTCTTCAAGTCGTGACACAAATAAGTGTTACAAGTTTGATGTGTCGGCAAAGGACTAAATTAGAATTTTTATTAACTTTGGAATTCTTTGGAAATCATGGATGATTAAAAAAGTGCTAATAATCGCCGCGATCATGGCTTTCTGTCTACACAATCGTGACTATTCATTTACTCATTGTCGTCTGTTGAAGATGGGCGTCGGAGTGTTAGCGGCTGCTGCTATCTATTTGCTCGGTATCTGCATATGTTATAGGAATGTGCTTAAAAAAATGGTAGTGCAAAATATATGGAGGAAGTTTCCTGATTTCGATATTGCTATATTTAATGACATAGTATTAAAATATTGATCAAAGCTAACAAGCCAGTGAAAAAAATTGCGTCTATAAATGACTGAGTTATTCAATATTTAAGTTTACAGCTGTGACGTCACGTACGAATTCACGCCCATAATGAAATTATACTTGCAATCGCAACTTTAAAAGAGTCTCATAACTTTTTTGTTTCTTGAGATATTTCAACATTTTTGTCATCGTTTTGTTTCATTTGACTCAAATTTTTATATACCATTGAAAAAAAAATTTGGAAACTTCCTCACTTGTTAACTATTTTTTTTATTTTTTATGTCATACGGTAGGCAAACAGGCAAGCGGGCCACCTGATGGAAAGTGGTCACCACTGCCTATAGACATTAGCAACACCAAGAGTATCGCTAATGCGTTGCCCACCTCTATAACACGTTGCTCTGGCAGCAAAAAGCAAATTATTAATATTAATTGTTAGAAGCACTACTTTATTATTCGAGCTCTTTCGTGCGACTGTATGATGCGCAATTGGGTGTACATGTAGACGCTCACGATCTACGGCACGCATTCCTTTGACATACCGACCATTTGCCGATTACACACGATTACAGGCGAAGCAAGCCGTGTGGTGACTGGCAGAGTAGAATAGCACCCACCCCTTACACTCGTGGGTGTCGTCCAAGACGACTAATGTTTTCGAATCTCCGTAGATTGTAAAATGGGCAGCAGCGTTTTCCATTGGTATATTTATAACACTGCGATCTCTAACCCGCCTACCAAGCGTGGAGATTACGGCAATAACGTCCCCTTTCGTGGGAGAGGCCATAAGTCCTGCAGTGAATTGTTATGGGCTGTGATGATGCTGATGATGACAGGCGATGATGGCCACTCCCAGACGATTGCCTATCTACACAATCGTGCGTGCCTGTACTCGCCCATCATTGACCATTGTGAAAAGGCGCTTTAGAAAGCCTCACATCGTATATGATGATGGATGGTGGCGGCCGCCTACCGCTTGAGAGAAAGCTAAGTCCTACACCTTAAAACCTATAGGAATCCTTAGCATAGCAAACGGCCGTTAAAAACCGTTAGTACGGCAAACCGACGCTAGATGGCGCTGCTGTGCGACCGTAGTTTTTCATATGTTCTACATCACGCTAACGATTTGTCTCCATTGCATACAACGGGGTGCACTATCCAACTTCTTGTCCACTAGGTCTTCGGCATCCTGTCCATGACCTGTGGCTATTGAAACCGCCGCCTCACCTCGTATATGATGGTGGAGTGCTCAAGATGGCGGAGGTCGAACATCCGCACGGAGCCGTCGGCGCCCACCGACGCGAACATGTCGCGGCCGCCGCCCGCGCGCGAGAACGCTATGTCGTACACCTCCTAAGGGACGGACACGAATCATCAACAATTATTGCACTATTCGTCATCATCCTTAAGGGCGCATTTTCATTAGTCGATAAATCGGTCGTTAGCCCGAATTCGGGGACTTCGCGCATGCGGGCTAACGACCAATGAAATTCATCGGTCGATTCAATGCGTGCGGGGACTTACCGCATTCGGGATAACGACCAATGAAATTAGTCAGTCGATAACTTGGTAGATACAAAGCATTCGGGGACTCCCTCATAGCACCTCGGTCATTAGACGTCATCAGTCAACACGGTTCTTTCGCACCTTGCATGCGGACGCTAACGACAAATGTAAACGGTTCCCCGCATGCGGGTCCTATGGCATGCGTTACAGAAATCTCCCGTACCCCGCATACGGGCGCTAACGACCAATGAAAATGCGCCTTAACTGAGGCAGCTGAACATTCCACAAGGATGAATCAAAAGTACAGGTTTTAAGACTTACGTGGTTATTTACTACACTTTCATCCCACATGTTAGTGTTGTATACCACGATGTTTCGACGAAGATGCATGCGTCATGGTCCCGAGTAGTCTCAAAGAATATCGAGGTAATAACAACATTAACTGTACTGACATGCTGCGGCGTATGTGCGGAGTTACGCGACTCGACCGAGTACATTCGTGGCAGCCTTGGCGTGAGCGATTTCGCGAATATGATCGAGGAGGCTCGCCTGCGCTGGTTTGGTCACGGGTTGCGTAAGCTGTAGCTATACGTGGAAATAGGTGCCTGAACCTGCCGGTATCAGGAAAGAGGCCCCGTGGGCGACCCAAGAAGCGATGGATTGACATCGCTGAGTCGGATGCGAGAGATAAGATAACTAGTTAAGTGGACGCTGGCAGAAGCGCTAGAACGATGATGATGAGTTCAAATAGTGTGTTGTAGCGTTTAAAGGAAAGGCAAAGGTCACTAGATCCATACAGCCATGGCCTCAATCTAAATTTTAGTTTTTTTTTTCATACGGTAGGCAAACAGGCAAGCAGGCCACCTGATGGAAAGTGGTCACCACTGCCTATAGACATTAGCAACACCAAGTACAAGTACATCCATAAACTTATATTTCTTGTTCAAGAAATTTAAATTGTAGTGCCTAATCAGACCTCCAGCCAGCCTACCTTGTCATGAGCTATAAGCTGAGTCTTCACATGGCCGGAGACCTCAGACACGCGTCCCATCACCTGCCCAGTCTCCAGTCCCCAGATGGTGCAAGTCGTGTCTATGGAGCTGGTCCCAATGAGGTTTGGGTCCACCTCGTTCCAGTCGAATGAGGTGAGCGGTGCGCAGAAATCTGAGTTCTTGTTGTTGTTCAAGACGCACTCGAATAGTGTGTACGGCTCTCCGAACCGCCAGATGCGGAGATAGTCGCCTGGAAAGACAATTATTTATAACTAGTGGACCTGTAGACTAATGACGCAACTCTGTTGCTAACAATTCTTTGATTTCAATGATTGCAATTGTTACTTTTGCGATTACGAATCATCGATTTAATAAAAAAAAAAACATTTTGGTGTTAATGTCCCTGTTGTGCTCTCGCGCACGAGGGCCCGGGGTCCGCCTTGACCATGATCCAGGATTTGGCAGGTCAGGTAATTACAGTGGACCGACTGCCATCTGACCTCCATGACCCTGCTACCAGGGGAACCTGACCAGATTGGATCATGGTTACATTCAGTGCAGGTTTCATCAAGATGTTTTCCCTCACCGTAAGAGCATCGGTTAGTATTCAACTAATGTACATAACTCAGAAAACAGTCATTGGTACATGGCCGGAGCGGGATTCGAACCCGGGACCTCTGGCTTACGAGTCGGATACTCTGACCGCTCGGCCACCGACGCTCATATCATCGATTTAATAGATTTGCTTTATAACAATAGAACTTTTTTAGCAACTGAACCAATGAAATCGATGATACGTAATCGTAAAAGTCACAATTTCAATCATTGAAATGAGAGAAATGTTAGCAACATAGTTCCGTAATTAGCATACTGGCGCAACTTCTTTCGGGTGGCGTGTTACCCCTACCCTACATCTACTCTACACCTACCATACCTATTTTATCCCTACCTACCCTTTTTTTTTTGCTATAAACCTTCCTCTCGATTCTCTCCATCTATTGTTGGAAACCGCATTAAAATCCGTTGCGTAGTTTAAAAGATCTAAGCATACATAGATACATAATAGGGACAGATGGCAGGAATTAACTTTGTCACTTTCTGCAAATTTTTGTGATTTTAATAAAGTGAGAAATTTTAAAAGGCTGTGCTCTTATCGACACGGCGCTATGTTTCTTGCTTGTTGCATCATAGAATGAAAATTTATATATTTATAAATGGCAAGAATTTTCAGACCAATTTTAATGGTATATATGGTGATTAGATATCACTCCATTTTGCCTAATTATGCAGCAACACCGCACACTCTTCAAATTGACATTACAACACCATCTTTAATTACAAACTTAACTAATAAATACCCTGTATAAGACAACACTAGATGTTTCATTCATAGATAACCAATTCATAAACATCCATGCAAAGTACTTATCTGTAACCCAAATAAATAAACAAAGGCCTGCTGAAAGAGATTTCTTCTTTGAAATAAGTAGTGCCTGTTGTGCCTGTCTTTCATTTTGTAATATCTGTGTACTATTTATTCTGTGCAATAAACTGTTAAATAAAGAAACAAATTGATGACTTACCACTGGTGGCGAGCAAGTCAGGATACACTCCTTTGCTGTCAGGTATCCACATTATTTTAGTGGTGGGGTACGGGTGGTCAAATGTGCTTTTAGCACTGAACTCACTTGTCTCTTCATCTAGTGATATTATTTGAACCTGCAGAATGTTTAGAAAATGTGTCAAATTACCTCAATTATTGTATCTAGATATTATTAGGTATGTAGTGTCGGTGGCCCAGTGGTTAAGGTGTCTGATTCGTAAGCAAGAGGTACCGGGTTTGAACCCCAGTGTGGCAATGTACCAATAAGGGAAAACATTGTGATAAAACCTGCATATTCAGGCTGTGTAATCAAGATCCCTGGTCAGGTTTCCCTGTTAACAGGCTCATCGAGGTCAGATGGCAATTACTCAGAATAGAGTCGTTGGTACGGGTGGCCCTGGGGTTCAAACCAAGGAACGAGTCAGATCCCTTAACCATTATGCTCCCTGGTGGTGTGGCTGGGGTAATAAAAATGTTCAGAATAAAGAACTCTCTACATTTCTTGTACTTCTTTCATCAAATAGAAAAAAACCTTGAGTATGTTTATATTGCTAAATCTGAATTGCTATGTCTTGTAATAATGACGGTGACTATAGCACAGGAGTTTCTTCTCCTATTTTAGTTACCAGATTTCTGATGTAACCACTAACAAATACTGTTTTAAGCTTATAAGTATAGACGTAAGAATACCTACCCTGTATAAGTATTTACACAAATAAATATTATTATAATTTATTAATTATTAATTAATCAAATAAAAAGAAATACCTTATTATTGTATTCTTCAACAAAGCTGCCCAGTGCAAGTCTGAATCTTTTGTCTGGGCGTACTGACCAGTTCATGGAGTAAAGCGGCCATGGCGCCTGATACCTGGAAGATTATTTGCTATATAAATATCACATCCAGACTCACATCATTTAAATACAGATCTAGTGGAACAAGTGCACTATGAAATTAGAAATTCCAAAACAAGTATTGAAAATTAAGTTACAGCTATTTAAGATAGACATCTTATAACACAGATATGAGTGAGAGGTTCACTGGAATAGCTGGATTATAATTAGATTTAGGTCATAAATGATGATAACACAGTGCACTGTGAAAATAGGTCAATAGTTTATAGGCTAGACTTTGTTTAGCTCTTAGTCCGAGTGCGGAATATTAACACTTACTTGTATATTTCCTTGCGTTTCGTACTTGAACTGGTGGTACTCGAGCTACTATGTGGCATTGACATGATGCTACTCTCTAAATGAAGCTGAAAACATGAGATGAAAAATATACTAAAAATAACTTGTACCACTACGTTAGGCTTCAAAACAACTTAAACTGGCATTTTATGCAAAATTTTAAGACGCATATTATTTAAATAAACACTCAGTGTGCGTAGAAAAGCGATTAATTGCACTTTTTATCGATGGGTACCACGTAACAGGATTTTCTATTTTACCTCGTTATATTGATGTTCTAGTCAGTAATGTAGACTAATGAGCAAAATTTAAGTATTACAAAACTCCTAGTATAGATAAATTTAACTAGACAATATTTAATTAACAATTTTTAGTGAAATTGATAAATTCACGTGTGATAGTAAACACAAGCATTTTCCGATAAAATTGACAATTTTGACAGTGACAGATGCAAGCTTGACGTTTGTCAAATCAATGTTGCCAGTTGTGTTATGAACAGTGTTACCAGCAGTAGTTTCGAAAAAAGTACGTCTTGGCTCTTGAAATAGTCCGAAAATGGCTAGAAAGGTACGGTTTGCCGTACTTCAAAATTAAACGGCGATAAGACATTGATCGCAGGTGGTGCCTGTGAGCAAAAACATAGCAAAATTTGTCAAAATTAACCTTTTCTTTCCTTACTTTGCGGTATTTTGCGGACAGGAAAGGCAAAGTGACGGGCAGTCACTTTGCCTCTCAGCAATTTTTTTTTATTTTGGGGTTTAACGGCAAAAACGTACGAAAAAGTACGATATCGAGCAAAGTACGCCAAAGGTACGACATACAGTCAATAGTACGTATATCGTACCAAAAGGTACGATCTGGCAACGCTGGTTATGAATAAACAAACATAAATTGCCAGTTGCCACAAGAAAATAATCATCACAGCCCGTAACAGTCCACTGCAACCTGGGCCTTTCCAACGAAAGGGGAGGTTATTGCCATAATCTCCACGCTTGGCAGGCGGATTGGAGATCGTAGTGTTTAAATGTAACCTGTTTAAATCAGCCTGTACGAGATTAGTATGGCTCTCAAACAGCTTAAGAACAACAAGGCGCCGGGTGATGATGGAATTACGGCTGAGCTTCTGAAAGCTGGTGGCAAACCTGTGCTTAAGACCCTTCAGAAGCTGTTCAATTTCGTCATCCTCGAGGGCAAAACGCCGGAAGCATGGCACAGAAGCATAGTCATATTGTTCTTCAAGAAAGGTGATAAGGCTCTCTTGAAGAACTTCAGACCAATATCGCTGCTGACCCATGTCTAATATAAGCTGTTTTCGAGAGTCATTACGAATCGTCTCGCACGCAGGTTTGATGACTTCCAGCCTCCCGAACAAGCCGGATTCCGAAAAGGTTTTAGTACCATAGACCACATACATACGCTGCGGCAGGTTGTACAGAAGACCGAAGAGTATAACCGGCCATTATGCTTGGCGTTTGTGGACTATGAGAAAGCCTTCGATTCGATCGAAACTTGGGCGGTGCTCCAGTCTCTACAGCGGTGCCAAATTGACTATCGATATATCGAAGCACTGAAGTGTTTGTACGAAAACGCCACTATGTCAGTTCGTCTCCAGGACAAGACCACAGAACCTATTCAGCTGCAGCGAGGTGTTAGACAAGGTGATGTCATATCACCGAAGTTGTTCACCGCTGCACTGGAGGATATCTTTAGGCTTCTGGACTGGGACGGACTTGGCATCAATATTAACGGCGAGTACCTCACGCACCTCAGATTTGCTGACGATATCGTAGTCATGGCTGAAACCCTGGAAGACTTGGGCAAAATGCTCGATGACCTCTGTAGTGCCTCTCAACAAGTAGGTCTTAAAATGAACATGGACAAGACGAAAATTATGTCGAATGTCCATGTTGTGCCTACTCCAGTCACAGTTGGAGGCACTCCACTTGAAGTTGTTGACGACTATACATACCTAGGACAAATAGTCCGGCTAGGTAGGTCCAATTTCGAGAAAGAGGTCAATCGACGAATCCAACTCGGTTGGGCAGCGTTCGGGAAGCTACGCCACATATTTTCGTCCCAATTACCGCAGTGTCTGAAGACGAAGGTCTTTGACCAATGTGTGTTGCCAGTGATGACTTACGGATCTGAAACGTGGCCACTCACTATGGGCCTTATAAGAAAGCTCACTGTTGCCCAAAGGGCAATGGAAAGAGCTATGCTCGGAGTTTCTTTGCGCGATCGAGTCAGAAATGAGGAGATCCGCAAGCGAACCAAGGTCACCGACATAGCTCTAAGGATTGCCAGACTGAAGTGGCAGTGGGCAGGGCACATAGCTCGAAGAACAGATGGCCGATGGGGCAGTAAAGTTCTCGAGTGGCGACCACGTACCGGTAGACGCAGCGTGGGTAGGCCTCCTACAAGGTGGACCGACGACCTGGTAAGGATCGCAGGTACCAGCTGGATGCGAAAAGCACAGGACCGGTCTTTGTGGAGATCTCTGGGGGAGGCCTATGCCCAGCAGTGGGCGTCTTCTGGCTGATATGATGATGATGATGATGAAATGTAACAAGGGAAAATGCTGCTGCCCATTTTCCACGCTACGGAATTTTGGTCTTTTGCCTCGAAAACATTAGTCGCCTTGTACGACACCCAATGTGTGGTGTTGACTCATTGACATCTTGCAGACCCCTATTTCTGTATCATAATCTGTTAACAGTCCCGAGTATATACATCTACGAGATATGTGTATTTGTAAAAAGCCATCTGTACTTATTCACTAAAGTCTCAGATACAACTGCCTTCAATACAAGGTTTCCTGGTCGATTGGTGGTCCCTAATCAGTCAACCACACTCTACAGCAGAAACAGTTACTCAATGGCCATTAAAATTTATAACCGCCTCGACAATAATTTGAAATTATTGCCAATAAATATATTCAAACAAAAATTAAAAAAATGGTTGATTCAAAGTTGTTTTTACAGCCTTAATGAATTTTTTGAGTCGTTTAAGCGAGGATGTTAAATAAGGATGTAACACAATGACAATAATATTGACATCCTAAAGATTTTATGACATAAGTGCAATAAGATATTAATTTGGTAATCATAATTAACTGTTGTGATAATATGAATATATTAATTGCTGATTGACATATTTTTTGTAATATTTTGACTGTTGTGACATTTTTAATTTATATAATTTATTAATTCTGATTGACATTCTTATATATTCTATGTTAATGATTATATGGGTAAATACTGTTGTGAAATTTAAACATTTGTAAGCTATGAATTTTGTTGCTGAAATTAAACAAATTAATTTAATTTAATTGTTACTCTCTAAATATTGCATGCCAGATTCTGGTAAAGTGTGTGAACCGAAAATTATAATTTTAACAACTATTGTATTCCTACCACATTTTGAGCAATAAATGATATTCTATTCTATTCTATTCTATTCTATTCTATTCTATTCTATTCTATTCTAATTTATTCTATTCTATTCTATTCTATTCTATTCTATTCCCACGAGTGTAAGGGGTTGGTGCTATTCTACTCTGCCGGACACCACACGGCACTGTACTTATATTAATTCATAGAAGGTGTTCACTAAGATCCAGCCGGTACAAAGTGAATGGAAAACGTAAGAATGTAAAATACGGAACTCGTATCAGTATAAAAAATAAATATTTTTAACAAAACTGCAACACTCAACACGGGGTCTGCCTTGACCATGATCCAGGATTTGGTAGATCAGGTAATTACAGTGGAGCGAGTACCATCTGACCTGCGTGGCCCTGCTGTTAACAGGGGAACCTGACCAGATTGGATCATGGATTCAGTCGCATAATTACGACTGAAGTACAGTAGGCTAATTTTGTAACTCTGTTGCAAACAATTCTGATTTCAATATGTTGCTTTTGCGATTGCGTATGATCGATTTTTGAGTTTATTGTAATAGAACTGTTTTAGCAACTGAACCCATGAAATCGATATAACAGAATCGCAAAAGTAACAATTTCAATCATTGAAATCAGAGAATTGTGGGCAATAGCGTTATGTAGTTAGCCTATTGGTTTCATCACGATGTTTTCCCTCACCGTAAGAGCATCGCTTAGTGTTGAACTAATGTACATAAAGTGCGCTCTACATGTTCGCCGAAACTTCCGGCAAAGCTATTGCCGGGACTTTGGTCGACTCTACATTCTCGCCTATTAGGGATGTGGAGGGTGTCAAAACGCGCGACATTATATTGATTCATCGGTGTAATATCGCTAATCTGCTGTAAACAGGGTCACAGAGGTGATGGCAGTTGCTCTACTGTAATTACTTAATCTACTAATATCCTGGATCATGGTCAAGTGTACCCCGAACCTGTTACGGGAAAAACGCTAGGAATATAAATATAAAATCGATCGAATCGAGACAACAACAAACGATCTCTACTTTGTCTATGAAATAGGCGAGACATGCCAAACATGCACGGGACTACACGAATACTCCCTCTACATTCTCGTGTTCCCGCGGAACTGTCCACATGTGGTGTGCGCTGAAAAGAGTCATTAGCGAAACATGGTTTTACAGTCTGTCATCGCCATAGAAATCAAAACCACAGGGCAGGTCCTCCTAACGGAGTAAGGAGTTTGATTCGTCATAAAGAGACAACAGTGGTCCATTTGTTGTTAGTAAATCTTTGTCTGTGTTAATAAAATTTTCTATATTAAAGGTATTTTTAAGAATAGATATCGTCAGCAGCGGGCGGGAGTACCCACATAACAGGGCTCTCTATTCTAGCTGAAATGCATCAGCAGTCGTACCGCCGATCTCCGATAGTAGGTACGCCTCCAAGGACCAATTGCAGCAAGCCAGAGCCAGAGCTGATGCGATTGGTTTAACTAATTTACTCATTTGATTTAATTATAATTTACTGTACTCACCTTAGGTTCAGGATGTAATGTGAAACCGTATAAAGTGCTGTCTATGTCTAGTGCTGTCCAGTATCCCTGTAGTATTAGTCTGTATTTGCATCAAAATAGCGACCTACTGTCGAAGATAGGCGGTACTACTCCAGGAGGCTTTTACTGCTGGCGCGGCGGCGATCAAAGCGGAGCCCGAGCCCGCGCGCGCGAGAGCAGAACCTTTATAGCCAAGATCTAGGTATCTATATCTACCTATAGAAAACAGTTATCACGTGGTTAGCATTAGATTTAATTTTATGTCATGTGGACAGTGAAGTATTTTATGATTAGGTACATATGCCTACGCCCTTGTCTAAGTAGGTACCAACGCAAGCCTATATGGGCCACATTCCCCAAAACCGATCGCAGCGGCGGCCTGCCATTAGCCAGCGAGACACACAATTGCGGTCATAACGACCACGTTGAGTCATAACAGAGCCACATACGGGGCTGGAGGCGCATTCCTCTAACGACCTTATCATTCCACGCATGCTCTGAGCCCCGGTTAAGGACATAGCTTTCTTTCTTACGTCAGCAGCTTAGGGAGTGATATAATTCACTTGCTTTGCGCAAGCGCATGCCCGTTTAAAACTGGACTAGCTGGGCCGGTAAGCAATCACTTTATTTCGTAGTATTCGTATCGTAATTTGCTTTACTTGTATATTGACAAATGTATTGCCATGTCGCAGTGCGAGACGTATTACTTAACACTCTTTATTAACTAGGTGATTACGGTGTGGGGTGTGGTTTGTTACTTTTGTCTCAAGTATCTGATGTATGAGTGTCGAAGGAGCGTCGGTGGTGCCGAATGTCGAAGGTGCCGTTTCGAATTCCAATGACTCTTTTCTGACGTTTTTTTTGATGACCTTTCAGTTGGTTAAACTTCCACGCAGAGGTCCCGGGTTCGATTCCCGGTCGAGTGTAAATTGAAATGATGGCCTTTAATTTCTGTTACGGGTCTGGGTGTTATCCCTTTCCTTTGTTATCTTTTGGGAGTAGATTTTACCACATCTTGGACGTGACAGTTAATAAGTCTGCGATACACGCTCCTGCGTAGTAGTAGTAGTAGTACTAGTAGAAAGGCATCCTAGGGGGGGTAGAAAGGCCATATTAGCGTTTCATATATGATTCATTTTAATTTGTCACAAACTTATCTGCAGCGTTGCTGTTGCATGATGGTCATTAATAATGGCGTAGCAACTTAGTTTCAGTTTTGGCCACCGCACAATATGAAACAATCATCATCACAGCCCGTAACAGTCCACTGCAGGACTTAGGGCCTCTCCCACGAAAGGGGAGGTTATTGCCATAATCTCCACGCTCGGCAGGCGGGTTTGAGATCGCAGTGTTTAAATGTAACAATGGAAAATGCTGCTGCCCCTTTTCCAGACTACGGAGACTCTTGATCTTTTGCCTCGAAAACATTAGTCGCCTTGTACGACACCCATGAGTGTAAGGGGTTGGTGCTATTCTACTCTGCCGGACACCACACGGCCAATGATGAAACAATATGAAACGCAAATGTGGTTCTTTTAGACCCCCAGATGATGTAGATGAAATATTATCCATCTGGCGACGGCGTCAAAGTGAACCGAGTGCTATATAAATATTATTTATTTTAAATTTTCCGAAACGTTGGACTACTTCGTCTAAAAGAAATGAATTTGAATTGTAAAAAATGCCTGCTGTATGGCACTTTGGAATCACGAAAATCTGTAAAGGCTTAAACATTGGTCTAATATGGCCATGGACTAAATTAAGTTTGGTGGGGAAGGAGGGAATAATAACACACAGGCCCGGAATTAAATTAAAAATGCTTCGTTTTCGTTTTTGTCCTGCAGGTATCTCTTTGTATAGGTATATTTAGGCTATAATGGGTACCCTGTTTTTTTCCCATTGGAAATCTAATAATGACCTATTGAGAACTTCTTTCTCGTTGAGAAATAGTGTTTCCATATTCCGACGTCATCATCAGACCAGCTCCATGGTATCATAGTCATGCAATGTCAAGTTACATATCCAATGTCAGCTCAATTGAGCGGAAAGTGGGTCAAATTTGGCTTGCAAGTTTTGCCACTTACATAGATTACTCATACAAACATAGCAAGTAAAATAAAAGCTTGTAAAAAGGGCGTGACTCAACGGGTACAAAGGTACCCAATGCTCATGATTGAAATACGACATTAGATTACTATTAATCACATATTAATCAGGGTTATTGTTTAATTACGGCGCGCGTGTTAGGTCAAGGCGCTGCACACGTGGCCGCCATTATTCATATTATGACACTCTTGTATTAACAGCTAATAGGTACCTATTAGCTTTAATACAAGCTACCTAGTTTAATATTAGCAGGAAAGCGGACCGGCAGAGGCCGGGATAAACGCTAGGGCGATAATGATGAGGTATTAGCTTGGGGGAGGACGTTCTTTATGCTGTGGTACTAGGTGGTAACTAGGTAAGAGCCTCGGCGGTCTAGTGGTTAAGATATTCGACTTGTAAGCGAGAAGTAGGTACATTCGAATCGCACTACGGCCATTACCAATGACTCTTTTCTAAGTTCTGTACATTAGTTGAATGCTAACCGATGCTCTTACGGCGAGGGAATATCGTGATGAAAACTTTATATTTGGTGTTATCATGATCCAATCTAGTCAGATTCCCCTGATAGCACAGGCACGCAGGTCAGTCGCCGTATTCACAATGATTCGAAACCGTTTCCGAACGATTCGACACGAAATTCATGAGCGGCGAATCCGTGTCGATCGATTCGAAAACTGTTATTCAGAATCCCGATAGATTCCACGGAAACTCTACTCTCTCTAATATATAAAAAATCATTAAAATTAACTGAAACCACATTTTCCTAAGAACTTTTGCGGGGTCCTTTGTCGATTCCGTATCCGAATCCGATTTCCGAGCCATTGTGAATACGGCTACTGATGGTCAGAGGTCGCTCCACTGTATTTATCTGATCTGTCACATCCTAGATCATGGTCAATTAACGCCAAGATGATTATTTTTATTACTAATTACTAACAGTACCGTTGATCGTGTGGTGTCAGACAACAGAAAATGGTCTATCTGAATGTGGCGTATCTCCGCAAACTATGAACCGCCTCGTCTCATGCTCGGCGTGTCCTAAACTTGCACAATGGAGGATTTGTTCGAGGCCAGCCGAATACTGGGCGAACAAATTGTAAGTGGGAGTCGAGTCCATCGATTCGATAGTAGCATTCAACGTCAGGCTACCCGAATCATCGTACTACTAATGTTTAACGTTTATTTCAGACATTACCGTCTATACGTAATATAAAACAAAGTCGCTTCCCGCCTTCTGTCCCTACTTGTATCTATGTACGGTTAGATCTTTTAAAACGGATTTGTAATGCGGTTTTCAACAATATATAGAGTGATTCAATAGGAAGGTTTATAAGCAAGAAAATAAAGGGTAGGTAGGGGTAAATTAGATGTCCGCGAACAAAGTCATGCCGGGTTCACTAGTAAAACAAAGTTACACAGGCAAGCCCATATTTTGTTAGTATAAGTATTAAATCTAAGTGTTAGTATGTCTACAACTTCCTAATTTTCCCTTTTTTATTAACCCTGTAAAATCTCAGTGGAATTGAAATTACTGGAACATGTGGTGGCGGTGACGGGGCAACGCTGGGTCGCTGTTAGCCAGGCTCCGAACCTGATGGTGCGCTGGACATCTCTTTGGTTGTATCCTCAGGAGTACTACAGAAGCTGCGACCATCTAGGTTGGCACTGCGGAGATCGGGGAGTATTTTGAGGAGGGCTAGCTTCTGCTGCCGAGTTTTACCTCCGGCACCGTTTCTACTACACGTCACAAATTAAAGTTACATCCGTTACACACCTGGATGAGTGGTGGTACACTAGAGTGCCTAATTCTGCAATAATTAGCTAGTATAGTACGTGTGAGTAGTAGAGCGCGAAAACAGGACAAGTGAAAACAGGACCATGAACGGTCTTGTGTTTTTCTTACGCGGGCGGCGGTGATTACTTACCATCAAGTGGGCCGCTTGCTCGTTGGCCTCCCTCTTTATAAAACAAACCTCTTCCACTGAGGGGTGTCGTACAAAATCATAAGTATCTTAAAGGCAGACAGTTACCTTCTAGAGTATCCGGGAAATCCTTCACTAATGTTATAAATGCAAAAGTAGGCCTAACTAACTCACTCTGCCTGTCTGTTGTGTTTTCACGCATAACCAGATGAAAAGATTTGCATATTTTAACCTAGGGCTTACCGCAACACTGTTCATAGTCACTACAATTGTGAATTTAATTTCCACTTTGCAAAAGCTCTATACCTACCAAGCTGTTAAAACCAACATCTAAATACCTAGGTATGTAGCTAGGTAACTTATAAAAATCTCATGAGCCACTGGGGCCTTTCCTCGCAAAGGTCACGGGTCGTGACCCTGGCTGCTCCGCGCATTGTGCGGCTAATCAGATCGCCAGAGGTCACTTCCCTCTGACGCGGTCACATAGCCACATAAAGGAGTTATTATCTTAGTGAGTAATTTGGATTGGCAAGATAATAGTGGCGGCCTTGCGACCAGCTGTGGCTTCTAAGTAGAGATGGGTAGTCAATTGTGCCAGCTCGGTTCCTGAGCTGGACGAGATGTGAGCTAACTCACTGCTTAGAAACACATGCAATGTAGTTAAAAAATTGCTCGCTTTTCCAAAAAGTTATGCCTACATGACGAAGCCGTTACAAAAAGTTGGCGTCCTACACTAAAAAACCTTCATTGCTTGATTTTTTTTTATATCAAATATTTCTATAACGCAAATTGTAATTTATGACTCACTTCTACACCACTTCACCTTGCTGTGTATCCGGCAGAGTAAAGTGCGCCGTTTGTACTCGACTATGGGTGGGACGTAAAAGGAAATATCCTTTTACGTTGCCCAGCTTTACTACTATAGGTAACAAGCTGGGTCTTATGTAGAACGAAAAATGGGCAGCAGCGTTGTCTAAGCACTGCGACCACAACAGCATTCCCAAAGAGGGTTGACGTCAGACAAACCAAAGTATAGTCCGACAGACATGTTTCTTACAACATGACTCAAGAACGAGAAACATGGTCATTCATCACAACCCACAACAGTCCACTGCAGGGCTTAGGGCCTCTCCCACGAAAGGGGAGGTTATTGCCATAACCTCCACGCTTGGCAGGCGGGTTGGAGATCGCAGTGTTATAAATATATCAATGGAAAACGTTGCTGCCCATTTTCCAGCCTACAGAAACATGTTGTGCCTACCCAATGCGGACCCCATCTAGTGCAGAGGGATGGTGACGTATACAGCAATTCGAGACTGTGTGCTTGGTCAGTTGCTGTGTTGACACAAGGACGGGTGAGTTGCCCATCTCTACGAGTAAATGGATAAGGTGGGCCGGCCGATGTGTCTCGCGGTGCGCCAATGCAAATGGTGCGGTTTTGAACACTATTTTAAATTGCTCTTTGTGTTGCCAAACCTAGGTAAGTAGGTACTGTGGTTGCAGGTCTGAAGTAGGATGTCTTACAAAATGTTGCGATGTTACTCGGCTTTACGTATATCTGTCGCAGCCGGATGGTTAAATTAGCCGTTTAGTTGAACTAGATCGTTCGTTAATCAACTATTCAATGGAACGGATCTCCAAATTCTATCCTCTTTGATTGTAATCCATAATAGGTATTGGAGGTAGGTATCATTAGAAATGGGCATTACATTTGTAAAAGATAAAATACATAGTCGATCACTGTGGAAGGAGGAGGCCAGAAATGGCCTACGTCTGGCCTACCTACGTCTGGGGCTGAAATGATGAATTTAATTTATTTAAATATCTTGCGATCACCAAACCGATGTAGTTGAAGCAAGATTAAGAACACTCTCTATTAAACTAATTATTACTTAACAAAATACAATCATAATCGGTTTATCGGTTTGTTAGCTACGATGCCACAGAGAGATACGTTAAAACATACTTCTGTTTACGACACGATAGATAAAAAAATAAAAATTGGTCACCAAAAATTCTAAACACGCACTTTAACCTGTGTTTTAATTATAAAGATAAACAGTAACTGATATTTATCATGTAATATGTACAAATTTACTAAAAAAACGAGCAGTTCTCACAGTCAGTCGCCATATTGCGCGTACGCTCTCGATACCAATCTATGCGCCTTGAACTTTAGTAAATCAGTTAACGTTACATATCCTGACTAGAGAACAGTTGTAATAAACTTAATTAACTATTTTATTCACCACCATATCCGCCATAAAGTGCCTAACACATAGTATCTACTCTGGTAAGGAACGAGCATATTCATACTTCTATATCTGCTAATATTCGTAATAGACGTCGTACGGCAGAAAGATGAAGTTTGGATGTTGGTATGGGCTCCGAAATTTTTGACAAATTACCTTAATATGTAAATGCTTCTGGATTTTTGTGATGTCAAAATATATCATGTCTATGTCTATGTCTGTTTAGTCATGATCTAATCTGGTCTGGTTCCCCTGGTAGCAGGGTCACGGAGATCAGATTGGAGTCGCTTCACTGTAATTACCTGATCTGCCAGATCCTGGATCATAGTCAAGGCGGATCCTGAGCCCTCGCGCGCGACAGTTCAACGGGACATAAACGCCAAAGATGACTACCTGATGATAATCAGGCGAAGGACATACGCTACTTTTTATCTCCAAAAATATATACGAAGAGAATAAAGAAGGGAATACTATACATAGAATGGAATAAATGTATTAAACAGGTAGTAATAACATCAAAACTTCGGCTCTATACCCGTGACATCACTAAGAAAAAGAAAGAACAAATTTTGTTTCTCAATCTTTTTATTGAATAAAACCGTTAGCGCAGTCCAAGCTCAGATAGTACACCTTCACCTTCACCAAATAATTTAATAATAATACTTTTCTGAAGTCCTCATATCATACCTCGAGTCCTGATCTTCAAGTCCCTCTAAGTGGGCAGACCAAAAGAACAGTGGTTCTCTGTTAGTTACATCAGACTGTTTGCAAACAATCCTCATGTATATGGCTCTCATGACGAAGATGACTACGGAGATGGCTCCGGCGATGAGGATGACGTGACAGAGCTGCAGCGGGAGGTTTCCAAAGGGACGGTATCCGTGAGTCTTGATGTATATACCTCGCTTCAACCGGTACAGGCGGGTTGGCTTCTTGAAGATCATCCGATCGTAGTGGCTCATCTTTGCTCGTGTAAACTTCATACACGCTATTGATCTGGAAATATGAAAATGTTGTTGAATTCTAACCGATGCTCTAACGGTGAGGAAAACATCGTGATGAAACCTGCACATTCAGGCAACTGAATTTGTAACTATGATCCAATCTGGTCAGGTTCCCCTAGCAGCAGGGTCACGGAGGTCAGATGGTAGTCGCTCCATGGTAATTACCTGATCGCCAAATCCTGGATCATGGCTCGTGTTTAAGAGCACTACCGGGACATTAACGCAAAGATGATTATTTTTTATTTTATTGATCTGGAAATGGAATAGTTCTGTTACAACAGAGAAAGCTGCAGGGAGAGAATTCGATACACAAGAAGCGTAAGTACATAATGCATTCATTCCCTTACCACCCTTATACCAGATATCC
This sequence comes from Blastobasis lacticolella, assembly GCA_905147135.1. Lineage (NCBI taxonomy): Eukaryota > Metazoa > Arthropoda > Insecta > Lepidoptera > Blastobasidae > Blastobasis > Blastobasis lacticolella. Next base: position 1,125,149 of record LR990041.1, read on the forward strand.
GCACGAACCGTTTTGGTTTGACATTTCTATATGCGGCTAAAGGAATGAAATACTTTGCTCTGTTAATGTCCCCCCAAACGTACAATCTTGACCCCAAGGTAAAGTGAACCGGATATTTCTAGACAGGTATGTCCCATCAGGTGAGATGGCGGTCAAATGGCTGCCTAGTTCACCATCACCTCAGCTGTTGGACGTCCATTGCTTAACATGGCCTTTTCCGGCACCTTCTACACCGATCAATCTGTGTCTCTGGCATCCATCGGCATCGTCAATACAAATTTGCTCGTACGCGGCGGCATCGTTCCTGATAGCCCTAGCTTAAAGCTATAAGTGGAAACTTTTACCTGTCCTAACAGCGTTGAGGTTTGATACACAACAGGTACAGGGACCGTAGTATCACCAGGGTAACGAGGATCACGCCCACCCACGCAGCGACTTTAGACACCTGGGAGCCAGACAAAGAAATTCTCAAGCACAACAAGGAATTACCAATTAAGAAATGGAACACGTTACCTACGAGTGTGTTCCCAGATCATTATAATCTAGACGCCTTCAAGGCTAGAGTGAATAGGCTGTTCCTAGACAGGTATGCTCCATCGTCGGCCGCATCGTCATTTACCATCAGATAAGATGGCGGCCAAATGCCTGGCCCTATAACCCTGATTTAAAACTCACTCATACAAAAGACATCAACGCGCACATATTCACTTTATTAGTTAAATAGCAGACATCAGACTTCACATCAACAGCCTATAATAGCCCACTGCTGGACTTGAGTCTAGTTCTGTTTTGAAACATATTGTACAGTTAGCCATTTTGTAAAAGTTTTAATCCCATTATCGCACCACCCGCCGCGGGCTGGGTACTCATCTCCATCACGTGGGGTGTCCACGCGAGTTTCGATAGAACGTTTCTCGCTCGTACGATTTGGATGTGGAATGAGCTCCCAGCCACAGTGTTTCCTTTGGACTATGACGTGGGATCGTTCAAGCGGTATATTAGAGGTATCCTTACAGGTGGGAAACGCATTGGTAGCACTCCTGGTGTTACTGATGTCCATAGGCAGCGGTGACCACTTTCCATCAGGTGGCCCGCATACCTGTTTGTTTGCCGTATTAAATAGAAAAAATTCAATTTTATGTCGCGGGTAGAAGCTAGTGTAAAACACAAGTTTTTTTTTATATTATCCGGCAGACAAACAGGCATGCGAGCCACCTGATGGAAAGTGGTCACCAATGCGAAGTTAGTGAAACTAAGAATGTCAAATATGAGTGCTACTCAACGAAGCAATCGCCAGCCTTTACGTTCAGGCGAATTTCCCGGCATGACTTGGCAGTTGCCACTTGAAAGCATTTCACTGGTCTCGAGACTATCTGTGGAAAGTAAAACAGCCTAGAATGACTTGTGGTGGCTACTCGCCATCATACCGGCTGATCCAATGGCATGATCAAATAGGCTTGATCAAGCCAAACTTACCGTGTATGGGGAGAAAATTTCCCGGTCAGTTTGCCTTGATAAAGCCTATTTGATCATGCTACTGGATCAAGCGGCTTGATGGTGCGAATGGTCACCATTATGTTTGCACTTGGCTTACGATAGCCCTTCCGTTACGCAAAATTTTAATAACTTGATTAGCCAATTTAATAGGTCATTCTGTCAAGCCTTTTGGAGTCCGCTAGGATAAGTATAATACCTACTACCTTGTTTATTTCTGCAAAGTGTTGTGTTCCGGTTTGAAAGTTAAAACAAAAGCGGACATAATCTATTGGAAGAGTGCTTGCGAGGCCGTTAACAAAAGTTAAGCAACGCACGCGGATAAATAGTGATGTGTGACTCTTTCATACTTTGAGGCTTATCGAACTTCAGCACCGCCACGAGCTCGTCACTCGTTAGGTTGGTTGACAAAGCGTGAAAGACCAAGGGCATTTTATTGACATCGACTGATTGAATTTTTAATTTCATATTGGCTGATTGTTTTAATTTCAAATGACATTAATTTATTAAATTTTTAATTTGTTTAATTAAATATGTACCTAATATTTAGTATGCCAAGAGACACAACATGGAGCCACTATTATATAAGACCACCTTTATGTTACCTATGATGACTAATAGAGGATTTGATTTGATTTGGATTCCACTAGCGACCCTGAGGCGCTATCCCAATGAGCAGTTTTCCAATAGGTATCTAAAGCATTCCTAACCACTCACTAGATGGCGCCCCGACAATTTTGGTAATTGATAATCGCTTCAAATAGTAAGAACCTATTTCAAGCGATTATAGCAGAATATAAACACTGGGTACGTTGTATTGGATAATGTTGTATTTGTCAATAGCTTTCAACCATTTTAGAGGTTATAATAATATTGGAACATAGTGCCAACTTCTATAAATATTTCTTTTTACACTTCGTTCAACCTTAATATAAACATTTTATTTTTAAGTCTAGTATCAGTTGGCTGCATGAAATCACTGCCACCATCATACAGAATATAAAAAGATTACCAAAATTGTAGGAGCGCCATCTATTGATGCTTTTTGAAACCAACTATCAATACCTACTGGAAAACTCCTCATTGACAACGGTGCAACCGTGGTCGTACGGGACGCCGCACGACCTCAAAACCGCCCGTCGCACGACCATGATCGTACGACCGTTGCTGACGTTGTACGATTACGACAGCGCCTGAGACCGATTGGCATCCCATGATGGTATTGCTTGATTATAGTCGATAACATACTTTGACTTTCCCATGGGCGTGTCTTCTCCACCACTTACACTTGTGGTGAACTGGGGTCAAACACGGATGTGGAGATATGTTGTCGGAATGTTGTCCAGCTGATGGTCGAGGGCATAAGAGTGTATCGCACTGGATGCATCCTGCGTCATGCTGTGCGGGCAGGTCCAGAGCAGGTTGCCCCATCTATGAACAAAATATGGCATCAGCAGACGATGAAGTTTTCTTAATGTCTAGAGAGGTATACGGTCAAGCGGTCCACCTAACGGAAAGTGGGCACGTTCGTCCAGTATCTTTTGAAGAATGATAACCTATAAAGCAAAGAAGAGTCTCTTATTTTTTTATAAAAGGGAGGCATACGAGCAAACAGATCACCTAATGATAAGTGATCACCGCCCAAGAACATTCACAACGCCACGGGTGTCGCGAATGCATTACCAGCCTATTACTCATTTCCTAGACATCAAGGAGTGTTTAGGAACAGCCTATTCACTCTAGCCTTGCAGGGGTCCAAATTATAATGATCAGGGAACACACTCACAGGCAACGTGTTCCACTCCTTAGCCGTACGCATTATAAAGGTCGAACCATCGGTGATTTGTGCGGATAGCTGAAAGATCCACGACGTAAGGATGAAGCGCTCGCCCGGATCGCGTCTCCCGATGGCGGAAAGGGGCCGGCTAAATGATTACCTTAGGTTTTTTAGACGAGGTGGTTAGGTGTAGGAATACCATAACTTCAATTGGTCATCCTGGAATATTCTTTTGCTGTTTTCTCTGGTACAACTTCTTTTAAAACATGATCTCCGGTGGGAGTTTGTTTGGGATTCGTATAGTGTTATGAAGCATTGTTTTTGGAGTTGATTGTTTATAATTAGTTAAAAATATTGTTGCTGAATTTTGGTTGACATATTTGACAACTTTCCTTGTTCATCTTTTATCTATGAAAGTACACAAAGAGTAGATATTCTTTAAGTATTCGAGGTAAAGCTTGTTGATTTCATAGATAAAAAATTTTATATACAGAAACAGAGAGAATTTCAATTCGAGACAAAATGTCACACATCTCTAAGATCACACACTAATGCAAATGCAGGGACGGAACAAGGCAGCCCATCTGCAATGTTATATTTTGCTACGAATTTCCACTCGTAACGAATATAAACAAATCTGACTTGTGGGTATATTTCGCTCCGGATGATTTTGTAATTTTTTTAAACTTGTCCTTATAATTTTATACTGAAATTATAATAAAAGGTAAGGTGTCTGGTGAAACCCACGCCCTGATACCTACTACAGTCTTTTTGATCTCTCGATCCTACATACCGTGAATCGGCAGTGCTTGTTTTTGAATGAAGGAGGGTTTTATTATTATTATTATTTATTTATTTATTTATTTATTTAAATTAAATGCAAACTTACAGACATAATCCAAAGCGTTTACATTTAACATTTAAAAACATAATTCATATTTCATAACAAAAAAAAATTATATAAATGAATTCATAATATAAATCAATTGAATCACTACATTAATACAATAAAATAAAATTAAATACATTAAGATATACAGACACATTGACAATTTAATAATAATTTAGGCGTTTTGAGGATTTTTACGGTATAAATGTTTATTTGTTGTCTCATAACTTCTAAACTAAGTAGGTACCTACTTACTTATCGTTAGAAGTATCTTCATTATCCACAGGTTTACCCTATGTGACTTCACAATAAATTGAATATGATGCCCTCTTCAGGACATAGTCATAAAAAAAAATGAAAAGTATAGGTACACATATATATATTAAACAGGCAGCATATTCTTTATTTTCAGTAAAAAATCATATAATGATGATACATCGAGACTGAAGGGACCTGCATCTACTTATCTTGTTCTTCAAAATGTTTACAACGCAACACTTCCAATTTGCAACCCAGAATCCATGTCTGGTCTTTAGGAAACCTAGAAAAACAAATAAATGTAAATAAACGTAAATACGCGATTAATCCGTTAAGTTGTTTTATAAAATGTCAGAATATTAAAAATGACATTTAGGTATATTTTTGGCATAAAACCCTAATTTATACATATAAAATTAAGGACCGCTGTTTACAAGATTGAAGTATTAAAACATACAATTAATACTAAATCCGACCCTGTTAGCATCAAAATATTTTCGATCACCGAAATATTGCTCAGTTTGCCAATAATTTTAAATCTATCTTTAATGGCATGTTGTTTTAAGGTAAAGCATTTCAAATATTGCAAATTCACACTATTACGAGGCATATTTTTGTCACAATTTCTAAAATTGTTTCTCGATAGCCACGACCATGATTGTTTACTTACCGGTGAAAGGATAATCCGGGTGTATTTCCATACTTTGCGCTTTCACATAACTGTCACTTCATTACACCGTCTTTTAAATGGTTTGATTTAAATTTTATTAAACAAAAATATTTACACCATGGACTTACTACCCAAAGGGACTGCGCACTGCTTTGACTAAAACCGGGCAGAGCGAGAGTCACCATCGATAGTCCTGTGTCCCTTTCTAGTGTTGCCACCATTGTTGATGCAAATTCCGAATTACTTTTATTATTTGGCGCGGACACCGACCTCAGGGCTAGGCAGAGCTGGACCGGGTGCAATCTGAAGGTCATGTTTTCACCAGGGTCCAGCCCAAGCTTACCCTGCTACTCGAAAACTATTGGCCCTAGAACACTAGTTCCTAGAGTGAAATGATAGCACTCCTCGAGATCATCATTTCGTATGACAGCTATCTAAGTTAAATCTTTTATTACTCGGTACCCATTGGTCTTAAAACACTAGTTTCTAGAGAGACATGATAGTACTTGTTGAGATCTACTATTCGAATGACAGCTATCAAACTTTGAACTGAAATAACTCCTAAACTATTGGTGCTATAACACTCGTTCCTAAAGAAAAATGATAGTGTTCGTCGAGATCTACATTTTGCATGACAGCTGTCAAACTTAGAACTGTTGTAACTCGGAAACGATTGGCTCTAGAACACTAGTTCCTAGAGTGAAATGATAGTACTCATCGAGATCTACATTTCGGATGACAGTTCTAAGTTTGACAGCTGTCATACGAAATGTAGATCTCGACGAGTACTATCATATCTCTTTAGAAACTAGTGTTCTAGAACCAATGGGTTCCGAGTTATAACACATTTAAGTTTGACAGCTGTCACCCTTTGGGTAGTAAGTCCATGAATAAAACTCCCATTTGTTCCATATGCTTCGAGTTGACATTATGACAATTTTGCTTTCCCTATATGTTACCTATCTATGGTCAATAATGATTTTCTATTACCATGGACTTACTACCCAAAGGGACTGCGCACTGCTTTGACTAAAACCGGGCAGAGCGAGAGTCACCATCGATAGTCCTGTGTCCCTTTCTAGTGTCGCCACCATTGTTGATGCAAATTCCGAATTACTTTTATTATTGGGCGCGGACACCGACTTCAGGGCCAGGCAGAGCTGGACCGGGTGCAATCTGAAGGTCATGTTTTCACCAGGGTCCAGCCCAAGCTTACCCTGCTACTCGGAAACTATTGGCCCTAGAACACTAGTTCCTAGAGTGAAATGATAGCACTCCTCGAGATCATCATTTCGTATGCCAGCTGTCAAAGTTAAATCTTTTATAACTCGGTACCCATTGGTCCTAAAACACTAGTTTCTAGAGAGAAATGATAGTACTTGTTGAGATCTACATTTCGAATGACAGCTATCAAACTTTGAACTGAAATAACTCCTAAACTATTGGTGCTATAACACTCGTTCCTAAAGAAAAATTATAGTGTTAGTCGAGATCTACATTTTGCATGACAGCTGTCAAACTTAGAACTGTTGTAACTCGGAAACGATTGGCCCTAGAACACTAGTTCCTATAGTGAAATGATAGTACTCATCGAGATCTACATTTCGGATGACAGTTCTAAGTTTGACAGCTGTCACCCGAAATGTAGATATCGACGAGTACTATCACTTCTCTTTAGAAACTAGTGTTGTAGGATAAATCGTTACAGAAATTTTTTATCTGTTTTGTGGAACAAAAAGTCGTAGGTTAATAATTATGTCGACTCGACGTTTGTCGGAGAAACTTTCAGTAGATCAAAAGGTATTTTGACAACTACTTTTCGGATTGTACGGATTACATAATAATACCAAATTCACGGTAAATATATTTCTCCAATAATGGCAACACCAAACATTACACTTGTCAATTTAGAATGATGGTGATTATGCCAATAACATTGTGTTTACACTGTTAGAAAGGGACAAAGGACTATAGATGGTGACTCTCGCTCTGCCCGGTTTTAGTCAAAGCAGTGCGCAGTCCCTTTGGGTAGTAAGTCCATGATTTACACCGATGTTTCAAAAGAAACGTCAGGTCGTTGGTAGCTTGGGGTAGTAAGTCCATGAGCTTGAGCAGCATGTCGAACGTTCAAAACATTGCGCGCGTCATTTTCTTTGAGCTTATATGAATAGACGAAAAAACGGGATAGCAAGATTCATAATCATTGTAGAGTGAGCGAGCAGGGAATATTTGTAATTTGTGTTTAGTCTGGTATGTCTGTGGTTGATTTTCTAAGTGGTATAGACATTGATCTACTAAACCGATAGACTGTAGTCTATTATTATGCTTTTGTCCACATAGTCGTCGACATAGTTTTTATGAAAGATTAGCTTTCGCCCGAGTTACCATACATACCTGGACTTCAAGCTACCAAACTATGAAAACCAAATCAAAATCAGTTTCGTAGTTTTTGCGTGATGCGCGAGCAGACGAAGAGACAGACAAAAATTTAATTACGTTCCAGAATCCAATCCCGACAATTTTTCCTTCTTCAATACGAGTATATTGACACGGCTTTTCTACAGTTTCATAATAGTATAGATAGATAGAAACCTGGCTTTACATTTTTCCTAAACTGTACAAAGCTATCAAAATCATAGGACCATCTCGATTACCTGGTTTCCAATCAGAGACCGCATCGCTATTCCGTCCACGTCAAACTCATAACCCTCCCCTTTTTGCTACAGAGCTAAAAAGCAATAAGATATCGCACTACGGAGGTGTTAAGCCAATTACGCAAATACAAGCACCTAGGTACCAAGCGAAGCGCCAACATTCGTTCACAATTGAATTCTACACTGCCACAAACTTATTCAATCCGGTGACGGCGCCGCGGCGTCGCTGTTGTTGACAACGACATAACATTTCATAACGGCGACAATTAGTTCCAGTTTCGGCCGCCGGGTCATATAACGTACTCTAGAGACGCACGTGAGAGACCAAACAAAGGCTTTTGTCATCGCCTCTAGAGGTAGAGTAGTACTAATTAACCCATTATTAGATACAGTTGCCACACGGTAATGACGACATGATCATGAATCAATAAGATTACGTTGTCCGCACTGTTGCTATTTCGCTAACACTCCAAGACAATGAAGTAGGTGAAGTGTTAGGAGAAGAATTGTTGTGAAAGTTACTGGCTTCTATCCTATGACTAAGTTAAGTCCCGGGACTTGGTGTTATTTTCTTGGATTATAAGAGGCAATAGGAGGTTTTCCGACAGCAGGTTAAAAAGAAAAATTGTTCAAATAATTGTAATACGAGAAGATGGCGTTGATTAGATATACATACATAGTTTATAATAATAATAATAATAATAAGAGTCTCTCGCTAGATGGTTGGGTCAAGGGCCAGATTCAGAAAGCGGTTCTCTTGGAGACGGCGCGTATTGTCAGGAGGTTCCTGTCTCTGCAGCCCTAACCGCCGGTAGCTTGGGCCGAGCCCCGGTGCTGGTGGTACTAGGTTTAGGTTTTTTATTATATTTATTTTTCATATATATGTATTGTAAAAAATTTAGACCTAAGAATAAAAATAAATATGAAGAATAATAATAATAAAATTTATTCAAATAATATTAATCAAAAATTAAAAGTTAATTAGAAATTACAACATACCTACTTATAGTAAATGGGTACAAATAAAATAAAGGCTACATATGTACAACTCTTGCACAAATAATAATAGGTACTTAATTCTAGTTATTGATAGTTTGGACACTTAAACTAAGTAAATGATTTACTTGTATCTTATGTATGATTATCAAAAAAAAATTTTTAAATTTTATACAAGGCATTTGACCGCCATCTCACCTGTTGGTAAGTGACGTTGCGGTCGATGATGCAGCATGCCTATGTAGGCACAGCTTACACATTCTAGCCTTGAAATCGTCCAGATCATAGTGATCAGGGAACACACTCTTCTTTTGTTACCTTTTTACGCAAAATTAAAATTTTTCGGTGTTGTAGCTTATCACCCATAATAACATATGGGTTATTTTCTACCCCGAAATTCAAATTGGTTTCAACCGGGACACGAAATGACAGAAACTTACGAAATCGTGACCAAAAGTTAGTAAGTTAGTCAAACATGCATTAGAGGTCATTAAATAAATAAATCAATAAATAATCGTGGACAAATTCACACAGCGCCATCTAGCCCCAAAGTAAGCAAAGCTTGTATTATGGGTGCTAGATAACTGATAAACTACTTATATACTATTAAATACATACTTATTATACATAGAACACCCAGACCCGTAACAGAAATTAAAATTCATCATTTCAATTTCTGCCCGGCCGGGAATCGAACCCGGGACCTCTTGCATGGCAGACCGGCTGTTGACCACTAAACCACTCAGGTCGTCATTGGAACCCATGATATCAAACGCATGGATTTATATCACTAATCCGTAGGTAAACCAAAAATGTATATGTAGATGTACGTGTATGGTAAAGATGTATCCATGTATGTTTAATATTTATACATGTATAGGCAAGGGACTTGAGTCCCTGATCGAACGAACTTTTAAAGAATGTCAAGCAAGTTAACGCACAAATCCGCCTCCAGGCGCTATTACACAGCGCATACATAATGCACGACTTGTAATCAGCCGCAACGCCGCCCGGTATGCGTTTGCGCACCTATCGAAAGAAAGTGTTTCAAACCACAAGTCCTTGAAACATGTAGAACATTGTGGCAACTCACCACATGTAATTTACAAACTTATATTTGCGGCCAAATTGGCTTTAACACGAAGGAAATGTTTGCTGAAAGTTTTTAGGAGACCGCAAATCGGATTGTCGTGGTTTGCAAAGTTGTTTTTGCTGCCGGATTGGAAGACTCCCTCGTAAGTGAGCTGTAAAAACAAAGTTGTCCAGTATCAATTGCTATGCTTTCCGCAAAGCATTCGTCTCGTTTTGGGTTCGCATTGCATCGGACTACCAGGTGGAATAATCAATGGCTTTTGGCCGATAGTGGGCTCAGAGCGACGGGGTCACGTTACAATGTCCAGTGTTGGGCAACTTCTACATTGGGTTGTGGGGTTCATCCAATGACGAAAGAAACATCTTTTAGGACAGGGCGAACTGACAAATAATGCGTGCAATTGCAGTTTTGATGCCGAAGACCGAGCAAAGTGGACTAGAAATAGCAGGAAGACGGACCCCGGGCACCCGCGTGTAGCGCGGGGGCGCATCCGGGATTTAACGCCGAGATGATGATGATGATGAATTGCAGTTTTGATATATAAAATGGCCGACGGATGTGCCCAAAAAGCACTAGCAAAAGGACATGAATTCCCTAGCATCATAGTACCTACAGAATATCGTGAATCGGCACGCTCATGGCCTGTCCATATAGAATAAGGATTTCTTTCGTTATTAGGTCGATAGGCCCACTTTGTAGTCTCTCAAGTTTAAGTTGCCTTGGTAATCTTGGTCCAGGGTCCGCCTTGACCATGGTCGAGGATTTGACAGATCAGGTAGCAGCAGTGGAGCGACTGTCCATTGACCTCCGTGACCTTGTTAACACGGGAACCTGACCAGATTGGATTATCGTAACGTGAAAATGAACTAATTTTAATGGTTCTGCATTTTATTGTTTCGTACTTGGACGAAGAGTTTCGTATACTTAGAGGCGTCACAATTGAAAAGCAAAGTTACATATTACAGATATAGGCCTATACATTATAGTAGCTATCCAATATTCATTACCTACTCATATAAGGCATTGTAGTTCAGCACAGTCTGATGTCCATTCCTTAGTTGTCATCCGAATTCAGTCTTGCATTGTGGCACACATATTAAATCATCAGCATATAACAGTCCACTGTTGGGTTCCTTTTTGGACTTTTCTACTCTGCCGGATACCATAGGTAGTCAGTCATCAGTACAGCTCATAGAACAGTCCACTGCAGGACTCAGGGCCTCTCCTGGAGGCCCAAAAGGGGAGGTTATTGCCAGAATTCTTGCTTGGCAAGCAGGTTGGAGATCGCGAAAACGCTGCTGCCCATTTTCTAGTCTATGGAGACTAGATTTTTTGTCTCGAAATCATTAGTCGCCTCGTATGACACCCATGAGTTCAAGTGGTTGGTGCTATTCTACTCTGCCGGACACCACACGGCCAAGGTAGTCAGTAGGCACAAGCAAGTAGATTAGCTATGGTGACTCATGGTTTTACCAAGGATTGTATATAGCAACTGGCGCGTGGTCGGACCTTGGAACTTGAGGAAGTGAATTATTACTTTCTTACAAGGCTGTGAGTGAAGGTTGTATTGTATACTCGAGCGGCTGTGGCCCCTGATTCACCTAGACGCAAACTATGTATACCGAGGTATATCTAATACCCAAAGATTTAAAGTAACTCGTTGAAAATACTTCGCGTGAACTTCATTCTTTGGTGCAATAATAATCTTAATACTTAAGACTGTAAGGGCGCCGTAGTATCCTATCCTTAAAAAATCTGGTCTGCCTCATATCCTGCAGTTTCGCTTTTCAGCCACATAGTATTAAAAATGTGTAACATACTCGTATAGTCACCAAAAAGAAAAGTTACTTTAATGTGGCTGAAAAGCGAAACTGCCAAGAGGGTGTCAGGCTGACCGATATTTTTACTTATAGAACCCACATAAAAGATATGTAAGTATATAGCGATAGCTACAAAACGTCGAAATTAAGACCACTTTGTGTCAGGTTGTGCACGAGCCGACCAACGTTTTGTGGGTCGCCTAATCATCTACTATCACTACAAAGTCATTGTTCCTTGTACTGGATGACGTAGCAAAACCTTCGTCACCCTCCCAGTCTTATAGTCCATATTTGAATCCTATATTGAGTTCATATTATAAACCGGACCTATTAGATAATTCGTCATTATCTGTGAATGTTTATACTTCACTTCTAGAACCGACCTTATTTAGAGAACATACTCTACTATTTACAGGAGGATCGTCGGTGTCCGAGCGGTCCCGGGTTCGAATCCCGCTCCGGCCATGTACCAATGACTGTTTTCTGAGTTATTTACATTAGTTGAATACTAACCGATGCTCTTACAGTGAGGGAAAACATCGTGATGAAACCTGCACATTCGGGCGACTGGATGTGTAACGATAATCCAATCTGACCTCCATGACAGGGTCATGGAGGTCAGATGGCAGTCGCTCCACTGCAATTTCCTGACCTGCCAAATCCTGGATCATGGTCAAGGTGGACCCAGGGATCTCGCGCACGAGAGCACAAGCGGGATATTATCGCCAAGATGATTATTGTTATTTATTTTATTACTCTACTATTTACAGACTTCACAGGCTAGACGAAAGCGTCGCCGGCCTAATGGTGAAGAGGTTCCACAAGTACCTTCGAAATCTAGTGGCGCCATGTATGACTCTTTGCTGAGTTTTGTACATTTGATGCTCTAACGGTGAGGGAAAACATCGTGATGAACCATGATCCAATCTGGCCAGGTTCCCCTGTTAACTTCCTATATTTGGGAAATTATACGATTGTTCGAAATTAACAAGTGAACAAAACTGATTGAATAATGAAGACGTCCGTCCGTATACAAGATTGTAGCTGAAATATAGATGTCTTCATTATTCAAAAGTAGGTTGCTTACTTGTTGATTTGTTATCAACCTTGTAATTTCCCAAGTCGCTTGACTTTTTGGACAGAGTCTAAGAGGGTTACGGAGGTCTAATCATAGCCGCTCCACTATAAATACTTGAGCAGCCCGGATCAGGGTCAAGGCGGACCCCGGGCCCTCGCGCGCGAGAGCATAATTGGGGCTTTAATGCCAATATGACCCCCACTCTACTATTTACAGACTTGTACCTATATTTCCTGTTCGCAAATCCCAAAATTCAATTATTGTAATTCCGAATACAAAACAAATCCTTGAGATATATATTTTTTAATATAATAGCAGACAAACAGGCATGCGGGCGACCTGAAGGAAAGTGGTCACCGCCGCCTATGGACATCAGCAACACAAGAGGCGTTGCCCGCCTTTAAGGAGACCTCTAATATACCTCTTGAACGATCCCATGTCATAGTCCAAAAGAAACATTGTGACTGTGTGCTTATTCCTCATCCTATGAATCGTACGAGCGAGAAACGTTCTTAAAATATTAGGTCGTTAAATATTAAAATATAACCGTCAACACAACGTAATTCACAATAAAACTTAGTCCAAAATGTGGTTACTCAATGAGGGTAGACCTATCTATACCTATATTATAGTGGATTTCTATGCTGGCCTCTAGAATAAGAATGCAACAAAAACCTCTACGAGCACAACACACAAATGTTTTCAATAACTACCAAATAAGCCTATTGAATTGAAAATACAGTAAAAAGATCCAAATCACAGATTTAAAATACAAAGGATCGATAGCAAAAAGTACGCAGTCACGAGTATTGACTGAACAAAATTTGATTGAGTTGTTTGAAAAACTAAACTGACGGGCCGTGGGAAGTTGAAAACATGCATTATAAATTTGCAAGGCGCATTGTTACTAATTGTATTTACTTAGCAAGTATTTGGATAACATTATAAAACAGGAAAACCATAACTTACTCCCACAGCTATAATTTTCATTAGCCTCTATGGTGTAGGCAGCGGTACAGAAAGACCCCCACCAAGTTGTAAAGGTTAAAAGACGAATACAACTTGAAGGATATTAGGTTCTTTCAGTGACTTTGTTAATTACCTTATTACAAAATTCATGTAAGCATTAAGAACTACAGATCAGAGGCTCTATTTTTGACTCGCTCGCTTCGTTTCGTACGGTTCTCAATATCGATTTACGGCATGAACGATTTTATATTTTGGTGCCAGATGCTGATTTTCCCTATTTTTGAACTGTACTCTTCCGGCGTTGTTAACGTGATTTAACAAATTTAGAATTATTCATGTCGAAAATCAAAATAGAAAACCGTTCGAATCGATGCAAGCGGTTCAAAAGTGTAGCCCTGGGAGCTTTCAACGAGTAGTTTCGCAATTGCAGTAAACTGATTCCTTTCAAATTAAACGGCGTGTAACACCGGGGGGCATAGTAAGCCATTTTCCATTTCTTGACCGTAACGACTACATTAATTTGGTAAGTTATTCGTCAGCATTATCTTGATTCCAATAGGTCAGAATTAGATCATTGTTCGTGAACATTTGGCAGGAGGTAGGAGTTGTCTATTTGTAACTGAGGTCATTGTGATTAGTTACTCTACTTAGTGTTATCTTGTGCTGCTTTCTAGTTCTACTACTAGTTCACTGTTAGACATAATCCTCCTTAGATAGGAATTATTTTCTTGTTTCGAAAATCTGAAATCAATACATGTCATAAAATAATATTCATCTTGGCCCTAACTAGAACGGTTGTGCTTCCGCGCGAGAGGGCCCGGGGTCCGCCTAGACCATGACCCAGGATTTGGCAGATCTATCTAATAACAGTATAACGACTGCCACTTGACCGCAGCCCTTTTGACAGGGGAACAGATAGGTTATAGCTACATATTCAGTTGCCTGAATTTGCAGGTTACATCACGATGTTTTCCCTCACCGTAAGAGCATCGGTTAGTATTCAACTAATGTAAGTACATAACTCCGAAAGTTATTGGTACATGCACTGGGGTTTGACCCCTGATACCTATGCCAAATAAGCCAAAGTTGAATGGCAAATATGTACCAAATCCATATGAAACATATAACCCATATCTTACCTACACACAAATACACACAAGTTACAGGATAACCATCAACCCAGTGACGCACAAGTCCAAACAGACATGCAAATAAACAATGACAGACAGACGGACAGCCGGACACGATACGGCCTTGCTTTTTCCGGCGGCGGCGCAGCAGGCTTACTCTGTTAATTCCGCTTTGTATAGGAGATATTTATGCGAATTTCATGGTGGTATTTGCTATGGATTGAATTACTATTAATAGTAAACGGATGTATTGCCGGGAAATTTTGTTTTATATAAATAACTAACCTTTGCTTTGACTTGAGTAAAATTCGGTTATAACGTTCCAGACCCGTTCCCGCGGGAACTATACTAAATATCGAAAAAAAAAATTGTTTATTTACTATTCTGGGGTATTAGCTATGTTGCTGCCAAATTTCATCAAAATCCGCTCTGTAGTTTTTGCGTGAAGAACAAATATCCAAATTCTTACAAACTCACGCGTTTATAATATTAGTAGGATAGGGGGAGGGTTACGAGCGACGCGATCACCACCACCCATGGACACCACCAGACCCTGGACCTGTTAAAAATAGGACGACAAAGACCTCCAGAGATGTAGGACACTATTCGAATAGTTCCTATACATTTTTGATGAGCGTTGATGTTTTTTCTATGTAACAGTTTAATTTCGATTATTATTTAGCAATTGATATTTCATCATGCGCTAATATCCCGGTTGTGCTCTCGCGCACGAGAGCCCTGGGTCCGCCTTGACCATGGTCCAGGATTTGGCAGATCTGATCATTACAGTGGAGCGAGTGGAGTGGTGGACATGTGTGACCCTGCTACCTGGGAAACCTACTCAGATTGGTTTGATATTTACGATTATATTAACAAATTTATACTGATTTTATCTGACACAAGTCCTTGAGAAACCATTTTAAGCGTTTAATAACTCAAATTAATCATAATAATTGCACTATTCTAGTCAAAGCTGTTAAAAGTGCAATTTTAACTAAGGCTTACTCATAAAACAGCAACAGAGTGCACCATTACTATATTCAAATTTACAGCCTCATTACGTTTTATCTAACTAGGAAGCATTTGCGAAATTCGTAAGAAATAAATCTGAGGCTTGCTAATAAATCTGTCTGAGTATCAGCAATCAATCTGGCCATAAGAGCTAAGTATCAGCACCATCAGAACAATATAATCCACAGATAAAATGGATTCTATTGTATTTGTATTCTAGAAATGTTTAGCCTTCAAATAACAAGAAGTTGTTTTAAAATCGATTGTAAACATTGGTATTTCAAATGCAAGTCGTGGGATAAATTTATTTGAATAGTATTAAGTTCTCAAAAGAAAAACTTTCTTTCACAGCAAGATTTTATCGCGCAGCTTTTGAGCAGTCGCCTGAATGTGCAGATCCCATCTCAATGTTTTCCCTCACCGTGAGATCATCGGTTACTTACTTACTTCGCTGGCTCAGCGACCCAAATGGATCTTGGCCTCCGACACCAGAGATCGCCACCTCTTCCTATCCTGCGCCATCTTCTGCCAATCGAGGATTCCCAGTGCATGCAGGTCTTTCAGATCATAGAGAATCCATCCAGTGATATCTGCGGCATTCAACTAATGTACATAACTCAGAAAAGAGTCATTAGTACATGGCCGCAGTGGGATTCGAGCCCTCTACATCTCGCTTACCAGTCGGATACCTTAGCCACTCGGCTACCGACGCTTCTAAACCAAATAACTAAAACTGCAAAATAGATAACTACCAAAAGGTCATCTTCATAGAAACGAACAAAATGCGCCGTACACTTTCATTTGTTTGAATAAGTTTCGCTCATATTTGGCGTCGATAACAAAAAAGGGAGATCTACATTTCTTTGCTTTTATCAACGGTCACATCATTATATCAGCCAGAAGACGCCCACTGCTGGGCATGCTTCCCCCAGAGATCTCCACATAAGCCGGTCTTGTGCCTTCCACATCCAGCTGGTACCTGCGATCTTTACCAGATCGTCGGTTCACCTTGCGGGACCCACGCTTCGTCTTCCGGTACGTGGTCGCCATTCCAGAACATTCCTGCCCCATCGGCCATCTGTTCTGCGAGCGGTCACATCAAAGATATGTGCTAAAACGTAAGCCTCTTAATAACAAAAGCCGCCTAGTTCTTGTCCTTGACACGTTGGGTGCGCGGGCGCAGAAAGTGGTATGGTCACCGCGGCCGTTATGGAAGCCGATACAGCAAGCGAGTATTGTTCCGCTGACAGCCGCGTATTAGGTTTCTTGCGTGTGGGTGGTAGCTTTTGTTTTTATAACACACGCAAACTTGTTTCTATAAAATGGCTAATGAAAATTTTATTTTAAATACAAATACATTGCAAGCTTTTATTAATACGACACTTAACAAATTTACACTAATAATGGCTAATTAAAAGTGTTAAAAGTAGTAGTAATAAATAATATAACCAAACCGACAGAAAAAGTCGGATAACTCCCGACCAAGTTTACATATACTTCAATATTTTCTAAACTATTAAACCGATTTTAAAGAAATAAAGCTAAGAACTATCTCGATTAAACTGGCTTTCAAATATAGAAAACAACATTTAAATCGGTCCATCCGTTCGGGAGCTACGAGGCCATAGATACACACCTCCACAGATACTCACCTCTACTCACATCAACTTATAACACTGCTTTTTTTTAGAAACACAGTTTACAGAAGAAGAGGTAAATAGCTATATAGTTATTGCCTTCAAAGCGGAAATATTTATTTAATTTATGTATTATGTAATAAATGTTGTCGGCCTTTACCTATTTTTCCATACAACTATATCGATCGTAAGTGGCATTTTTTCTAACAAATCAGATATAAAGGATTGACCATTGTGTGGTCTAGAAACGAGAACATTTCTTAGAAAAGCATCTACAGTCGTGATTCTATAAGGCTAGAGTTACCTCACGGTTTGTGTTTATCTACATTTTATCTTGAGACCTCGAAACATAATTGTTTTGGTAGTGAAATGTATGGAATACCTTCACTGTACTATCCGTACCGGCCAATTAGGGTAGTACGTGCTACAGGGTGGTCAGAGACGTGCATGGAAGCAGCATACATACACATTTTGACATTTTATCAGCCATTCGTGATAACGTGATAAGACCTTACAGAATACCGCAGCTAAACAATACGCTTTTAAATAGTATTGTGTTTCTGCCGGTGAGTAAGGTATCCAGTTCTCCATGGGGTGGGGATTTGGGGAACCGTGGCTTTGGCAGTGGAGGGGCATTTGCCTTTTTGCTGCCAAAGCAACGTGTTATAGAGGTGGGCAACGCATTGACAATACTCTTGGTGTTGCTAATGTCTATAGGTAGTGGTGACTACTTTCCATCAGGTGGCCCGCTTGCCTGTTTGCCTACCGACATAAAAAAAAGGGTTAATCTATCGCCGATTTTTTATGGCTCATTCTTCATCGGAAAGAGGTGCCAAACCTGCCAGTATCAGAAAAGAGATCTTAAGGACGGCCTTATAATGATTGATAGACATCGCTGAGTCGGATGCGAGAGCAAATAGCTTACGACGCATGAATTTTTTTTAAGCTTTGCAGTTACAAACGAGGAGGCAGCCTACCTTATGGTAAGCGGTAGTGTCCTACCGAAGGTCAATGTCTAGCCGTGGACGAAATTGAAGTCGAATAATCGGCTATCGCCACATCCTTCGGCTGAAACCGAAGACTAAAAAGCTCTGAAAATTTAATAATAATAATTTTTTATTTATTTATTTAAAAACTTTATTGCACTAAAAATAATACAATTGGCGGACTTAAAACCATCAAGGCTTTATCTACCAGTCAACCAATAGGCCATGCGGAAAGCGAAAGAGTAGGTGCCAAAAGCGGAACAGAGAGCAAGTATATTTAATTAACTAATAATACATGATATGGTAATATACCATAACCCCACAATAAATACAATACGATACAAATAATATACCTATCATAAATACTATAGATACATATACTATATCAACACATATACTATTTATTGTTAGGCCTTTTATATTGAAGTTGATCGAGAAATGTAAAAAAATTACCATTCAATTTATTTGACAAAATTAGTAGTAACACAAATTACGAAAACCACAGCCGAAGGATGCAAGAGAAACCAAAAATTTGCTTAATAATTAATTTAATCACTTTTAAAAACTTACATTTTATATTAAACTAAATTCCTACTAACTTAACTAATGTGAGATCCAAAAGTGACGTGCTTATTCCAGACGGCTGGGCTGCTGCCCGGCTCATTGTGCTGTGCATGCATCTCGTGCTGGTCAAACTCCACAGCAGGTAAACTGCTAACTCAATGCCCTAGTTTTAGGAGATCGACGCAGTAACGCCGATGCGCGCTTCCGTAGGTATATGGGTTCACATTTAATGTGAATTCTAACCGTTATTTATTTGCTGGGAACCTTCGGCGAAACCGATTCGCCGAAAGTTCGGCCACCTTGGCTTTTTGGCCGAAGGTGGCCGAAGCCTAAGCTGAAACTTCTGTCGGACACTAGTAAGCGGTAATTGTCGCCCATAACATCTAAGGGTGCCAATGACGCGCTATATACGTAAGATGGCGAATAATAGACGCTAAGATGATGATGATGATGATTCATCGGAGCCACCCAAGGACCATGCGATATGGCTGGCGATGATCTCTACTAACCAATAGCAACTGGGACTTAGGTATAGATAGATAACAGGTTACAGATGCAATCGTCACGCCTACGGGGGAGTTGTGACGATATTTAATGCGTTTTCGACTTATTCGGATTATAGATTAGCGAAATGTCAATGCTCTTTGGATCCAGTTTGGACGCCATTACATTAATGTCAATGTTTTCTGCCATTACTCTTGAGGTTGTTATTTATATGTCTCTCGAGTATTTTGTGCTTGCTATTGCGTTGGTATTTAAAACTAACAGAAGGCGCAAGCTCCGCGTCCGCATCGGCACATACTAAGTTAAAACTAGGTGAGATGGTGGGCCGTGTGGTGTTCGGCAGAGTAGAATAGCACCAACCCCTTACACTCGTGGGTGTCGTACAAGGCGACAAATATTTTCAAAACAAAACTTCTGGCGTCTCCGTAGGCTGTGAAATGGGCAGAAGCGTTTTCCATCTTTATATTTTACAACACTGCGATCTCCAACCCGCCTGCCAAGTGTGGCGATTGTGGCAATGACCTCCCCTGTAATGGGAGAGGTTCTAAGTCCTGCAGTGGACTAGTATTGGCTGTGATGATTGCATTGCGCAAGTGCCATCGTCCGCATCTTTACTTACCAAGTTGCCACCAGGTGAGATAGTGGACGAATGCTTATCCGCATAGGATATAATAATGGGGATATGGATCATCAGGGTAACCGTAATACATCAAGACTAGAGCTCCACTCTGAATTCGGTAGGTGTGATAGTTCGTCAACGACTGGCTGCATTGCTAACTCTGACTAATGGTCCGGAATATGATTACCAATTAATTATTCCGTTATTTCAACAAATAGAGTCGTGGGTGTACTTTCAATAGATATGTCAAAGCAGGTATTGTTCACTCTATTTCGTAACAAAAGTACTAAAATTACATTGATGGTCATCCTGTCGTTAATGTCCCGGCTAAGCAGTCGCGCGCGAGGGCCCAGGATCCGCCTTGACCATGATCCTGGATCAGGTAATTATAGTGGAGCGACTGCCATCTGACCTCGGTAACCTAGTTAACATGGAGAACCCGACCAGATTGGATCATGGTTTCACATTCAGTCGCCTGAATGTGTAGGTTTCATCACGATATTTTCTCTCAACATTAAAGCATCGGTTAGTGTTCAACTAATGTATATCTGAGATAACCTAACCTACAAATAAAGTCGGATAACCTCAGACCTTTAATATCTTTTAAACTACTGAACCGATATTAATAAAACAAGCAATCTCTCTGTTATATCTCGTTTAAACTGGTGTTTACATACAGAAAACCGCATCCAAAACGGTCAATCGGACAAATTGGGTATTCTGCAAAAACTTTTATCAATAGGGTATTAATAAAGTCGGAATTGACTCTCAGTTAAGCAAGAGATTGCCGTTTTATTCTACAATAGAGTTATAATCAGACTAGCAAATAGGCCAATGATAGTTCCATGAAATATCATTTAAAAACCATTGGGCTTAAATTAGTAGCAGAATACCAAAAACGTGTCAAACTTCTTGCTGAGATTTAATCGAGCTATTCGTAAATTAGCAGAATTTTGGGCCTAGTTTGATCAGGATACCGTCTCAGTCGAACAATTAGTAGGATCCGGCCATAGTAATATCTTCCCTCACCTGTTATTAAAAAAAACCGTGCATTATATGAAAGTATATTACTCAACTAAGAAAAAATGTATGGGTTGCCTAAACTTGCCTACTCTCACCCGTCCTTCAATGGGGTTGCCATGTAGAAAATTTCCCTTATCAGTTATTGAATCGAGTTATATGTCAAATGGAAGGTATTTTTTCTACTGAACGGATATATCGGTGAACATTTATGTCTCCTTATATACCTTTACCTTTTCTAACTCGATTAAATATCTGATAAGGGTATCTCCATGGCAACCCCTTAGAAGGACCAGGGTGAGAGTAGGCAACCCATATATTTTTCTTAGTTGAGTAATATTTTTTCATATAATGCACGATTTTATGAATAACAGATAAGGAAAGATATTCTATGATCGAATCGTAGACCAGATGACGATGTTACAGTTATATGATGAGCTACCAGCCACAGCGTTTTATTTATGCTATGGGATCGTCCAAGAGGTATATTAGAGGTATCCTTAGACGCGGGCAATAGATTCGTAGCGCTTTTAGTGTTGCTGATGTCCATAGGTGGCGGTGACCACTTTCCATCAGGTGGTCCGCTGTTTGTCTGCCGTATTACAAAAAAATATGCGTTACCTCCAGCCCGCTACAGTACAAAGTATGAAAAGAAGTATGGAGTTGTCGGCGTCAGGATCGTAGCGTAGACTCTGATACGACACCAAAATCAATGATTTGCTCTAAGCCCAAATTGGTCCAGTATTTTTTGCACTGCCAAAGCCAAGAATCAATACTTGCATTGTTGTATTCCGGTTTGAAGGATAAGGTAGCCAGCGCAATAAGGGGCTTGAGGCATTTCATCTTAGTCCTCACAGTGACAACGTATCTGCGGTTGTGCATTTTGTTGCCTGCAACCTAAATGCATGAATCGTAGATGTTATGGGCGACAGTTACCGGTTACCATCAGGTGGGCTGTCTGCTCGTTTGTCTCTGAGTAGTATAAAAGAAACCTCAACAAAGCCTGTCCTAACAAGTAATGCATAAAAGCCACAGATACACTATGTAGTACCTAAACTATAGCCCTTAAAGCTGAAGTGTCGGTTGGTTGCGCAACGTCGTCTGGGCACGCAGCGTCGCATGCCGGTGAGACACCGCTCTGGTATGGCTGACCGCTGAGGTCGGCCGGTCTACCGAGATCCAAATCGTTTAGTCCATGACGTTCAAAATCAGCTGTGTATTTATAAAATTGCGGTATATGGCTATTTTTGTATTGGGTGCTTGCTTATGATATTGGCATTATTTTCGCAATTACACATTTGATCAAATACTTTTAATTGTAAGTAATATATCAAAATTAATACTTGATTTCGGAAATAGAGTATGTTTAAATGTCAGTAAATCCCTAAAAGTTTTTACACGGGTTTGAAAATACCCATTTTCATTTATTGTCAGGTTTGCCTCTTTACCCAGATGTAATTTTATAAAAAGGTTGTTATCAAAATTAAATGGTATGCACCAGTTAGGTTAATATTGTCTGAATATTATACTTATAAAGTATTATTGTCAAAATCGGAGTAGTCATTTCTGAAATCATGAAAAATTAGCTTGAATGAAAATTCCAGTTCCCATTTCATAGGTAAGGACCATATATTTAACATGATACCGCAGCTTATAAAAGAGATGCCCATTAATAAATTTAAAATAGAGTTACGTAAGTGGCTCATTCATAATTGTTTTTACTCTGTAAAAGAGTTCCTAGAGTTTAAGACATACTAAGTGTACCTAATTAAATTTATGTTATGTACTTTAATAAATTTTGCATGCTTCTTTATACCGGCTGAACATGTATAGCTACTAAATAATATTAAGTATAATGTAAGACTTATTGTAACCATGTTCTTCGCAAATAAACTATTCTATTATACACAAAAATATTAGGTATAATGTCTACATACATACATACATAACGTCATGCCTTTTCCCGTAGGGGTAGGCAGAGAACACATTTTTCGCTTGCAACTTACTTACTTCTTACAGGTAATTAGGTACATTTACAGTTTTTTCCGCTTATGAACGAGTGTATTTGTACGCAATTATTTTATTTTACTCCAGACGATCTAAGCGGTTTTCATCCGCGCGTAGTTCGGATCTCTGAGAAGTGAGACGGTTCAACTATCCCGAGGGTTGTTTTTTTATCTGGGTTCAAATGTATGCTATGATACTATTATAGGAATAATGTAGCTAATATATGTAGTAAATTAATTGGTAGTAAATAAGTTTTCAAAAAAATAACATTGAAAAGTAATTTTGCGGAACACGTATTGTGTAGAATCGCGAATAGGTAGAAAACAACATTGTTCTACAACATTTAAAAATTTCATCATTTCTTCAAGACTTTCGAAATTTGGGAGAGACTCTTATTCACTCAAAAATTCATGATCATCCGATCGTATTTTTTACGCAAATACGCTTTAGTGATTAAATATCATTTAGTACCTACAAGTTTTAGCGTTCTTGGAATACACTTTATTGGTAATATTTTACGAATTCAACATTGAAAAACAGAGCAATGTCACGCAGCCACACCGGCGTAATTACCTAATTTATAACTGTAGTAAATAGGAAGTAATAATCATGTAATTTTAAATAGATCAAGCACACACATGGTATTTACAAGATGGCTGTTTAACGTTCAAATTAATAGCATAATTACAAGTGGCGGCGGTAAATTGGTTTTCTAATTGAAGAGTAATTTTGTTCGTCGACTAAGCCTTTACCTAAATCTTATTGAAGCAATTATTATCAGCCAGGAAGCTATTTCAGATTTCTTTGTATGTATATTTACAGCCTCGTAAATATACACTCAAATGAAATACTAACGGAAGCACAACTGGGGCCGTATTGTTGAATCATTCGTTTCGATTCGAACGGTTTTCAATTTTGATTTTAGGCATGAAAATTTCGATATTTTGATGCTGATTTTCCCTGTTTTTGAAACAAACACTTTCAGTGGTGCCAATGTGATTAAAAAAATATTGAACTTATCATACCGCAAATCAAAATTGAAAACCGTACGAATCGAGGCCAACGAAATAAAAATAGAGATCCCAGTGTGTTTGAGAGAGAAGTGCTGTAACTATGTAATGAGCAGTTTTCCAATAGGTATCTAAAGCATTCCTAACCACTCCCTAGATGGCGCCCCGACAATTTTGGTAATTGATTATCGCTTGAAATAGGTTCTTAGCAAAGAGGATATAAACACTGGATACGTTGTTTTGGATAATATTGTATTTATCAATAGTTTTCAACCATTTAGAGGTTGTAATAAATTATTACAAACAGAACAAACATCAATTTGACTGAGTTAATTCGTTTAATGGACACTAGGATCAAGAATGGACGCAATACAAATATGAAAGGTTTGTATTAGAATATATTTCGTTGAACCGTTTGGTAAAAAATTACCAAAATTGTAGGAGCGCCATCTATTGATGCTTTTTGAAACCAATTGACAATACCTACTGGAAAACTTCTCATTGCTACTGTACACATACAGATGTCTATAATATCCCCACTTGCTACCAGTTATTCCAATTTTTCCCAGTTGGAAAGCATTTTCAACGATATTTTCAATTTGATCCCAATGGGGAAGTGGGAATGTTCCTAGATAATAACGTGGCAACAACACAGCAACGCAATGCTTGAACCTTAAATGAATAAATGACTCTATTATTTAGATTTTTTCTTTAAACGTTCCTTTTAACGGTGATAGATAAATTAGCATGTCGATCCTCCAAAGAGATTTCGCAAAGAGTCCGCATACTCGCGATGAATACCGCTCGCGCGAACGCAACCGTTGCTTATATTGTAACAAATAGACTGAAACCTAGACTTATATGGCTATAGGGCGAGTGCCCAAGGAATATATTTACAAAATTAAAGATTGCAATAGGTATAACAACTGGAGCGCAACCAAGTTGTTTTGTATTCTGTGTCTGTTTTTAAATATTCTCACTTATCGAATTAATTAAGGAGAGGTGAGAAATGAGCATTTTATTCGACGTAAAAAAAGGAAAGGTTCTATGTTTCATCAAGATTTTCGTCAAATGTAAGTAAGTTTATTTTGAGGATAAGTTTTTAGTCTAATGTGGACTGACCAAACCGCCGCTCTAAAGTCGCTGACGCAGCGTAATCTCTGTGACGCGGCTCATGCATCACATGTTAGACACTTGCTGTCCACACCGGAGCTCAAATAATGGAGGCTATGCTATAACGCGGCTAATGCGCAATGACGTCATATCTACTACTAAAATAAAATAGTCCTCACGGTAAATATCAGAATTTGGTTTGCGCCTTTGCGCGAATACAAATTGTTTTTTTCATGTCATGTATATTTTACTCTTGTGTGTGCACAATAAAGAGTTTTTACTTACGTACTTACTTACTTCTTCCGTGATAGAGGTATTTTAGTCTGATTTTATCTTACTAGGAGTTCATATCGCTAGCCCTTACATCACCAAACGCGCAGAAAGATAATTAAAATGTTACACCAGAAAACAAATGAGATTCTATTTGGGACGTTGTTAGCCGTCACACTTTCTTGGCCCACCTTGCTACGGGGCGCATCACAATGTGATTATACATTATTAATCAGTATTATTTAACTGCCTGTTAGCGAGTAATTGAGATTACATAATAGTCCGTGCGTTGGTTTCTGTCTTGGCGGAGAAGTTGCGGGATCTAAATGTCTATATTCAGCTGAGAGATTTTGGTTGTACGAGCGAATAACCAGGGCTGCTAATTTGCTTGGTGCCATCGAATTGCAATAAGCAGTTTTCCAATAGGTATCTAAAACATTCCTAACCACTCTCTAGATGGCGCCCCGACAATTTTGATAATTAATAATCGCTTGAAATAGGTTCTTAGCAAAGAGGATATAAACACTGAGTACGTTGTATTGGATAATATTGTATTTATCAATAGTTTTTAACCATTTTAGAGATTGTAATAAATTATTACAAAATAAACAAACATCAATTTGACTGAGTCTATTCGTTTCATGGACACTAGGATCAAGAATGGACACAATACAAATCACAGATAACATGAAAGGTTTGTATTAAAATACATTTCGTTGAACCATTTGGTACAAAATTACCAAAATTGTAAGAGCGCCATCTATTGATGCTTTTTGAAACCAATTGACAATACCTACTGGAAAACTCCTCATTGGATCGTAATAGCAGACGAACGAAAGTTTTTAATGTAGCAGAATACCAAACACCCTCAAAACTGCCATTGAGCAGAATACCAAAAATGTTACCGGACGGTTTTGCCATAATCTCCATGCTTTTTATGACGGAGATCAGTGTGTCAATCAGATATTATGGTAGCTGGTCTACAGAGCGTCGAAGATATTATTCGTATCAACATTCCTCAGACCACCAAATTAGGTAGGGAGAAGTCCAGCCATGCTAGGTGCCTCCTCAAGGCACGTGAAAATCCCCGGCCTATAAAGCTATGCCTTGACGTCGTTAAGGATGACATGCATGCCAACAAACTTACCATTCAGGATGCTGAAGACGGAGCGAAGTGGACAAGGAGAAGCAGAAAGGTGGACCTCGGGCCCTCGCTCATGATTAACTAAAACTTGTGCATACCTATTACATGCAATATCTGTAATGCACGCTCGCTTGAAAGTCGCGTGTGTCGTGAGGGCCGGGTCGCTCTTTTCCCTCAAATATGGTTCAATTGCACGATGGCGTTATACTCGAGGACGGGTGTTGCCTTGGTGGACTGGCTTACTCTATGCCGAAATATCGGGCTATTCGTCAACAAAGGTACGCGGTAGGAAACCCGGAACATACCCTTAAAGTGTGTGTGTGTTAAACATGATAATAACCGCTATCGTTTAAAACATTATGTGGCTTACTCTTGCTGTAGTTTTAGGTAGTTTTCTTAAGTATAATATATGAAATGTCTCGGGCGCGATCAGGCTCTGTCTGGCTTCGTCAGGCGCTGCCCAGCTCTGTCTGGTATTGTCCGACACGGTCCGGCCGTTGTCGGCGTGAGGTGGATGTGCTACGGTCCTGGGGTGGCCAACATGTCACTGTGTGTTTTCTTCCTACTATCATACCCCCCTTCTTTATGACGATTGACTGAAGATAGGATAAGAAAAGAGATATCTGATGTCCTACCCAATAAAGAAATTTTGAATTTGCGCGCTGAGCGAAAGCACAACCGGGTTTGACGCTAAGATGATGATGATTATTATCGACAGTGGAAGGTTTTCACGTCCCCTACGACCTTGCATTCTTAAAACGTCAATATGAACCGTCGTCTAATGTGTAACAGCTACGAGTATCAACGCTCCGCACGCACGTCACACTGACCCGTTTTGCTTGGCGCCCGTGGCGTAAATGATTGTCGATTTTAGTGCGATAATTAGCACGTTACGCACGCACGTGCGTTACGTGTGAAGGTGTACAAGTCACAGGTATGTGTACAGTAATGTAGATACCACAAATTCCTAACTATCAAATCAAATCAATAATCCATAGAGCATGATATAGTCTTCCGAAAATAAATAAATAAATAGCTGTCTGCTGCATTTTGGAAATCTACATTAGTGGAGGGGATTGCCATAATCTCCACGCTTCGCAGGCTGGTTGGAGATTGCAGAAAAGACTACCATAGAGAGATCTTCAATATATCAACGTCCCGGTTGTGCTCTCGCGGGCTTTTATACAGTAATGTACATAACTCAGAAAAGAGTTATTGGTACATGGCGCAGTGGGATTCGAATCCCTCTCGCTTACGAGTCGAATACTTTAACCACATGGCCACCGAGGCTCCTACTGTGCACTATGTATGATATGTATGTGCAGTATTATGTGTGAGGTATAAATATTAGATAGACGACTGGATTAGCCCGTAAATTATGTAAGTTTGACAGGTGTTAGGAACTTGATAGTGTTTTTCCTTAATCGCTTGTTCGACAATTCCGACATGTAGGATTTATTGAACTTGTTTTTAGCGATTTTACGTTATGTGTTAAAGTTTCAATTGTTTATCTTACCGATCGATGATCGTACAGTGGGCACTACGATTTCTGGATAATAAATATAAGAAATTCAATATAAATTCTTTGCCGTTTCTCTTTTGTTTAAAACTGTAATAATATTAAGAATAAAAAATAAAAATTACTCATTTCTTCTTTCCACTCATGGGAAGACACTCTTCAAGGGAGGAGGCCAGCCGAGGGTCAGGAGGAGAGTGAGAGCAATCGGCAGACAGTCTTGACGTTATCCAGAAAGAACGCTCGCTGGAGACTCACAGAACGGATCTTTCACTTGGTCCCAAATACTTGAGATGATTTATAATTATTATTATTCATTCATTTCAGAAAATCTACGGGTGAGGAAAAACATCGTAATGAGACATGCACATTCAGGCGACTTATACATGATCAAATCTGGCCAGGTTCCCCTGTTAACAGGGTCGCGGAAATCAGATGGCTGGCGTTCCACTGTAAATACCTTATCTGTCAAAGCCTGGATTATGGCCAAGGCGGATACTAGGGCCCTCGCGCGAGAGTGCACAACCGAATTCATTTCGAATAACCTAAAGATCCATAATGATTTTGTTACTATTCTAATGTTTGTGTCTTTAAAAGAATAGGGGCCATACTATAGTATGTATCTTACACAAAGTAGCATGTTCTCTACAGCGGTCACCAGCCTGGGGTGGTCAACCCAGGAAGCCAGATCCGTGATCCGGCCGGTGAAAACCTCCTCGCAACTGATCCATGCCGTATGGGGGGGCGGTTAAAAGCTGCGCGCGCGCCGATGCAAGACATTCGCCGCGCGAGACCCCGCGCACGCGTCACGCGAGTGCTACACCCTGTGAACGAAAAAATAAACATGGCCGCCAAATCCTACGTAAGTGTCCTAAGAGATGTGACATAAAATGTGGTTCAAACTTCGTACGTGCCGAGGAAAACTGTGTTTTAATTGAATATAGTGTTTTTGCGATGGATTTTTTGCGAGTGGATTTCAGCGGCTCGGAGTGGTCTGAGCCACATTCGTATGTCCATTGTTTCGTGGTTCCGTACAGGGTGAGGCTGGATGTGTGAACGCAAAAAAAAAAAAGTTTTTGTTTTCACGTGAAATGGCTGGAAGTGTAAAACATTTACAAGGCAGAAAAAGAAAGATGAAGCGTTTTTTTTGCATATAATATTACTATTGAAAATACTTTTACTTTAATTCATGAAATTACGATCTTCATTGATAATTGTAATACATGACTTTCGAGATATTAAAACTTTACGATCAGTTACGTAACTCACTATCGATTGACGACAATTTAATCACATTTTCTCCTTCACCCTGTAGGAATCGTATTTTATCGTAAATTGTTAGTATTAAGTACGCACTTAATCATTTTGAATGGATTTTAATATTTTAATTAAGTATAGCATTTAATTTATTACTTCGCGTCATGATCTCTGAACGTATTGACTTTTACTTTTGAATTAATATAGTTCATTTTATCTCCAATAAAACGTGTATTTCTATTTTACTTATTCTTATAATATATTAGTTTATCAAGGAAGAAAAGGCCATGAGTACCTGTGTCATTACTATCCATTGATAGTAACTGTTTTTTTTACTTTCAATTAATATCTTTGACTCAACCTTTTTGTCATAAATTATATATTTATCTAAATGTGTAAGTTTAATTTATTATTACACTTAATTTTTAAATGTTCCGAAAATTATTCGCTATTTCATGAAATAAAAAAAAACATTTCATGATATTCTCACAATTAAATTCGCCATCTTTGGAAGTAATTAGTCTACAATTACTAGACAACTTTTTAAATACACTAAGCTTACGCTGGGACTTAGGTCTCGAGTTAGGCAATTCTCCGAAGCCTAAGTGCCTAGGTCTCTTGCTCTGTACACAGTAAAGGACAAATGGAGTCCGGGTCATTCAACCCACGATCTCAGTTGTATGGTTGAGAGAAGCTTTCGGTATTAGAGTAAGTTCGTCTCCTTGTTTATTGTTTATTTATTGAATAAATAAAAAATTTCATGTTAAGTTTGTTTTAGAATGTTACAAATAGATATGTCAAGGATTGAATATTGTTGCGGTCCATAGTCCCTGCCTACCCCACCTGTGGGCTTTATGTATGTATGTATGTATGTATGATTGATGAAATTGTCATTAAATTCTTAAATAACATTAGAAATGTGACTTTAAAATACGGATAATACCTCCCTAGTTTTGTACATTTTACAGGTAATTAATATATAAAATTACTTGTATTAAGATTTAATACATACAATCTCATGCCAACATCCCTGTGGGATCGAGACTATTGGATATCGGATGGACGAAATGAAGTACCAACTATTTTTTTTACTTTAAGTTCGAATTTATTTATATTAAAAGCAATATTTACATAATACAAAAATATCGTAACAAGTATAGATAAAAAATTAGGCCCAAGATCCCCAGCAACCGAATAAGTGCCCAGAAGGCTGTCCGCAGTACCTGCGCAGGCCTAATGAAAATATAGATTAATAAATTCTTCTATAAATTAACCTATTCATTATTCCATTCTTGAACAAGGAACTAACACCATTTATAATGCGTTAATATTCGATATTAGAATGCAAAATCAACCTCAATGCCAAACCGTCCTTAATCAGCTAATAGTAATTTAATACGAATCAAGGTTTTTGGTTAAAATAGGTATATCAAACGCCGATAGTCGCAAATGTAATAAATCAACTGGTTTTAAGCAGACAGGCAATATTTTTTAAACCCCTTAATTATTATGGTTATGGACTAAAAACTTTACTAAGTTTTGTAGTAAATATCTGATTTCAGCTTACATCGGACTGAAAGAAGGATACACCTTTCAAATGATAATTACATTTTCTTTGCTACATTAAAAAGAAATAGATAGTTATTTTTCCAAAAGTTGGGCGTAAATCCAGAGTAATTTATTTAGTCCACCAGTGTAGTCAATTTTAATTTTGATTTAAGTTTTTGTTGTCTAAGAGCGTTTTGCACCAAATTCTTAAACTTAAGTTAATACTCACATTTTTAACGTGTTTAAGGATTAGGTGCAAGCCGGGCTTAGTATTATGTCCATTTTCAAATCCTGTACTAGCCAACTACCCAATTACAATAAAATTCCGCCGTTCGATACACACGACGCTTACCGAGCCAGCTGACGTACAGTTCCCAACGAGAGTGAAAACTTTGAAAGTGCCTACGGAAAGTGAAACCAAAGAGGCGCGCACAAGCTATTTGTTTATATGTAATAGTATTATATGCGGTTGTTTATGGCCTTTAAGATTTATGTACTCGATGCACAGCAGAGGAATTGGTTTAGTTGAATTATTTACTAGCTTTCTTGCTCGCGACTTCGCGTAATATTCGGTGATTACGGTGCGGGCAAGTTCCCGTGGGGAGCAAGTTCAATTTCGAGGAAAATTATAGCCTGTGTTACTTGCTGATAATGAGGCTTTCTATAGGTAAAAGAATTTTGATAATCGGGTGAGTAGTTTTTGAGTTTATCTATTACAAACAAACAAAAAATCAAATAATGGGGTGAGAGACAAATGTCTATTACGTCATGCGATAGTTCAGGAATTATCCAGGAATTATCTGATCTGCCGAATCTCTGATTATGATCAAGGCAATAGTAGGTAGGTACAGCAAATATTACCTCTACATAGGAAAAGAACACAAAAAAAACAAAGCGAAATAACGTAATACAAACCAATATCCCCAATGTTTGTGTCATGGCTTCCAGTGTAACTGGAGCATGATGTAAGATGTTATGGCCGCTTGACACGTACGTCAACGACTAGTAACAATTTGACTGGAATATAAATAAATAAGTTAAACCAATATGAAAAACGGCCGTGCAGAGTACAGTAGCACCAACCCCTTACACTCGTGGGTGTCGTACAAGGCGACTAATGTTTTTGAGACAAAATATCTAAGGGCCTCCGTAGACTAGAAAATGGGCAGCAGCGTTTTCCATTGTTATATTATAACACTGCGATCTCCTTCCCGCCTGCCAAGCGTGGAGATTATTTCAATAACCTCCCTTTTCGTGGGAGAGGCCCTAAGTCCTGCAGTGGACTGTTATGGGCTGTGATGATGTGATGATGAATATGTAAAATCATGCTAATTATCCTAGTTTACCCGAACTAATAATGGTAGATATATATAAATGCGAAAGTACAGGTTGTCTGTTACATTTTTAAGCATTAACCGCTAAACAGGTTTGGATACAATTTGGCAACGAGGTCGATCGAATGCTATCTGAGTAAAGAGGCTACTTATTAGCATCTTCAAAAATAACTGAAAGTTATGAGCAAACGCGAGTTCAATATAGGTACTTATAAAGTGACTCAAGAAGTTCTAAATTTCCTTCTATACCTCTATACTTAGCATAAAACAAAGTCACTTTCCGTCGTCTGTCTATATGTATACTAGCGGACCCGACAGACGTTGTCCTGTCTACACGTCTTTAATTTGAAAATATCAAACTTTTTTTACAAAATTGTGAATCTAAACCATTCCCAGATCCCCTTGAACACACACAAAAAATTTCATCAAAATCGGTCCAGTCGTTTGAGAGAAGTTCAGTGACATACACACTCACAGAAGAATTATATATATAAAATATATATAAAGATATGTACGCTTAGATCTTTTAAACTACGCAACGGATTTTAATGCGGTTTCCAACAATAGATAAAGTGTTTCCAGAGGAAGGTTTATAAGTAAGAAAAAAAGGATAAATAGGGGTAAAGTAGATGTACGCCAATAAAGTCGCGCCGGGTTCACTAGGTACTTATAAAATACATGAGAGTTGTCTTCTCGAGGACAAGATGCGGTGTTTTATATTTTGAGAACTGTGGATTTTAAGTAACGACATTCGAAGATATTAAAGTTTTTCAAGAAAGGGGTTAAAAAGTCTTTTACGGGGTCGGCAACGCGTGGGTAATGCCCCTGGTATTGCAAACGTCCATTGGCTGCGGTGGCTGCTTACCATCAGGCGGGCCGTAAGCTTGTTTGCCACCTTTGTGAAACAAAAAAAATATTTAAAACAAAACCTTGTTGATATTGCCAACGGCATTAAAATAAAGGTTTCGCAAATGGCAATTACAATAATGCAGCGTAAATATTAAATTTTGAAAATGAAGTAAGAGTTGCGACTTATATTATGTATTATGCATCTGTGTTGCATGAATTATGCAAGTTAGTATTGACAAACTAAATTACGTTAGTGGTATAAAAAATCCGTTTCAACCGAAAGAGTGCAATGCGATGGAATGCACACCAATTTAATTGTATCTTACAAAACATCGTATGCTTTCCTATTAATTATTATTATACCAGTTAATCAGTAACCGTCAGTTGCATGTTGTAAGGAATCGACTCAATTTATGTTCAGCCATTTAGCGTTTATTCAATTAAGTTTTATAGAACTGAAACTAGCGTGATTGCTGAGTCAGACAAATATCTTTATAAATGAGATCAAATAAAGTTCTAGACAACGAAGATGCATAAAATATATTGATCATAAGTTTAAGTATTATTAATTACTCAGTATGATTAAATGAGAACTACGATACAATATACTTCTATACGTCTGACTTGGCTCCCTGGCTTGAAGATCTCATATTTTACTAAAAGGTCTTGGCGAATTTTTACAAAAATAATAGTAGAATACAGTTTTGACATTGAGAAAGAACAGTTTTACAGCGTATCTACGTTCGAACTTACTATACCACTCCGGACAAGCTTTATGACATAAACCACTGCTGTATTCTACTATTATAAAAAAATAATAACCTTGGCGTTAATGTCCCGTATGTGGCTGGGGATCCGCCTTGCCCACGATCCAGGATTTGACAGATCAGATAATTACAGTGGAGCGACTGCCACCCGACCTCCGTGACTTTGCTACCAGGGAAACCCGATCATGGTTACACATTCAGTCGCCTGAATATGCGGGTTTCATCACGATGTTTTTCCAATTCACTTGGATAACATAAGGATATGCTATTGGACTGGAAAACTGCATAAGCCGACAACATTATGCAAGCAACACCGCGAAAAACTTGAACAAAGAAAGCACAATACTTCTTCCCTAGTGTACATTCTCACGTTGTCACTGGGTGAATAAGTGAGTGAATCATAAATTAGATACCATTAGTTTAGGTTGTGGTAAACGGCGGTGGTAATTGTAATAAACGCTGGTAACTTACGCCCACTCGTTGTGTGGTAACCCCACGCTGGGCAGATTTTGAGTAACATGGTTTATTTACCACCCACTGCCGGAATTGAAATATATTGGATTCAGGTTGGATATTGGAAATAACAAATGGTGTTTTGTCTGCGCAGATTATGATGAATATTATATACATTATAGCGTCGGTGGCCTAGGTATCGGTCTCGAACCCCAGCGCGGCCATGTACCAATGATGATTATTTATGTACATAAGCTGAACACTAACCGATGCTCTTACGGCGGCGGAAAACATCGTGATGAAACCTGCACATTTAGGCGACTGAATGTGTGACCATGATCCAAGCCGGTCAGGTACCCCTGGTATCAGAGTCACGGAGGTCAGATGGCAGTCGCTCCACTGCAATTATGGTCAAGGTGGGCCCCAGGTTATAGCGCGCGATGGCACAGAGAGGGTCATTAACGCCATGATGAAAATTATATACACTTTCCTTTCTCCTCTTCTCTAAAACTGATAATTGGAAGAGAGGTAGGGCATAGCGGGGTATCTCGTTCGAATTGGAGCCGCCTGACTGGGGAAGTACCTCCACCTTACAGAATATCGCAGCTAAATAATACTCTTTTAAATAGTATTGTGTTTCTGCCGGTGAGTAAGGTTTCCAGAGCTCCATGGGGTGGGGATTTGGGGAACCGTGGCTTTGGCAGTGGAGTGGCATTTGCTTTTTGCTGCCAGAGCAACGTGTTATAGAGGTGGGCAACGCATTAGCGATACTCTTGGTGTTGCTAATGTCTATAGGCAGTGGTGACCACTTTCCATCAGGTGGCCCGCTTGCCTGTTTGCCTACCGTATGACATAAAAAAAAAAAAAAACATACCATAGGTACCATAAATCGGTTCAAAACGTCACATCTTTCTGGTAGATGTAGGCAGAGACCAAGTTGTTCCATTTCCTATGGTCCTGAGGAACCTCTCTACTTCTTCCATATTCATCAATCTTCTCTCTCGCTTGTTCCATTTTCATAAATATATTTACGTACATGCTCATCGGTTTAGGGTACCTTTCTTTAAAATATACGCGTCTACTTGACTAAACCATATAATCGTTTTTTTTTCTATCCTAGCCACTACCATATCTATTCACTTAATTTAAGTGCTTATTGCCTCCACTGCTATTTAGATATCCTTTCAGAGGGGCTAAGGTTGGCTGGAAGAAATCACATTGTGAGATAAGCTCGCCTTTGCAATGAAAAATTAGACTTGTAACTCCTGTACTTTTTTATTAAGCAATAAAGAGTTTACATTCGTACAATACTTGTCTAAGTAAAGTAGCGATTACTATGGTCAAGTAAAACACTTCTGACAGCAGCTCTCTGGGTTCAATACGGTTGTATCATTGGTCAATTAACGGAATGGACTTCACAGAACGGACGGAAGCACAGTGCTGATCGCACAGTCAAGTATTGTCACTTGGAACCCTGTGCGTTCGCGCGCACTATGAGTCCTTACACTAACCTTTCTTAATACGGGTGCACATCTTTTTTCACGTTAGAATATGCCATACTAACTCACAAACTTTTACTTTCCAACTGGTGCTTGTTCCGTTCAGAACTTACAAAGCCTACACATTCCCCGCCCCAAACCTAAAACAGCGGGTACCTTCATTTTCACTTTTTAACTGTTATAACCCGCGTCATGAAAGAAGAGACTTGTCAAATGTCAGTGGAGGGGATTTCGCGCAGGTATATAATCGTATACAGCGCAACTCGAACCACGTGACCCGCCAAGTCTCTTCTTATTTGACACTAGTTGTAACTGTTGCTCAGTACGTTCAGAAGCTAGTCTTTACGCTCCATCAGCGGGTATTCCCACCGCAGCTTCCGCGTCCTCCATGGGAACCGGGGCAGGTTGCGACACCCCCCGCCCCCGGCCCCCTCTCGTGACACGGGGGGTCACGGCGCAGTGAGATATGTGCGCACGCGCAACGCAAATGGGTTGCGTTAGCAGCGATGCGCTGAACTTGGTACTTTGGTACGAATTTACACCGGTATTCTCAAATGAACTATGTCCAAGTAATGTAGCTTTGCTATGAGTTCTCACAGTGATTGTTTGCTAAGAGGACGCACTGCGTGAGATACGAGTCTGTGATTGGTCAACAGACAAAAAAACGTCGGAGGACCCTCGAACAAATTATACATTTACTTAAATATTACCTGCACTACGAAACCAATTTTAATGAAACTAATTTAGATTAATATTTACATAGAAATTTTAAATACTGTGTTGTACTATTGAAAATATGATCAAACTACGTGTGTGGAGCGAGCTCGGAAGAGACTAGCCTTAACTTCCGCTGTGAAGTTGAGACCAATTGAACAGTGGCCCTAGCACAAGTGTGTCCGCGACAAAGCTCGCGCCGCGAGAGAGCGTTTGTCTCTTTCTCTCAATACTAAGACGAAAGAGATAGCAATACCTATGTCGCGCTTTTTGTTGCTTATCGCGCGCGAGAGCCTCTTGTGCTAGGCCTACAGGCCGATGGGCACCCCGTGATGGAATATGAATATTAAGTCAAAGGAACTTTCTCCCACGCACACTAAAGTTGTGGAATGAACTACCTGGAGAGGTTTTCCCTGGAGAGTACAACATGGAGTTCTTCAAGAAAGGGGTTAGGTTTTTACAGGGTCGGCGACGCGTGGGTGATGTTCATGGTATTGCAAACGTCCATAGGCTGCGGTGACTGCTTACCATCAGGCAGGCCGTAAGCTTGTTTGCCACCTTAGTGGTATAAAAAAAAGAAAAAAGTCTACACATTCACCGCGAACATCCGAAAGCGAGAAATGTGGTACTATTGAGTTTAAACATAATTGAACTGTCGGTTTCGTGTATTTAGTTGCCATTTTGTCTGTTATCATTTCGTGTTAAGGTAGGTACCAAATCGTGAAATACAAGGTCTTTGACTTCTCGGCCGCTACTAATTCGTAGGTATGTGGTCAAAGCGATTGTTGTAATACTTTAAAGGGTCATATTGTCAAAATATGTATGTACTTACGTCATTTATAAAATAACCATTTTACTCAATTACTGTCTAACTAACAAAAAATATCATCTCGGTGTTAATGTCCCGGTTGTGCTCTCCCGCATGAGGGCCCGGGGTCCGCCTTGACCTTTATTCAGGATTTGGCAGTTCAGGTAATTACAGAGGAGTGATTGCGATGTCACCTCCGTGACCATACTACCAGGGTCCTACCTAACTATTTGACATGAAATAGTTCGCTCCTATTCCTATAGTGTGTTAAAATACACAATAATTTATATAACACCTGAGTTACATTAAAACAAAGGCACTATTATCAGTTCCACCAAAGTCTCACGGTTGTCTCGGCGTGCTTGAAAAAGTGCTTATCTACACATAATTGTGGGTATGTTATGTATGTAACGATGTCTACATGTGTGTTTGCAAACTTGTACGGGGAAGGGATGCATATGTTATACTATGGTTAAATGTTAACAAGATTTAATCTCCTAATAGTCCACGTCCTTGCCAATTTTTGTTGTCGTAGGTATCTAACATGTATCATCTTCTTTTACTGCATTGAACAAACTAAATCTTGATGCGTTAGATAGATAGATAGATACACTTTTTATTTCGCACAAAATTACAAGAAAGAAAATTTAACAGGTCTTTTTAAGAATTTTGGGCAAAGGTGCCCTTATCGCTGCAAGCGATCTCTTCCAGGCAACCCTTGCCAAAGAGAAAAAAATAAACATGTAGACGTGTTTGTAGATGTGAAATGTTTAAGTGTTTGTTTTTGAACTTGTTCTTTATAATAATTCATTGGCCGAGACCGACCGTATCTTAAACAAAAGTATTTTTAAATATTTTTTTTCTATTGGGGAATAGATTGCAATATCATTATTCAATCAATTTCAATCAACGAGAAGAGGTGTTTACTCGACTATCAAAAGCCATGGACGAATACTTACGAAGTTGCAATCGGCGTTACTGTCTCACGCACTATCGCTATTCCCACGCTTCTGCGGACACAGTACGTCGCACTGGCAGTAGCTTCAGTACCTACATTTACTTAAAGTACGCTTCAAATAGAAAAAGACATCAACGTTGAGCACGACGACACCGAAAACTTATTAACGTGATCGCTAAAATCATTGAGAGACTCCAAAAAGCCGAATAAAAGGGCCACGCTAGTGCAAGGGCGTTACGAGGACCCGGGCTTCATATCGACCATGAACCAGGATTAGGAAGATCAGACAATTACAGTAAAACGACTGCCATAAGACCTCTGTGACCCTGTTAACTGGGAAATTTGACCCGATTGTATCATGATAAACCATTTAGTCGCCTGAATGTGCTGGGTTCATCACGATATTTTCCCTCACTGTAAGAGCATAGATTAGTGTTCGACTAATGTACAGAAGTGATAGCTTTGCAAAGAGTCATTGGTACATACCGGCACTGGGGTTCGAACCCGGTTCCTCTCGCATACTAGTCGGACCCCTTAATCAATATTAGGGCACCGACGCTCAATTGTTGTTTTACCCCCGTTGAAAAAGGAGGGGTGTTAGAAGTTTGGCGTATGTATATTTGTGTCTGTGCCTTTGTATATCGCAGTTTTGTTAAGATGGGCTAAGGCTTTGTGTCATCAAAATCGGTCCAGTAGTTTAGAATATATTTATGTGAACTTGTGTTTGTGCAACAAAGCGTTATTTTTTCATTCATTCATTCTTGGTTGGTAATCAGAATTTAACTGTCAGTTAGGCTATGCCTTCGTCTATTAAAACTTATTTTAGTGTAAAGTTTATTCTAGGATACCGTTTATTTTCAGCCCTCAGCAGAACTAATTACCAGTACTGCCGGCAAAGGAATGATATTTAATCCGTGCGATCTTTTTTGCCGCCAAGCTTTGGTAGCGTGCACAGCCCTTCACCTATGGCCTCCTGCTTGTATACATAGCATTCACAACTCGATTTCGTTGAAATGTCGAAGATTCAATCATTAGATACAATCAGTAATTATTGTTGGCGGTGACTGGTGTAACTATTGTAGTGGTTTCAGTTAAATCGGGTACAGTGGACATGTTTTGCTGATTGTAGTTATATTTTTTAGTTAATTATTTATTTATGTCAGGGAAAACATCGTGATGAAATCTGCACATTCAGCGACTGAATGTGCAGATCCATGATCGAATCTGCGGGGCTATTGGCTAACTCAGTTGACAACTGTATTTGACACTAGATAATTCTACACCACGTCATCTACGTTGAAAACTGGCAATAGCGTCTACCAAATTAGAGTAGTGTCAGATTTTTATGTCAAATTCAGTTGTCCACTGAGATAGCCGATAGGCCCTCTGGTCAGTTTCCCCTGGTAGCAGTACTCTACTGTAATTCATCAGATCTACCGAATCCTAGATAATAGTCAAGTCGTACCCCGGCCTTCGTGTGCGAGAGCCCAACCGAAATATTAACGCCAAGATGATTTATAACCTAAAGCTCGGACAACTCCTAAATGAAAACACATTTTCGACATGGTGAATATGATCATAATGAAATTGTTGTTACTTTTGGGAAACAAATGAAATCTAAATCGAACTCAAAGCCTCGCATTCAAGTGTAGACCAAAATGAATTTAGTGGTCAATCATTGAACCCACTAAAGCAGTTTAAAAAACCTCGATTGAAGTTGAACGCGAGACAATTCGCCCATTATCCCGCCGCATAATTGGTATGTATTAAACAAATTCGCATCGCCTTGTCCGCCCGTCGGTCACAGTGCAATCGTTAATGGCGAAGGTCAAAAGAAACAAAAGGCTTCTTCCTATCAAGTCGTTAAGTCAATTGAGGCAAGTATTTCGCCTTGTTGGGAGAGAATGTGCAGGAAGAAATTATTGTGAAAATGTTAATGGTTTGG
This sequence comes from Blastobasis lacticolella, assembly GCA_905147135.1. NCBI lineage: Eukaryota > Metazoa > Arthropoda > Insecta > Lepidoptera > Blastobasidae > Blastobasis > Blastobasis lacticolella. The sequence goes on from LR990041.1 coordinate 1,165,510, forward strand.
GGGCGGACCGCTTGTACTTTGTGGTTAAGACACGCGTTTCTGAATGTCGATTAATGAGAATGCAACTTTTTTCTTACGAGGTTTGGACAACATCGTAATGACGGTGCATTTTGTAGTGAAATATAGTTTTTGCCGGTTAATGTCGAGAGAGAAAAGTTTACATTTTTATATTGAAAACCTGTTATTATTCACAGGCAATATTGAATATCCGTGATGTAAGATATGCGGCTAAATATCCGTGTCCGGCTGAGCTAAATGTACCAACCAGCTGTTTGTGGTGATTGTATGGACTGTACAGAAAAACCTATCAATGGTACTGCATTCCGGTGGGATTCGAACCTGGGTCACTCGCATGCAAGACTGACACCGGGTACTTTGATATGCGGTGTTAAATGGATCACTTATTTGTCGGTATTAAACATGTAAGTGTTATTTCTACGCAAAGCACGCAAGACATGTGGCAACACTGATAAGTGACGTTTCTGAATTTCAACCATCTTTGGCCGCCTTAGCTCAACTGTCTCACTAATGTTAACTGTATTTACTGTGTATTATCTTTGTATGAGCAATAAAGAGTTTATCTCGATGACGACCTGAGTGGTTCAATGGTCAACATGCCGGTCTGCCACGCAAGAGGTCCCGGGTTCGATTCCCGGCCGGGCAGAAATTGAAATGATGAATTTTAATTTCTGTTACGGGTCTGGGTGTTCTATGTATAATAAGTATGTATTTAAAAGTAATTAAGTAGTATATCAGTTATCTAGCACCCATAGTACAAGCTTTGCTTAGTTTGGGGCTAGATCGCGCTGTGTGAATTTGTCCACGAATATTTATTTATTTATTTTATTATTTTATTTATTTATCTATTTATAGATAATACCTGCTGTAATATTCCTGTCTCAATTTCTGTAAAGGTTGCCTGGAAGAGATCGCTTGTAGCGATAAGGCCGCCTTTGCTCATATGTGTTCCTTGTTACTTGTGTTTATCTATCTTTCATGGAAAAAATAGAGAAAAGTAAGTGATCAATAACCCCGTACATCAAAGTACTAACAGTTCACAAAAAACTACGATACTTAACGTTATTTTTCCGTTTGCATAAAAAGTTAAAATTAACGCCGATATTTAAGACAACGGCTTTTCGTATCAATTCTAATTCCCACGAGTGTTTCTCTTATTTAACTCGATTAACATAAAACCAAAACCTTTAAATGTAAACAATTTCACAGTAGGAAACGGACATCCTTAACCGATTCTCGTGGCGGTGAGTTGGGAGCGGTTTTGTCACTTTCTACAAATGACGGGTACTACGAAAGTGAAGCTATACACCTACTTCTTTCACACGGTTTTACTTCCTCATTGTGCAGTGATCTATGGGAGAATGGGTAGAAATATGGGAAAACTGATGCATTCGCTCGTTCGCTTTTCCCATGTTTTTTGCCAACTTTTATTTTCCACTTTACTTGCCAGATAAGCTATCTGATTCAATTAGTTGCTGAGTGTAAGAGGATTTGCGTTAGCCAATTGATGAGTGAAAATTGGAAAATCTTGAGAGTTTATTCAGAATTACGACTTTAGGATGAGACAATGGCATGGAAAAACATATAATACACGTTTTTTTTACTAATAGATCTTTCATGTCAATAAACATAGTACCATTAGACGTTATGTCTAAAATCTACCTAGCGACGAGCCGTATGCGCGCGCATAGGTCAGTTGCAGGCCTAGGGTGCAACTATGTAACAGTCATCGTTGTGTATTTTGCCGTTTTCAACTTTTGTCGGTTGATTCGGTTTGTTTTCGCTAAAAACCAAAAATTGACAGATTGAAGAGTTGGTCTCGCCTAGTTATCATTTGTAAATGTCGTTCATTCTTTCTGTTTTTCTCTGTCGTATGCGATCGATAGACGATGAAGCTTGGTCTCTGTGACAGTTGTCATGGTGTTAAATTGCTTATAAATTCAGTTTTTTTAAAGTCTTCGAATATTGTTACTTAAAATCCGCAGTTCTCAAAATATAAAACACCGAACTATGACCTTGAAAAGACAGCCCTCATGTTTTTTATAAGTAGGTGGACCCAGCGCAACTTCGTTCGCGTACCTACCCTTTTTTGTTTACAAACCTTCCTCTTAAATCACTCTATCTATTGTTGAAAACTGCATTAAAAACCATTGCGTTATTTAAAATATCTAAGCGTACTTAGATACATAGGGACAGACGGCGAGAAGCGACTTCGTTTTATACTCCGTTCAAATACTTGTTGACACAAAAGTTCTTATAAAATATTAGTGTAACAATGCAACAAGAACATGCTATGGCATTTGTATTTTTTTACATTTAAATACACACTAGGATTACGACATACTTATTGTTACCAAATACCAATAAACTAAGTATGTTATTGTTGTGCGTGTATTTAAAAGGAAAAAAAATAATTGAATATATTATGCACGTGCTCGTAATAACAGCTGGAGATCAAACTCTATTTCACGGACTATAACGCATTACAAAACTTAAACCTATACGACAAAAGTTACACGTAAACGACTGGCATTAAAAAACAGTACCAATACGACAAAAGTTTGTAAATGACTGAGTTACGTAGTCGCAGGCCCAGTTCATTCACTGCGCCGGCGCAGCGGGTCACTCTCACTGACATTTGAGACGCCGCACTCGGAAATGTGGGTCAAAAACAAATGCAATTAACTTGCTTTAGTAGTGTTGGGCCGGTTTAGTGATATGTCATATTATGGTAGGTTACATGTCATATAAGTTAGCACTCGTATTTCACACATATTTATGTGCCATTACATACGGACAGACACTTATTACTTTTCCATTTACAATATTAAGTTAGGAGTATAATATTTCACCATTATGAACACCGTAAGATCCAACCAGGCCGTAAGCTTGCTTGCCACTTTAGTGGTATTAAAAAAATCGATTACAACCTACGTAGCGAGGTTATGAACAGGAAAAATGAATTGCAACAAAATTCATCAAACCATTTAAAGTTAAACGCATGATCAACGGCTTTTTATTACTAAGACAGGGTATCAAAAAAGCTAGTTAAAGCTAATCGAACGCTGAAATCTCTAGAGCATACACCATCTAATAGATTAATGCAGCGGCTCATTTCGTTGACTTGTCTAAGATAGATGCGTCTGCAATCTCACTGACCTATCAGATTAACCTGTTATTGCCAACGAGTTATTGTGGTTACAGGTAAATATTTCGCCGCAAATCGCCATGCGAAAGGTTAATTATATGTATCTAGACTAAATAGAAAGTACCTATAGTCAATGCCTCGGCGCCTACAGTGATCATCTTAGCGTCAATATCGCGGTAGTGCAAGAAAATATTGCGCCAAAACTAAATGCATGAACCAATTAACTGGAATAAAAAAAACATGTCCCGATTGTGATCTCGCGCGCGAGAGCCCAGGTTTCGCCTTGACTAGGATCCAGGATTTGGCAGATCATGTAATTACAGTGGAGCGACTGCTATCTAATCTCCGTGTCCCTGTTAACCGGGGAACCTGATCAGATTTGATCATGGTTACACATTCAGTCGCCTGAATGTGCAGGTTTCATCACGATGTTTTACCTCACTGTAAGAGCATCGGTGGTGTGTGGTGCTGCCACCGTGGGTGTCGTAAGAGTCGACTAAGGGACAAATCCGAAAGATGGGCAGCAGCATCTTTCTGGGTAGATTTACATCAACTGCACTGCGATCTCCAACCCGCCTGCCAAGCGTGGAGATTATGGCAATGACCTCCCCTTTCGTGGGAGAGGCCCGAAGTCCTGCAGTGGATTGTTATGGGCTGTGATGATGATGATAATGAAGAGCATCGGTTAGTGTTCAACTAATATGCGTAACTCAGAAAAGAGTCATTGGTAAACGGCGCCGCTGGGGTTTCGTCCCAACTGGTCCTCACGCACGAGAGCACAACCGGAACATTAATGCCTAGATGATTCTTTTTTTATTATTAACATAAATGTCGATGATGGACGTAGTCTATCTTTACTAAAAATCTGAGGCCGAATAGCGACTAATTACAACTATTTAGATACATTAAAACAACGCTATAAATACCATTAGCATGTAAATTAACCTGCGTTTTACGAAGTATTCCACATAATACAATAACTCGCGCCTTCGGACAAGCTATTGTATGCGCTATCACAGCTATCGGCCTTGTCGCTGAATGCGATTTACATGTGATCATAATCGCCTTTGTGAAGTGTCTTTAAGACCGCTATTCAGCTGTCAGAGCTGAAAAAAAACAGATAAGCACAAGTGAATTGTACTTTCGTTTAATCGAAAATACTGTAGCGATAGCCGACCTGAGTGGTTCAGTGGTCAACATGCCGTGCCACGCAAGAGGTCCCGGGATCGATTTCGGCCGGGCAGAAATTGAAATGATGAATTTTAAATTCAGTTACGGGTTTGGGTGTATAATAAGTATGTATTTAAAAGTATATAAGTAGTTTTTCAGTTATCTAGCACTCATAACACAAGATTTGCTTACTTTGATTCTAGACGGCGCTGTGTGAATTTGTTCACGATTATTTATTATTATTTTATTTATAGAAAAATGTTCGAAACATCGGGGGGTTTACCAACCAATACTTATTTATTTAATTATTGTAATTTTATTATGCAATATTTTCTAAACTACTTTAATGAAACCGATTTTAATGAAACAAAACTAACAACCATCTTCATTAAACTATCTTTCAAAGAAATTTGTTTATTAATTCGAGAGCTACAATGCCACAAACATACACACCCATACACAGATCCACACATCACACTTATAACACACTTTTTATTTCGTCGGGGATTTTAAATGCGAAAACTTAATGGGGTGGATGGATGATTACTCTTTCCCACAATAACCTAAATTACAGAAAAAGTCAGATAATCCCTGACCAAGTGTACTTAAACTCGAATATTTTCTAAACTACTAAATCGATTTCAATGAAGTAAAGCTTAAGAACCACCTCGATTAAATTGGCAAATAGAGAAAACGGGTTATGAAAAAATAAACGTTATGTTACTTGTGCGAAATCTGAGCCAGACTAAGTCAGCAAGAATAGGCTATGTTACTGTGAACAATAGGCATATGTTACACAGAATAGGTACATATGTGTGACTGATAAAAAAATCCATCCTGCAGCTATATCAAAATCCATACCAAATTTTAAGCTCACAAAGTCGCGGGCAAGATCTAGCAGTTCAATCATTCTCTGTTATAATACTCCAGTTCTTTAAACGTTAGAAAGGTACCAATTGTTACGCACACCATTCCCATTTGCTAAACTGCGCGTCCAACAATCACTATCCGTTGGTGGTCTGACATATCAATCATTTGGTTTATTAACTGTATTTTTAGAAAGCAGCGTTTGGCAACTCCCTTGTCTGCTATCGTAATACCGATCTGATTCATCGATAGTATTTGATACTTATCGATTGTTTGGACGACATAGGCTGCGGTCAGCGTTTTCGTGGGCCAGATGGCGAAATTTACGTGAGGTTGCTATTGTGATTAGGTATTTGGCTTGGTAGGTGGGTAAAAAATTAAATTTATCTTGGCGATAATGTCCCGGTTCTGCTTTCGCGGATGAGGGCCCGGGTCCTCCTTGACCATGATTCAGTATTTGGCAGATCAGAGAATTACAGCGGAGCGACTGCCATCTGACCTCCGTGATCCTACTACCAGGGGAACCTGACCACATTGGATCATGGTTACATATTCAGTGGTCTGAATGTGCACGTTTCGTCACGATGTTCTTCCTCACCATAAGAGCATCAGTTAGTATTCAACTAACGTACATCACTCAGAAAAATGTTATTTGTACATGGCCGCAGTAGGTTCCGAACCCGGTACCTCTTACTAACGAGTCGGATATCTCAACCACTTGTCCAACGACGCTCCGCTTATATGTTTTAATAAGTGTTTAATTTTATTTGTAACTCCTTCATATGCGTAGCCACCTCGTAGTCGAGTTACGTTGTACATTAGACATCAACGCGCGCATTTTCCACGTAATGTTTTAACGTGAAAAACAATGTCATGGTTTCTCAAGTTATATCATACTGTCATACATGAGAAATGCAAAGTTGTGCGTGTGAATGTGGATTGAGAACTTTATCATGCATAATATGTCCTTTTATGGTGTTTTACACCTTATTTTTGAACCGTTCGCATCGAGTGAAAGGGTTTTCAACTTTGGCATTAAAAATTCAATATTTTTTTGTGTCAAAATTTCGTTTTCGATGTAAAATATACTAATGTATATTTTTAACAATAAGTTAAGGTTAACCGCACTTTATTTCGACTACATCGAATATATCGTTTACTCACTGTTTAACAGTTCTTTTCGTTGATTGAAATTTACTTTATTAGAAAAAAATAAATTAAAAAATTCTGAGTCAATCAGTAGTGTTTATGTAAATCTTTCACAACTTGTCATGCAAATCAAAAGTAAAACAAAAACACTGAATGACATTAGGCAACGATTGGCCCCTTTTACTTGTCACTGACATTTCGGCCCATAAATGGACATAGCGCTAAATCTATTAACATTATAATATTATATAACCTCGGAAGGCCGAGTGGTTAAGGTATCCGATTCGTAAGCGAGAGGTACCGGGTTCGAATCCCACTGCAGCCATGTACCAATAAATCTTTTCTGAGTTATGTACATTAGTTAAATACTAACCGATGCTCTTACGGTGAGGGAAAACATCGTGATGAAACCTACACATTCAGGCGACCATGATCCAATCTGGTCAAATGGCAGTCGCTCAAGTAGAATAACCTGATCTGCCAAATCCTGATTCATAGCCGAGGCGGACCCCGGGCCCTCGTGCACGAGAGCACAACCCGGATATTTACTTCAAGATGATGATGATAATGACTATATTATATAACCTGAGCAATCTAGGTCTTGTTAGATTTACTGCCAACTCTGTCTCTAGTCACGAAAAAGCCGATTCAACTAAGTGGAGGCGTAATCCGCCTACAAATAAAAACATGTCTGTCTGCATGTACGTAACTAATAAGCTAAACAATTGTGACAATGGGCGAGAAGAAATTCTAAAGAAATTAGCATCGGGGGCGTCTGACGAATGGCCTCGACCCAAAAAGATGGGTTTCGTGACGAGTTTAGTGGACTGGTAGCCGCTTTCGTTTAGGAATATCTGTTTCGGAGTTCGCAATGTGAAGAGACACATAATATATGATAGTTTTTGTCTATAATGGGTCCGAAACGTAGTAACCGAGTTTTACGTGGACGTAGTCGCGGGAAACATAGTTAGTTGGCGTTTAAAATATAAACTCTATTCGTTATAGGATGGAACAGTGGATTATATAGGTTGCTACTGAAAAATTGATTATACATACCTTTCGCATCATTCCAGGAGGCCATTTTCATTTTCATTTTCATTTTCTCGGAAAGTCTTCTAAGAAGGGTAAACCAAGTCTTAGGGTCCCAGCGTCAGCCGTGGTCAACCTTGCGATGCCAACGGAATTAGGAGGCACACCAAACGAGTAGCGAGCTCGTTGCTATGCTGAAATTCGATTAGCATCAAAGTCCGAAACGGTCACCCATCCAGTCTTGCACCCTACTTGCTTTGCTTAACTTTGGTTATCGATCTCGCAAGCACGTTGCCAGTAGCTGTTATTTCCATTATTCTTTGCTAAAAGACAACAGAGTCTCACGCGTCGTTTGACATGTATCTGTGTATCTGTAAAGGTATGTGTCTACCTGTGGCATCGTATCTCCCGAACGGATGGACCGATTTCAATGCGGTACAAAACGCCACCGAATTTAAATTTAATGCAAATATCCTTTAAAAGAATCACCTTTTTTACGTCTTCTTCTTTTTATCGAGTCGATGGACTAAACTCTTACTTATACTTTATTCGCCCAGTATTCGGCGACAGATACAGCGTTTGGACTGGCCTCGAACAAGTCCTCCATGGTACAAGTTTTAGGGCACGTCGAGCATGAAACGAGGTATTCCATAGTTTGCGGAGATATGCCACAGTCGCACTGAGAACTGTCATTTGTATATCCCCAGTTAAAGAGATTCTCTTTACATCGGCCCACCTGGGTTCGCAGCCTATTTAACGCCTTCCAGGTTGGCCACGGAAGTTTGTTTCCGGGTGGGAGCTTACCTTCTTTACGTAGGGAAAATCCATTCGAGAGCAAAAAAGATTTAAAAAATTATCTACGCAACAACATTATAATTGCGACCACGTGTCTAGATGAAAGTGTAGCATAACTGCGCGTAATGTATCGCGCAATAATACACAATTTATATGCGGAGATATGCGCAGGCGCAGCGGTTACGTGAATTGGAGCCCTTCGGACGGTTGTGCTAGTTTACGATCTGGGGGCTACTGTGTATACTGTCTTACATGTCTATCTATGACAAAACAACTATTTATAAGACAATAGAGGTTCTTTGTGCATAACCTGACCGATGGAAAAGGTCGGATAGCCTATGATCAATTTTAAATTTATTCAAATATTTCCCAAATTGCTGAATTGATTATAATGAAAGAAAGCTAAGACCATCTGGATTAATAATAAATATGCTTGGTCAAATTCACATAGCGCTATCTAGCTCCAAAGTAAGCAAAGCTTGTGTTATGGGTGTTAGATAACTGATAAACTACTTATACAGTTTTTTTAAAATACAAATCTACTTATTATACATACAACACCGAGACCCATACAGTATTTAAAATTCGTCATTTCAATTTGTGCTCGGGCATAGAACTCTCCGGGCATCCGTTCGGTTGCCACAGTCAGATACACATAGCCACAAATGTGTATAGTTATAAGTTTTTTTTTTATACCACTTAGGTGGCAAACAAGCTTGCGGCCTGCCTGATGGTAAGCAGTCACCGCAGACTTTTGATGTTTGTGTGTCTACACACACGTCTGTGTCTACAGACGTCAAATTTATAACTTTTTTCGCCGGGGTTAAAACAAATCTTGCTCTGGGTACCGATTCTGGTGTGCAATGCAGTTGTTATTATGTTGCAATGTATCTGTGATATTACTATAACTACGTCGAGGTATCGAGTCAGTCCCAGCATCATCCCAGTTAAATTGCAGTTAAATCATAGTTCGACCTTTGACACGTTTTTGTTGACAGAATTGAAGGCAGTTTGACAAGTAAGGAAGATGCAACTTAGTAATTTATTTATTTATTGGAGTACCAACAGCCAAATAATACCATAATACAACTAAAGTACCAGAAAACGAAATGTGTAAAAGTTCGAACTCATGAAAGTTGCAACTCAACATCTGTCATTTGAATAACAATCACACGTTTGACATGCGATGCAATTGTAATGTTACTGCAACTGAGACGATTTTCCTACCAGAATCGAAGCTCTGGAAACAGTTGAAAATGAACATGCTCTGGAAAAGCTACTTTAAATACTACTTGTAACAGTTTATCTTGGCTGCCAATGGCGACTCGCCGACAGTTTCCGGATCTCTGTATATTTAGCAGGAACTACGCAACGTGTCGCTACATTGTAAAGAATAAAATAGTGATAGAATTCTTCTTAGATTTTAAGCGCATTTCGGCTGAAGCTCTTGCAAACTTGCCGAAGATTAATTTTAAAATATTTGAAAAAGTAATTAACAAAAAATTAATTTTCGTAATGGAAGTTAAGGGGATTAAGTTTCGTTTCGTAAATGATATTAATATAGAACTACATTATTACTATATTAATATAGAACTATCCGTCAATCAGCTACATAAACAATCTGTTATCAGCTAATACATAATTGTAATCGTAAAGCAACGTCCTGTCTAGAAATAGCGTGCGCCGACGCACTTTCTCCCCTCGGACATTTAGATCGTGACGTAACCGCATCGGAGTCGTGTCGTGGTCAAGTCGGCGGACGGTGTTAAAGATTATTTATTTATTTAATAGTTTATTGCACACGAAAGTGGTAACAAAGATATGGCAAATATATACATGACACAAAAGGCACTACTTATTTCTAAAAATAATTTTTTTCCATCAGTCCTACAGCAAAGAGAACGTGTTGACTGGAAGCAGTTTAAGACGTGCACAATACATAAATATTTAATTATTAAAAATAGACTATTCTATCGATAAATTTCCGCATATATACCATATACCTAACAAAATATATACATATATAAATACATATATACAATACATACATATATACACAATATTAGACAGATAGAGAGAGATAATGCTCCTTAACGCGCTTCTTAAACATCGTGATAGAGGAACTATCACGTACTTCATGAGGCAGAGGATTATAAATAGGGGTGTAAAAGGACAAATACATCGAAACACACGTCACACTTATAAGTTTGCACACACATAACCTCTACACATCCACATTTTGCCTATTTATTTAGCAGCCATCGAACGTGATAAGGGATAAGCTCCGCACACGGAGGGATGAGAGATCCGCAAGCGAACTAAGGTCACCGATATAGCTCTATGCCCTATGCCCAACAGTGGGCGTCTTCAAACTCAAATTTATTTATTGATTACGACATTAAATATCTCTTTCATTCGTCAAAAAGAACGGGGATAGAAAAGTAGGAAGGAAACACTCAACTACAAGGACTTCCCAGGGACCGGAGAACAGCCCATCAAACGCCCACCACGGCCAGACGGTGCCCGACAATACCAGACAGAGCCGGACGAAAACGGATGAAGGGATAAATCGGATAAATCTGCCTGTTCCTGAATTTCATTGGCTAATTGAAATGCTCCAATGTAACACACAGACCAGTTGACCGACTGTGGTGTACCTAGACACAAAGGCCCTCGAGTTTCAGCAATATCGGTCTCAATACATTGGACCGAACAAAGACATTTACGTAACGAAAAGAACTAGTTTTTGCAGCAAACAAGTTACAAGGAACTTAGGCAAATAGGAACAAGTTGCAAATCGAATTTGATACGAGTGGTAAGCGGGGGTCCGACTCGCAAGCGAGACGTACCGGATCCCAATAGAGCCGCAATGACTTATTCTGAGTTTTGTACATTAGTTGAACACTATCCGATATTAAAAAATGTAGATCAATTATGAATATACGCCTGAAAAGGTAGGAATTTGGTGGGAAAGAAGCTACTGCATCTAGAATTGCAAAATCACGTAACCTAAAACTCCAAATTCAATAAAAATTTCATTTCATTTCATTTCATGCTCTTACGGCGAGGGAAAACATTGTGATGAAACCTGCACTATCAGGCGATCGAATATCGATATCCATGGTCTAATCTGCTCAGGCCCACGTCAACAGGGTCACAGAGGGCAGATAGATGGAAGTCGCTCCACTGTAATTACAGATTTTCTAAATTAAGGTCAAACTCGGACCCCGGGCCCCCTTGCACGACAGCACACCCGATATATTGATAACTATTTATTGTAGGACTCTGCCAAGTGACAATGTTCTAGCGCCAAGCGACAAAACTTACATTGTGGTTTGCCTCTTTGAAGGAAAAAAGCAAAGTAATTGCAATGCCACCTTAGGAGTATTATAAAAATACTGGACTTCATTTCACACGGGTTTTGTGAATAAAAGTCTGCTTAAACATGCATAGTGAGTGAATCATATTCTGACCGAAAGTAACTTAGCGGCCCACGCTTAGTGGACCGACCTTGAGCTCAGGTGAAAGATCAAACGCCTCGGGCGTCAATTGGCTTCATTGTTTTTAAAGATTATATATTACTACGGGACTTGATAAATGAATTTGGACTTGTCGAAATTGATTTCAGATGCATTCAAATCTAACTATAGTGTAGGTAGTAATGGTCGTCCCTGGTAATTCCTACCTTTAGGTGGGTTAGGTAATTTCGAACTGCTTTGTCAGTTTGAGGAAAAATCATCTCGGCGTTAAAACTCTTGCGGACGAGGGCCCGGGGTCCGCCTTGTCCATGATCCATGATTTGGCAGACCATATAATTACAGTGGAGTGTCAGCCATCTGACCTCCGTAATCTGCTACCAGGGGAACTTGGCCAGATTGGATCATGGTTTTATATTAGGTCGCCTGAATGTGCAAGCTTTGCAGTTTTCATTTTGATGTTTTTCCTTACGGTATGAACAACAGTTAGCATGCAACTATTGTATATAACTTAGAAAAAAGTCATTGGTACGTGGCCGTAGTGGGATTCGAACTCGGTACCTCTCGCTTACGAGTCGCATACCTTAACCACTCGGCCACCGACGCTCCTGCGTCAGTCTGAGGAATGTATGCATATTACAGTATTATCTGACTTGCATTATTGTGTATCGTACGCAAAAAAATTGCCGTGTATATCTGTGTAACCGTGTGTCCATGTGTCCCAAATGTAACTCGGCTGTTGTCACCACAAAGAAATAAAAAAGTCCACTTTAAAAGACTATTATTTACGAACACAGTTGTAACCAGGTGTGATAAGTATTTATTGCATAATTGTAATTGTTAGAAACCGGTCCCCAAGCCGTCGGTATGTGGAGCAAATACCGTGTTGTAAACGCGAAAGTTAGTCCGGTGATGCCTAACAGAGTACAATGTATCACCAACCCCTTTAATTTCACAGTTTTATATAAATGGCGGCGATTATCTTATCTGTCAAATCATGGTTTATGGTCAAGACGGACCCCGGGCCCTCGAGCGCGAGAACATAACTGGGTCATTAACGCCGAGATGATTTTTTTTTATATGGCCACCAATGTCTACGCGCATTCACAACCAATGGGTCATCTTGGCGTTAATATCCCGGTTGTGCTCTCGCGAGGGCCCGGGTCGGCTTTGACTATGATCCAGGATTTGGCAGATCAGGTAATTACAGTGGAGCGACTGCCATCTGACCTCCGTGACGCTGTTAACATTGGAACCTGACCAGATTGGATCATGTTTAAATATTCAGTTGCCTGAAAGCACCGGTCTTATCACTTTGCTTTTGCTCAGTGTAAGAGCATCGGTTGGTGTTGATTTAATGTGTATAATACAGAAGAGAGTCTTGGGTCCGAACTCGGTACCTCGAGGTACGAGTCACGCTTCTTAACTATTAGGCCACTGAGGCCCTACCTAACCAATTGCTCTGCCAAGAGTGGAGACTACCAATGATAAAATCATCCACTATCGTCGAGAAGGGTCAAGTCCCGCAGAGGAATGTTGGGGGCTGGTGATGATGAAACTGGAAAGTGCAGTGCATTCTATTTCCCTTTCATAATGTGAAGTTGTATAATGCAAAGTTATTTAGAGTACAGCCTTGAGACGGCGAAAGGTTCACTGGGCTTTCACGCACGGTGGGTTATTGGTCCACGGATACCTGTTTGCTTTGAGGGTTCAGTTGTTTGGTCTGTGGTGTAATGTTCACGGTTGTATACATTTGTTAACACGATTTTGTTAATGTCTCAAGTTTTTTGGTTACTTTGTATGTACTGACAGGTGTATATTGGCAGCTGTTGCTTACCGGCTATGATAAATTCCCACACCTTCCTTCATAATGTGGGTGAACTAATTCGGAGTGGTTCTTACGCTTATCACCATAGAAATCAAAATACATATTTCGACTTCTGTGTTTATCACTTATAATTAACCGACATTTAAATAAGCATGCTGAGGTCATAGATTGTTCCACTCGATAGGCTTTGTCTACCCCTGTCGGACGTGATGTTGTATTTTTATATAGGTATGTGACAGAACTCACTAATGCAATCACCATAGTTTAAAGCAGTTCCTTAGCAGGTAGGCCGGGTGCGGGTATGAGCACCGGCGGGCTGGCTGGGGCCGGGCACGCACCGCACATGATTCGCCTAGGCGGTTATGTGCGTGGCGTGTATCGGTGCCTGGTTTCTCGTCGGAATAAGCATTAGTACCCGCTGATCGGCTTTGCATTAGATTTTTGACGTTTGGAAAGATTTTCTTAAAGAAAAAAGATTAATTAACGTAATCCGAATTCAATAAATATGTAGGTACTCTTTTCATGTTCATTTTCGTTCTGTCCATTCAAGTCTAGACCCCAAACAGTACTCCCCCATTGTAGATCGACACAGAAAAGCATTCACTTCACACGAGTTAATAATAAGTGCAAATATAATAAAATTTTGACAGCACCGCTTGCGACAGCCTTTGCATAATGTCGCAGCAACAATGGGCTGTAACAATCCGCATGTAACGTGGCTGGGCAAACAGGGGCCCGTGTGGGCAAACACGAAATATGTGCTAATTTGCGGAATGTGGAATGAGCTCCCAGCCACAGTGTTTCCTTTGGACTATGACATGGGATCGTTCAAGAGGTATATTATAGGTCTCTTCAGAGGCGCGCATTAGTAACGCCCCTGGTGTTGCTGATGTCCATAGGCGGCGGTGACCACTTTCTATCAGGCTTGCCTGTTTGTCTGCCGTACTTAAAAACAAATTATTGGGCGATATCGATACTGGGTTTTCTATATGATATTGGGGGCATTTTAATAGGGGTAGATGTTATAATTATGGTAGGGGTCGGCGTACGTGTCGTATTTCGATCGAACTGCATATCCATGTTCGTGATAACCGTTTGGCACTTTTTTTGGGCTGAGACTACAGGGACTAGGCGGACCCTGGGCCCTCGCGTTCCGCGCGGGGGCGCGACCGGACATAACGCCAAGATGATGATGATGATGATGACCTGAGTCATTGATTCATGGTGGTACTGGAGATCAGATTCGATACCTCTCGGTTACGAGGTGGGCCCGCTAGCTAATACGCGTTTTGGCACCGAGTCTCTTTCAGGGTATGGATGGGTTCATCATCGCAGCCCATAACAGTCCACTGCAGGACTTAGGGCCTCTCCCACGAAAGGGGAGGTTATTGCCATAATCTCCACGCTTGGCAGGCGGGTTGGAGATCGCAGTGCTTAAATTTAATAATGGAAAATGCTGCTGCCCATTTTCCAAACTACGGAGACTCTTGATCTTTTGCCTCGAAAACATTAGTCGCCTTGTACGACACCCATGAGTGTAAGGGGTTGGTGCTATTCTACTCTGCCGGACACCATACGGCCATGGATGGGTTATCTGTCCACAATAGATTCTACTGTCTTTATGTCAAGGCCATTATAGTTACCTCATTATTTTGGGAAGGCCGTTCTATATTCGATATCGACCTTCCTAGCCCTTGTAACATGAGAACTTTGTTACCTATTAATCATTTTCTATCTGCAGTTTTGCCTCATTTGACCTTTCACCCAACAAGTGTCGAGAAATAAATAGCCAGACAAGCTTACTTATGATTATGACTCAGAGACCACGAATTTAATATGCAGCAACACAATAGTGTTGCTTCATACAAACAAAGTCGCTATGTTGATACTCTGTGACATTACAAATTAACTTATTTATTATTGTTAGGGTCAAAAGTCATACATAGGCACATAACATCACGACCGTGGGTGTAGGCAGAGACCTCATTGTACCACTTGCTAAGATCCAGACAAACTTCTCTTGCTTCTTCCACATTCGTCTCATACAATCTTTTATACATGCTCGTTGGTTTATGGTTAAGTCTAAACCTGACCATTATAGGTGTAATTTAGATCATTATTTAATGTCCTGGTTGTGCTCTCGCGCACGAACGAAAGCCTGGGGTCCCTCTTGACCATGATCCTGGATTTGGCAGATCAGATAATTACAGTGGAGCGACTGCCATCTGACCTCATCATGACCCTGCTACCAGAAGAACCTGACCAGATTGGATCATGGTTACATTCAGTCACCTGATTTCATCACGATGTTTTCCCTCACCGTAAGAGCATCGGTCAGCGTTTAACTAATGTACATAACTCAGAATAGCGTCAACGTCAAGGGGATTCGAACCCGGTACCTTTCGCTTACGAGCCACCAACGCTCCCTGAACATTACAGATACTATCAACAAAATCCAAATAGATCTAAATATACGTCGATTGACCTCTCAAATTTACGAAACCAAAAACCTCACCGAGTACAACCAAACAATGTGAATGGTCACAACAAGCTGCCTAAACTGCGTTTTGTATTGAAATGTATGAAATTTGCATGAGCCGATGGCCCATATGATAAAGAGGCGCGAAGAATAAGGTATAGCGTAATAACTTAATCCAACAAAACAACATCAGTTTTTATGCGCGCGCGCACCCTTGCGGAGATATCGATCTTTCACACGCATCATATGCCAATAGAGATTTCAACATAATGGAAGAGTACGGGTACTGGCTGGCCTTAGTGCTGGGTTATTTTATTTATGTTGTTTTAGCTTGTTTATTTCTCACAAGATTCGGTGGGCATTGTCTTAACCTTGGTTGGTTTAGAGTTTGTTATTTGCATTTTATCTCTTATGATATCTGTATTTTCTTATGGCGGTGGGAGATATTGTAGGCAAGGGTTACATGTATTATAATTTTTGATTCAATAGTTTTATTTTGGTAATCTGCAAGGAGGTCTTTCTGGTGAAAGACCTCCTTAAAGATTACAAAAATAAACCAACTGGTGTTGGGCGGCTTCAATTCATACTGGATATCGCGCTATACTACATATCTTTAGTTATTTTAATGATAAAAGGCATGTTTCTACTTAACAGTCTCTCTCAGCATCTAGCAGCTATCATTACCCATTCCTTTACGTAAAAGCGTTTTCATGTGAATTTTATAATCTAATTATTGTATGTTATTTTGTTTCAGGTAAGTTGAACCTCCATATTGAAGCTGCCATTTTTAGGAAATCAGATGTGTGGGTATTTTATGGTATGAGAAGGTAAGTCATCATCATCATCATCATCATCTTGGCGTTATGTCCCAGTTGCGCCCCCTGGCGGTACGCGAGGGCTTGGGCCCGCCCATTGTATGAGAAGGTAAGTGTGAAACTAAAATAAAAAAACTTACGCAAGATTAACAAAATTACTTACAAATATTCATCACTCGAAATCTACCGGATATTTATCGTATGAGGGGATGCATAATCACATACATTAAGTGGACCTATATGCTACCCTAGATTCAGTAGGCAAGTTAAAAATAAAAATAAAAATCTTGGCGTTAATGTCCAGGTTGTGCTCTCGCGCACGAGGGCCCGGGGTCCGCCGTGACCATCATCCAGGATTTGGCAGGTCAGGTAATTACAGTGGAGCGACTGCCATCTGACCTAAATGACCCTGCTACCAGGGGAACATGACCAGATTGGATCATGGTTACACATCCAGTCGCCTGAATGTGCAGGTTTCATCACGATAAGAGCATCCTCCCGTAAGAGCATCGGTTAGTATTCAACTAATGTACATAACTCAGAAAACAGTCATTTATTTATTTATTTATTTATATATTTATACTTCATGCACAAACAGTACATTGGCGGACTTAAAGCTAAAATAGCATTATCTACCAGTCTACCAGGAGAGATAACAATTGACAAAAGGTATGCGGTGCAGGAAGATTACATAGCCGAAGAGGGATTCTAACCCGGGACCTCTGGCTTACGAGTCGGATACTGTAACCGCTCGGCCACCGACGCTCATTCAGTAGGCAAGTTATTATTAGAAAATTCTTAGACCTGTATTCCGAAACGTTACTTTAAGGTCTCAGAGTGCGCGCGAACGCACAGGGTTTCAACGACAATACTTGACTGGTGACCGGCATTATCGAAGAATGGACGAATAGCCCACATAGGTAAACCTTGGGGCAGGTCGTTTTTTTACTTTGTGGATGGACATGTTCGCCGAAACTTTCGGCGAAACTTTTGGCGGGACTTTGGTAGATCGTCTACATTCTCGCCTATTAGGGATGTGATGCGTCAAATGCGTCGATATTATATCGATTCATCGGTGTAATATCGCTAATCTGGTACCTTCTTCTGTAAACAGCTGCTCTACTGTCATTACCTGATCTATTAGTATCCTGGATCATGGTCAAGTGTACCCCGAACCTATTACGGGAAAAAGCGCTAGGAAGATAATATAAAATCGATACATCTCTACTTAGTCTATGAAATAGGCGAGACATGCCAAACATGCATGGGACTACACGAATATAGGCGAATACTCCCTCTACATTCTCGTGATCCCGCGGAATGACGAACATGTGGACTACGCTTAAAGGTAGCGAGCAAAGTTGGCCAATCATAGCGCCGTTTTGAACACAGTGCGTTACTTGTGTGTATTACATTTGACTAAACTCAGTCGTCTAAATTGAGAAGCAAAAAGCGTGAGCAAATTAACGTGAAATGTTTTTCTCATTGACTAATGTCAATTTTTGTATCAATTATATTATGTTACGTTCTGCTTTTCAAAAGGCATGGTACAAAACAAGACCATATTTTATAAGACAAAACATTGTCCACCAGCATATTGTAAATTTTAAAATATGACGTGTATGTATCTGAATTATTTGGAGAAATAATATTAGTAGCTTTCACTCCAGTAAGTAAGCTTACAAAACAAGGCAGTTGGAAAAGCCGCAGTATGACTCACATACATAAGTTCACATAGCGACCTATATATTTTCCGGTGGCATTTCTTGAACCAGTCCACCCATTATGTTATTACAGAGGGCGCCATAAACCCAAGGCTCTTGTGATAAATGGACAGACAAATTATGTTATTTATATCTTTAAGTTGACAGCCAAAATGCTACCGCTTCTCATGAAGTCAAATTTATAACGATTTGAATTGGCTTTTTAGCGAATACGATTTCACAATCGACGTTTAAATTAGATTCCATATTTATTAGCCTAATATACCTATACCTATATTACTATAGACATTGAGTTTATTTCATCTTGGGGTCAATATCCCGGTTGTGTAAGACTTGATAAATGAATTTGGACATGTCGAAATGGATTTCAGATGCATTCAAGTCTAACTATAATGGTCGTCTCTGCTAAAAAAATCATCTCCCGGTTGTACTCTTGCGGACGAGGGCCCGGCATCCGCCTTGACTATGAACCAGTATTTTGTATAACAGGTGATTAAACTAGAGCGAATGCCATCTGACCTCCGTGACCCTGCTGCCAAAGGAGCCTGACCACATTTGATCATGGTTACACATTAAGTCGTCTGAACGTGCAGATTTCATCACGATGTTTTATCTTACCATAAGAGCATCGGTTAGTATTCAACTAATATACGCAACCCAGCAAAGAGACATTGGTACATGGCCGCAGTGGGATTCGAACCCGGTACCTCTCGCTTACGAGTCGGATACCGTAGCCACTCAGCCACCGACGCTCCGTATTCGGACACATATTATTAGGTACAATTTTCATATCCATGTTGTATAACATTTGCAAGCAAATACACAGTATTGGAAACAGCATACTTCACAGCGTCTACACAGCATTCTCAAGGAAAGGTATGCGACTCACGCTCCGATATGCGAACCCCAATACTGTAGGCATATCGAGTTTTACCAGCATTTCCTAACAACTATTCAATTACCACATGTTACATATTCACGTAGTTTTTAGTACAAGCCTCTACCCGCGTGTTTGATCGCATTTCTATGGGTATAGTCTACATGTGAGGTACCGAGTTATTTTCTAATGTAATGGATTTTGTAATGTAATAAGACATGAGAACGTTTTAAGAGTAATTATAGACGGCAAAGTTGAAGGAAAGAGAGGAGGAAGAAGCTAAGATTTAAATATTGGAAGGACGTGAAGGAAAAAGTGAGTGCCGGGGATTATAAGGAGATGAAGTGGATGGCAGACAGGAGAGAAGAGTGGCGTTGGCAAGACTATTTAAGAGTACTCTTAAATGAATGATGATGAGTGGATTTTAATTGGGATTGGATTTTTTATACAACTCAACGACATATAAGGGGCTAGAGGTACCGAGTTCGATCCTTAATAACTTTTTCTGAGTTAGGTAAGGTTGAAGACTAATAAAGGGTGTTGTTTTAAAGCTTTGGTTATTAAATTGAAATATAAAAAATAATGAATTATTAATATCAGTAAAACTAGCTTTATTAAAAAGATAATGAAATGCCATTTATGTAAGAATATGATTTCGGCCATGTGACCACCGCGTGTTTTTTCTGCCAAAAGTCATAACCGAGCTTGTTCGCGAGTTGTTGAACGACCTAGTTCCATCTTGAACTTGGAATCGAATAAAAAATTAAATTTGAACCCAAAATTTACGAAAAAGTTGATTTTTTTAACAATTTCAGAGGTGGTGGTTAAGGTTGTGTGTTATCACGAGCACACACATGCGGTACCCTTGGTATCAAGAATTTAAAGTCACCCTGTACACCACTAACTGTCAAATTTCACATACTGTAAACATATACGCAGCGTATCACATACGTGACACGACATAATATGCCTCAGTGACCGCTGCCCCGACGGCCCGCGTGACCTTGCGACAGCGGTCCTTTCTAAAGCCGCTTCTATGGCAGCAACCGCTGGTCTAGATACATGCTAACTGTGAGCTGTTTTTATATCTACAGAATTATCAACTCGACACGACACGCTGTCACCATACGAAGTGTAATAAAAACAATAACCTATAGATACGATAGGTACCTAATTGGGATATCTATGCGCCCCTGACAGTGTTTTTACACAACATCAACCTCTTCAGATCTTGGGTGTCGTTAATGTCTGACAATGTCATTAATGTCTGACGAAGAAGACGAGCTTCAGACCTTCGAGGATCGGAAAATTAGCAGCAGCTCTTTTAGTGTTAGATATTTTACACCTACCAGATGCAAAATTCCTTTTTACTCAAGTAGTTTTGTATTTTTTTGTCTTTCTTTTCCTGCACCGTCTACCTTTCTCAGGCTTAGATTATCCCGGTTGACTGGTAGATAAGGCTATTTTAGCTTTAAGTCCGCCACTGTACTTTTGTGCATAAAGCTTTAATAAATAAATAAATAAATAAAATCCAAATATGTATGTTGCATATAAATAAAACATGTAACTTACTGATTATGACGTTTAAAATTTGAGAGTTTAAACATTTGAAAGTTCAACGTTCACCGAATCAAAGCTTTCTTTGTCCATTCTAAACATTAGCATGTTGTTTGCATATATGGCAATTATGCATGAGATGCGTTTACGTGCATGTGCATCTCAGTTAAGGCGTCTCCTTGTGTAATGTCTGGGTCAATGTTGCACGAACTTGGACTCAAATCTTCGACCAACCTTATCCACATATTACGTTTATGTAATATCCGCAATCCGCATACACTATACAAAGAAGATGGTACTTTGAAATAAGTAATGGGTTTCATTGACGTGATGAGAGAATTTGGTTATAATTAAATTGGTACACAGTCCGTAAAACAAATGTCATATATGTATAATTATGTACCTGATCATATTACTGAATATCAACATCATATCAGCCAGAAGACGCCCATTGCTGGGAATAGGCCAGAGATCTCCACAAAGGCCGGTCCTATGCCTTCCGCATCCAGCTGGTACCTGCTATCTTCACTAGGTCGGCGGTCCACCTTGTGGGAGGCCTGCCCACGCTGCGTCTTCCGGTACGTGGTCGCCACTCAAGAACTTACTGCTATTACTGATACTAGGTAGGAAAGCGATATATTGACCAAAACTGATATATTGCTGATAATATACCTGTATTAATTAGGTATAGCAAGGAGAATACTAAATTTATGGCCACGCCAAAGTTATGGTCATTAAATAATACTAATAATGTGGGTCATTACCGCTCTTTATGCATAAAATTGGCTAATGGGCTTTTATATTATTTATATTTGGCCTGATCTAGATTACACGTAGAAACGATATGTAAATGGATGCTGTATCTGAGCGCAACAAGTTTTATTCTCGATTGACGTAATTCAACATATGTTTGTCTGAAATGATATATGTAGCTGTCGATGTGATTTATTACTGTATTTGGGCGTATTTGAACATTTAAATGCATATGGCGACTATCTAGTTCTTCGAATAATATGAGCCTGTAATAAATTTTTTAGCTTATTATAGGTATTTACAATCCATTCCAGGTACCTAAATTGTAATTACAGTAATTTTATAAATCATTTTTTTTTTATTATCATCTTGGCGTCAATGTCCCGGTTGTGCTCTCGCGCACTATAGCCCGGGGTCTGCCTTGATCATGATCCAGGATTGGGCAGATCAGATAATTACAATGGAGAATGGACGTCCATGACCCGGCTACCAGGGGAACCTGAGCAGTCATTGGTACATAGCCGCAGCGGGGTTCAAACTCGGTACCTCTTGCTTACGAATCGGATACCTTAACCACTCGGCTACCGATTCTCCAAATATTGAATTATTTCCATATAATTTCTATTCCGTATAAACATGTTAGAATAATACTCTTTGTTTCGTACCGAAAGGTGATTCGTTTCACTCATTATCATTTCACCATCTTCACCATTCCGAATAATTGCGATTTCTACCGATATTTGACTAAATTGCACGTTTCACCTTAGGTCGGCGTTTGCCCGCATACCATTTTTGCTTGACTCATGCCCATTTTCACTAAAGATAGAAATCGCCTAAATCCGATGCCCAAATACATGGAAACTTCGTTTCATCAACCGCTAAGAAATAACTATCGCTTAAAGGCGACGTAACATTTCAAGTTAGGAAGTGGATTGGGCGGGGTTAGTTCCTAGGAAACGCTTCAACTACAGTTACGCTCTGTTTTTCACAGCAAACTTATCTGACCCGGTGGCCAAAATTGGAACTAAGGGTCGCCATTTTGAAATGTCACTTTGTTATCAACAACAACTACGCCGACTTTTGACTCTTCAAAATCTTCCTTTAACTCAACCCTAGCCTGAACCGAGGTCACCGACATAGCCCGAAAGATTACCAAGCTTAAGTGGCAGTGGGCAGGGGACATAGCTCATCGAATAGATGGCCGATGACCGAAACCGCATCCAAATCAGTCCCTCTCTTCGATAGCTACGATGCTACAGACAGACACACACCGCCACAGATCTACAGAAACACACGTCAAACTTAAAAACCCCCTTTTTTTCGTTAATAAAAACAACAAGCGGCCACCAAACCCACTGCCCGTCATAAACTGTCGCAGTGTTCAGTGCAACGTAACCATGTAACATTGATAATGACACATCAGACCTCGGAAGAGACAGGTGCACTGCGACTAATGATGGCTGCGAACATTCCGTCTTAAACGCCGTCTTGCGCAACATTCGTAAAGACATTCTGTGCATGTTTTCTTTTAAGGCTATTAAAAATGCTTTAAATTTCCTGTTGTATGTTATACTTATGTTATAGTTTAAAGCGTTGTCCTAATTAGCAACGTACGACGGATGTCACCCGACCAATAGTAGACCTCAAAATTGTTTGACTTTTGACTTTGACTGCAAGTCCCACGACCATTGCCAATTAGGACAGCGCCTAAGGGTGCGCCGTTAAGATAGTTAAGATAATTTGCGAACTTGGCATCAATCAGGCTGTGGAAGGAGATCTCTAGAGACGTTTTCCCATAAGAGTACTTTATAGTCGAGTTTTTCAAGGGACGAAAAGGTTCTTACAGAGTTAGCAACATAGGGGTGATATCTCTGGTATTGCAAACGTCTATTGGCTTCAGTTACTGCTTTCCATCAGGCAGATGGTACCTTATAGGCTGTTAGGGTGCTGTAGGTTATCCTATGTCATCGTGTACAAGAAAAAAATCCGCTGTCCGGACTGGTGCCGCTGAACTCCTCGATTAAGCTATTTATGTAAAAAGAAATCATCTTGTCGTTAATGCCCCGGTTGTGTTCTCGAGCACGAGGGCCCGAGGTCTGCCTTGACCATGATCCAGGATTTGGCGATCAGGTAACTACAGTGGAGCGACTACCATCTGAACTCCGTGACCCTGCTACCAGGGGAACCTGATCAGATTGGATCATGGCTACAAATTGAGTTGCCTGAATTTGCAGGTTTCATCACGATATTTTCCCTCACCGTGAAAGTATCGGTTAGAATTCAACTAATGTACATAACTCAGAAAAGAGTCATTGGTACATGGTCGCAGCGGGCTCTCGCTCACGAGTCGAATACTCAACCACTCGGCCACAGACGCTCCTGTTGAAGCTGTCTATGTACAAGTTGAAAGGCGTGGTAAGCCCGTTTTCGCCAACGAAATATGATTCATCGCTTAAGTACCTGCACGACCAGGCCGAGTCGCTACTTAGTAAAGTTGTCTCACGTACGATCGCGGAAGGCCCACCCACGCCAGATGGCCGCAAACGGTCACGCTAGCATGCCACCGCTGTAATGGCCGGTGGTAATGGTAACTAGTAACCGGTGGTAATGATAATGGTAGTTACGTCACACGCCGTCATGCGAGCTCGATGGATAAAGTTTATCGCTCTCGATTTTGTTCTATTTATAGGCGGGCCAGTTCGATCCCAAGGGCCGATATGTACTCGTATCAATGAGTTTTTCTGAGTTGTACATTCGTTCAATACGAACCGACGTTCTTACGGTGTGAGAAAACATCGTAAGGAAATTTGAACAGTCAGGTGACTGAATGTGTAACCATGACCCAATCTGGTCAAGTTCCCCAGGTAGCAGGGTCACGGAGGTCAAATGACAGTCGCTCCACTGTAATTATCTGATTTTCCAAATCCTTTATCATGGTCAAGGCGGACCCTGGGCCCTCGTGCGCGAGAGCACAACCGGGACATTAGATGCCTAGATGATGATGATGGTGAGAACATAACTCGATCATGAGAGTCGACCAGTACTGAAGGTGCCTATATTCAGCAGGGGGAATCCTGAGGCTGAGATGATGAAAATATTGAAGTAGTACGGTAGTTACCGGCAGAGTACAAGTTTGACTGCTGTTAAACTGTGAAATGAACTAATAAATAAATAAATAAATAATTTAGTTCTACCTACTAGCATGGTCTATTAGAAAGATACGAAAGAAAAAGTCAGCGCTAGGCATAATAAAGAGATCAAGAGGTTGGCAGACAGGAGTGAGGAGTGGCGATTGCTCCACCGACAATTTTCTTAAATAGATGACTCTTAAATTAAAACTCTTAACTTAAACGCTGACTCTTAAATATATGACAATGATGACTAGCGTAAAAAAGCATCCCAAATACTATTGGTTTTACGACTTTCGTGCTTCCCACATGGAGATGAAAGCAATAATAACCGTTGTAACCATTGATTTTACGCTAGATATAGATAGAAGTCTCTGGTAGTAACATACCCGATAACATCATCATCATCATCACAGCCCGTAACAGTCCACTGCAGGACTTAGGGCCTCTCCCACGAAAGGGGAGGTTATTGCCATAATCTCCACGCTTGGCAGGCGGGTTGGAGATCGCTGTGTTTAAATATAACAATGGAAAATGCTGCTGCCCATTTTCCAGACTACGGAGACACTTGATATTTTAACTCGAAAACATTAAGTTGCTTTATACGACACCCATGAGTGTAAGGGGTTGGTGCTATTCACCACACGGCCATTAACATGTACCGGCCTGCCCGATTACATGTGCGATGAAAAAGTCACAGAAACTATATAACAAAATTCACAGAGATAGCTACTTATCAGAATATACAATAAACTTACACATAAACTAATGTTGTCTGCGTTGCGAAACTCAAAATCCGTATGACATTTTGACAGCTCCGATACGGTAGCCGCACAAATTGGCGAATCCGAGTGCTAAGCAATGTTTGCTCAACACAATAAACAATAATACTCAACAGTCTCATACAAAATCCGTCTTGAAAAAGTGTCATTGCGCAATCATTATATTATACCTAATTATGATGACTTTTATTATGGTAATGATGCAGTGCATGCCGTCACGGATGCGAGGACATTGCTCATTGGAGAGAATTCGCGTTGTGAAAAGTTTGTGAGCATTTGAATTCGAATATTCTTTCATAACGCAAGCATATTCCTTTGGTGGGCACTCATCGTGCCGTATGATCCAATGGCATGATCAAATAGGCATGATCAAGTCAAACTGAACGTGTGGACAAATTATCCGACTAAAATTTCTCCCCAAAAAACGGCTAGTTTGGCTTGATCAAGCCATTTTGTTATGCCATTGGATCAAGCTGCATGATAGTGAGTGGCCACCATAACGGGAGCCAAGCATTATTTTTTGGGAGCACATCTGTTTTCTTTTTCGTTGAAATTAATATGACATTGACAAAAATAGATTGCCACAAACTTATCTGACTCGGTACGGTCGGCTCTGTTTTTGGCTTTGACATATCACTTCAAATACATGTCAAAATTAAGTGTCGCCATTCTTACAGTTCCAATTTTGGCCACCGGCCACCAAGATTATTTTTTATTACCTAGGGCCTTCCTACACAGTCCACCTGATGGAAAGCGCCAACCGAATTCGATTTGTCTCTTTGTTTTTGTTTAATGACATAACTGCTGTCGTATATTTGTGAAACGAACAGTAGGTTACTCGCCAAAAAGTTTGGATTGTGTTTGTGCCCGATTTTGCGTCGCGAGCAAAACGCTCATTGGCGTATCACAGTGCAGAGTCTCACAGTAAGTACCCCCCTTAACTGCGCTCGCGCAGGCTCAACTTTCGTGTTCAAATAAACAATTTACATCTCATATTTTCTACTTTCGCCCAATTTTTCGAGGCGGTTACGCAAGCTCGTTCCGTTGTACGCAGGCTCTCGTGAGCACAGAACAATGTGTTGTAAATCTTGTGCTCTAATGGCCGTTGTTAGACGTGCTCTCTGGCAATTACTGCGCGGACATGGATATGGAGTTTTAATTACGGGCCTTTTTGGGGTGAAAGTCGAGCGTAATGAGGAGGCAATGCACTTAGTGATAAGCGAGTTTCGTAGGCTGTGAGCGAAGGCTTAGGAGTGAGTAAGTTAATGTGACAAGTATATAAATTAATAAATAGGTATGCTCGCTTGCAGCGATAAGGCCGCCTTTGCCCGCAACTAGATAAGATTTTTCTCTACTTTTTATTTATTCTTATGTGAGCAATAAAGATTTTATCTATGTTGGACAATTCACACAGCGCCCTATATAGCCCAAGAGTAAGCAACGCTTGTGTCATGGGTGCCAGACAACTAATAAACGAATAATATACTTTTAAATACATATTTATTATACATATAACACCCAGATCCTTAACAGAAATAAATATTCGTTATTTCAATTTCTACTCAACCTTGCTTATCTATTTACGCCGCCAAGTACTTTCACCATTATTGACGATTCCTGGTTTTAAAAGATCAATACTGCATTAGGCATAACGATTTAGACCGTACAGTGGACCTAATTCATAATTAATGTACCAGCAATTCCACTGATACTTATCACAGCTGTTAATAAAACTGCAATCGTCGTTTCAAACCAAGATTTTCACCACCAATCCGGTATCACCAATAATTTATTCCATTTAATGTCTCCTAATAACATATTACGTTGATTCCTATAATTCGGATCGAGCATAAGGCTAATAGAAAGCTAGTGCCATAGCACTCCAGGCTACCTGCGGATTAGACCATAAAGTAAGAAATTACAGCACAAACCTGTCCTATTAGATCTAATTATGTTCTTGGTCTAGAACTTAGACGTCGCAGAAAGGAATACTGCATTGGTGTTTGAATAGAAGATCTTTTAATATTATGCGATAAATTTACGCACCCACGTATCGCTTACCGGTAAATTTTCCGATAAATAACATGGGCTTTCTAACTATAGAAAATTAAAGTAAATAAAGTAAAACACGTTTATTCCACTCAGACACAACATTCAAAAACATTAATAAAATGAAAAAAGTAAAACATATTTCCATTCATATTTAATTAATATAGCAATTAATTATAAAGCATCATTATATCAGCCGAAAAACGCCCACTGCTGGGAGATCTCCACAATCATTAAGGTTTTTTCTCCAAGGAAAAGGAAGATTTTTGCCTGTTATTTGCTATGTATATCCTGTGCACAATAAACTGTTAAATAAATAAAAATAATAAATGAAATAGTCATGCGCTCTTATTATTAATAACTACTAAATAAGGGACTCTGGACCCTATATCCTTTAAAACATGCTTCATCTTCGCCCACAATATTACTTACTTGTCACCAAGTGTGATAGAATACTTTGCTAACGATAAAAAAAATTGCGCAGTCTTCATTAAAAATAATCCTTGTGCAAACCAGTTGTCTATCACACACACTTTCACTAGTCTTGACCCCACAGGTGGACAAACTGGACTCCGGAACCAGTTTCAATGGTGCAATGTTAATAAACTCTGCCATGTGACTTTGACTTAGTTGACGGGCGCGTCATCACGTCATCGTAGCAGCCCACTGTTGGACATAGATATCAATCTTCAACGCTAAAGTGAATAGGCTGTTCCTAGACAGGCTCCATCTTCGGCCGCATTGTCACTTACCACCAGGTGAGATTCCGGTCAAATGGATGACTATCCATCACTACTAAAATTAATAAAAAAAAATATCTCATGTCTATAGGTAGCGGTGACTGCTTATCATCAGGCAGACCGTAAGCTTGCCATCTTAGTGGTGTAAAAAAATCAAGACTCGCCTCTCTTATGTTGGTAATTAAAGTTGATATAAAGTGTTGTCATATACAACATAATATATTCTCCACCATTTAAGGTTGAGCCGTCTGCATGATTATCATCATCTGAATGGTCAGTCCCGGTTTCTGCGAGGATCTGCTATTCTGCTTTTTGTTCACCACTCCCTATCACAACCTATCGGCTAGGTTATCTAGATAATAGGCGAAGTGGAGGGGGGGAGAAGTGGTGGAAAATTTACATATACACAAATATTTTATCAAAATTTATGTTATATCGGAAACCGCATCGAAATCGGTCCGTCCATTCAGGCGCTACGATGCCACAGACAGTAAGGTGTATTTCTAACAGAGCTACAGATTAACAATTTTCAATTTTTAAAAGCTTTGAAATATATTGTCAATTCGAGAGACCGCTAAACTTATTCAATCATAAAAGCTTCTAATAATGAACTAATTCATTCCAAACACTATGATACAACGAAATTGGCTAGTTAAGTTACCGTACAAGGTTTTCATAAAGCCAATCACATAATAAAACGACCTATTGAATTGAAATTTGATGCCTCATGAATCATGTATACAGAAAACAATTAGGTACTTTAAAAAACCACCGGTTTAAATTACGAATTTCTCAACTCGCAGCCCATTATTCGATTTTAATACAATCGCTTGTAATAATCGATATATCGGCCTCGACCTTTGCATCCGATGAATTTATCAACGACATTTCTCGGTTCTGAATCGATACGGTCGATGATATATCGATTTGGCAGGGTGATTTATTCTATCGCGTCGATGGACATTGAAGAATTTAAAACGTTTTTTGCGGCCGTTAGATGTCTTGGAACGATTTGGATATGAACAACAAAGGCCAATTTCATAGACGCGTGCCATACATTTCTTCTTTTTAATTCGATATAAGTTGAGTTAGCCGGTGGGGTATTGGCTAGCGACAGGCTTCGTAAGCGAAAGGTACCGAGTTCGAACCCCAGTGCCGCTATGTTACAATGACTTTTTCTGAGATACACTGAAGTTGAACACTAATCGACACACGAAAATATTGTGAGAATACATGCTCTGAATGTGTAATGGCCCTGTTATCAGGACCACAGAGGTCAGATGGCAGTCTGTAATTACCTGGTCTGCTAAATCCTGGATCATGCTCACACCACGCGGCTTAACGTAGTTAATACTCGATGAAATTACCACTTATTGTCTGTGATCATATCTGAAACAGCTTTATTACCGGTATCATCCAATCTTTACGGTCCATTTGACACAGAGCGAGCGATTTTATAATATCGATTCGTAATAATCGATTAAAAACATTCTCGAAAGCTTTCACTCTCTAGCCTAGTCTGTTTAAACATTGCAAACTGGGTAGGAGTGGTAGGTAACCGACCTAGGACTTGTCGAAACCTATAATAAGTACTAGATACACATGCACAATTAAAAGAGACGAACATGGCATTCATTTTGCTCCTTAGGGTGTCCTAGGAAAATTCAGATAATAACTCCTAATAATTTGCTTCCTAGTAAGGCCTTGCTGGCTAGCAAGATACGTATCAAAGTACCAGATAATCAAAGTATTGTACAACATAGGTCACATTAAAATCTTAAATTAAGATATTATCAACTTGACATACCTATATTTAAATCTTGCAATTATCAGCCTCATTCTTAGGTTATGTAAGTGCGTATATCTGTTTCAATTCGCCTGTTCGACTTGTCGGTGCGCAGGCATTTGCTATGCATAGTGTGCGCATTGTGATCCAAGATATAGATCAATGTATTGCGCAAAGTACGATCGGAATCTGGAAGGATGTGACGGCATGGTGCAGCCTCGAAAGGCATGAATAGAATCGATGAATACATTAATGTGGAAAGTTAGAATTTAAAATTTTATAGATGTTTCTTAATTATCACATCATCATCTTGACGTTATATCCTGGTTGCGCGCCCAGGGTCCGCCTGCATGTTTCTAAATTATCTGTCTGTCTTATATAATATTTTAACTAATGATTATATAATGAATAATTATCATCATCATCATCGTCATCATACCAGAAGACGCCCACTGCTGGGCATAGGCCTCCCCCAGACATCTCCACAAAGACCGGTCCTGTGCTTTTCGCAAACAGCTGGTACCTGCGATCCTTACCAGGTCGTCGGTCCACCTTGTAGGAGGCCTACCCACGCTGCGTCTACCGGTACGTGGCCGCCACTCAAGAACTTTACTTAATTATCATCTTGCCGTCAATATCCCAGTTGTGCTTATCCCCATTATTGGCCGCATCAACACTTACCACAAGGTGAGATGTCGGTCAAATTCCTAGCTCGTTTTAATAAAAATAAACACGCCTTAGTTAGAAAGGGAGGGCCACCAGTAGCACGAGAACGATACAAATAAATAAATAAAGAAATATGCTTGGACATATTCTCACAGCGCCATCCAGACCCAAAGTAAGCAAAGCTTGTGTTATAATATATACTGCCGCGACGACTAATCATATATCTCTTTGATAGGCCTGCTGGAAGAAATTTCTTCTAAGAAATAAGTAGCGCCTGTAGTGTCATCTATAACTTTGTATTATTCATCATTTCAATTTCTGTTCAACCGGGAATTGGACCCGGGACCTCTGCGTGGCAGACGCCGGCATGTTAACCAACTGAACCACTCAGGTCGACAAAATACATTTGCGAATAGTTACCAATGTTCTCTTCACCTTTATCTACCTACCTACCTACCTACTAGCAGTCCCCTGCGGTTTTCACCCGCGCACAGTTCGATTCGGTTCGGCATAGTAATAGTATAGAAGTATAGCAACTTCATGTCGCCACACCGCAGGGCAGCGGCCGCGTTGCGTCACCGGCTCCTTCATTAATATCGATTTCTTCGCCCGCCGTCGGCGCAACGAGAGAGAGTCGAGTTAGATATTAGAGTACGGGATGAAAAAAGAGCGTCGGTGGTCGGTTAAGGGGTTCGACTCGTATCCCGAAGTACCGGGTTCGAACCCTAGTGCCGACAGATAATGACTCTTTTCTGAGTTATGTAAGTTCATCATCATAGCCCAAACAGTCCACTGCAGGACTTAGGGCCTCTCCCACGAAAGGGGAGGTTATTGCCATAATCTCCACGCTTGGCAGGCGAGTTGGAGGTAGCAGTGTTTAAATATAACAATGGAAAATGCTGCTGCCCAATTTCCTGACTACGCAGACTCTCGATCATTTGTCTCGAAAACATTAGTCGCCTTGTACGACACCCATGAGTGTAAGGGGTTGGTGCTATTCTACTCTGCCGGACACCACACGGCCAGCCACGAGTTATGTAAGTTACATTAGTTAAACACTAACTGAATGCTCGTAGGGTAAGGGAAAATATCGTGATGAAACCTGCACATTCGGGTAACCATGATCCAATCTGGTCAGGTCCCCTGTCAACAGAGGCACACAGGTTAGATAGCAGTCGCTCCACTGTACTTTCCAAATCTGCCAAATCCTGTATCATTGACAAGGCGGACACCAGAACCTCGCGCGCAAGCACAACCGGGACTATGGTCCTTTATAACGCCAAGACGGTGTTAATTAGTTTGTGGTTATGTGCACTCTGTAGGTAAGTACTAAAATGTGAACACTTAAGTCAGCGAAACAACTTCAATTTGGCATGTGTTGTATTTTTATAACACTTGGTAAATTTTATAAGCTTTAAAAGTAAGATCACGACGTCGTCCCCAAAATATGTCTATACGAGTTCAAAATATTAGTTTATCTTATTTTAATTCCAAATCCCGTATTTTGAACGCTATCACCCCATAAATTAAGAAAATATATCTGGTCACCCGCTAACTGCGTATGCGCACTGTCGTCAAACAATGTGGAAAGCCACGACTCAAATCGCGATATGATTAGAGCTATTTATTACTCGTTTGCGGGCAGTTTTGCAAGGGAAATCCTTTCCATTTGCAGCGGACAATTTCTCAAGGCGCTTTCGTGATGGATCGTAAACTGTTTGGATTTCTTAAGAGGAATATCTGATATTCTTTTAATATTATGGCTGGCACCGTGTCTGTGTCCCATAGGTTGGAGTGTTCATCAGGACCGTCAGTGTATGCGTATGTGGTGGCGTGGCAAGATGTTGAATAATCTCCCTTCCGAAGAATTATAACCTGGGGTTCTTCAATAGACATTCTATAGGTACTTCGGCCGACGTTGGCCGCTTTCCATCAGGTGTACCATCTGACCGTGTGCCTCCGTAGACAAAAAAAAAAACATTCGTGTACTTATTACATTACGACAGAGGCGCAGCGACTTGTTTTCTATACTTAATTTTAAAAGTGAAAATATTTGATTGTATCTTTGTTTCCCCGATTTAAAAAATTATTTCACTAATAGAAAGCTACATAATCAGCGAGTAACATAGTCTATCGTATTCCCGAAATTCAGTGAGTGTCCATAGGAATGGGTCCGGAACGTAGTAATCGAATTTTACGCGGACGAAGCCGCGGACAAAAATGCTAGTCTGAAATAAAAATTGCGATTTATCTCACCCTAACAATAGTCGGAATATTACAGCGCTCTCTCACAATCGTTTTATAACAAACAACTGTAACTTAGTTAGCTCATGCTGTTTATCTAGATTACCTAGATAGTTGTAACCAGGTGGCCTTGCTAGTCGTTCTTAGTTTTTTTTTGCTATTGCTGCATTACAATTACTGAATGAGTTGTTTAGTACTTTACAAATATAATAATGCAGTTTATTTGAACTGTGAATGATCCTTCAAGAGAAGTGAGTAAGCTTTGGTGGCGCTCTTGGTGTTGCTGATGTCCACTATTAATCATTCACGCAGTCCACGCGAAGGTTCGAAAGAACAACACTCGTACGATTCAAATATGGAATAAACTCGCAGCTACAGTGTTTCTGGACTATGACATGGTATCGTTCAAGAGGTATATTAGAGGTATCTTCAGAAGCGGGCAACGCATTGGTAACTCCCCTGGTGTTGCTGATGTCCATAGGCGGCGGTGACCACTTTCCATTAGGTGGCCGGCTTGCCTATTTGCCTGCCGTATACATAAAAAAAATCGATGTATTTTTTGTTCCACATGAACTGACTATTTTATAACTATCCGCATTCTAATCATCACATTTCTTGTCACATGACTTTCATTACCACATTACAAGAACCAGAAATTTCATAAATCGAACTCGTTGCTCAACGCAGGGCCGATGTGCGCAAGAGTGGAAATTTGTGCTATTGCGCCGCTATTTGTTGCAGCCATTTTGGATACTGTGTGACAATCTGGTAGGAAAGGTCTAGATTATGTATAAAAATGGTTTGTATTTGTTTGATGATGACGAAAATGGGACGCCTTGATGTCCAAGTAATCAAAATGAGCTTTAACTTTATCTGGTGTTTGAGACTTCGCTGCCTGGAATGTCCTTAGCAATAGAAAACGAGGATTTTTGTGATAATAACTAAATAAGTATTTTTATAGCAAAGATGGAGAGACAGTAGTAATCAAAATTTTTGGTATCCACCGGTTAAATGGCGTAATTTTGATTGCGCGGAGACATTGATAATTTATTTTTCTTAATGAATACATTCCACTGATAAGTAGATATACCGAAAATCAGCCATCTTTCCCCTCAAACTCAACAGAGAAACGTAGGAAGGTAATTGAGTACATACAGATACAGACACAGATTCACATTCACAACTTCCCACCTCGATTGATTTTAGAAACTTCCATATTGCCATAGCACTTCCTACATTATCCGATGTATATTGTATTGAAGTTATAAAACGATGGCAAACCCTGTCACATGTCGACTAACCCATTGCCTGTCACAGTGGTAACCACATTGTTGACTTACGTCAGTCGGTCACGATCGCGCCGAAACTATCGCAATGTCGCCGCCGCCGGCTCTGGGTTACCAGGGCACCG